>CM052811.1:27220439-27281384 GCA_028533885.1 Nasua narica | reverse complement strand
AAAAAAAAAAAAAAAGATAGCTTCAAAGACTTTGTAATAAAAAGCAACAACTTCCCCATCATTCATGAACATGTATCTCCCCATTCCATAGGCAAATGCCTTTGCATAGAACATTTAAGAAGGTTTCAGCATTTGATTTTGGGATTCCTGTAGATTCACTTTTCATGAAGAAAATTTCTTTTTCTTGTTGCTTTTTATAAGTCAGATTTTTTTGTCTGCATGGATAGGGTCAAAGAAGAAAAGTGACAATTTCACTTAGAAGTCAATGAGTGAAGAGACAAAGATGTCTTAGGAGTGTCCACTTAAGGCTTGCATTGTGTTTCAGGGTCTAGACCCCAGCTTTGCAGAAACAAAACTATTTTTATCAACGTATCCAGGTCGTATCAAATTTTTAGCAATTGACAAAGGTTAGTCAAACCACTGCTACTCCCACTTCTCTTCATTCTCCTAACAGCTAACATTTATTGAGTACTCAGTATATGCTAGACACTGGGCAATGTTAATTGCTTAATTTACCTCATCTAATCCTAACAACAACTCTCTGAGTTGGGCACTACTCTCAAACTCCATTTTGCAGATGAGGAAACTGAAGTACCAGGAGATTAACAACTTGGTCAAGGGTAGGCAGCTATTAAGTTGTGTAGCCAAGCTTCAAACCCAACTGTCACACTCCATGAGCTTATGCTCTTAATCATCACACTATACCCGTCTGCCATAATCATTATACTATACTGTATTATACTATATATATATAGTATATTGTACTATATTATACTATATATATATAGTATACTATACTATATTATACTATACTGTACTATACCTACCTAAAAGTATATTATACCTGTTTTAAGGAAAGAATTCATGAACAAAAATCCTTTGTATTAATTTACAATAGAGGATATTCATTTCCAGGGATTAAACGATCAGCATCAAAACATCAAATAAGGGAACTCAATGGTCTTTAAGTACAGCTGAGGGATGGCTAATAACATAGGTTCTCACCTAAGTGCTGAATGAATGGCTAAACTCTGTCCAACCCAGTCTAGCTCTCTCTAGTTAAGACAACAAGCTGACCAAGTTCCTTTCATGAATATTCTTTCTTTAGATAAGGAACAACATAATTGAACGGGGTTTGATGGTTTTACAGTTCATGCTTTTTAATAAAATCAGGCATTCCTCAGAAAGCCTCTTTCTGCCTAGATTGTTTTATATTCCTAAACCACTCATTTAGGAAATACTTGTATCAGTGGATCACTTTTGCATCACATTTTCGCTCTTCCTGGTTTCAGTCTTTGAGGTTGGTTAAGGCACTGGCATTCTTTAACTGTTGCTGCCCCACCCCGTCTCCATACTTCTGTACTGATCACTGTCCAGTAGTTGGCTAATGAAAAGTTAATTTCTGTATACAATAAGAAAGAATTATAAACATGATTCTGGGAATTGTAAGAGCAACCTTTTTTTTTTTAAGATTTTATTTATTTATTTGATATATAGAGACAAATCACAAGTAGGTAGAGAGGCAGGCAGAGAGAGAGGGAGGAGCAGGCTCCCTGCTAAGCAGAGAGCCCGATGTGGGGCTCCATCACAGGACCCTGAGATCATGACCTGAGCCAAAGGTCAGGGCTTTAACGCACTGAGCCACCCAGGCACCCCTTGTAAGAGCATTCTAGAGGGAACTGAAGATTATGAAATGTTGAAAAAAGAAAAGCAAGTTGTAGTTGAATATAGCTGTTGGGACTGACCCATAGGACATATATATACAGCACATACATAAATACATATTAAAAGACTAGTGTTTAGATGTACAGACTATTTCTTTACATTAAAAATAGATACATGTGCAAAAGGTCTACATTTGTTTTTTGTTTTTTAAGATTTTATTTACTTATTTGACAGAGAGCTCACAAGTAGGCAGAGAGGCAGGCAGAGAGAGGGAGAAGCAGGCTCCCTGCTGAGCAGAGAGCCTGATGTGGGGCTCAATCCCAGGACCTGAGATCATGACCTGAGCCAAAGGCAGAGGCTTTAACCCACTGAGCCACCCAGGTCCCCCTACATTTGTTTTTGTTTTAAGGTATTCACATACAAGCTAAAATAGTGACAGTGATTTAAAAGTGAAACTAAAATGGAGAAGAAAATAAGAGTGAACTTTTTCTTTAATGCTTCTCCAGAAAAACTGAATCTAGGAAATGCAGATGAATTATGAAAGCTGCTGTAAAAGGATTAAGAATTAACCCACCCTCTCCTAAACTAATAATATAATAAATATTTAACAACAGTAATATATTAATAATTACTTAAAATTTCATATTAGAAAAATCTTAGAATATTCGTTGAATTAAGCAGCTTTTATATTACAGTTGAATTTGGAACATGATCTTAATTTAATTCACAATGCTATAGGCAGAAGTTTATGTGGCTGAAACTGATTTCAAAAGAATCATGTGGAGATGAAAGTACTCTGTGCAATAATATCTCCCTGATTTGGATTGACATTTAATGAAGAGAATCAGTTATGTGTTCTTAGAGAAAGAGTGTTCAGTAGACTAGTGTATGGAAATACTATGCAGAACTACTGTTTTTTCACGGTACCTACGATAGCAAAGCCCTGCCTAGAATTGGTCCTCCTCTAATAGAGATAAATAACTTGTAATTAGCTTATCAAAGCACCTGTCTCTAAAGAGAAAGGCAAGCCAGTCAGGGTTTACCCCTTTTCCTTTAATGTGTTTGAAAGCAGTTTGTTATAAGTTGGAAAACTGCTTCTTTTCATATTTTTTACAGTATTATATCCTTCAAAATTCTCTTTAGTACAATAGACTTTGTTTTCAGAGACAAAAAACATTTATTGTGGCCTAACAGTATACTAAGTACTATCTTTCAATAAGTTACCTATGCTTTGTGCAACAGCACTTTTCATAAATTCTTTTTTTTTTTCCTTTGAGAGGGAGGGGGGAAGGCTAGAGAGAGAGAGAGAGAATCTTAGGCAGGCTTCTCACGCAGCGTGGAGCCTGAGGTGGCGCTTGATCTGACAACTCTGAGATCATGACCTGAGGTGAAATCAAGTGTTAGATGCTTAATGGACCCAGCCACCCAGGTGCCCCCATAAACTCTTTTTTTTTTAAAGATTTTTATTTATTTATTTGAGAGAGAGAGAGAGAGAGAGAGAGAACGAGAGGGGAGAAGGTCAGAGGGAGAAGCAGACTTCCCGCAGAGCTGGGAGCCCGATATGGGACTCGATCCCAGGACTCCAGGATCGTGGCCCGAGCCGAAGGCAGTCGCCCAACCAACTGAGTCACCCAGGAGCCCCCCTCCCCATAAACTCTTAATAGAAGAAAGTCAAATTAGTGAGACTTTACAGAATTGATACTCTGTCTTCCAGGAAGTATATAAAAAGATCTTTATGGTTTAATCCTTTGAGAAGAACCTAGTTAAGTGGTAAACAAAAATCAATAAAACTAAAGGAGAACTGGAATGCCTGGGTGGCTCTGCTGGTTAAATGCCTGCATTCAGTTCAAGGCATGATCCCAAAGTCCTAGGATCAAGTCCCACATCGGACTTAGCTCTCCCTCTGCCTGTGGCTCTCCCTGCTTGTGCTGACAAATATATGAATAAAATCTTTAAAAAGAGAAAAAAATGAGAACAAATATAACATTCTATAGAACATCTGTTTTCTGCTAGAATTTTTTTGCAATGGATGTATTCTTTCCATAATTTGATAAATCTGAAAAAAACATGTGTATGAATTTGTAGCCTTGTCAAGAGAGGATCCATACTTCATTCACCAACTAAATTTCCTTTCTCCTGTACTCTGTATCATACACCTATATGCATCATGTGAAGTTACAGATGAGAAACTTAGAGATACAAATGTCTAAGGATTTATCTTTCATGTGCAACAATTTCAACTCATATATTCCAAGTATTTATGGTGTAATGTCTTTTGTGTGTGGCTGGTGAAAAAGAAGTTAAATCTATATTTGTAGACTTGGTATTTGGCAAATACATTGTATAAAATTAAAACTGAAAAGTATAGTATAGGAAATATAGTCAATAATATTGCAATAATGTATGGGTGATGGATGGTGAGTACACTTATGAACATCAAATAATATAAAGAATTATTGAAACACTACGTTGTACTTGTGAAACTAATAAACATTGTCAACTATACTTAATAAACATTAAAAAAATCAAAACTGAATTTTAAGCGATTCTATCTAAAGAGAAGGTTTACATTTATTTTATATATAGAGCAGCAAGACTGTTACTCAAAGACAACTTCAAGTCCCAGTCCTCAGGACATGAATATTAGTGGATGAGATGTGTTACTACAATACAAAGCAGAAAGCACTAGAAAGGAAGCACAAGTTTAAATAGCTGTGTGCTTCAAATGCAAATAATTTCAAAATTGCCACTACCTAGAATGCTTTAAGGATTTAGGGTTTTGCACGATTACATTATAACACGCAAACGAAACAAAACTCTATTCCTTTGTCCCCCAGACTCCCAAGAACTCGTACGGTGTTGGTGAGAATTGGTTCTGAAGGGCTGGAGGGTCGGTGCAGTCCCTAGAGGTGTCACTCCTTTTGAGGCCCAGGGTGCATTGATCATTAGTCAGGATGACGGGGTTCATGGAATTCTCGCCCTGGCCAAACTCGTGATTACCTTTGATGAGCCCCAAAGATGACTGAGTAGCAGTCTAGGCCAGGTTCTCCAGCAGAAAGGCGGCGGCAGTTGCAACATCAGCGGTTAAATTTTACAGCCTTTCATAAGGCCGGTCTAATGTACCTGTAGGAAGATTACTAGAGCTGAGGTCCCTAGATTGAGGAGAATGACAGCGGGGGAGGGAAAAGGGAAGGAAAATGGGGAGGGTACAGGAAAAGGGGGAGGGGAGAGGGCGGGACACCGCAGGGAAGTCCACAGGTTTACAGGCGCGGTCTGGCGTTCCCATGGAAACGTATCCCTCCGCCCGTTCCCAGAGTCTTAGCCTCCTCAGTTCCCTCCGCGCCGCTTCTCCACTGTTTCCGCCCAGCTCCTTTGTGCCGCGCAGAACGTCGAAATGACGCATGCGCAGAGAGACGCAGCCGCCGCATATATAAACGCGAACCCAGACTCTTCCTCGTAGTGCCGCTGGGACCGTTGGCCAGTGACTGGGTTTTGCAGCTTTTGTATTCTTCGCTCCCTGGGCACTGCGAGCTGAAAGAGCCGAGCTCGCGGGCCAGTCATCATGTCGCGTTACGGACGGTATGGAGGAGGTAAGAGGCCAGGGCCCGGTAAGGGACGTTGCTGTGGATGTAGTGAGTATTGCGAGGCCGTGGGGTTGGCGCGGCGGTTGGGAGACGGTTATTCCGCGTGCGTAATGGCGGCTTCGGCGCACACCATACGAAGCCGGAGACCGCGGGGGCGGGGTGTCGAAGGCAGCCGGGGGATGGCGGGTGCAGGTCTGTGGTGGGTTCCGTATTCATTCTTGGGCGATTTCATTTCCCACCACAGCTCGAGGCAGGCCGACGATCACTTTTCCCTGTTGCCCTTCTTCGAGCCGCCCGCCTGCCTCCCCACCCCCCCGCTCTCGGCTGCCATTTTGCGCACATTGACGACCATGGTGGCGCATTTCCTTGGCGCTTTCCCGCCACTTTAGCAGACAGATGTGGTCGCAGCCGTAAAATCGGGTGAATTTGAGACTGAACGAAAAGTGTGGCAGCTTCGAGCTGTGCATTCTCGTCAGACAATCGGTCGAATTGAGGAGTGGGAATGGAGACCTAATCTTTTCGTCTGGCGGCTGGTTTCTTTTCTCTTTTAGCTCTTTCGAGCGCGGTTTATGGCCCTGGGGCGGGGAGCTGGAGTCTGGGCGAGACTGCGCCTGGGGCGGTTGCCGCGGAGGACGAGAGCCGGCGCTGCCCCGCTCTCCCGGTCCGGCCCCTGCCGGGGCCCGCCCGCTGCCGACGCTGCCGGCCCGCGCGCTCCCCGCGCCCCCGGGGCTGCCGGGACTCGGGGGCGGGGCCGGGGCGGAGCCCGCCCCACGCCTTGGAATATCCTACCACGTGTCTGAGCTTCTGTTTTGGAGGTCGTTTCCCTATTAGAATGTAAAGATCTTTGTCATACGCCTAGCTTTTCAAAATGTGTAATGGGCTTTGCTGGTTTTAAAGCTAAATTAAATCTTTGATAAAGCGTTAAACGTGCTTTGCACAATCTTAAGGCTGGCCTCTTTGGGGCACAGGATTCTCTCAAACTTAGGCAAAATTTTGCATAACGTGCATTGTTCTATTTGCGTTTTTAAACAGAAACCAAGGTGTATGTTGGTAATCTGGGAACCGGTGCCGGCAAAGGAGAGTTAGAAAGGGCTTTCAGTTATTATGGTCCCTTAAGAACTGTGTGGATTGCGAGAAATCCTCCAGGATTTGCCTTTGTGGAATTTGAAGATCCTAGAGATGCAGAAGATGCAGTGCGAGGCCTGGATGGGAAGTAAGTAAGATGTTCGTTATGAAATTGACATTTATTAGAATATTCCTGTGGTCTGGGTATTGAGCTAGGTGGTAAGTTTGGATTCTGTAATCTGGAGGAGACTCAATAGCTAATCATAATTCTGTATGTTGAAGATCTATGAAGGGGGCGCAGAGGTGGAGTTGGAAGAGCTTATAAAGATAGCCGAAGTTTGTGAAGGAAGAGTGTTTGGAAAGTTCTAAATCTAAAAGTGATGTGTATTCTTTTAGCATTAGAAATTTGTTGATTTTCTTTTGTAGGGTGATTTGTGGTTCCCGAGTGAGAGTTGAATTATCAACAGGCATGCCTCGGAGATCTCGTTTTGATAGACCACCCGCCCGACGTCCCTTTGATCCCAATGATAGATGCTATGAGTGTGGCGAAAAGGGACATTATGCTTATGATTGTCATCGTTATAGCCGGCGGCGGCGAAGCAGGTACTTATTTTAATAAAGGAATGGTTGGTATACTAGTTAATCAAGTAATTTTTTTATTAGCAAGGCACAAACTAGTATTTTTCTATATAAACTTGAATGTTAATTGTACAGGTGTATTTTACAATTTTTGTTTAATTAAATAAATGTTAATATATTAATAATCAACCTGGTCAAAACCTTTCAGGTTTCTTCGTTTGAGTCAGTCGCCTTGATTCAGAATGTCACGAGCCTTATGATATCATGCTGAGGCGCCTTGCAAATCCGACAATTAAGATCCTCCTAGACCTTGAGGTGATCAGCATAAGAGGCCAGATCCCCTCGAGTCATCTACACCTAGCTTCACCTTATTCTTTAAAGGGCAGAAAATTTGAGACGGTGATCGCCGTAACAGTAAATTTGGCTTACATTGGGGCCCCCTCCGGTTTAGAAAGA
The DNA here is from genome assembly GCA_028533885.1 of Nasua narica. Classification (NCBI taxonomy): domain Eukaryota; kingdom Metazoa; phylum Chordata; class Mammalia; order Carnivora; family Procyonidae; genus Nasua; species Nasua narica. Next base: position 27,274,035 of record CM052811.1, on the reverse strand, counting down.
GGAACACCAGATTGACCACATTCCCAACTAGAAAAATCTTCTTGCGTCAATCAAGCCTCACCTGGCTCATTTGGCTGTCAGTTTGATCGTCGTTAGATTGAAGAAAACATCTAGATGCAGCGATCGGCTATAGATACTTCTAGATCGTCTAGATCTACTAGACCATGGGCCAAAGAGGGTCGACCTGCAAACTTGCAAGGTTTATTTTAAATACAAATTACAGTGTTTTATATTATGTAATTCTAAGATGTAATTCAGCTTTTAACAAATCTTTTTTTAGGTAGTAAAAAAAAAAATAATAATAATAATAGGCCCAGACTTTATTTCCAAATGAGACCTAAATTTAAATAGTTTTGAGATTTGATTTCAGCAGAGGCACACAAACTCTAAAAACGAGTTACCATCTAACATTTTCTTTTTTTCTAACTTAAAAATTAGGTCACGGTCTAGATCACATTCGAGATCCAGAGGTAGGCGATACTCTCGCTCACGAAGCAGGAGCAGGGGAAGGAGGTGAGAAATATTATTTAATTTTAAGTTTTACTGAGTGAATAAACTTGAATTAGACTTAAGACTGAAACACTGATTTCTGTTTTAGGTCAAGATCAGCATCTCCACGACGATCAAGATCTGTGTCTCTTCGTAGATCAAGATCAGCTTCACTCAGACGATCTAGGTCTGGTTCTATAAAAGGATCGAGGTATTTCCAGTATGTAACACTTTTTTTCCCTTGTTTGTATTTGGATTGTCACGTCTTAATGACTACACTTTAAGACAATGAGTGTCTTAAAGACATAATGAAATGGATTGCTTCAGAAGATACTTGGAGACCTAAAAATTGAATTTATACATGACCTGTAAATGGATATTACTGTAATTGTACAGATGAAGAAAAGCCCAATCAGAGATTTTTAAAGGGTTGTTGGAGAGGTCATGGTAGAGGATGGTCCAAAGCACAAATCCTTAAGTCCTTCAGTGAGCACTCTGCGTAGATATGTGTAGCTGAACTCTAGAGTTAGATTATGTCTATCTAGGTAAATGATGCATGCTACCTCTCAAAGGTGATAGTTGCTTGATCTCTGATAAGGAAGCCCATTAGAGCAGGGAGGAGACCTAGAAGCAAGTTGAAACAAATTTCTCCTTTGTAGAATGATGGGGGGTGAACTTGGGACCATGGGAAGTTTAGTAGTATACATGTGAGCAGATGTGGCTTGTTTTTAACCAGAGGCTTACACTGAAATGTAAGAAGTTAAAAATCAAACTAAGAACCTTTTTTAAACTCCCTTTATAAAAGTCCTTTAAAGGTGATAGAAGTGGGTAAGATTCTAGAAAATGAGGAGTGGACAATACTACAGTTGAGTCACTAACTAGTAAGGAATGCCACTGGGAGTTAACTGTTAACAGCACAAAATCTCTAAATGCAGGGATTCTAAACTTGAGAACTTGAGAAAACTTTCACTTGAGAAAGCTCTAGACTTGTATAAATGCATTTAATTTGATTGCAGGACCCCAATGTGTGTATTTTAGAGCCAAATTTAGTTTGTATGACCTATTGGTGGTCCTGAGCCTTGAAAACTCGATGATTTAAGAATAAAGTCTTAAGAACCAGTTGTGACTTGATACTGAACTTATCACCAGAAGAATCGAAGTCTTCGCTTAGGGGTCTTGTGATGTTGGTTTGATTCTTTTAAGATAAAATTAAGGCAAACTCTTACAATTTTATTTTTTCTCTTTGGTACTGTGTACTCTCTTATAAGAATGTGGTACCTTTGTACAGGAACTGACAATCAGCCCAGCTCACTGAGTGTGATAGAACCAAATAATTGAAGTGGTGGTTCTTAATTTTGCTCTCAGAGCTTACTGAAATTGTCTTGTCCAGTATGAGGCCAATATAAGGAAAGAGTTATGTCTTGCTTAGTTTTATTTTTTTTAATACTTCACTAAAAAGACCTTTAAAGAAACCTTTACACCCAGCACGGGCTCTAACTCCTAAGCCCTGAGATCAAGAGTCACATACCCAACCCACTGAGTCAGCCAAGCACCCTGTGTCTTGCTTAATTTTAGTTTCTCTGTTCTTAGTTTACCTAATAAAGTGCTCAGTAGTAGGTGTTTAAAGATTGTTCCTATGAGCTAATTGGTAAAATTGTTTTTCTTTTTATTAAGATCACGGTCGAGGTCAAGATCAAGATCCAGGTCTCTTTCACGACCAAGAAGCAGGTAGGGTAAAAATCTGATTAATGCTCTTCTAGTTATATGGCACCAATACCCAAAGAGTTCAAAGTGTTTTGTTGAAATTTCAGGTGTTAACTTTAAGCCTAGGTGTTAGTGGAACATAGTACCTTATTAGTAAACCAAACTTTAGAACTTCACTTATACATGGCCTATTTTGGCTGACTTCCTGGACAAGGAAATGTCAAGCTATAGTGAGGAAGTTTCTGGCTTTGGGGTTATATGAAGAGGCCTTGTTAGAACTGATGGGGCGCATGGAGAAGCATTCTGAGATAATTGTGCTTAAAGCAGAGTATAAAGATTAATTGTGATACAGTGAAGCAGTTCGCTCATTTTATGAAACACAGTTAGTGGAAGATTGGCATCTGTTTGCAAAACTGGTAGGCTCTTTTTCAGTTTAACTGCAGCCTGACCTTTTAATTTTAAGCTCAGGGCAACTTGGGGGTTCATTTCATGATACTGTGATTATAAGAAAGGGATTGGTTAGTACTTTTTCTTAATAGAATTTCTCATGTTTTGACAGCCGATCAAAGTCCAGATCTCCATCTCCAAAAAGAAGGTAAGCTAAATAATTTGTTGCCAAATATTAACTGTCAAATGTGGCCTCTGCGGAATTTGTTTTGCTTACTGCTTACTTTTGCAGGCTTTGAGCTCTTTGGAGAATTGGTGCTATATATATATATTACTAGATACTAAGTTTCTTAGGTGATTGCTTTTCCCACTTCAATATTAGTTTGTATTTTTGGTGGATATTTAGTCATAAAATGTTAGGATTATTAAGATGTTTAATGCTGTGAACCTTTAACTATAATTTCATGTTAAGAAACCTGCTTTTTCCTCCACATGGGACAATAGGTAAATGAAGAACCCACAGGAAGGAAAAATGTTTATGTTGAAATCTTACAGCTAAAGCATTATCTTGCTTATTAGTTGCTACTTAATGATCAAAACGTCCCAGAATTCAAATTGCAATTGTAGCAAGGAGGCTGTTAAGCCTAATCTTAAGCAGGAACAAAGGATTTGTATGTAAATCTTAACGGGTTTTAGTTTTCTGCTAATATAGTGCCTTTGGCCACCTTTGAGTTTATTGAAATTGAGTTTTGCCCTAACATGTACATGAGAAGAGTAAATTTCAGTAAATACTAATCAGTGCCGAACTTAATGTTTTTCTTTTTAGTCGTTCCCCATCAGGAAGTCCGCGAAGAAGTGCAAGTCCTGAAAGAGTGGACTGAAGTTCTCAAGTTCACCTTTTAGGGAAAAGTTATTTTGTTTACATTATTATAAGGGATTTGTGGTGTCAAAAGTGTAACCTAGGAAGGGTATTTCAACCATCTAATCAAAATGGATCTGGATTATTACTCTGTAAATTTCACAGCAGTAAGATAATATAAATTTTTGTTGAATGTATTAACATCCTATGGTCTGAAAATGTGGGTTTTTATTTGGCACATTTAAATAAAATGTTTCTAACTAGATTTTTGATTTGTGTTCAATATTAATACTCTGTTAAGCTTCAGGAGTAAACCTTGATATTAACCATATTCATACAGACCTACATTTCAAAGTTTAATGGTGTTATTCCAGTCGTGAACATCATTAGCTGTAGTATGCATACACTTTGAAAATCTCTTTTTACTCTTAGAGCTTTGGGTAAGAGCTCAAGCCCCCTTAATAGCATAAGTGTATCTGACAAGTCCCTACATTAATCTATCGGAGTTGGTGTTACTAGAGATCAAGCTCTAATGATCTCGGGTTGTCAACCTAGAGGGACCACTGATTTAGAAGGCTATTTAGTTTAGTAACTGAGGTTTTCAGGCTATTAGATGGGGTGGTGTCAAATTAGAACTCCTGATTTTAGTAAGTTCTACCCAATGTTTTTTTCTTTGTTTTCAACATTAATTTTATACCACAACTTTGCATGTTTGAGGAATTGTCTGAATTTGGGACAAAAGATCTTCATGTAAACCAGCTTTGCAAAATTTTCCGGTCCAAATACTCTAATCTCTTGAAATGGATTGCCTTATTCTAAGCAGAGATCTGTTAATTCCCAATCTAGGTTTTTCAGTTCCTGACTACCAACATCTTATTTTGCCAGGCTGGTGTGAAAGTAAAGATGTCAATCAGAAATGTTAATGAGACTAAAGCAGTTTTGTAAATCTCACCTACATTTAGCAACACCTTATGTAGTTGTTTTGGTAGCATCTGGTAGACTTAGAATATAGCCAGTAGATTCTTTTTGAGACTTTATCTTTAGTAGGGCAGTAGTAGTTAATTTTGAGTTTTTTGGTCAAGCTTTTACCAGGTATTCACTAGCATTGGTGCAAAAAAAAGGGGAATACTCATCTGCATCAAATTTATTTGGTCTGATTATTAGTGCGTTGAAAGATTGGATGCTTTGTTTTCAGAATTTTGACAACTGGCTGAATTAAAATGGTGTAACGCTTTGTGTATAATTGGCAGGCGTATTTGTTGCACTTGGTCAGCTTTAATTGTTCTGTATTATATAAAGATAAGTTCACTTAATAAATCTGCAGAGAACAAACAATCCTGATATCAATTTTTGGAAGTGGGAATTCTGAGCCAAGAGTAGGAATCATCTGTAGCTTTGGGATGGATTACTAGCAGCATCCTAGAGATTAGTACAAAAGGATGAGAAGGGGTAGGAGCAAAATGGGTTTAAGAAACAAGCACAGAAAGTTTTGCCCTTAATGGGAAAGGGCATGCTGGGTATCTAGGCTAGTACCTTTCACATGCTTGACAGCAACCATTTCTATGATTAGTATATGTCTTAAAATAACACTTGGATGCAGTGTACTTTTGTTTACAGTTTCAGATGTTAGGAATGCTAAATTTATGTGACTGACTTGATAGGTGCTAGTCTAGGCTCATTCTAAATTTTAAACCTGGCAACTTGGTAGCTAATTGAACACATCAGACACAGTACTTTGGGTGTAGAATCTTTTTCCTTTCACCTACAGAGAGGTGTTGAGAGGTAGGTAATGCATGCGTTTGACTTCACAGTGGTAGTTTTCCTTTGGACTTGGAGCTAGGCTAAGTATCAAGTGAAAGGTCCTCCCACCTTGCCATGTCCCTCCTGAGGATGAAAGAAATCAGGGAGTTAGCAAACACCGTCACCTTGAGACTTGGTTAAATGAATGGTGGTGTAGGATTGTCATTCTCATCTTTGTGTAGCCTATCTTAAAGTCTAAAGGAGCACAGTGATTTCCAAGATAGTTTAAAAAGGAAGTGGAAGCTCTAAAACAGCTTGGCAAAGAGCAGTTCGAGTGAAGAGTAATAGCGAAGAATTCATTAGATCTGGCTCTTCTTGAGCGGCCATTGTTCGGAGGCCTTTGGAAGGAAGGCTATACAACCTAGAATATTTAATTGCATAGCTGGAAAGACATGAAGAAGTAAAGGCCAAAGTAACATACTAGGGGCCTGGCTGGTCTTGGAGTTTTTAGAGGGTGGTGAAAACTGGTGACAAGCCAAAAAAATGGGGTGAAGATGCCTAGGTGTATGGCATGGTAGTATTAAAGTTCTATCTTAAGGGAGGGTGGCAGGGAAGCACCAGTAGCTTGAAAGCCTGACAGGTTATTTTTTCCATACCTTACAGGTTTCCTGTTAACCATTCTAGTAAAAATATGAAAGGACATTTTGTCAATCCCCACAACAAAATAGTGCTGTTAATCCCATCTCACAGAAGAGGAAATAGGTTCTGAAAGATTGCTAATACTGTACTATTATCCTATTAGGAGGTAGAAAATGTTTGAATCCTACATACCATTCATTTCAAAGGCCTTTTATAGTCATAAAGCACCTTACTGCTCCTTTAAAACAAAACCATATGGGAAAGGCAGGAAATAAAACCTATGATTCTACCCATTGTAGATTATACCATTGCTAATAACTTGACTATTTTCTTTCCAGACTTAATGAGGAAAAGATGCTGCATAGAAGGATAACAAGCATGTGGAATGCAGTAGCCAATTAATTGTTAAACACCCTCAAGGCCAGTTCTCAGATCTAGTGCTTTTTCCTTTTCCCATAGGCCACTGGCCCAACTTATTTTCCATTTTATTTCATTTTTTGACTAGGTAATATATATTCAAGGTGTATACAGTAAGAAGGCTCCCTACCCCTGACTCAGCAGCACAGTTCTCCCTGAAGGTAACCATTGTTACCAATTATATAGCCTGACCAAATATACATAGATATTTTCTTTTTCCTTTTAACACAAAATAGATATACCTTGTTTTTCTCACTTAACATTTTGGTGTTCTTTAATGTACGTAAAAATAGCGCTTCCTCATTTTTTTATGTTACATACTATTTAGTTCCTGGATATTGCATCATTTACACAGTTAACTTTTGTGCCCCTTCAATGTGCCAGGTACTGCTAGCCTTGGAAAACAGGTGAACAAGGGTCTTCATGGAGCTTAAGTTCTGGAGAGACGACAGACAGGTGGGTAATAACGCATATGTACAACCATGAAGCTGGGGGAGAGGGAAAAGGAGTTGTTTGGTGTTGGGTAAAGGGTGTCTCAGGGAGGCCTCTGATGGTGACATTTGCGCAAGGGAGGGAGTAAGGTACATCAGCTCTGGGCAGAGGGCACAGTCAGCGTGAAGGCCCTGAGTGGGTTTGAGTTGGGTAGAGGCCACTATGAAGTGAACAGAGGGGAAAACGGGAAGAGTTGGTATAGGAAGGGAGAGGACTGTAGGATATAGATCATATAGGACTGCGTATACTTTGGAGAGGACTTGCTTTCTTTCCACAGGGCGTTTTTGAGCAAAGAGTAACAGGAATTGAATCAGTTCCCTGTGACCTGATGTGAGGGTGGGTTTCTTTTTTTTTCTCTTTATTTGTGAGCACAAGTAGGCAGAACAGCAGGCAGAGGAAGAGGGAGAGGGAGACTCCCTGCCTAAAAGGGAACACCCTGGGCTCTTGACCTGAACTGAATCAGGTGCCCCAGGGTTGGTTCTAATTACCATAACAATGCTGTAGTGAATCACCTTGTGCAATACATTGCATGTGACCTTGCATACTAGGATAATCCCTAGAAGTTGAATTGCTGGGTCAAAGCTCATGTGCATTTATATTTTTGCTAGGTATTGTTAGTTTGCCCTGGTGACTAGGTATGTGAATGTCTGTTTCTCTGTATGATTGCCTATGTGGTATACTTGATGTAACCACTTGGTGGGCTATCACTTGTTAATTTTACCAATCTTGTGCTGGGAAATGGTGTCCCAGCATAGTTTTTGTTTTTTTGTTTTAATTGTGGCAGAATGCATATTTTCCCCCTATTCTGAAAAGTTTGCATATATTCAAAAGTTTGGTTTACATTCCCTAGCTCTCAACACCACTATCTTCTATAGTCAGATTCCTGTTCACACTGTAATTCCCTATTTACTTCTCTGCAGGTATGCTGCCAAAAGTCTATTTGTGACAGCATGTACCAGGCCTTATTCCATTTCCTCATTGCCTAGTACTTAAATATTTGATGAAGGAAATGTTAGTTAATGGGTGAATGAATGAATTCTAATCTATTAAACCAAGCATATAAAATTGGAACCTCCTCTTTTTTTTTTTTTTTTGAAGATTTTATTCATTTATTTGACAGAGACACAGTGAGAGGGTACACAAGCAGAGGGACTGGGAGAGGGAGAAGCAGGCTTCCCGCTGAGCAGAGAGCCTGATGCGGGATCATGACCTGAGCCACCCAGGTGCCCCGGAACTTCCTTTCTTGTCTGAGACCTTTATAATCACCATTTCAATTAAAAGTTCACGTTTCCTTTTAGCCGCCTCTAAGACTGACTGACTCCTGTCTGGATCTGCCTGCAGAGGATCTGGATCCATAGGCCGCTGTTTACAATGTCCAGCTCTACTCTGCAACTCTAGGGAAGGTTTTTTTCTCATTTGGGTTTAAATTCCAACAAGAGTTACCCTCAGAATGTGGAAAATTTCTGTGCAGCAAGTTCTCTGCAGAGAAGGGTGGAGACTTACCTACCACTCCCAAGAGCTGGTGAGCCCAGATGAATCTGCCTATCCCATGTAAGAAATGTAATGTCACTGGATCAACAGCAGCCATTTCATATGACTATCAGCTGCCCAAGGTTATATCCTGTAATCCTGGCCAGTTCTGCAGATTCCCTGGGTGGTTCTCGGTAACCAAAGCTTGCAGGTGGCTGAATGTGATCCTGTAGGAAGACCTTGTTCGTTTTTATTTTGCGTTGTAGTGTATCAAATCTGGATTCTAGAAAATGAATCTATTCAATGCCAAGAATAAAAAAAAAATCTGGCTGTAAAGAAAATACATACGGCAGAGGTAAAGGTAAATGGGCTAGTTTATCTCGGTCGTTGTCAAAACAACCATCATCAGAGTTCCTGGGCTCCTATAAGAACAACAATGTACTGCTTTCTTAAAGCAAGGATGGCTATTCTACGCTTTAATGTTTATGTTCTTTCAGAGTGCAGGCTATTTATTTAGACCAGGATTTAGGAAATTATGGCCCACAGGCCAGATCTGGCCTGCTACTGTTTTCATACAGCTAATGAGCTAAGATAGTTCTACATTTTTATGTCATTGAAAAAATTAAAAGTGTAATAATACTTAATGACATGAAAATTATGTGAAATTCAAATTGCAGCATCCATAATGTTTTATTGGAATGCAGCCAAGGCTCATTTGTTTACTGGTCGTCTCTTGACTTTCTGTGTTACAGTGGCAGAGTTGAGTGATTGTGATAGATTGTAAGTCACAAACCCATTTACAGAAAGTGTTTGCCACTCCTGGTTTAGACATTTATCTTCAACTGTTCGTAGTTTTCCATATAATTATTTCTGAAGATCTTAGGTGCCATTATTGATAGGGGTTGTAACAGCCTTACCAAGACATACTTTCAGTCTGGGAAGATTGTTTCTCTGTGACTCATTCTTGAGGAAGTGCTTCATAAAGCCCAGGGGCAAATTCTAGCTAAACATTTATGCACTTACAATATGAGTGAAAGCTTTTACTCTAGGGCAGTGGTTCTCGTCCCTACTTATATATTAGGATCACTCAGGAGCCTTAGGAACGTTCCAGTGAAGTCAAAATTCTGAGGGTGATGGCTGAGCATTAATATTCTGAAAATCTTCCAGGTGATTCTAATATATAACCAGAATAGGAAACTATTGCTATTGGAGCTAATGATGGCCTACTCCTAGTTCACTAGTTACTGGACAGATTGGCTTGGCTTACTGCTATTATTATAAGAAAGTTTGCAATACTCATGTGATTCAAAGAAATAACATCAAAGGAATATGTATCCTTTATGTTTCTCTGATCCTTTCCCTGGATAAATGACCTTATGCTGGAATGGAACCTTTCTATGAAAATGGTAGAAACTGCATTTTCGTTTATATAAATACCAGCAGAGGTCAGTGTGCTCAGAGAAACATTTGTTTAAAAGAAAGTTAACGGTCTGTTCAGGAAATTTAAAGCAATATTTACTAGAACAATTGGTTTTACCCAACACTAAGGCAACTCCAGGCATGGCCATTGATCACAATTATTGCTTCAAAGCATCTACGGCTCTTCTAGTTGCAGACATACATTTATAATTGTATCTTTCTGGTGTGATGATGCTTTTATTATAAAATACCTTTGTCTCTATGAATATTTCTTTTTTTTAATATTTCTGGTTTTAAAGTCTATTTTGTCTGATAGTAATATAGACACTCCAGTCTTTTTTTTAATTTTTTTTTTTATTTATTTGAGAGAGAGAGATTGAAAGTGAGAGAAAGCATGAGAGGGGAGAAGGTCAGAGGGAGAAACAGACTCCCCACAGAGCTGGGATCCCGATGCGGGACTCGATCTTGGGTCTCCAGGATCATGACCTGAGCCGAAAGCAGTTGCTTAACCAACTGAGCCACTCAGGCGCCCTGGCTTTTTTTTTTTAAGAATTTATTTATTTGACAGAACACAAGTAGGCAGAGAGGCAGGCAGAGGGAAAAGGAGAAGCAGACTCCCTGCTGAGCAGGGAGCCCAATGCCAGACTTGATCCCAGGACCCTGGGATCATGATCTGAGCCAAAGGCAGACACTCAACCAACTGAGCCACCCAGGTGCCCCTCTTATTTTTATTTTTATTTGAATTTTATTTAGTTGATACAGAAAGAGGGAGAGCACAAGCAGGGGGAATGGAGTGGCAGGCAGAGGGAGAGGGAGAAGTAGACTCTGCTGAGCTGGGAACCTGATGCGGGACTCCATCCCGGGACACAGGACCGTGACCTGAGCAGATGCCCAACCAACCCAGCCTCCCAGGTGCCCCTCCAGCTCTCCATTGATGACTTTCGTATGTCACGTCTTTTCCATCTACTTACTTTCAGCCTGTTGGTGCATATAGTTAGTTGCTATGTCTTGCTGTTTAAATTCAGTCCGACAAAACTCTGCCTTCTGGGGTATTTAAGCCATCTATAGTTAATAAAATTATTGATATGGTTGGATTTATAATTGCTTTTTTTTTTAATTTCCCATTTTGTTGTTTTCTGTTTCCTGTCTTTTTTCCCCACTTCCTCTTGTACCAGCCTTTTGTATTAAATGTTTTTCTAGTCTATCATTTTAATTCCTCTTGATTCTACTTTTTACTGTATTTGTGAGTTATTTTCTTAGTTCTTATATCTTATACCTTCATTTATCACAGTCTATTTCAGATTAATATTCTGGTAAAACACAGAAATTTTGCTCCAGTGTATTTATTTCCTTTTCCTGGATTTTTCTCTAGTGAGCTGTGTATGTATTATAAACTCGGTCATACAGTGTCATAATTTTTGCTTTATATGGCCTTATGTTTTTTAAAGAATAGCTGAGAAAATATACAGACCCTTTTTGTTACTCATATATTTACCATGTCGGATATTCTTCATTTCTTTCCAAGGATTCATGTTGCCATCTTAATTTCCTTTTACCATGAAGACTTCCTCTAGTATTTCTGGTAAGGCAGATCTGCTGCAATGAATTCTCTCATTTTTTATCTGGGAATCTTTTCATTTCATCTTTGCTTTTGAATAGTAGTTTGGAGTGATACAGAATCCTTGGTTTTTAAGCACTTTGACTATGTCATTCTGCTGCCTCCTGAACTCCACGGTTTCAGATGAGAAGTCAGATGTTATAATTGTATTGGTGGTCCCCTGTGGTAATGAGTCCTTTTTCTCTTGCTTTCAAATTTTCTCTTTGTTTTTTGGACAGTTTAAATATTATGTATCTAGGTGGGGATCTTTTGTAGAGTTATTTGAGCTTCTTGGTTGTTTTGATTAATGGTTTTTATCAAATTTGAGGGGGTTTTGCCATTATTACTATTTTTTTTTTAGATTTTATTTATTCATTTGAGACAGAAAGATAACAGCATGGGCAGGGGGAGAGGGAGAGGGAGAAACAGACTCCCTGCCAAGCAGGGAGCCCCATGTGGGGCTCGATCCTGTGACACCAGGACCATGACCTGAGCGGAAGGCAGACACTTAAATGACTGAGCCATCTAGGCGCCCCTGCCATTATTTTTTGAAATATTTTTCTGACTCTTTCCTTTCCTTCCTGTTTTTTGTTTAATTTTGTTTTGTTTTTTTGGTTCTCTTAAGTTTTATTCAAGAACTCATATAAAATATTCCAGGTAAATGAGTTTTAATCCTCCTCTTCCTCATCCTGGTTAATCTGGAAGTAATGCAGTTTGTAACTCTCTTTGCTGTTAGCAACTATGTGTAACCAATCACATAGATTATTATTCTTCAAATATTTTTTGGTGAGATATTTCAGATACCTTTTGGAAAAAGGCACCTCCGAAGTTCCAGTAATCTTGGTCCTGGTCCTTTCAGTGGTTACAACCCCTCCACTGAGATTCCCAGCTTTTCCATTCACTTGGATTCTCTCTCTTGAAGAAACTGCTCAAAATTGGCAGCATCCATGATTCCATCCTCTACAGAGGGGGTGCAGTCAAGGGTTCTTTTTTTTGTCCCCCTTCACCACAAGCTTTTTCACAGGCACCATGGCAGCAGTGGAGGCAGAATGAGTCCTCTCCTTTTTTGACTCTCACATACACGTTGATGTGCTTGATATCCTACCGGTCTCTGAGGTTGTGTTCGGTTTTCCTCTTTTTTTTTAAGATTTTAATTATTTATTTGACAGAGCACAAGTAGGCAGAGGGGCAGGCAGAGGGAGAAGGAGAAGGCGGCTTTCTGCTGAGCAGGGGGCCTGACTCGGGGCTCGATCCCAGGACTCTGGGATCATGACCTGAGCTGAAGGCAGATGAGCCACCCAGGCGTCCCTGTTCTGTTCAATCTCTTTCCTCTGTTTTTCAGATTGATAATTTCTATTGATTTATCTTTCAGTTCACTTATTTTTTCTCCTGTTCTCTCATATCTATTTCTTAGTTTCTCTAGAAAACTTTTCATTTGTTATTGTACATTTCATTGTACAGTTTTCACTTGGTCCTTTTTTATAACCTTTCTCTATTAAACTTTTTGGTTATTTTTAAAAACATTTTTTTAAGATTTTATTTTTTTAAATTTTTTATTTTTTTAAAGATTTTATTTATTTGACAGAGATCACAAGTAGGCAAAGAGGCAGGCAGAGAGAGGGGGGGAAGCAGGCTCCCTGTTGAGCAGAGAGCCCGATGCAGGGCTCGATCCCAGGACCCTGAGATCATGACCCGAGCTGAAGGCGGAGGCCTTAACCCACTAAGCCACCCAGGCGCCCCCTTAAGATTTTATTTTTAAGTAATCAATACACCCAATGTGGGGCTTGAGCTCACAACCCTGAGATCAAGAGTCGCACAGTCCACCAACTGAGCTGGCCAGGCGCCCCTTTTAAAAACATTCTTGTGTTTATTTTTAAGCTTAGCTTTCTAGGGGGTTGCCCTCTGTCTGCATAGCTTAGTGGTTAGCCAATTACTAGACAGAGGTGCTCAGACACCCCAACCAGTCAGATTTCTGCCTTCTGCTGATGGATCTCTTTTAGATGGAGAGTGAATTCAGTGTTTGGGCAGTTTTCAAGTCTGTCCTGGCTTTTACTTTTTGCTGAACCCCATTAATTTCCTGTGCACATGCCTGTAGCCTCAGAGTTGGCCAGGAGGGTACAGCTTGGACCCTATCTTCTCTGCTATGCATGTGTGCAGCCTCTGATCATCCAGAAGTCTGCATTTTCCAACCAAATTGCAACATCAGGCTAGTAGAGCCATCTGCTGTCCCAGCTTGTGTAGCAATGAGTTCACTGATAAAACTGTTGGATATTGGTATCACCCTCCACTCCAAATTGAGTAAACACCCCCTTCAGCCACAGTAACCTGCTGGCCCACATGTCCCAGCAGAACCTCCTCAGTCACTGAGTTGGGGGAGGAGGGGAGTGGGAGCAGCTCTAGGCAAGAATGCCACAGTCTCCCACCGTTCCTATACAAAGTCCGCAGTTTTCCAAGCATAAACACATCTCAGATTGTTGTATGCTTGTGGCCAGTTTCTAGAGCAGCAAAGTTGTTTGGTCAATTTTTTTTCAGCATTAGAGTCACTTTTTTTTTTTTTTTTTAAAGATTTTATCTATTTATTTGACAGAGAGAGACCACAAGTAGGCAGAGAGGCAGGCAGAGGGAGAGGGGAAAGCAGGTTCCCTGTGAGCAGAGAGCCCGATGCGGGGCTCGATCCCAGGACCTGAGATCATGACCTGAGCCGAAGGCAGAGGCTCAACCCACTGAGCCACCCAGGCGCCCCTAGAGTCACTTTTTTGAGGAGAGGATTTGCTGACTTCCTTCCTTGACTGGAAGTGCCACTCAAAGCGTCTGAGACTTGAATTATGATTTGAGTAATTGGAGGAGTTGAAACTTGAAAAAGATAAATGCCTCAATTGGAAAAGGATTGCAATCCTACCAAAACCGTCTAGCCCCCTGCAAACTGGTGATCCAATTGTTTAAAATGGTCATGACTGGTCATGGTAACTGGCTAGGGAACAGGAGCTTTGTGCTGTGTTTCCCTTCTGTCTTCTGCTGGTAGTTCTGTATTTTTCCCACGTTCTGCTTTTCACAAACCGTCCTTGTATTAATTGACACTAGCTTCCTTTAGTCCTTTGAGATTGGACGGTCATTGGTTACCTAACAGTCATAAGAGTTCAACCTCCACAGTATGCCATCTTATGTTAGTCTTTACAGCAGTGTTTGTGCAATTGTTTAGTATTACATCTTACCTTGTTAGGCAAAATGTCTGGGAATTGGAAAAATGAAAATCCCACAGCTAATGATAAGAACTTATATTCTGAGAATTTGAAACAGGAATCCATAGATCATTGAACTAAAATCAGAGGAAGACTTAACTGTGAAGGGTCAGAACTCAGAATAATAGCACTGGTCTGGTTGTGGGCAGGGGGTATAAAGAAGGCATGGACTTCTGGAGGCCTAGAGTCTTGTTCTTGTGGGGGTGGGGTAGGTTGTGTTGCATTTTAGTGGATATTTGCATTTTCAGGGCTTTAATAAATCTGTGGTTGTGTGGTGTTTTTCATATTGATACCACGTTTGTCTTCACCATCTCACAGGAACTAAAACTGTCCTGTTATTAGACTGTAAAGTTTTCTTTGAGCTGACACCTTCAGTGAGTTTGTCGTAAAATGCCACAGTTAAGCTCACATGTTGTCACACACTGTGTAGTCTCCTATGTATATGAAGGAGTTTTCTCAGGCAAATCAAAATTCTCTTTTATGTGTGTATTTTATTAAAAAGGATAGATTGCTTGCTACCACAAAAGATCACCACTTCCTTAAAATTCTACTCATCAGATTTATTGCCTGACAGCCTTTTTATTGTCTTTTATAAACACAATTACCAGTATCTTCCTCCAGCTGCCCTAAAGGTGCATATGCTTACTGGGGCTAAGTAACTCTTTGTTTTTGTTTAAGATTTCTTTATTTATTTAGAGAGAGCACACACACATTGAGGGAGGAGCAGGAGAGGGATAGGCAGATTCTATGCTAAGTGAGGAGCCTGATGTGGGGCTCAGTCTCACAACACTGAGATCATGACCTGAGCGGAAATTAAGATGCCTAACTGGCTGAGCCACCCAGGTGCCTTCTTTATTTATTTTTAATTTGTATATTATTTTTTAATGATTGGAATACGTTACTTTATTTTTTCTTTGTAACTATTGTATTTATTTTTAAAGATTTTATTTATTTGACAGAGAGAGAGCGAGCGTGCGCACAAGAAGGGGGAGCCACAGAGGGAGAGGGAGAAGCAGGCTCTTCACTGAGCAGGGAGCCCGATGCAGGGCTCAATACAGGACTCTGGGATCACGAACTGAACCGAAAGCAGATGCTTAACTGACTGAGCCACCCAGGCATCCCCATTTTATTTATTTACTTAAAAGATTTTATTTATTTGACACAGAGTGAGAGAGATCACAAGTAGGCAGAGAGAGAGGGGGGAAGCAGGCTCCTTGCTGAGCAGAGAGCCTGATGTGGGGCTCGATCCCAGGACCCTGAGATCATGACCTGAGCCGAAGGCAGAGGCTTTAACCCACTGAGCCACCCAGGCGCCCCCCATTTTATTTATTTTTAAAGACCATTCTTTAGAGCAGAGGAAAACAAAGTACAGTTGACCTTTGAACAACATTGGTTTGAACTGCACAGGTCCACATATATGTGGGTTTTTTACAGTCCAGTACTGTATATGTATTTTCTCTTATGATTCTCTTAACATTTTCTTTTCTCTATAGCTTATTTTATTGTAAGAATACAATCTGTAATACATGTAACATGCAAAATATGTGTTAGTCAGCTGTTCACGTTATTGGTAAGGCTTTTGGTCAACAATAGGCTATTAGTCATTGAGTTTTGGGGGAGTCAAGTTATGTGGATTTTTGACTGCATGGGAGTTGATGCCCTGAACCCCTGCATTCCTCAGGGGTCAAATGTACTTGGGTAATAAATGTAATCACAAACCTGGAAGCCACTAAACTGGAAACTAATTTGTAGTTTCATTTCCTTGTGAATAAGAAAATACTCTTTTTCTTTCTTCTCTAGGGTTTCCTGAATGATTTCTGGCACCTAGAATATTTACCACCCTGCACTGAACAATTAATTAAACTAGTAGATAGGTTGTAGTCAGCTTAATATTTTATCTGAGGCTCCTTGGCTAAAGTATATATTGGTAGCTTTAGAGTGAAGAAACCTGGCAACCTTACCCAGACGAACAAAGTTAACCTCATCAGTGAGGGGCCACACCCAGAACTCGGCATTAACCTGAGAGGCTGCAGCGGGAAGAACAGCATTATTTCGGTGATACTCCTCTGAAAGGTGTATAACACCAGTCTGACCGGGAAGAAACACCAGACAAATCCCAGTGAAGGCACATGTGTAAAATAACTTTCCTGCAGTCCTCAAAAATACGAAGATCGTAAAGGTCAAGGCAAGGGAGGACTGAGGAATTGTGCCGGATTGAAGGAAACAAGAAACTTAAGTACAGTTTGTGCGCCTGGTTTGGACCTTTCTGCCAGGAGGGATGTTGAGACAGGTGGTGAAATTTGAATGGGAAATCTGAGTGAGGGGTGTATGGAAGTTTCTTGTACCGTTGTTGCAACTTTTCTGTAAGTTTGAAATATTTTTTTTTAAAGATTTTATTTATTTATTTATTAGGAAAGAGAGAGAGTGAGAGAGAGCATGAGAAGGGAGGTCAGAGTGAGAAGCGGACTCCCCATGGAGCTGGGAGCCCGATGTGGGACTCGATCCCGGGACTCCGGGATCATGACCTGAGCCGAAGGCAGTCGCTCAACCAACTGCACCACCCAGGGGCCCTGAAATATTTTTTTAAAAATGTGTCTTCCTAGGGGTGCCTGAGTGGCTCAGTGAGTTAAAGCCTTTGCCTTCAGCTCAGGTCATGATTTCCGGGTCCTGGGATCAGGCCCGCATCCCGCTCTCTGCTCAGCGGGGAGCCTGCTTCCCCCTCTCTCTGCCTACTTGTGATCTCTATCTCTCTCTCTGTCAAATAAATAAATAAAATCTTTTTTAAAAAAAAAAAGACTGTCCATTCTGTTCCATTGATCTATTTGTCTATGCTTTTGCCAACAGTACACTGTTTTGATTAGTATAGCTTTACACTAAGTCTTCTTCCCAGCCTTCCCAAAGAGCAGGGAGCCCGATGCGGGGCTCAATCCTAGGACCCTGAGATCATGACCTGAATTGAAGGCAGATGCTCAACCAACTGAGCCACCCAGGGGCCCCGACCTCTTGTTTTTAATGAGGCTTTTACTATCTCATTACAGATTGTAAGGGTCAGATGAAATAATTTCTTCAATCATACTTCTGGCAATCAAAATGAAGACGAGCCATTGAGGAGAATCCTGGCAAGATGGTTACACTGTAATAATTGTCCAGAGGGGGGCGCCTGGGTGGCTCAGTCGGTTAAGCATCAGCCTTCGGCTTAGGTCACGATCTCAGGGTTTTGGGATCAAGCCCCACATCAGGCTCCTTGCTTAACAGGGAGTCTGCTTCTCCTTCTCCCTCTGCTTCTGTGATCTCTCTCTCAAATAAAATCTTTAAAAAAAAAAAAAAAAAAAGAATTATCCCGAGGCTCCCTCCACTGCCTGCTCATACCCAGCCGGGAAGAGAAACGGGACCACAGCTCCGGGCCATCAGCGTCTGTTGCTCAGTGCTCTGGCCGGCTTGAGCTTTTGCTGCCCACCTTGTCAGGTCTTTCTGTCACAGGCACAGGGAGGCCTGTGGAAAAAGAATTCAGCTAGTGGCCAGTTTTCATTCTAGCCCTGCAGAGATAGATTTACCTTTCAGATATTTCAAGTCTAATCCCCTTGCCTCACAGGTGAGAAAAATAGAGGCCAAGTGAAGTTAGATTGTTTGCCCATGTAATGAATGCCAGTAGCAAAGTTAGCGCTCAGGGTTTGGTCTGTCGTGCAATTCTACCATCATCTTATTGTCACTAGTAGTCTTGTCTTCCCCGGAGAGACACTGTATCTTAGACATTACTTCCTGACTTCCTTAAAAGACTCAGCAGGGAACTGTGGACACAATAGGTATCCAGAAAATCCATGATGAAATGAATTAAAAAAGGAACACTATTTTTGGTTTGTTGTTGCTGAGAAAGAGGGAGTATGGGAAGCTCAAGAGGCTGCCAGTTAGGTGGCTTTCTTCTGGGAAGATGCTGGTGCTGCACTGGAAAGCACAGTGGAATCCAGAACATACCATATACTTGGTCCATTTCCCAAAGGTCCATGACCGACAGCGTTAAAAATGAGTGAGGAGACAGGGAGTCTTCTAAAGGTGCAGCTTTTGGTTTTATTTCAAATGTTTGCTAGTATACAGAAGTATAAGACACACTTCTTTAAAAACCTAAACCAACCACCAACCCAAACCCATAACTAGTCATTCAATTGTTCAGGAAAGGGGGGAGCCCCGGCCTCATCTACCTGACGCGACATCTCACTCCAGGTACAGTGTGCCGTCCTCCCGTCCTCCGGTGAGGCCCTGTCTCCACACTAACACCACTTTTGTTTCCAGTGGCTTCCTGGCTTGGCCAGGCTGGGACTTTCTCAACCCCAAAAGCAGAGAATCAAAATTACAGATTCTTTCTGGATGTTTTGACCTGGCCCTTTAAGTGACGTCTTTAAGGCAGCTAAATTATCAGACTCGTGCTTCTTATAAATGTGAATCTGGGAAGAAAGGCTGGCCCAAAGAGAGGAAGGTCAGACCCCCGCCCTCTGCCCATCAGTGACCCCGGAATGCCCTGCAGACTGAAATGGAAGCGAAGAAGGGGACTTGAATGTGCATGACCCGATGTCAAGTCCTGGCTAAAACTTCCCAGCCAGGTGTGGGCCATTTACCCTCCAGAAGCCCCAGCCTCCTCCCTCTCAGGCATCTCCCGCCTTCCCAAGGCAGACAGGCCCCCTGCCAGCATGGTACAGGAGCTCCAGGACTGAAAAGGCCACAGCGCTGGGCGGGGGCGGGGGCGAGGTGGTCTGAGGAGGCAGAGGAGGACAAAAGAAGGAAAGAGTAGGATCAAAGAAAGGAAGGGTGAAACGCAGAGAAGAAAGTGACAGGGTGGAGAGAGAACCAGCCCAGTACAAGGGGTGTGGGCACCTCTTCTGGGCTAGGGTTGGGGCTCAGGGGATGACATCATTGGGTGGGTTCCCTTAACTGCACGGAGGAGGGAGCTGCTCATTAGACCTGACTTGGAGCCAGTCACGGGGAAAGGAAATCAGTACTCAGACTCGTTACTATGAAGCTACCCTTTACATGGTTTTCATTCGCAGGATCGCTTTGAAAGCCTCTAATCTTCATCTCCTCTCTGGGCAGGAGACCAGCTGCTGAAGGGGCTCCCAGCCTGGCCCTGGAAGAGGTCTCGTCTTTACGCTTCCTTAAGCCACAGAAAACTTGAACCAAGTGGTGTGGTCATACTCCTCCCCAGGCCTCAGCAGCACAGGAGGGAAGTGGGGCTGCGAAGGGAAAAACAGGACAGGTTAGCCTTCCAGCCCGGCTGTACCCTTCACTAGTCAGGATGCCTCTGGACTGGTCTCGAACCAGCTGCCCACGTCACGACGGTTGGCTCTGGGTTTGCAGTGGGATAGAGAGCTGGAGCCCAGCACTGAGCGCGTTGTCAGAGCAGGACTTTCCCGACGGAGGCCGTGTGTCAGTTTACATTCTGGAGCACGCCGCAGAGCCGGTGCTTTGAGGCGGTAGCCTGCTTTCCAAGCAGTAGCTGGAGAAGTCACCAGTAAGAAAATAGGAAGAGAAGATGAGATCCTTTTATAAGTGGTTGCAGGCGGCACCTGGGTGGCTCAGGTCATCGTCCCAGGGCTGTGACATCGAGCCCTATGTCAGGCTCTGTGCTGGGTGTGGAGCCTGTTTAGGATTCTTTCTCCCTCCTCCCCCCCCCCCCTATCTTGCAGAAGATGAGCGGTTATGGACAAGGAGCAACATTAAACTGAATAAAGGCTTCGAAGGCACAAAATAGATTAAATACATAAACGCAATGTTAGTAACCTGGCTAAAGGTTTCCTTATCATGACTGGGAGAAGAGAACCCCGTGGACTTTTGAATCACAGACCTGAGTGTCATGACCTCCGTCACACAGTGTGACCTTCGGCACACCACCCGTGAGAAGCCGGCTGGAGCTTTACCTGGTTGACAGCATCAGGCCAGTTCTGGGTCTCAAGGCAGAAACCGGAGTGCTTGGGATAGACTGCTCCCTTTTTGCCCTTCAGCGTGCCATCCAGGAAGTTGCCCGTGTAAAATTGGACCCCGGGCTGGGTGGTGTACACCTCCAGCACCCGCCCGCTGCCGGCATGACGGACCCTGGGGGTAAGGCAGACCACATCAGTACAGGATGCAGAAGCTCGCAGGGACGCAGAGACAAAGGTGAGAAGAGCATGATGGGAAATTCCCTCAGTCTCCGGGGTGAGCCGTGAGCTGGTGGTAGGATCCTCCCATGGCGACTTCTGTCTGTGATCTCGGCTTCCCTGAGGAAGGCTCAGCCCGGCCAGATATGTGTGTGGGTGTGTGTGGGTGTCGGGGGCAGCCAGGCTGAGGAGATGCAGTTGTCAGGTTCTGGAGGGGCTGAGATTCTTTCTCACAAAGAGCTGGAGCTCTCCGTGTGACCTGGCAAAGCTACCAGCTATGTCTTGAAAGAGAAGAGATGCTTTTCTAACTTAAACCACCCCCTTCTCTGGGGCTCAAGCAGGCTGCGCTTTTAGTCCGATCTCCCCTGAGAACAGATATACTGTCAGTTTTTGCTAGATTCACTGTTTCCTTTTTTAAAAATAAAAACAAAAAAACAAAAACCAGGCCTCTACAGAGCTGAGAGGACCTACCCGGTCCCATACTTGGTGTTGAAGGGATTTGGATAAAGAAAAGCCTCAGTCTTACCCTCTAACTGAGAAGTAAAACATCCCAGCAATGTGTGGTCAATGCAGAGGTTCAGGGAAAGATGCTTGGGAAGAGGAGGGCCAGGATTTGAATAGTGGAGAGAAGGCAGGAGAGTCTCCTCGAGGTGGGGGCGGTAGAGAGAGAAATGTGAGCACTAGGCAAGAGAAGAGCAGACTCCAGCAGGAAGAACGCAGGGACTGGGGCTCTGAGGGAGAGAAGCCTTTTGAAGTTTCCATTGGAGTCTGAATCATTTTCTCTGCTTTATTTCAAATCCATTTATTCTACAGACATCATCTGCTGATGCCAAGCATGCTGTTAGGCAGTAGGACAGAGGTGCGGGCTCACAGACGAGATGGCGTGAGGAGCTCGGAATTTAGTGAGGAGGAGGGAAAGTGCACACAGATGCCTACAAGACAAGGCCGCTGCTGGTGGGCGCTCTGGGAGAAGTGCAGCCTCTGACTTCCCACGGAAGTAGACAAGGCACGAATCATGAACAAAGTACAAAGCGCTCCAGAAGTTCCGGGAAAGCAGAGGTGACTTCAGTCAGAAGGAATTAGGCCTTCTCAAAAAAAATGGGCCTTAAAGAACAGGCCCAGATGGGGAGAGAGGGAGCAAAGAGAGACAGGCTGCCAGGTGGGAGCAGAGGGCTCATGGCCCAGTGGGGGTGGGGGGAGAGAAGTTCAGCAGAGCTGCTCCGTGGACCAGGAGCTTTGAAAAGACAGGACCTGGTGTTTGGTCCCTGTAGCACAGTAAATGCCACTGATGGAGCCAGAGCAGAAGCTCCTCCTATGGGAGGTGGGATCTCTTCTTCCCCACAGAGGCAGTAAGTGCAAAGGACCTACCGTGCACAAAAGTGCTTTTCTTTAGATCCCTTCAGACAGAAATTGTGGTCAAAGCCATTGATACGGAACTCCTGCAGGTGTTTTCCAAGCTCGACCGGCTTCCTCAGGTCAAAGGCAGTTCCTTGTACTGGAGCAACTTCTCCTGGTGGGAAGATGCAGGGAAAAAGACAGCAGGCTGGAGTACTCTGGCCAGGCTTTCTTGAAAGAGGAGAGGGACTTTATTTGCAGAGCCTGACACCGTGATCCAGTTTAGTTTCTGTCTTTATTTAAATTTTTTGTCTTAATTTGAGCATAGTTAACACACAGTATTGCATTCGTTTCAGGTGTGCAACATGGTGATTCGGCTTCTCTGTACATTACGCTGTGCTCACCATGAGTGTGGCCACCGACTGTCACCGTCCCAATGCTATTACAATACCACGGACTCTATTCCTTATGCTGTGCCTTTTATTCCTGTGACTTATTCATTCTGTAACTGGAAGCCCAGTTTAGTTTCTTTAAAAGTCTTCTTTTGGGGGCGCCTGGGTGGCTCAGTGGGATAAGGCCTCTGCCTTTGGCTCAGGTCATGATCTCAGGGTCCTGGGATCGAGCTCCGCATCGGGCTCTCTGCTCAGCAGGGAGCTGAGCTTCCCTCTCTCTCTGCCTACTTGTGATCTCTCTCTCTGTCAAATAAATGAATAAAATCTTTAAAAAAAAGTCTTCTTTTGTCCTAGAATAGCATCACATATTTAAAGGTGAATACAAATGCTAGTTAACATACTCTTTTAGGGCTAGAACTTTCCTTTCATGTGGTCCGACGGAGATGCTGTAGGAACTTGGTTTCTACACTATTTTTAGAGGCGAGAGAGGTAGCACGCAACGTGGGTCTGAAATCGTAAGAAGCTAAGAAAAACCAGGAACTCGTACCCTACCACTAAAAGATTTAAACAAGTAAAAGGAGAACCAACTTTGGCTGTTCAAAACATTTAGTTCTGCTTTTGTGTGTTCCTAAATACTAAGAGGAAACATGAATCTCCTGTCTGTGGGCAAAAGAGGGCAACCTTTTCTTAAACTCGGAGCTGCTGTTCAGAAACATAGTCTTCCTGGGATGTGAGGCCTGCAGTCTGTGAGCTCACAGAGCTGCGAGGACGCCTGGGCTCCCAAGGGGCCAAGGGAGGCCCAGAGGCCTGGCCCATACCATCCTGGCGTCTGATGTCCACTATCCGACCAAGAGAGTTTGGGAAGCACGTAGAAGAATCCTTCTCTTACCAGAGTCAGCTTTAGGAAAAATTAAGTAGCATTCTTTTTGAAAACACCCCTTAAAACCATCTACTTCCTTCGCCTTGGTTCTGATGATACGAAAAATCATTTTTGAATGGGTAATATTTGTACACGTAATCTATTTATTTAAAAAAGATTTTATTTATTTGAGAGGGAGAGAGAGCATAAGCGGGGCGAGGGGGAGGGGGAGAAGCAGACTTCTCACTGAGTGGGGAGCCTGATGCAGGACTTGATCCTGGGACTCTGGGATCATGACCTGAGCCAAAGGCAGATGCTCCACTGACTGAGCCACCCAGACACCTACAAGTAGTCAATTTAAAAGGTAACAAATGTGGGGCGCCTGGGTGGCTCAGTGGGTTAAAGCCTCTGCCTTCGGCACTGGTCCTGATCTCAGGATCTCAGGATCCTGGGACCGAGCCCCACATCGGGCTCTCTGCTCAGCAGGGAGCCTGCTTCCCCCTCTCTCTCTGCCTACTTGTGATCTCTCTCTCTCCATTAAATAAATAAAATCTTTAATAAATAAATAAAAGGTAACAAATGTAAAAGATACAAAATACTCTATAACCAAAACAATCTCTCTCATCTTTGTTCCCCACAGATCCAGTCTCCTTCAACAGAAGCAACCGCTGTTGCTTGCTCCCGATGCACCGTTCCAGAGACCTTACAAGGCTATCCAAGTACGTAAGCGCAGACCTGTGCACACACACAAAGATATAGCCTGTTTCCACCTTGATCTTTTTATTCAATTTGTCTTGGAGGTCGTTGCTAAATTTATTCCTATGTATTTCATTGGACAACTCTATATGCACTCATATTTCTATGATAATCTGTCAATTTAAAATTTCTGGTGTTATAATTGCAAATTTATATTTCTCTAGAAACATATGCGTTCCATCTATATTACTCTCATTTATTTGTAGAGTAGAGGTAGAGAGTAACTTATGATCCTTCCAGTTTCATCCATCTGTGGTTATTGGCCTGTGCTCATTTCTTTTTTTTTTTTTGGCCTGTGCTCATTTCTAACGTTGTGCATTGAATAGGTTAGCTAATGCTCTATTTTATTTTCTCCCCCTTCAATGAAGCAGCTCTTGGATTTATGTGTTAGTACTACATTTTTCCTCCTCTTTTCAAAATCATAATTTCTGCTTTTATTTGTATTAATTTTTATTGTGTTTTCTTGGTGCTTTATTTTGTTATTTTTCAAATATCTTGCATTAGATGCCTAATTAATTTATTTTCACATTTTTTGGATTAATATAAGTATTTAGTGCCACAATGTTCTTCTGAGCAGTAGGCTTTATATCACATATAGGAATTTCTGTTATATATAATTGTAACATCATATTTCCATTTCTTATATATTCCAATATATATCATGTATATATTTCCATTAAATGTAATTATGATATGTTATTTCCTTATTTTCTAGATGGTACTAGTTTCAGGTTGAATTCCCTTTTCACCTAAGAATTCTTTTTTTAAAGATTTTATTTATTTGACAGAGACCACAAGTAGGCAGAGAGAGGCAGGCAGGGGGCGGGGGAAGCAGGCTCCCCACAGAGCAGAGCCCGACGTGGGGCTCGGGCTCGATCCCAGGACCCTGAGATCATGACCTGAGCCGAAGGCAGAGGCTTTAACCCACTGAGCCACCCAGCCACCTCAAGAATTTTTTTTTAAAGATTTTATTTATTTATTTGACACCGAGAGAGAGATCACAAGTAGGCAGAGAGGCAGGCAGAGAGAGAGGGGAAAGCTCCCTGCTGAGCAGAGAGCCTGACCCCAGGACCCTGAGATCATGACTTGAACTGAAGACAGAGGCTTTAAACCACTGAGCCACCCAGGTGCCCCTTACCCAAGAATTATTAAGAGCTAAAACATTTCTAGGTCAGTATTGGTTGTATTAGTCCTATTTTGTGAAACTACCTGAGATTTTCTTTATGATCTCAGGTATGGTGAACTCTCATTGTAAATTGCATCCTTTATCATTACAAGGTGCCCTCCGTTATGTAATTTAATGCTTTCTGTCCTGAAATCAGCCTTTCCTGATACCAAGATTGAGACTCCTGCCACTTTGGCTTTCATTTGCTTGGTTTGCTTTGAAATCTCATATTTTTAATGTTTCTATATGACTTGGTTGCACACGGCATTCTGATGGATTTTGCTTTGTGATTCAATCTGAGAGACGTTTTTTAATAGAGGCATTTTATGGCATTACTATGACATATGTGTGTTCTAATTATTCTTAGGTCTGTCATTACCTTTTATGGTGTGCTTTCTGTGTTTATGAATTTGTGTTGCTTGCTTGCTTTTTAAAATCTTTTACTATATGGTCTGTGTATGTGTGTGTGTGCATAAGTTCAAAAGTTTATACTTTCGTTTTAGTGGTTACATCTATATATAAGTAACTTCAATATAATATACATAACCCTCTGTTTCTTAGAATCTGCTAAGCTTTTCCTTTCTCACCCCTTCTCCTTTCTCTTTGCTACCTGACTTGGGTTTCTGATGCTTTCAACTGTGAAGAATCCTAATAAAGGCACTTTTGTTTCCCAGTAGATGGTGCTAGAGACACAATATAAAAAGCTTTATAAACATTTGAATTCAGAGTCCGCCCTCTGATCAGTTCTAGGAGAATGAATGGTTGAACTTTTTGGGTCCCTCAGGCCAAAGGCCAAATCCTGGATGGTAATGACTCACCTGGGTGCTCCTGTCTTGGGAAGTCTTGGTGACCAACCACCTCCCACACTGATTTTTAAAAAGATAAAATGTTTCCTTATGAAACAATTAGTCTGGGGAAAAGCGGCCGCTGTTAGTCTTACCAACCCGTATTCTGAGTATTAATTTATGTTATGCTTTCTTCCCTAACCTTGTACGGTATTCACAATATTTAGTTCCTTAAAGTCATGCTTGACTCAAAATCTAACCCTTAACGACAGTCCCAGTGTAACACTGCACAAGTCAGTCAAGATTACTTATTTCTCCGGACTTGAAGGTAACAAGAAAGCCAAGGAGTTTTCATGAAGGAGGGCGCCTGGGCGTATTTCAGTTTACCTGGGCGTATATCTGTTTACCTGATACTGAGCAATCCACAAACTAATGTTTATGTTAACTTTTCTCTTTGTAAAATGAAGCTATTATTTGCTGCCTTATACATTACATGGAAATATTTGATAAATGATAAATGGTTTCAGGGGTGGCATAAATAAATAGGCCAAATTTCGGGATACAATATGTAACACAAAGGAGAGCCTAGAAGGGGTAAGACTTCAGAATGGCAGAAAAGCCCTGACTTAAAATGAAAAATGGATAATTCCAAAATGCGAGTTTTGCTAAATGAAAAGAAAAAAAAAAAAAGAGAGGGTTCCAATCTCCCTTTTTCCAGCCTCATGCCCTGACACATGTACCTAATCATTGGGCATATGGAAAACTTGGAATTTGTCTCCCAGAGTCACTATGCCTTTGGGCCCTTTCTCATAACTGGCATGTCCTCTCGGTGCCTACCTCCACCACACCTGGTCGAGTTGTTTAAGGGTACTTACTACCCCCCATGCCATTTCCTCTGTGAAGGCCTGCAGCCTCCACAGCTAGAACTAATGTCCTTTCCTACTTGGTTCCTATCACACTTTGAACATACTTTCTTCAAAACACTGATCACATTAGGCAAAATCGTAGGATTATATCAAGTTCCTAGAGGGCAGGGATTGGGTCCTTTTTATATTTGTACCATCTGAGCACGAAGTGACCTTTTACTTAATTGAAAAGCTGATGAATGAATGAAGTAGAGGCAGAAAAAACAGGGACAACTGTGAATGTTGTTGCATCCTGTGGCAAAGTCAGAATGAAAGATCTATAGAAAGGGCCTTAGGAATTACCTTATCCAGTCCCTGTGCTTTGCAGATGATTAAGACTGGAAACCAGACAGCTAAAGGGACTTGCCCAAGGTGACACATCTCCATAGTGTCAAGGTCTCCAGGCACCTCACCCTGGACTGACTTGGTCACCCCTTCCACCCCCAACCCCCCAAGTGTTCTTGATTCTTCAAAGAATTTGGAAAAATCAATGTGCTGTTCTTCTAATTTTGGTCTATCTGCATATGTGACTTTGTGCTTTGGTGCTAAGAATAGAAGATGTCAAAATAGCTCTCTCAGCAACGCTGAGTGTACAGAAAATGAGGCGGAAATGGAAAGGGTGCCCTCAGAGAGGATGTCACCTCACCAGACTTCAGTTTTGAAGCTACCAGAAAGCTGGGGTGTTGGCAGAGAGAAGCTGTTTTCTGAAGGGGATTTCTTCATGCTCCTGCAGGCTGGCTCGCTGTGCAAGAAGGTCTGAGCAGCAGGGCCACATTGCCTGGCAGAAGGCGGACTCTGACCCGAAGAGCTGGGGTCACGGCACTGGGGCAGGCGGGCAGCCCGAGGTGGCATTTCTACTTCCCCATTTCAAGTTAAGCCTGAATGCTGGTCCCACTGCAGACTCACCTGAGGTTACTGTCATGACTTTAGGTGAGACGGGTCCCTGGTTTGTTAGAATACACAGGAGAGGGAGGGGGCTGAGGGAGTGGAGAGCATATGCGAAGGGGTGAATTGAATAATGGAGTTCTGATTTAAGTAGGTGGGGAGCGAGCTCGTGAGCGGGCAAGGGGCAGTGAAAGGATGGTAGGAGCAAGGGACTAGAGGTTTGTGTGGCATCAAAGAATTATTGGGGCTGGAATAGACATCTTAAATGGGGACTATTGACGGCTACAATAAGAGGTGATGACAAAGTCAAGGAGATGACAAAGACCATGGGATTAGGTAATGAGAAGTTTGGGGGACAAGATCATTGGAAGAGAGGATGTCGGGAAGAAGTGGGGAGGTCAGTATCATCAATATGGACAATGAAATAATTCAGGACTATGACAAGAGTGGCGTTGGGATGACAGTGAGCCAGGAATGAGCCGATGTCCACAGACAACCTCAACAGATGTGTCGCTCTGGCAACTACAGCTGCCCCGTCCTTGTAAGAAGATGATGCCGACCTATTAATTGGAAACAGGACTCTCTAACATTCCAGATCTCTCTCACGGGGTGTTAAATCTTCCTTTTCCTACTTGCATTTCTGACAGAGTTCTAATCACCTGCCTTCTGGCAGCAAAGGAAAAACTCACTGCCTTCACGAAAGCCATCTGCCTTCACTCATATAAATGAATCCACACTTCATGTATGATTTTTCATTGTTTCTGTGGTCAGGGATTTAGACATGGCGTAAAGGGTTCTTTTCTCACATAAGGGTTTTCTCACATAAGGGTTTTCTTATATGTATTCTATTACATGGACTTCAGCCTTTCCCCCATGACAGCTTGGGGCAGATTTCACTTTCCAAAGATGGCCACACCAGTGTGTATCCCATTCCACAGGCTCTACTTACAGTATGAGCCACCTCACCTTCACTGAGAGGTGGAGTCTTTTCCCTACCTTAAACTGGGAAGGACTTTATAACCGCTTCAACCAATCGTGATTTCTGAGGTCAGGTTATAAATACAAAGTGTTTGGGGGTTGGCCCTTGCTCTCCAGGTTATTTGCCCTTGGAAACCAGCCGCCATATTGTAAGGAAACTCAAGTCACATTGAGAGGCCATCTGTGGGATGTTTTGGCTGAGAGCCTCCACTACACCCCTAGCCACTAGCCAGCATGGGAGTGAATGAGCCCCAGACATGCAGACACAATCTATGCCCTGTCTAAATCCCTGATCACAGAAACAACGAAAAATCCTACGTGAAGTGTGGAGTCATTTATTATATAGCAATTGATAACTAATATACTGCCTTTGGATGTTTTCAACTCTTGGCACCTGACTAGTCTTGACAGGAGGTTAATGGACCCCTCCCCTCCCTTTATTACATAGTCAGAAGTATCTTTAACTGGTTCTACCTTAAGAACACTAATCTTGTAATTACTTTTGGGTGGGAGAAGAACAAACACAAAGTTGTTAGTTCACGGATTTTTGAGTAGCTTTTAGGTACCAGGCATGGAACTGGCCTCAGAGAGCGCAGAATCTGGGTGAAGGAGACAGATAAAAAAATTACCACTGACAGCAGAGTGTGACAAAGGCAGTGAGAGTAGCATCCAGTGATGCAGGGACAGCAGCCCCCAGTGCAGCTGTGGGGTTCAGGAAAGGCGCTTCAGAGGTGGTGACAGGAGCCTCATCTTGAGGGATAAGACGGGACTGGCTCAGTGCACAGGGTGCAGGACCGAACATGCATAGGGATGGACTCCGGTCGCCTGTGAAGTTGTATCCTGAGTGTAGGCAAGATGCATTTATATTACACACGTCCTAGAGGCTCCGAGCTCTGACTTAATTTGGGGGGCCAACGACTTAAGAAATGGAGTAGAAGGTGAATTTAGTCCTTTGAACTTGTGATCAAACACTGACTCCAGCGAAATGGATTTTGTAACATCTGGGCATGAACACTCTCTCGGTGTCTGACAGAAAATCCACCTGGGGTGAATTTTAATTTAATGCTTTTAATTTCTCATCATCAGAAACAGCTCTTTGCTCCGCCTGGTGGCCCTGCCTGACTCCTGGAGAAGACGAACAGAGGGTCACTGCAAGAGTCACTGCGGCTCCACGTCCATTCATTTTAGCCCCTTTCTGGCCGCTCCCCTTTCTTGCTCCTCTCCACACAACCCGGTGACACGAGGGCAGTCATAAAAGCATAGTCCCACCGGACAGTCCTCAGCAGAGTCCTATTTATAATGACAATTAAAAATTATTTTGGGGAAAGCGAAAAAAAAAGAAGAGAAAATCTGGCATAGAGTTTCTAGAAAAATCTGGGTGGCATTTTTTTCCAATCATTTTTTTTCTCCCTTAAAAAAGAAATCTTAAAAAAAAGAAATATTTTAAAAATTAAGTATATTATTTAAAAATTATCTTGTATGATTTGTCCTATATTTCGATTTACAGGTCTGTGTAAGACATCTTAAGATTTAGACAGACTGACTATCTGACCTTGGGTGAGTTTCTATGCCTCTGTAAGATTCAATTTCTTTATTTATAAAATAGAGCTAATATTGGTGTCTACCTAAAACAGATGTTGTGAGGTTGAATTGAGAGAATGATAGGAAGGAACCTATCTCTAGGGCAGGACCTGGCACAAAGGACTCTCTCTGTTACACACACACTGTCTCTCTCTCCCCAGAAATAGAGAACAAAGAGAACATTTATTCATTATAGCATAAATCATTGATGCAAAAGGAAGGTGCATTTCTGCCTCTAGGGAGCATTGCCATTTTCATTTAAAAAAGGATTCTGAGTTTTTTTTGGTTTAGTTTAGTTTTTTTTTTTTTTTTTTTTTTTGAAGCTTCCTTCCTTAGTGATTTTTAAATCCAGAACTACAGTTTTTAAACTGGTTTTGGAGTCATGTACTCCTTAGAGAATATTGTAAAAGTTAAGGGCCCACTCTCTAGGAAAATGCATCCAGATGTAAAGAATGTTCTCAGAACCTCTGAAGAGCAACCATGCATAACTGGCTAAGAATCCCTGATTTCCAGGCTGGTGAGTCTGTTCCGCCTAGACCCCTGCTCCTCACCGAGCAAGTTGTCCTCTCGTGACCTGACACTGAAATGCACATCTGGAATGTTCTCGTCACATAGACTTCAGGTTATGTCGAGAAATGCAGTCTGGGGGTCCCTGGCAGACTCCTCCCACAGCAACGCGGCAAAGGCTTCGCACAATACATCCGGGCCTCCTTGCGGACTACCTACGATACC
Organism: Nasua narica; assembly: GCA_028533885.1. Lineage (NCBI taxonomy): Eukaryota > Metazoa > Chordata > Mammalia > Carnivora > Procyonidae > Nasua > Nasua narica. The sequence continues at coordinate 27,243,085 of CM052811.1, read as the reverse complement.
TCCCTGTTCTTCTTGCACGATGTACAATCGAAGAATGCGTGAAATGCGCAGGAGCCTGTCTTCATCTGAGCAAATCAGCAGCTGACAGAAATCGCAGGAAAGTGAAGCATTGGAGAAAGTGGAAACTGCCCCTAATGACAGCTCAGAAAGTGGGGGCTGATGGGGCAAACTGTGTCCCCCTGGGTCACAGTGGCTAGCAGGAGTCAAGGTTCTCAGCCTCACCAAGAGCAGCACCTTTGCTCACTTGCTTGGCAGTCACACTCAACAGATATTAGAAAGGATTTTAAGAGTCAGGCAGCCTGGATTTAAATTCTTCGCTGTAAAAATGTGTGGAGGTTGCTTAGCTTCTCTGAACTCTGTTTTCCTCATCTGTAAACTGGGGATAAGAAGAGTATCTACTTCACAGGATTAGGAAAATCAAACAAGTAAGGCAGGTAAGATGCTTTGCCTTCCTACCCACTGGGCAGGCAGTACTCTGTAACATAGCTATTTCTATGGAACGTGGCCAGGGGTGAGAACAGCGTAGACTCTAGAGTTAGGAAGACTTGGCTCCAAATCCTGACTTTCCCAGTGACTTACCTGCTTAGCCCAGTGCAGTTTAATTAACCTCTCTGGATGTCCGTTTCCTCGACTGAGGCATAACTGAAGCATTACACCTTTTTCAAAGGGTAGTAAAATGAGCTAACGTGTGTATGTGCTTAGCTTAGTGGCTGGTACGTAATCAACACTCAGAAATGGTGGAGATGGTTATGAAAATGAGAATAATACCAGTTAATCCTTACAAAGCTTTTACGAAATGCCAGGAGCTGTGCTACGCACCTTACCTGTGATACCTCATTTAATCTTTGCGACCAATGAAGTAGGTCCAGTGATTATTACCTTTAGCTTACACATGAAGTTTCCAGAGGTTAAATAAATGATCCAATGCCACAGAGCTGGATTTAACCCTAAGCAGTCAAGGTTCAGTTCCCTGCTTTAACTACTTTGTTTTCCTGATGATGTGTCAATATCAGCATTTAGGCATTCAGCGTCATCCCAAGGACTCACTAAGGTCAGAGGCATTTTCCATTCCCAGCAGAAGCTCCCTCACCTGTCCCCATCGCTGTCATGGCTTCCTGGGGCACCCACTGCCCAAGACCACGTGCACTGCTAGGGCAGATGTTGATCTATGAGAACCAAGACTGCCTTCCCCAAATCCTCCTGGATCCCCCGGGCCCATGGTCCCTCACAGCTCCAGCAGGAGAGGGACCGCCCTTCTGCCTGACCACACAGAGAGACGGTGTTCGGCGTTTGCTTGATGATTTCAAAAGGGGAACATGTCGGGGCAGAAACATTCTCCTTGTTCTGCACTTCCCAGTAGCTTGGGTGGGCTCCAGAGACAGTGGCGTAATTAGGGAGCCCAGGCTCATGACCCAGGGAGGTGACTGACCAGGAAGCCCATGGCTTCCTGCTGTCCTCCAAGAGCCAGGAGGCTCCCACGGTCACGGGTCACAGGAAGCCAAGAAGGGTGGTAACTGAAGGAGCCAAAGTGCATTAACGGCCCAGGGCCAGAGAACAGAACCAGTAGTGGGGAGAGGGAAGAAATCAGCCCAGCCTTTCTGGTCAATTGGCACCAAGAAATGGCTTAATGTGGGGGATCTAGCCCCTCTGATGTCCATCGGTGCTCCCCTTTCTTGCAAATCGCTGTAAAGAAACCTGCGATTTAAGTTTCAAGGCACGCCCAGCTTTCTTTCTAATGAGACTGGGGCCCCCATGCTCCCCCTACACAGAAATATTGATGGGCACAGCTGCTCAGCCTCCTATGGTTTAGTCGGGACATAGAAGGCCTGTGGAGTCAGAAGGAAGGGAGCCTTGAAATGCAGAGCCGGCCTCCTGGATCCCATTATCTGCAGGATGTGGTCAGTCACCTCCCTGGTCTGTGTTCTGCAGACCCTGCGATCGACTCGGTCTTTGCAACTGGCCCTGTCTGGACAGTTTCTCAAACTATAAATTTAGGAGCTGCCCTTTGTCCTGGGAAGGACCCTGGAATGGAAAGGAGTAGTGGAAGGCAAGATGAAGCATGCTCACTAGAAGCCAGATACAGATATATTCAAATACGAATCATCCCTGGGCTACCCCCTTGGCTTCCCTGACCGGGAAGAGCTGCGGGCTCGGGGAGCTTGGCGAGCTGGAGCGCTGGGGTGTCGGGGAGCAGGATCCGCAGGGAGTTGTCACGTGGCCTCTGATCTGTGTGTGATCGAGACGAAGGTAGAGAGGGTATTCTTCTCAAATTAGGACAGACAGCGTGAAGCTGGGAGGCAGGTGCGCCTGGGATGACAGAACCAGGAATCCGAGAGACAGCGCAAAGTCGGGGAGGAGCGCCGGTTAGGAGACGAAATTGGTGAATAACAGCCAAGGAGACGGTCCTGCACTTGTCTCCAAAAAAGCCAAAAACCAAAAAGCAAAGGACACTGCCTCACTTTACATTGTAACTCCAACCCTGGGCACAAGAAAGAATCTTTGGAGGCTCCATCTCCTTTCTTGTAAAATTGGGACAATCTAGCCCCCGTCCCCTGAGGCCGTCATGGGGACTAAGACAGTTACGGTGGGCAAAGTGCTTATTAGCACAGGGGGGGACGATGAGAATCACGATGGTGATAACTAACAAGGACAAGGTTCTCCATTTAGTGCTTCGCACCTGGGCAGTCTGGTTCTAGAGCCTGTGTTCTTAGCTATCCCGTTATACTGATTCTCACAGACTGTTAAGTCTAATGACTACAATTCTTACTGACCACGGAGATGCAGCGGAGCCACAGCACATGTGAAAATGACTTCAAGGACGTAGTCGGCAGTCAGTTTGACGGGAGTCACATAAAGAGTGTAACGATAACTTGATAACTATGCCGCGCGAGCATCCCAGACGGAGAGGCCTGGGCATAGAGAGGCAGAATCAGAGGACCGTGGCCAGAAAGGCCAACTCATGGCAGAAGAAGAACAGCTCTTCCTGGAAGCAACAGGACAATTACCTTCGAAGGCCGTGAGCCAAGTAGTAGGCAAGATGGGGCTGGCTCTAGGTACACAGATCCCAGCTCAATTTCTGGAAGCCTTTCTGACATGCTGCCCCAGGGAAAACAGGGACCATGCTGGCCTGGAGGCCCCCGAGTGCCCGCGGAGCCCAAAGTCTGGGACTCAACTTTTCCGACTGTGACCTTCCAAGGCTGTAGATCCATGGGTCCACGTGATAAGCATAATGAAGCAGGCCGTTCCCTTTAGGGACGCACTGTGATACCTAGTTACTTCCCTCCTCTCACTTTTTTTAAATCAAATCGTTAGCTTGTCTTGTCTAGGGAGGCCATTGGCTGAGGGCAGCTCTTTGCAGAATGACCTACAGAGAGGCCCAGAAGTGGGGGAACGAAGAGCTGAAGGGGGGAGGGGAGCTCAGGGCACAGCAGGAGGATGGCAGGGTTGTTGGGGAGGGGAACAGAAGGGGGGAGGTGCAGGTGCTCAAAAAAGGAAAAAGTGACAAATCTGAGGCCAGATAAGAGTTTCTTGAGCTTTTTAGGTGGCTAGAGAAAGGGTGGACCCAGGACCAACACCTGGGGCTTTTTAGAAGGCAGACCCAGAGGCTCTCCCTCAGACCAAGGGAGTCAGAATCATTAACAAGCTCCCCAGGTGATCTCTGTGCGCACCAAAGGGGAAAGGCACCGATGTGGAGACCGGGTGAGGGAGACCCAGGCTCAGATGTGTCGTGCACTCATCTCAGTGAGAAAAGGGGGGCTGTCGGGTGGGGAGGAAAGCTGGGGCACCGGGAAGAGTGCCTTGTCGCGGGAACCTGGTCTCCATGGGGACAGCCCAGCTGTGCTGCCAGCCCAGCTGCTCCAATTCTGTCTGCTTCTGTATCTAGTCGGGTTCAGAAGTCAGTCAGATTTGCATAAGGAAGCCAGCGGTAACGGGGCTCATGGGCACAGGCTCTCATCGGACGCCTCATTAAGCCATTTTGGTGTATCATCTCTAGAATGCCTGTTATTATTTTAAGACACAACATAAAGAGAATGATAATTAAAAGTAACACCCTGGGTGGGAATTTTGTCTTCATTCCAGTGGTTGGCGAGTAAAGCACACTGGGATTTTTTTTTTTTTTTTTGAGGTAACATTTCTATAAATTTTCATAGATCACACAGCCTCAAAGCTTATCTCTGCTGCAGTTTTTCCCCCTTCCCTCTGCCGAAGCTTTGGGTTTGTGGCTTTATTCTACTGCTGTTTTCTTTTTTTTCCTTTTCACTGAACATTTTCTGATTTTTACTTTGACTAGCACTGGGGAAGGGTATTGCTTCTGGATATTACATGTCATCTGAAGCATAAAATGCTAAACCAAGTTACATGTTGTTTTCAGGTGAGAAGGCAATTTTTTACTTCACAGCTGGGCCCACACAAGGCATTTTCACACAGAGAATTTTTCCATCCTAGACTCACATCAAGATGGCTCCCAGGGATTTGCTGCCAGTGGAAAGCACTGTCTGTCTGCAGCATTCCCGCAGGGGCATTCCTGATAGACCTGTTCTCCAGAGGGCCACTCCCCTCCCCTGGTCTTCAGGTTCCCCTGCCAGAGCGTCCATCAGGCCCCTCATGTCAGGCCCCTCACGTCCTTTGCTACGTGCCTGGGCCCAGAGTCTATGACCTGAGCCGCGTTGGGTACTGACGCTCCTAGCGACCTGCCTTACGTCCTCCCTCCTACCTGACAAAACTCCAGCTTCGTATCATCCCACAGTCCACCTTCTCTGCTCCCTATTTGAAGCCCCTGAGAGAACCTGGAGCAAACTCCCAGTAGCACCACCTGCGGCCGCCCAGATTCCTAGTCTCCGTCCTCACCTGGAACCCTTTGACAAACTTTTTTTTTTTAATTATTTATTTTTAAGATTTTATGACAGAGATAGCAAGAGAGGGAATACAAGCAGGGGGAGCAGCAGGCAGAGGACAAAGCAGGCTTCCTACTGAGCAGGGAGCCTGATATGGGGCTCAATCCCAGGACGCTAGGATCATGACCTGAGCTGAAGGCAGACGCTTAACGACTGAGCTACCCAGGCGCCCCCTTTGACAAACATTTTACTTACCCTCCATCAGCTCCTCTCTCCTGAAAAAAAACTCTTCCTTGAGCCTGCGTCTCCACCTCATGGGGGCACCCTGTCTTCTTCCCTTCCCAGGTTCCTGAAAGCCTATTCACACCAGTGGTTCCCACTAGCTCGGCAGCCCCACACTAAAGGAAGTGAACCAGAATCTCTGAGGTAGGGCCTGAGATTTTGTATTCAAGAAAGCTGCCTTGGTTGGGAACTCCTCACTGGCCCACGCTCCCTGCCTCTCATTCCTCACTTTCAGTGGCCCCTCCAGCTTCATAGCCTGGCTTCTACCCTCACCACTCTGTGAAATGAGGTCAGCAGCAACAGCCCCGACAGCCCAGGCGCTCTCCACAGGCCTCCACAGGGGGAGCACTTTGGACTACTGACGCTGTTGGTCACTCCGAGACTTCCAGTCACCTTTTCTCTTCCTTTCCCTTCTACCTCTGACCAGCTCCCTTGGCGCCTTTCGTCTAAGCTTTCCTTGCACCCTCAATATAAGTACAATTTCAGGTATAATTTCACAATTTCACTCTTTTCAGTACAATCAGGTACAATTTCACAAATGTACCTCACTCTCCTTGCTGCTAGATCCTCACAGACACAAAGAAACTTCTGGCAGTTCAGGGTGATCTTAAGAAAGCCTCCTCCTGGGCGCCTGGGTGGCTCAGTTGGTTGAGCAACTGCCTTCGGCTCAGGTCATGATTCTTGGGTTTCGGGATCAAGTCCCACATCGGGCTCCCAGCTCTGCGGGGAGTCTGCTTCTCCCTCTAACCTTCTCTCCTCTCATGCTCTCTCTCATTTTCTCTTTCTCTCTAATAAATAAATAAAATCTTAAAAAAAAAAAAAAGAGGGCGCCTGGGTGGCTCAGTTGGTTAAGCGACTGCCTTTGGCTCAGGTCATGATCCCGGAGTCCCGGGATCGAGTCCCATATCGGACTCCCGGCTCTGCGGGAAGTCTGCTTCTCCCTCTGACCTTCTCTCCTCTCATTCTCAGTCTCGCTCTCTAATAAATAAAATAAAAAATCTTTAAAAAAAAAAAGAAAGCCTCCTCCTACCCTCGTCTCTGGGCTCCCTCAGCTCCATGGGCATTACCTCTTCTACTGTCCTGACCACATTAGATTCTTCACTCCCTGTGGGCTTCTCAAGGGCAGAGATAGTGTTCAATCATCTTTCCACGGCCAGCGCCTCAGGGAGAGGGTAACAATCCGCAGCCGCTCCATAAATGTTCGTTGAGCTGAATATAAGTCCTTGTGTGAATCGGCCTCAGGCCCATAGCGCAAAGCCCAGTTACATCTCAGCTCCTTCAGAATGGGGTGACCTTGAAGGAATGTGCTAGAGCCAGCCCCTGGCCAGACCCGGGATGGGGAAGGTAGGCGTTAAACACCGACTCTCCCAGGGGGGTAGTCAGAACTCTAGCAAATAACATCTCTTCTGGCAAACATACTTGTTAGTCTGAAATTTTCCTAGGAGTGCCATAATGCCTGGCCAAATGCTAATTTCCAAGCTTTCTTCCTACCAGATTTCCACCATGCGGCTCAGGTCTGCCAGTCTTGTCACAGAGATGTGTTCTCCAGCAGGGAACACAAGTACCGCTTCGGGAGTTATTCGGGAGCCTCATAAACTGTTCCCGGGGCCCTTTTATAGAGAAGGATTCGGTAACGCACCGGGTTGGAGAGTATGCTTGCTACCAGGAGAGGGTCCTTAGAGTTTCTGCCGCGAACTCCCTCGAACTGTCTGGGAGGGACCCGTCACAGCAGAAACAGCTCCAGGTAACTAACATCCCGGAAGTACCGATACCACAAGTTTCACCTTTTATTAGTGTTCTTCGAATCCTCTCTTTAATAACACTAGCCTCACTTCTGTAAGCACAGGACGTGTGTTCTCACGCAGGCAGGGCGGATCTGTTTTGTCCAACACGGCTTCCCCGGGGCCGGGAGTACCTGGCACAGAGCAGGTGCCGCTGTCGGCCGGTGGTGGAGAATGGAAAAGGAAGAACTTGGGGAGCAAACCCGCAAGAACTTGGGGAGCAGACAAGCCAGAGGTGCTTGTCTCCGGAAGTGCAGAGCTGAGGGAGACAACCAGGACACCATGCTCCGGCCTCCCGCCCACGGTGAGGCCCCCGCGTGCCTGCCCGCTCCCGTATTCCACGGACCGACGGCCAGGCCTGGAGTCTTGACTACACCGTGGGCTGGTGGATATGGAAAGGCAACTGCATCCGTCTGATGAAGCAGAAAGAGAGAAGCTGGCCATCCAACCCTCACCCCTGGTAGCTGCTGCTCCTCCAGAGGAAAACTTGGAGAAGTTACTTTCCTTCTGGGAGTGCCGTCTTCCTCCTGTAGCTAGTCTTCTAGCTCCCTTCAGAAAATCAACTGGTGATGAATTAGCTAAAAAAACCTGTGAAGCCACCCTGAAGATTACCCAAAGGAAAACACACTATTGCTCACCTCCAAAACAATGGCTAGCTTATACATGATAATACAGAGTAGGAGAACCCTAAACTATCATTACCTCGAGAGAGGAAAAGAGACCAGACCACCAACCCCCTCCCTCGCACAAAAAAGACAAACCCTCTGTGGACCACGATGAGGCGATCAGCTCACACAGGGCTTTACAGAGAATTTGGGGGGCCCATGAAGCCCCCAAAGATCTCTCATCCTCTTCCCAGACATCCGTGTTTGAATCCTGGTTGTGAATATCTGGGTTAGAGGTTCCACAGAGTCTCTGAATCAGGGTGAAACCGACAGGATTTCAGAGTTCGGCTGCTGTCACCCTCATCTGATGAGAGTTAGCAGATTAGGTTACGAGGCCCAGGAAATTTTCCTGGCTGACTTACGTGCATAGCTGATGAGCAGCAGAAGGGAGACCTGTGCCCAGGCTTTCTGAGTCCCAGCTATCCGGCACTGTTGTGTTCATACTCTCTGTTGAAAACCAGCGTCAAGAAGTGAGAAGAGTAGAGAGAGACTGAGTGTAGGCAAAGGAAGGAGTACCTGCTCCCAGAATGTACAGCCCAGCTCTTTCATTTCTGCGTTTAGCATAGTTTTCTAGCTTTAAGCCCAAGAGAGCACACCTGAAGCTCCCTACTTTATACCTGTAACTGAATTCTGACAGATCATCTCAGGCAGACTTGTGGAGGGGAAGATAAGAAAGGTGAGCTCCGAACAGTTTCTGTCATTACACAAAGCTTTGAAAAACAAAGAATCTATTGTTTCCAGGAAGTGGGGGAAAGATTTCTAAGGAGAAAGTATAGCCTTGAGGAGCAGGGGTTTATGTAGCAGAGAAGGGGGAGTTGGGTGGTCCCCGTGGGGGGCAGGTGCGTGGGGTATGAGTGAGGCCTGCCGGGGAGATGGGTCTGGGAGGCAGCCAGTGTGTGGCCTGGGAACCGCCTAAAAGGTTTTTAAGCTGTAGGGTAGCCAAGCAAGATCTGCATTTTAGATAGATAACTTTAGTAACCAGATGGAAGCTAGATCTAAAGAGATACTTTCCCCCTAGTTAGAGAGCTATTTCCTAGACTCATTTGTTCATTCACTGATCCCAACTTGCGAAACTCCTAACAGAAGCCAAGCCGTGATCTAGACAAGACAGCTTAACCAGGATAGTGACGATGGAGCCATATAATCAATACTACACACTGAAGAGACAGATTCGAGAAACACTTAGGAGTTAGAAATCAGCAGGCCTTGATGATTAACAATACTGGGGTGGGGGGAAGACTCAAAAGGAAAGAGGAAGTGGACTGATGGATGGTTGAAGCTAATATCACATCCAGAGGATTTGGGGGACAGTGAGTGCTCCGTGTGCTATCATAATGACGGGTCCCTGTCACCACCCATTTGTCCAAGACTGGGCCCTAATGTGAACTATGAACTTTGGGTGATGATGGTATGTCAATATATTTTCATCAAGTCGTAACAAGTGCTCCAGTCTGGTGGGGGATGGTGAAAAGGAGGGGGCTGCACCTATGCGGGGGCATGTAGTATATGGGAAATCTCGGTACCTTCGGCTCGATTTTGCTGTGAACCTAAAACTTTCCTAAAAAAAAATACAGTCTTAGTTTAAAAAATCAGCAGCACCTGATGACTAACACTACTGGGTCGGGGAAGTGGGAAGCAAAGGAGGATGCATACTGATGTAGGTTTGAAGCGAGTATGATGTCCAACATTTTAGAATCATAGAAAGTCTAAAGGAATTTTTGTAAGAAGCTCCAGAATGATTGAAACATGTAGATCAAAACAGTCTTCATTTGCACCATCTTTGAACCGGGCGACGACTTTGGAATTTGTTATTTCTCCCAGAAAGAGACTTGGACTTGCCCTAGGGAAGTAATTATAAAATTGACGGAATCGTAGGCTGAACCCAGAGAGAGTGAAATAAAATACAAAGGTTTTTGCTGGGCCTTTCTCCACAGCCTCGTGGTAAGCCTTTCGTACCAGAATTCTAATTTTGTCAAAACGGGGTTGCTTTCATGTAATTTTAGAAGGCGCTTTCAAAAAGCGAGAGCAGCAAGAACAGCAAGCGAACACAGATGGGCTGGGGGACAGAGTGGGTTGTGTAGATTTCTATAAAAATGCAAGGTATCTTTTCTCAAGGAAAAGGATAAGACAGAATTTTACTAATGTTACTTTAAGAGGCAAAAACCTCGTCAAAGAATTCATGTTTTGCTTTCTTAATTCCGCATCTACGACTGCAAGTAAAGAACAGCAAAATTCAAAGAAAAAAAAAGATGCCTATAAAGACACGTGCTGGGTTCTGCACAATGTTGTGTACATGATAATATCTCGCTGGGCAGGTTGCCCACACTGCCTCCAAGTCTCACAGTTCTATAAAGCACAAGGGGGACGTGTAATGTTTACAACCCTGGGAATGAATTAATCCCCAGGGAGACAGAAGGCCTGAATTTTTCTCACCGGCTCACATTTAGCTGGCTTCATACCTGAGCGGGGCTCCAGGGATCGGTTTCCTCTTGTTGCCCTAGGACAGGCCAACGGGACTCAGGGCCCGAAGCTAAGTGGTCCTTCCTGATAAACGACTTCCGGGACTTGCACTTTTGGGAAACTACAGCGACAGCCTGGACAATGCACAGAAACATACACTTGAGAGGATCTGAAGATGCCCCAGTTAACAGAGCATGAGCCCATCCTAAGTAGTGGTAAATGCGTTGTGGGCTGCAATTTTTTTTTTTAAAGTAGGGAAGAACAACTCCTCCGAAGAAGCAAAGCTCAGCTAAGAGCTCAGAAAGCTCATGCAAACCCAGCCTGACAGCTTAGCTGCAGGTCTCCAGGTGAACCCGGCTCGCAGCCTTGCAGAGAGGCCCTTCCGGTGGTGGCGCCAGAGACACCGGCGAGCAGGGCCCACGTGTCCCAACATGGCTGCCAACTCCAAAGTGCCCAGAATTACATCCAGAGCAGTAGCTTCAGAAGGGAGGTGATGCATTCTATATATCCAATATATATTAGAATTGAATACTGAATATTAGAATATTCTAATATTGTTCAATATTAATATTCAATAACATTCAATATTAATATCTAATATTGAATATTCTAATATTCAATTCTAATATATATTGAATATTCCAATATTCAATATTCTATTCTTTTGTTCAACAGATTTTCTTCTTTTTTTTTTTTCTTCCCCAGAGAAAAAGCAAAGATGCTAGAGTCGTGCAGCCTAACACACAAAGGGTATTGTCCACCTGCGTTGGCCTGGGAGCCTCCAGGAACGACAAAATGGCAGAAATTTCCAGGGGAATGCAGGGGGGCGGGGTGTGTGACAAAATTATTTGAACGGGCCCCTTTGAAGGCTTGCTGAGGCTTTTCCCCTAAGCTTTCGGAAAAGGATAGCTTTTTTTTTTCTTTAAAGATTTCATTTATTTACCTGACAGAGGGAGAGAGATCACAAGCAGGCAGAGAGAGGAGGAAGCAGGCTCCCCGCTGAGCAGAGAGCCCGCAGGGCTCTGAGACCACGACCTGAGCTGAAGGCAGAGGCCTTAACCCACTGAGCCACTCAGGTGCCCCAAAGGAGAACTTTTTAACAGGAGCACAGAAAAAGGGAGAAATGAAGAAGCCACGTAACACAGGCTGTCGTCTTCTGTGTCTTACTGACCAAAAGGGCTGAAGACATTTTATATGCTCCCCAAATTGCCAACAGGAAGAAAAGCAGGAGCGAAGCCGGAGCCCGAGGCTGTCAGAAGTCTGAGGGCGCTGTCTGGGGGAGAGGTCTAAACCGGGGCTAGGAGTTTAAGACAAGGGGATGTCATGGTAGGTACTTGCTTTGGCGCCCTCCAACTGTTTGCCAAGGCAACCCTTTCCTCTCAGTGCGATCATGCCCCATCGGTAGGCCTACAAAAGGCAAAATGGAGGCCAAGGCTCTCCTCCCTCCCCCAGCACACACGGGGGGAAGGCCCCTTTTTACCGAGTACCTTGGTCACAGATTTATAGCCACCGTACGATAAAAGGTGCTACTTTCTCATGACAGTGGGTTTTCCCTTCACCTGAAAAATTATTTACCGAGTTTCTATGACCAAGGTGAAAAACACCCGCGAAGTTTAGATCTGCATCAGCTTTTCCCTCAGAAACAGTTTTTATGAGGGGCAAACAAAAAGAAGGAGTTGAAACACAAACATAAGTATAAATTGATAGTCACAAAAGGCAGGGCCCTGGGACTATTAAACATCTTTGTATCACGGAAAAGACATGAGCTTCAAAGCAAGCCGAGGGGGCCTTGGCAGAAAGTCAAGAGAAGGCTGGCTAAGTGAAGCTACAGAACTTGCAATTTGTCAGATGAAGCATTTGGGACAAACCCGCACAGAAGTCAAAGAATGATCTGATAAAAAGCCCTCATGGTTATACAACATTGCCCCGAGCTTCCTCCAAATCCACCCCCAATTCTCCCACAGAGCTACCCTTCCGGACATGTTTGGAGGCTGTCTCTTCTCAGGGTATTGGGTGCAGGTAAGGAGTTCTCGGTTTCTTCTTTCATACAACTATGGTAAGAGAGACTTTTCTCTCTGGGAGCTCCAACTCAAAATAATGAGGATTTTTATGACCCTAAAATGAGAAGCCTAAAAAAACTCAAAGAAACAAACAAGGATTTGGGGTGGAAAGCCGAGGGTGAGGGATGGTGCCCAAAATAACCAACGGCAGAGTTAAAGCCACTGACACACAAGGAGACCAGTGGGGCCCACTAACCTCTGCAGGGCTCCCCCGAGACCAGGCAGCAGCCCCAGGGAGGATCCAGGGGCATCAGCCCCAGGGAGAGCCAAAGGGTCTAGCGTGAACTCACTGCCCAACACCAGGCTGGTTCAATGAGACATCTCACTGTCAGTGAATCTTCCAGATGACCGAGAGCTACCCAGGTGCATGGTGAAGCCTTTCTTCTACCGTGTTGGTGAACCTCCTACCACCTTTGGCAGAGGTGCCCAGCATGCCTAGCGGAAGGCGGGAGACTGACAAGAGTCTGCTCATCACAACAGCTGGCAGATGAGACCAAGAACAAGGACAAGGGCTGCATCACCAAACAAGGTACCACGTTGCAGCAACGCAGGGACCTCTGAGGTTCCTGAGGGGCACGGAGAACAACTCTGAGCTCTCAACGGGACTGTCCCGGAGTGGTTCCTTTTCCACACTCCCTTCCTGGCCAGCCTGCATGGCCAGGCACCTCTACTCATGCTCTTCAGGCTCAGGAAAGTCCCTGACGCTTTGTCTTTGTCTTTCTTCTTTTCCTCCCCTTTCCAATGTAACTTGTTTTCTGTTTTCTTTGCAGAGAAGTCAAAATAAAAGGAGGAAAACAGAGAAGCTGTAAGGCTCCTTTTAGAAAAGGTAGAAAAGAAACGAGAACTGACAACCGTTGAAGCTTTTTTTTTTTTTTTTCCTGGCTTACTTCCCATATCATGACTACACGGTGATCTTGGCTCTCTATCTCATCGAGAAATGACTTTTCTTCCCTCTCCCGCCCCACCTCCCCATCTCTGAACCCTTCTCGACATCTGACCACACTGTAGGGTCTCCAGAGTACGGGGTTAGGGAAGAGCCTGAGTTTGAATACAGTCTCCCTGGGTTCGAATCCCAGTTTCCCTCCGCTTGTTAACTGGGTGGTTCCCTAGTAAGTTACTGACGCTTCTCGGGCTCCAGGTTCCCTATCTGTTAAATAAGGAAAATTAACAGAACCAATCTTATAGGATTCTGGTGCAGATTATCATTTATAAAGTCCTCTCTGAAATATTAGCTATTATTATCATAAACCTTCACCTCACCTCACGAATAAACAGTATCTTCCTTTTTCTCAGTTCAGCACAACCACAATCTCGAGATACTGCATATCAATCCCCAGAACTCATAACCGAGTGTGGCTGGTCTAACGGGTTTCTTGTACCACGTCTCAAGGAAGTGGCCTTTGTGGTTCAGTCCACTTCTGGCTGAATGTCTGGAAGTTTAAGGGTGGACTTGGAACACCTGTGAGTCTGCCCTGGCTAGATCAGCCTTGAACTGCAGGCCAGCCTGGGTCATCCCAGGGTCATCCAGGGTCATCCAGGATTGCAGCCATACCAGAGCCTGACATGGCCCCAGCCAACCCCGCTGGGCCCGGTGGTTTTCTGCCACCAAAAGCACGCCCCGGATGTTCCAGAAGCCCAGCGCTTTCCTGGGGATAGTCCTGCTGTTCTGCACTTCCTTTTCTTGTGCCACTCTGTCTAGAACACCTTTCTCCTCCTTGCCTGGCAACTCTCCGCCTGCCCTCTCAGGTTTTATTTAACTCTCATCTCCTCCAACTGGAAGCCCCCAGGTGGTGCTTTTCCTCAGAACCAAGTCAAGTCTCCGAGTTCTCTCTCCTGACGTTTTCCAGGTTAATGGATAATATTCTGGCTGACTCCTCCATTCTGGCTGTCGACTCCTGGCGAGCCCAGCAGCAGAGGGGAGGCATTTCCAAATGACCAAACGACTTTGGGCTGGTCTCAGAATTAAGCCACATGCTCATGGGCTTTGGGTCAGTGTTAAGAATCTGATGAAATCCGGGCTCCCAGAGATTTGTTCTTGGCCGAAAGAGGGCCAGACATGTGAATTCTTCCATCAGGGCAGGGCAGAGTGGAAGTGACTGCCCATTTTTTTGGAGGTAGTTCCAAAGGAAACATACAATTCACTTGTTTCTCACGCATTTCTGACAAAGGGGAAGAAGAAATAACCCTATGACTTCAGTTGAAGTGGCACTGGGCAAACAGACATAACTTCTATAGGACTGGCTAATGTACAGATAGGTAAAGAGACTTAAGGATTTTTGCATGTGCTCTGAAGTTGCTGCAACTTATTTACTTTCATGACCGAGTTCTAATGGATTTGAAGGACGCAAAAAAATGGCAGTAAGATGTTATATTAAGAGCCTCATAGAATCACAGAATGTAAGAGCTACGAGTGATCTTTCAGACCAATCACTGGCTCACAATCATGAGTCCATGATAACATTTTTACTGGTCTACAGAAAACAGAGATATATTTGGGTAATCTATCACATTTCTTTAAAAAGCAAGATGAATTCAATTTAAAGGGGTGTTCTTTATTCTGAGATTAAAATTTCCCCACTTTCATGGTGTTACAATATTTTCTCTTATGAGAAGATGGTGATTATAAATGGCAGCTTGGGTTTTAAAAAAAATAAATGTAGTCTATTTCTTCCTTTTTTTTCAGTAGGCTCCACGCCCAGCATGGGATTTGAACTCATGATCTCAAGATTTTTTTTCCCCAAATACTTTTATTTTTTTCAGTGTTACAAGATTCATTGTTCATGCACCACACCCAGTGCTCCATGCAATACGTGCCCTCCTCAATACCCACCACCAGGCTCGCCCAACCCTCCACCCCCTCCCCTCCAAAACCCTCAGTCATGATCTCAAGATTGAGTCACATGTTCTACTGACTGAACCAGCCAGGCACCATTCGTCTATTTATTTTTGTTCCTCATTATTACCCCGGCTAGTTTAACTTATTTTTTTAAATTGAAATATAATGTACATACATTCCCATTAGTTTTAACAGCCCTATATTTATGATGGCTTTCTAAGTTGGCAAAATGAAAAAAAGTTGGGCAACCCTAGGTAAGTCTCTCAAATTATTTTTTAAAGAAAATTTACTGGTCCATAAAATCGGATTGAGTTCAACATCCCTTCTGTTTGCAGAAAAGGAAATGAGGGTGTAGGGAAGTTAAATGTTAAAGCATTACACAGACACTGAAGGCTGCCTCCCGAGTTAACAGCAGAGCCCCGACCCAAACCAGGGCTCTTGCCTCCCAGGGTCCAGAGCCCTTACAGCCCTGTTCAGCTTCACAGGTGTTCAAAATTAATACAAAGTATAGAATTTGATCCTAAAACCATTCACAGTGCAGACCTGAGCTAAATGAGTTTTCCTCATCCCATTAGATCACACGTTAAGCTCTACGGTGCTTTGCCACAATTATCTCTTACCATCGTGACAAATAATCTTTACATAGCATGAATTATGTATTTTTGTGATTTTCATTCGATCAAGACGCAACAGGATAGCATAAGATTTTATAAGTATACACAAATAAATATACACTAATTCCATCACCTCCACCTAGAAGCTACTGAATTCATTTTCTTATCAGTCGCAAAACAGCAGCCGCCACCATTTTTCCCTTGGAGTTCACAAGACAGAGTTGCAATGCAATCCTGCCGCATCTAGGACAGGATGGGCAACCTTACTCATCCTCATGCTGATTCATGTAAATATCAGAAGATGACACATGTTACCAAGACAAATGTAAAAGCCTTTAAACCCAGCCCTAGAGCGAGGAAAACTGCGATGCAAAAATTTTTAATCCATTTATCTTGATTTCTCATTATTATTCTAATTAGCTCTGTAGTCCCTACATTTATGGGTTTCTAACTCCTGCTGTTCACGGAAGTTGCTGCTTAGTATGCAGGCTCACATTCTTACCATTTTCCTCATAAAATTTTTGAACTAGTGGCCATAAACACAACCCCATTATTTTAAAGAAGCCAAAATAAAACAAAAGCCCTTACCTATAAAGTAAGGCAGGTGTCCAGGAAAATTAAAATAATATCTTAGCTAGACACCTGGGCTTTTTAAAAAAATGTTTTTATTTTGAAATAATTTTAGACTTCAGAGAGGTTACAAAAAGAGTACATCTCTGGGGGTGCCTGGCCGGCTCAGTCAGTAGGGTGTGGGACTCTTGATCTCGGGGTTGTGAGTCTGAGCCCCATGGTGGGGGTAGGGATTTCTTCACTTGATCTTAGCCAAAAGGCCGAGAAGCGATGGGGGTAGGGATTTCTTAAAAATAAAATCTTTTAAAAGAAAAAAAAAAGCACATCTTTGCACATTTTTGTACATCTGTCCTTTGCCCAATGTTAACATCATAGATCCAACCACGGTACAATGATCACAACTAAGAAATTAACATTGGTTCAACACTATTAACTACACTATTAATTACAACACTATTAACTTCACTAGAATTTCACCAGTGTTCCCACTAAGGTCCTCTTTCTGGCTCAGGATCCAGTCCAGGATCTGTCACTGCATTTAGTTGTCCTTATTTCCTTAGTCTCTTCTGTGACCATTCTTCAGTCTGGCTTTGTCTTTCATGACCTCAAAACTCCTGAAGAAAACTGGTTAGTTATTTTGTAGACTGTCCCTCATTTGGGTTGACGTGATGCCTTCTCCTGAATGGAGTGAGGTGAGGCATTTCTGACAGAATATGACACAGATGGTGTGCTTTTGCAGTACATCGTATGAGGAGGATACAAGACATCTTATTAGTGGTGATGTAAAACTTGATTACTTGATTATGATGGTGCCCTTGGCTTCAAAGTGCTCACATTCTGTCATTCTAAACCCTGTATTAGCAGAGGAGACAAGCGAAGCAGTAGCACCCCCTTCCAGGGGGTGGGAACAGGGGGAAAAGGTTTCCTGACCTTCCACATGTAACTGCCAGCAGAAGCTTCCAGATGGAAGGCTGGAGCTCAGAATGGATGTCTAGAGAGTGGAACACAGGACATTAGTGCCCTGACAAAGGGGCTCTGACAGAGCACCTCTAGGTCTCTGTCAGGTCTCAGGCAGGAGATCTTGGCCAGCCAAGGGGCAGGGGGCGGCAGCCCTTCTCCCCAGGGGAAGGGGAGCTGATGCAAAAGTGTCTGTGGGCTTCTGGATTTCTGCTCTTCTTCCCCTTCATCCTCTACTTTTGTTTACTTTGGTTTTCTTTGACTAAGTCTTCTACATTTACCTCAGCTCTCATTTTAATGAAATCCTAATAAGAATATTTCTCTACTGCTTTGGGGTAATCACCTCAAGTGAATTTCTATAAGCTGCCACAAGTAACGGCACCCCTGCCCGCCATCTTGCCGTCATCCATCTGTGCCCTGGAGGCAGATGGCGGTGCACCTTCCATCTAGTACAAATCTACACCACTTAATCCTGGAAGCAGAGCGGGAGCCACAATTTGTTTCTTTCTTTCTTGTTTTTAATTGAGATATAATCCACATACCACAAAATTCGCCCTTTTAAAGCACACAGTTCAGTAGTGTTTAGTGTATTTACAGGTGTCTAGTATATTTACAGGATATTATCATCACCACTCTCTAATTCCAGAATCTTTTCATCACCCTCCCCCACCAAAAATCTTGTATTAGTTGTCACTCTCCACTCTCCTTTGTCCCCAGCCCCTGGCAACCTCCTAATCTACTTTCTATCTCTATGGATCTATAGATTTGCCTATTTGAACTAAGATAGTTTTGATCACAAATAATAATAACCAAGATGGTCTCAGTCCAGTTACGCTAGGAGGCGCACCACACACACACACCCGTAAGGTTTGAGTTTGGCAACACTTCACCTTCCCTTTTGATACTCTGGACTCCCCATGGTACCCCATCCCCCCCAACTGTGTCTCAGAGGTGACAGACACATTGATCTTGTCCAGGGTACAACCTTTCCCCCTCCATCAAAAACCACGTTGTATTCTGTTGGAGTCCTTCACTGGTGAGGTAATTCTTAGGTAAATTGGGCTCTGCTGAGGTGCTAAGAAGTAGCTGATTTACATTTCAGCAGAGAACTTGCCATCTAGGGCTCGGCTAGGATGGCTGGCTAACCCAGTTTGTTTAGGACTGCCCTGTTGCCCCGGCTTAATTATTAATAGCAGCCCCCTTTCCCTCTCAAAAGTGTGCCGGCTTGGGTGTTTAATTGTATGGTCAACCTTAACCAACATAAACGACTCAGCACGGTAACTATAGGCAATCTGGCAGGCCAACAGAGAAAATAAATTGAGGGAAATGAGGTTTCAGTACTCTCCCGATCACATCGCAGCTCTGCAATCCCGTAAAAAAAGTTGAAGTTCACCAACCTGTAGGAATCAGGGTTTCATCCACAGGCAAAAAGGCATCGGCTTCTATAGTGACTTCATGGTCATATATGTTTGGGGAACCCTGGAAGGGAGGTAGAGGAAGAAGAGAAGATCTAATGTTTAGTCTTATTTTGTATTTTTGGGTTTTTTTCAAGATTTTATTTATTTATTCGACAGAGATCACAAGTAGGCAGAGAGGCAGGCAGAGAGAGAGAGAAGGAAGCAGGCTTCCCGCTGAGCAGAGAGCCCGATGTGGGGCTCGATCCCAGGACCCTGAGATCCTGACCTGAGCAGAGGCTTAACCCACTGAGCCTCCCAGACACCCCTGTTTTTGTTTGTTTGTTTGTTTTTTAAGATTTATTTATTTATTTGAGAGAGAACACGTGTGCTGGGGGGCAGGGTGGGGGAGGGGAAGGGCAGAGGAAGTGGGAGAGAGAATCCCAAGCAGGTTTCACGCTCAGTGCTCAGCGAGGCACCCCATGCAGGGCTTGATCCTACGACCCCGAAATCACGACCTGAGCGGAAATCAAGAGTCGGACAATTAACCGCCTGAGCCACCCACGCGCCCCAGGTATTTTTGCTTTTTAACTTCTCTTGCAGAAATGTTTTCCAGGCATTGATAAACACTTTGGAAATCCCGTTTGACCTACATCGACGATTAATATGTCCATTAAGTGTAGGGAGATAGGTCCTCAACATAGCAATGGATACACCTGGAAGAAGTTTTCAGGGGTGACCCCAGCACGCGTCGTCTTCTTTTCTACGTGGAATTATGAGTGGGGAGAGTCTGAGAGGCAGCGGTGGTCTGAAAGACTTTTCGACTTTGGCCTATTAGCAGAGGGGGTTCTCCCACTCTCCCCACACGCAAACAGAAGAGCCAGAGTTGTTGGCCCGGAAGACCCAAGTGCTGGATGGCCAACGCTTCGCCTCCAGGCTTGGAGGTGGGGTATCTGTCCCCCTTCTCTGGCCCAGCTCCCACCCAGAGGACCCACTCTGTACCACAGGACAGGAGCCCGGGAGTCAGACCTGGACTTCCTGCTTTCGAGACCTTGCCCACTTCTTCCGTTAAAGATGCGGCCTGGGCACCTGGGTGACTCAGACCGTTAAGCGTCTGCCTTCGGCTCGGGTCACGATCCCAGGGTCCTGGCACTGAGCCCCGCATCTGGCTCCCTGCTCAGCAAGAAGCCTGCTTCCCCCTCTCCCTCTGCCTCCCCCTGCTTGTACTCTGTCTCTCTCTGTGTCAAATAAGTCAAAAATAAATAAATCTTTAAAAATAAAAAATGAAATAAATAGAAGATAAAGATGCAGGCTCCCTTCCCCGGGGAGTCGAAGACGGGTCGGTAGTCAGAAGGTAGCTCCAGCTCTCACTGAATGGCCCCGGGGAAGTTCCTTAACCTAGAATCTCTTGTCTTTCAGGGTAAAACTGGGCCAAAGATGCTCCTTTTCCACCTTTGCAGGGTCCTTGCGAAGCACAGTTTAGTAAAGCTGTGTTGAGTTGCTTGCAAATTGGAAAAGACACATACAGGTTTCTGATAAAAAGGATTATAGTTTAATAGTCTATTTTCAACTTCGCAGCAGAAGACGTGGAAGGGGAACCAGAAGAGGGCTTCTGCTTGGTTCAAAATGTTCAAAAATAAGCTAAACTAGTGCTTCTCAACCGGGGATGATTTTGTCATAGGGCAAAATTGGACAATGTTCTGGAGACATTTTTTGATCGTCATCACTGGGGTACATGGTAATGCTCCCGGTATCTAGTGGGAGAGGAGGGGAGAGGCCGGGAACTCTGCCCGACGCCCTATAGTGCACAGCCCTGCGACAAAGAAATTGTCTGAGTCAACAAGTCAGTGCACTCCGAGCTACGCTAAACTGAAAGCTGGGCTGGGCGCTCGCGAAGCCAGCAGGGGAGGCTGAGTCCTGTGGGCTAACGGACACAGACCCTCCAGTCAGAAAGACTTAGGCCCACACAATCAAATGGAGTCGTCCTGAGGAAAAATGCCAGGATTTTAGAGACCAGGAGAATCTATGTCTAAACAGGCCTGAGATTGCTTTAATTACACTCCGAGGAGGCTCTGTTTCTCTAGAACTACCCTGCTCTTGCGTCCTTTGCGGGGGGGCATGTGGGCGGGGGTGGGAATGGACGGGAGACAAGGCCAGGGCAGAGGCCTCTCCTCTGCCCCCACGGTCTCTACCTTAGTCACTCGTTTGTCCAAGTGTTCTGACCTGAGAAAGCAGGTCCAAAAGGGGAGGCGTCTGCCCCACCACCTAGAGCAGCCCTAGACTAGAGGGGTCCCCCCTGGCAGGCTCCCCCAACTCCCATCCCCTCGTGCCTCAGGGGTTCCGCCAGCACTGAAGGGGCCTCTGGGCCTGAGGGGAGGAGAGACGAGGGAAGAGAACCAGGGACTTAATTTCTCCTTGGCTCTGTCTGCCCAATGCTTAGTCGAAGGTTGAGTAGTATTCCATTGTACGAATATTTGGTAGACTTTTGCTTGTTTCCAGTTTTTTACTATTATGAATAAAGCTGCTTAGGAATTTCCCTTTCCTGTTTGTTTTGTAGCACTAGAGCAGGAAGAAAATGATTCAATCATGCACCAAATAAACGGAGGAGTCAGAGAGGTTAGGAAGAAGCCCAGGTCGGGGAGAAGGAAAGGAACATTTATGAGAAAGCCACTCCCTTAATGGGCTACGAGTCACCAAGTGGCACCTGTGTTCCTTTATGAAAGGGAAGCAGCCTTCATTTTATCATTCTGACCCGGAACAAGGCAACGATCCACTCTGGTGGAATATGCCTGCTGGATTCATTTCTTTCCCCAAAGCCACAGCAACTCCCTTACAGGCACCCTCCTTTTCCCCTGCCAGAGCGCTGACTTGTAGATTTGTCCAGTGCTAGGCTGCATGCTCAGAGAAAGGACGCCCTCCCTAATCCCACCGGGTGAATTTTGACTGGCCTAAGCCAATCATGGTGGTCCAATTCCCTTGCTGGTACTGGGTTACGCAAGA
Organism: Nasua narica; assembly: GCA_028533885.1. Classification (NCBI taxonomy): domain Eukaryota; kingdom Metazoa; phylum Chordata; class Mammalia; order Carnivora; family Procyonidae; genus Nasua; species Nasua narica. Next base: position 27,221,631 of record CM052811.1, on the reverse strand, counting down.
GATGGGACACGCTTCTGCGCCCGTGAAATGTGAGGCAAAGTTGGCTGGGGAGCTTCTGGGAAAAGTTTTGCTTATTCTTAAAAATGGAACAATAGAGATAGGAAAAAAAGGAATAGGTCCTTTTTGGCGTCTGGGTGTGATTATATGAAGATGTGATTCCTGGAGCTGCAGCAACCATCTTGTGACCAGGAGAGGATGAGCCCAAAGACAAGACCCAAAACGCTGAAGAGGAAGAATGGAAAGGAGGAAGAACCCAGGTCCTTGCTGACGTACCTCCCCAGTCATGCTGGAACCCCACTATTGCCTTTTATCTCAAATTCCCCCAGGCTGCTTCTCTAGCTCATACATGATGGCCCAGTTTGGGGTTAGATAAGGAAGAAACGACAACAACAAAGTCCAAACAACCTGCAACCTATATACCTTTTCCATTCTTTGTAAAACACAGTTCTGTCCTCCCCCCAGACCACCAACACTCAAACTTAGAAGCGATAAGTCAGAATTTGGCCCCAGGTAAAACATACTGCTTATTAAATTTAAAAAACAAATAAATAAGCAACAAGAAAATACATAAGATGAGCTGAACACTTTAAATGATCAAGTTTTGAGTTATTTCCCCAGGGAAGGTTGAAGACACATAATAATGCTTTCCTGGGTAGGGTAAGAGATGTTCCGAAGCTGCAGAGGCCTTTGGACCCCAGGCCCGGTAAGTGACCACGCACTCTCATCAAAAGGCCCCAAAGGGCCAATGGCCTCCTCCCATCCTCAACCCTGAAGTCAGTCACTGTGGATTCCAGCTGCACTCACTAGGACAGTAAACAGAAGGGGGTTAACACTTAAGGGGGTTAGCAGTATACAGAAGGGGGTTAACATTGTGGGAGGTTCTGTGATCTGTGAGAGTCCTCCTGCCTGGCAAATTGGCAGAGCCTCAGTGAACCTGCTTTCCCATTCTGTCCCCTTGATTGGAACACATCAGCACATACCTACATATTTAATGCATAATTTCCATCTCTGAATCTATTTCTTTAGAGTATAAAATAGGATGTCCTAAGGATACGAAATGTGGAGAACAGTGAAAAATTACCATGATCTACTACTACCTATTAAAAAAACCACACTAATATTTTGTTCTATTTCTGTCAAGTTTCTTTCTGAACTTATTATAAAAAGTAGGGTCTTTATGCACATTATTGCA
>CM052811.1:27173319-27219939 GCA_028533885.1 Nasua narica | reverse complement strand
TATAAAACAAAAACCCCATTCTGATTCTTTTTAAGGGGGAAGGAGTATCCTTTCCTGGACCAGGCCCTAGTATTAAAGAGCTGGTGACAATGAAGTACTAATCATGGGCCATTTGACGAGCAGAGATTGGGGCAAAGAGCTGGAGAGTCTCGGGCCAGGGCCGGGTCCCCCAAAACGTACCTGCTTCCTAAGGGGGAGTTCTCTCTGGTGACCAGATTGCTGATGTCCCCTAGACTCAGGGCCACCCGTGGACGGGGCGGAATGGAATCAGCCGGTGTTGGTATGCTGGACTCTTCTTGGTGCTTCTGTATCCGGGGTACCCGGTCTAACTTGGGCTCTACAAGTGGGTTTTGCAGAGGTCGCTTTTCCTATTGTTTTGTCCATAACCGATCGTGGTTTCTCTAGAGCTCCCGCCTCCGTGGTTAGTTGCCAGCGGTGGTGGTGGTGACGATTAGCCCGATGTCTGATTTGGTTTAAAGCGTGGTGGTGCTGATAATTGAAATGATCTCTCTGGACGTGTTAAAAGATAAACTGAGGCACATCAAAATTTTCAAGAGCTTATTTGAGTAAAACTCGACTCGGATGGACAGCACCAAACTGGAAGTGGTTGGGAGTAAGACCTTTCTAGAGAAAAGGGGGACGTAAGGAAATTATTGACGGGTTATAGTTTAGGCTGGTTGGCTATTTGTGATTGGTTGTCTTTAGGTTTCAGTTTCATAGCCTTGAGGCATTTACAGGCTTAGATTTTGGTTTGCTTACATAGGTTGCCATGACATTAGGGCCACCTCGGTCTAATGGCCTCCTTGTTTAATTTAATTAATAGGTATGTTCAGTTTCTCTTGGATAAAAATACTGCAACTCTCCTATAACCTCCCCCGTTGCCGGCTTCTTTTCCTAATATGGTGAGCAGGTGGATGGAGAAGAGGCGCAGTTGTGGCTGAGGAGCCCACCACAGCTGGAAGAGCCCGGGTCCTCAGGCTGGGGGTCCTGTGTCTCCTCGGCTGCCTTGTCCATCGGTTCGCTCCATGCTGTGCTGGTTCCTAAGTCGTGTCCTCCTGCAGTTAACAGGTGGCCCTTAATAGCCTCAGCAATGCCTCCTGGGAACACTGACTCCCTCTCCCTTGCGGACTTCGCCTCCCCTCGGCTCCCTCTGACTATGGACCCTGAGCCTCTGCTTTGGCCTCGGGCAGACCCCTGCCCAGCAGGGGACCGCAGCCTCTGCAGTGGAGTCTACTCTTTGGTTCCTAATCCTCTCTGTAGTATTCTCCAAACAGCCTCCCTGCCTCTGGTCCCCAATCTTTCTCTTGCTTTCTTTTTTTAAATTTCTTTCTTTCTTTTTTTAATTTGATTTGACAGAGAGACTGTGAGAAAGGGAACATAAGCAGGGGAAGTGGGAGAGGGAGAAGCAGGCTTCCCCACTGAGCAGGGAGCCTGATGCAGCGCTCAATCCCAGGACCCTGGGACCATGACCCGAGCCGAAGGCAGACACTTAATAACTGAGCCACCCAGGTGCTCCTTCTTTTAAAAAGATTTTATTAATTTACTTTAGAGAGAGAGAAAGAGAGCATGAGCTATGGTGGGGGGAGAGAAGGGGGCAGAGGGAGAGAGAGAGAATCCTAAACTAAGCCCAACCCAGGGCTCCATCCCCGGACCCTGAAATCATGACCTGAGCTGAAATCAAGAGGTAGAGGCTCAACCGACTGAGCCACCCAGCGGTCCCACTTTCTAAAACACCCATATGATCATGTCGCTCCCCTCCTTCAAACCTCTAAGAGCTTCTATTTTCTGTAGGATAAAGTTTAAGCAACTTAGTCTGTTATACAAGCCTTGAAAGGATTTGGCCTTAGTTTGCTTTCTAACCTCATCTCCCCTTCTCCAGCCTCACATCCCCATCTTGCACATCACGCTCTTTCATGCCTCTGAGTTTATGTATTCTTTCAGTCTAGAACTCTTTTTTTTCTCCATTCTTTAGGGCCTAGCTCAAATGCTTCTCTGGGAAACATTCTTTTTCTTCATCTGTGCCCAGATCTCTAGGGTGGCACTTACCTTATTAGATCTATAAGGAAAATAAAATATTTTTTAAATTAAACCTTAAGGTTTAAGCAAAATATGATTCTTCACTACATTGTAAAATAACTCGAACCCCAATTAACTATAAATGGTCTCGTCTGTGCGCAAGCAGACGCTCCTGGCCATTCAGATAAAAACCACTCTGACACTGACATATTGAAATAATTTTTAAATAGGCAAGTCTCTGGCACACCTGGGTGTCTCAGTTGGTTGAGCATCTGCCTTCAGCTCAGGTGATGCTCCCTGGGGTCCTGGGATTGAGCCCCACCTTGGGCTCCCTGCTCAGGGGGGAGCCTGATTCTCCCTCTGCCTCTCGCCCTGCTCATGCTTGCGCTGGCTTGTTCTCTCTCTCTCCCTCTCTCTCAAATAAATAAAATCTTTTAAAATGAATGAATGAATGAATAGTCAAGTCTCATAATTGGCCGGTTGGGAGTGCTTTTGATAGCAAATAACAAGATATCTATTTGCAAGGGCAAGCTGCAGTAAGTTAACATCAAAGACTTTCTTTTTTCTTATAAAATGGGAAGTCCAGAACTGAGCAATCCAGCATGGGTACAGCTGCTACTAAATGCTGATGAGAACCAAGGCTCTTTCAGTCTTTCTGCTCTGCCTTTCTTAGCTGATGGGCTTGTCCTTTCATGTCCCCAACTGACTGATGCATCTCATGTTTGGGGGAAAGGCCAGGGGGACAAAAGCAGCTCTGCCAGTTGTATCTATCCCTTTGGCTGCGGCTCACAGCAACAGTGGAAAATCAGGTATTTGCTTTCTAGCCTCTACGGTAGAAAAGGGCAGGAGAAGAGGACCCTGTGAATGGCTTTGGGGTTGCTAATGCCCAGTGTCTATTCTCTACGGGGCTCTATTGGGTTAGATTATTCATGAGATCATTTATAAGGAAGGATGCTAATGGGAAGAGGGCAAAGAACATGGCAGAACAATCTCTGGTCTGTAGAGTGTATATTCTTCATACTTGTGCCGCCACCACCCAAATCCAGGTGTGGACCATTTTCGTTATCCCGAAAGGTAACCCCCCCCTCCGCCATCCCCTAGCAAGTCACTCTCATCCCCATCCCCGGCCCCCCAGGACTAGGCAACCATTATTTTACCCTCTGAGAACAAATGTTTAAAAGGGTGATTTTTCTGCTAGAAAGTCAGTAGAAAACATTATCCAAATGAGCTTCACGGTAGGGACTTAGATTTAAATATATCACGAAAGGCAGTTCATCTGCTGTCATAGGGTTTTGTTTTGTTTTTTTTTTTTTGTGAAGGAAATGATTCATTATCTCCCTCAGTGAAAGAATTTCTAAGCCCCTCATCCTTTTCCTCATTTATTCCAAAGGAATCATGCTGTTTGCTAAATCTCGTCTGCTTTCTATTCTGACCTTTCTTAGAGGGAGACTTAGAAAGACATAAAGTTACAAAGTCAAAATTCCAATTCAAAAACTCACTAGAGGGGCGCCTGGGTGGCTCAGTGGGTTAAAGCCTCTGCCTTCGGCTCAGGTCATGATCTCAGGGTCCTGGGATTGAGCCCCGCATTGGGCTCTCTGCTCGGTGAGGAGCCTGCTTCCCCCTCTCTCTCTGCCTGCTTGTGATCTCTCTGTCAAATAAGTAAATAAAAAAATCTTAAAAAAAAAAAAAGTCCCCCTATGTTTAAAAAAAAAACTCACTAGAGGAAAGGCTTTCAAAAAAAAAAAAAATACAACCCCCCCTCCCCAGGCCTGAGGAAGCCAACAAGCTGCTAACTGACAGTGATAACAGGAGGCAGGTGCCTTTTCTTCTCTCCTTCAACGGGTGTAGCCTGTCCTACTTTATGGGCAGGAGATAATATCACTTATCTACTGAAATGAAAACGAGCAAACATGCTGGAGACTCAGAGTAATAGCTTTCAGTCTTGTTTGCAGCAGCATTCCCTCTAACTGCTTGGCCTGGTACCTATTGTATCTAGATGAGAGAGAAAACAGGAAACGAGGCAGGTAATTAGCACGGGCAGACGACTATCACCAAGGAGTATCCAGGGCCATGGCTTTCTGATCAGAGGTTTGGGGAACAGTGGAGAAAACCCAGAACATTTGCGCCAGCTAATACTGAAAATAGAAAAACTGTGCCCAAACAGAAGTGGGGGGAATATTTCCATGAGCCAGCTTCTGAGATGGGGTCACACACCACATAAAGCAGAGATCTTACTCTGAAGACCGCAGATTTGAATATCGTTCGCTTGGTTTCAAACCCAAACTACCGAGTTTCTTTTCCTCTGAGCTATTTTTTTTTTCTTTTTCCTTTACTTACTATCACTATAGCAGAAGGATATTTTGTACCAGTTTGCCATTAAAAATGGTAAACGGCTATGTTAATTTTATGCTTATTTTAATCTTATTTTCTGAGATTTAAATACATCAAACTGCGGAGTGGGTGCTTTAAAAAGAAATAGTATCACCTCTGAAGAAAAGATAGATCCCTATTTTGGAATTTTTTTTTTTTTCCAATTTAAAGTTTGTAAGTGAAAAATATTTCCGGGTTCTGGAACTGCATGGGCATTCTTAATAAGCGCAGTTTTTTAATTTACTGCTATTTTTTCTTATTTCTTTGTTATTACATTTTTAAGGGATGTGAACAAAGAGAGTAATATAATAAATACTGAAGTTTCAAATCTTTGCTTAATAAATAAAATGTTACAAATAAAATTGGCCCTTCTGTGCACCTTCTCCCAAGTGCATTTCCCATCTTTTCCCACAGAAGAGCCAAGTTTGTGCCTGACTTTGGTTTTCACTCTCCGATATGCTCTTATCATTGTGATACACACCCTTGTCATATTTGTTTAAAATAGGACGAAAGGAGCACCTGGGTGGCTCAGTGAGTTAAAGCCTCTGCCTTCGGCTCAGGTCATGATCTCGGGGTCCTGGGATGGAGCCCCGCATCGGGCTCTCTAATCAGCGGGGAGCCTGCTTCCTCCTCTCTCTCTGCCTGCCTCTCTGCCTACTTGTGATCTCTCTCTCTGTCGAATAAATAAATAAAAATCTTAAAAATAAATAAAATTAAATTAAAAAAAAATAAAACAAGACAAAAGGGCCCAAATAGAGCTGCTCACGCTATGCCCCACATTACCAAACTGAGACCATTCCAGTTTTGGATCTCCCAAGAATGGACTCTTAAACCCATCAGGCATCACCTGATTGGCACTAGTTACATAATCTGCCTGCTAGATCCCTACCATCCCCTAAAGAAAAGTGACCTTGTAATCACCAGTCCGCCGATTTGCCTCCTTGTTCCCTCTCCCTTCTGCCTATAACATCCTTTATTCTGTACAGCTCCTTCTATCTGCTAAATTGGGTGTTGCCCAATTCATTCAATCATTAAATAAAGTCTACCCCGTTGAATTTCGTTTCTTAATACCCTAAACAAAATCAGGTTTGTCTGTATATTTTATTTTATTATTTTTTAAAGATTTTATTTATTTATTTGCAAGAGGGAGAGAAGGGCAGAGGGAGAGGGAGAAGCAGACTCCCCACTGAGTGGGGAGCCCAACTCAGGGCTCAGTCCTGGGACTCTGGGATCATGACCTGAGCTAAAGGCAGACTGAGCCACCCAGCGTCCCCGCATAGGTTAACCTTTTTTTTTTTTTTTAAAGATTTTATTTATTTATATGACACAGAGAGAGAGAGATCACAAGTAGGCAGAAAGGCAGGCAGAAAGAGAGGGGGAAGCAGGCTCCCTGCTGAGCAGAGAGCCCGATCATGACCTGAACCAAAGGCAGAGGCTTTAACCCACTGAGCTACCTGGGTGTCCCCGCATAGGTTAAGCTTTTCGAGAGGGAGGAGGCACTACAATTCCAGTGTCAGTTTTGGCTTTGGGAAGGCAAAAGAGCTCAATACCTACTGAAGGATCATCTTAGGCACTCAGTTCAGGGCTCAAGGCGTGATCACGGGTCACGTGATCTCACGGGCACAGTTAGAGCTAATCTGTGCTGACCTATCAGTTATTCAAACAAGATGTTATTTGGATTTATTGTTAATATCTAAAAATTCATTTTCAAATATAGCTTAACATTTAGATGTAACTTGGAGTGAAAAATCTCTGATTTTTATGTTGAAATTCTATCAATTGTTGAAGTAAATGTATTTATTATTGTAAGAGGAATATGTTGCCATAATTGATGATTGCGAAAGCTGCTAATTGTATGTAAAAAAAAAATGAGAACTTTTCAACAGCTAAATAGGGAAAGAGAGAGTTAATGCAAATATTTAGTACATTTCCTAGACAATTTTAGGAAGAACAATAGATTTTTATCATGTCAATAAAGGGAAGTACCTATAAAAATAAAAATATAAGTCAGAATAATAGAGATTAGGTTATATCCTAAATTTAATAATTGCCCAACTGTTTATATGCTAGAATCTAAAACATTAAATAAAATAATCTTGGGGGGCCTGGTGGCTCACTTAATTGGGCAACCAACTCTATCCTTCTCCCTCCCCCTCTGTCCCTGCCCCTGCTTGTTCTCTCCCTCTCTAAATAAATAAATAAAAGCTTTAAAAAATAATAATCTTTAAGAACTCTATTTAATTTTTAGGGTTTTTTTTTTTAGAGGGTGGGAAGGGAGGAGGGGAGAGGAAGAGAGAGAATCTCAAGCGGGCTCCATGCCCAGCGTGGGGCTCGATGTGGGGCTCAATCCCATGATCCTGACTGAGATCATGACCTGACCCAAAATCAAGAGTTGGATGCATAACTGACTGAACCACCCAGATGCCCCTAATTTTTAGTTTTATTTTATTTATTTATTTTTAAAAGATTTTTATTTATTTATTTGGCAAAGAGAGACAGCGAGAGAGGGAATACAAACAGGAGGAGTGGGAGAGGGAGAAGCAGACTTCCTACTGAGCAGGAAGCCCAATGCGGGGCTCTATCCCAGGACCCCAGGATCTTGACCGGAGCTGAAGGCAGCCACTTAACCAAATGAGCTACCCAAGCGCCCCTTAAAATTCCATTTAGATCATGAATTTGTTAAGAAAAAGTCTCACTGGAAATATTTTTTTTTAATGAAGATACATTTAGGATGTCAATGTTGTGATCTCAAAATTTCACTAAGCGGGAAAACTCCAAAATCACACACAGTATTTACAATAAATCATTTTTGATTCAGGCATCATAAAAAGTATAAAATATATGAAGAAAAAAGTACTAGAGAAAAATTAGATGATCTCAGAACAGCTTTGCTGCTCTGAGCTCAGGTGAAAACATCTATTTAACATCACTTGTAGGGAGAAACAGTGATTACAGGAGCAAAATAGCACCTGACCACACTAAAGAAATGATTGTTTATGTACTAGGATGTAATTGCTTCTAAAATTAATACTAAAATAACAATATCTTAAGGATAATTTCAGATTAACTCTTGTGCCCCAGAAGCCATTCTTCGATGTTGACATTTATCTTTGTCTTCAACCAAGTATTGATTTTAACCTATTGGCCCTCTGCCAAAGTGTGTATTTGGGGCCCCTCGATTCGTGCTATATATTTGAAATAGTCTTCTTCAAACCTGATTTTTAACTCAACTTTATATTTGTGAGATTAGTTCGTGCTGTTACATGTAATTCAAGTTACTCGGTTTCGATAGTGCTGTGCAGTTGAGCATGAATCGTATGTGCAATTCATTTATCCCTGTTCCACTGATGGAAATTGTTTTCAAATTTTCACAACCTCAGCAAACACCCTTGCTGTGTGCATTTGTGTACGCACATTCCGTCTTGTGAAGGCTTCTCTAATACTTGTACCTAGAAGTGGTAGTGACGTGCTGGGTCCTATTTTTTTCATAGGCTTTGATTTTTTTCTAAGTCTTTATGAACTCAAAAGAGCACTTTTGGATTGATGCCTCCCAAATCGACACCTCCAGTCCTGTCCTGTGTCCCAGGCATCAGACTTCTCTCTCCATCTGCCTGATAAAGATTCCAACTAGAAGCTTGGATGGACCACTGCAGCCGATGCTTATCCTATTCAAGACAGAGCTCAGTTTCCTCCCCAACTCCCTCCTTATAAAACACACGTGAGTGTCATAGTTACAAAAGCCTCGGGTGTGCACACTGTTCTTTACAAAATGGGAACATCATCTACTTAACCACTGATTCTTTCTAGTTCAGATGTATTCTCCTCTTTCAAACATACATAGATAAGACAGGCCGGCCTTCCCAGCATTGCTCTTGAGCCGGGTTGGGGTCGGGAAATGTTTTCTGTCATGGGCTGGATAGTAAATACTTGAGGCTTTGCTGGGCCATAGGGTGTTCTTCACAACTACTCATCTCTGCCATTGTGGTTTGAAAACAGCCACAGAGAATGGATGAATACATAGGTGTGGCTGCGTTCTGATAAAACTTTATTTGCAAAAACAGGCAGTGGGCCGGATTTGGCCCGTGAGTCACAGTTTGCGGATCCTCTTGGAGAAAGTAAACAGTTGTCACATAATAAATGACCGTTGGCTTCCTGGACCATCCTGTGCAGAGCTGGGCATCTGAGAAGAAGCTCGATTGAGGTTCTGCACAGTAACAGGGCAATTTGCTGCGCCTGACCTGGTGATTTATGATTTGTGATCCCGCCGTGTTTTCTCAGCCTGTAATGTAATATCTTCGTTAATATTGTGTGTCTCTCCCAGTGAGCACTCCCAATGGTCTTGCTTTCTACTTCACTATCAGATGCTCTGGCCAGTAAATACTCTCTAGTCCTCTACCAAAGTGGTATTTTTTTTTTTGGTATAAAATACAAAAAGTGAATTTTTTGGTAAACCATTTTGTAGCCTATATTTTAAGTCAGATTATTTCTTCACAACCATTCCACCCTAAATTTGGCAAAAATGGGTCCAGCGTCCTCAATTATTTCTATAATTAGTTATGCACTATGTACTTCTTGGGTGATTTGGGCCGATTATGTCATTTTTCTGACTTTCTATTAGTAAAATGAGACTATTACTACTTACCATGTAAGTCGTCTGCCATGATGAAATGAGCCTATGTGTAGAAAGGATCTCGTGGCCAGGCACATAGTGTGTGCTTACTAATAACGGTGATGACAGTAATAGCAAACACTCACACTGCACGTGCCATGCATTGTGCCTGTACTGACTTGAATCAACCTTACAACAATCCTCTACATAGGGATTATGGTTATCCCAATTTTACAGATGAGAAATGGAGAGAAAAAGAGGTAACATAGCGGCGCCTGGGTAGCTCAGTCAGTTGTCTTCCTTCAGCTCGGGTATGATCTCAGGGTCCTGGGATGGAACTCCATGTGTGGCTCCCTGCTCAGCAGGGAGTCTGCTTCTCCCTCTCCCTCTGCCCTTCCCCTCCCTGGTGCTCTTTCTCTCTCTCAAAGAAATAAAAATCCTTAAAAAAAAAGTCACATCGCCTGGATTTAAAACAGGCAGTCTAGCTCCAGAGTTACCCTAATCATGATGGCCTAATAAGAATAAAAGACTAGGGTGCCCGGGTGGCTCAGTCGAATAAATGCCTGCCTTCAGCTCAGGTCATGATCCCAGAGTCCTGAGATCGAGTCATGAATCAGGCTCCCTGCTCAGAAGGGGCCTGCTTCTCCCTCTCCCTCTCCCACTGCCCCTGCTTGTGTTTCCTCTCTTGCTGTGTCTCTCTGTCAAATAAATAAATAAAATTGTTAAAAAAGAAAAAAGAAAAAAGATTAATCCCCTGAAACAAATAATACATTATATGTTAAAAAATTTTAAAAATTATAAAAAAAAGGAATAAAAGAGTGAGAACAGGCTCTCATTTCTTGATTGTTATAGTGCTGCCCTGTATACCTTTGAGCTTATATCTTTGTCCGCATATTAGATTATTTCCTTTAAACTCTTGCATATTTTCATTTATAATATGAAATCAAAGTATGGAAGGAGCCTTGTGATATGGAAGGGACCTCAAGAATTTAACACTATTTCAGTAAGTCCACGAGAGGAGGGACCCCTCCACGTCAGTTGCTGAAGACCTCTTCTTTCACATATAAATAGTCTGGGAGTCCTTTCTGAAATGTCCGGAAGGAGATCAGGATCATTAAAGTGATTCTGCATCAGGAACACATCCATGATGTGTGGAACAAAGGAAGTGCAGTCCTCATGTCCCCGCAGGCCACCTCCTTGCTATAAACTGAGCAAATATGGGTCCAGGAGGCAAATTTTCCCTTGCTTCCTTTTTTTTTTTTTTTTTTTGCGTATGGCTCAGGACCTATTTAAGAGCAATTTGATGCAGCGGTTGCCATGGTAAATACTTTTCATAAGAACTAAGTAATTGTTGGAAGCTGTTATAATTTATCATTATTGCAGAGTGATTTGAATGTTCTCACGTTCTCCCTTCATTGAAACATTTTATCTGCATCAGACTTTCTTTTTAAATTTTCTCTGGAAAAGACATACCTCATTAAGGGCTAAGATACAATAATTAGAGCGAAAATATATGCATTTTTTTCCCCTAAAAGAAAATTGTCAATATGGTGTTTTGCTTTTTGATGTGCAGGACTTGAAGCATCTGACTCTGACCTCAGATTATAGTCGCTCTACACCAGGCAACGGATCCCCGTCTTCAACACTTCAGGGGGGGTGGGGAAGGGCAATTGAGCCATTTTACCACAGAGGGAGGGTTTGTGAATGCTCACATTATAAATGTGCTCAATAGCATCATAATGGAATCATACTTCATTCAAACTCTAAAAGACAAAATTTAAATGCAGTTTTATAGCATAGATGAGTTCTGCAGCTGTGCTAACAGCATCTATTGCCAGGTGTCCCGTGGCTTACCCTGTTAATTGACACACCGTACCCGAAGATAGCAAGATAATGAACTATCCTTAAAAAGAAAAGGACCTGGGGCACCTGGGCGGCTGAGTGAGTTAAGCGTCTGCTTCAGCTCAGGTCATGATCCCAGAGTCCTGGGATCGAGCCCCACATCCCACACCGGGCTCCCTGTTCAGCAGGAAGTCTGCTTCCCACTCACCCTCTGCCCGCCCCCCACTCGTGCTCTCTCTTTCTCACTCTCGCTCTCTCCACCTCAAATAAATAAACAAAATCTTTAAAAAATTTTTTTTAAAAAAGAAAAGGACTCTACCACACAAATGACATCAAAAACTCAAGTTGATATAAACAGGACTGAGAAACATGAGTTGGAGGATTTTTGTTGTAACCACATGCTAGTAAAAATAGCCAACCCAACAGAGCCAAAAATGTTCAGGTGTATTTTAATCTCAGTGTGAGAGACTTGCCATGTATCCTTCTAAGGCATCCTTTGCTCTTGTCCCTCAAAATCCAAGATTTCTTACTTTCTAAGATGATATTGTGGAGCATCTATTGTGGACTTATTTGGTTTTTCTTTCTTTTCTAGGATGCACAATAATCTTGCCCATTAGGGAGTTATCTGCACATATACTGAGCTCTCTTCTCTCTCCTCTCCCTGTCTCCCTTAGTTTCCTTGTCTATTCCACTTTACCTCCCTTCCTTCTCCTTCCCTCCCTTCTTCCTCCCTCCCTCTCTCCCTCCCTCCCTCCCTTCCTTCCTTCCTTCCTTCCTTCCTTCCTTTCCTTCCTTCCTTCCTTCCTCTCTTATTTCTAGAGCATTCCAAAGAAATCAAAGACATGGCCATGGTATAGGTATGGGTGAGGATGAGTGAGGAAGAGCAAAGAAATGGAGGTGTATTTAAGGTTGAGTCATGTGAAAAACTCTGAATTATTCATTCTGAAATAATTTCTTTTTGCTTTCTCTGTTATTAGTAACAAGTGACGTAACCTTCGGTTCTGTGTGACTGTATTGGCATCTAGGTGTTTCACTTGGTAATTTTTATATCCCTACTTAGTTTCTAAAAAACAGGGTCTGTTTCAAAACAGAAAGCTCCTCAGTCTTTCACTCTGGCAACTCTCCCCCGAGGCCATCAAAAGTCCATTTTTTTTTATATTTGCCTCAAAACTCATCTTCTCCAGGAATCTATTACCAATGTACCCCCTTCTGCTATCATCTCTTTTATTTTTATTTTTTTTAATTTTAAATAATTAAAAAATGCAGGTAAGTATAAAACACAAAGTTATCTCACCTCCCGGAACTGAAAGCTCTTAGCATGCTGGCATATTGCTTTTAGCCTTTAGGTATATTTCTGTGTATTCAATAAAATATTCCCCAATGCATCTGGGGTACCTTTGATACCCACTGTCATCACTCACTCATCCTGCTTCATCCCCTCCAATGATCAACCATACATCATTTGCTGACTTCATTTTTGACTTTCTGCTGTTTCTTAATTTTGTCATGAATGCTTTCTTCCTTCTTTCTTTCTTTCTTTCTCTTTCTTTCTTTCTTTCTTTCTTTCTTTCTTTCTTTCTTTCTTTCTTTCTTTCTTTCTTTCTTTTCCTTCCTTCCTTCCTTCCTTCCTTCCTTCCTTCCTTCCTTCCTTCCTTCCTTCCTTGGTATGGGATTCTTGGTGGTTGCTTTAGGACTATTTTTGGGGGGGAGAGAGCATGCAAGCATGAGCAAGGGTGGGGGATTAGGGGAGGGGAAGGGGCAGAGGGTGAGTGAGAATCTTAAGCAAGCTCCACGCCCAGTGTCAGGCCTGACATGGGGCTCCATCTCACGACCCTGAGATCATGACCTGAGCGGAAATCAAGAGTCTGATGCTCCAGACCACCTGAGCCACCCTGGGGCTCCTTTTTTTTCCCCTCCTGCTGGATGGGAATGAGCCAGGTGGCAGCTATAACCACCAGAGGCTGGCCCTCCCTACAGTCGGTCTGAATCCCCTGGTACCATCAGATTTGGTGAGGAGTTTGCTCTTTCCTAAATACAGCTTGTCTTTTCCCTACTACAGTTCTGGATCTTGGTCTTTGGTACCAGATTCATGGAGGAGCTCAAATAAATGCATGATGCTGTGCCCAACAACATCCAGGTCCTGTTGACTTGGGCTCTGCGAATAGAACTCCAACTTGGCTTTTGATTTAATAACTGATCTAGATTTTTCTCTTGCTTGGCTACTGGAAGCTCAAAACCAAAAATACAATCCACCTGTATTAACAGGAAGAATCCTCATGGCATGGCTTTTGGGTATTAACCACATCATGACTTTATTTTCTTACCTACATTTTCATTTGTCTCACTGTTCTTCATTTCCATATTTTTTATCTTGTGTAAGTTATGAATCTCTCTAAGATGCCCAACATCTTTTTAGGTCAGGAGAATGAAAATCTAACAATCTGCTATCGTGGGTAGGAGTTCCTGATCCAGGAAAACGCAGTGAGCTGACAAGTTAGCAGAAAAAGAAAATTTATAATTGGAAATATTAATTATTTCTCATACTGAGGTATGCATTAAGTGTGGTAGATATCTTCATTTATTATTTTTCTATGAATATTTTGTGAATCTCCTTTGTCCAATAGTTAAATATATTTTGAATGCATTAAATGAAATGGACGAAATATGATATGGAGCCATGGCTTGATTTTTTGCTTCAAAAAATAAAAATAAAATGTACCTGCTATCAGTTTGAATCTTTTCTTTCTTACTTTGTTTGAACATAGAAATAATCGAGGTTGTGTTTCTCCGGCATTTTGGTGGACTGGCACTGCTGAAGGGGGCATGTGTGACCAACTTGGGTACTATAATCAGAAATGCTGATACGGGCCTCTCCTTTGTTCCCCAGCAGCCTCTTCTAAGCCCGAAAGCACCAATGTCAGAGTTAGGTGCCTTTTGGTCTTAAGAAATCATTTTAAAATATGAGTATTCCTTGGAGAGGTAAATCATCTTTTTTTAAAAAAAGATTTTATTTATTTGACAGAGGGAGACCACAAGCAGGGAGAGCAGCAGGAAGAGGGAGAGGGAGAAGCAGCCTCCCCAGTGAGCAGAGAGCCCGCCCTGGGACTCCATCCCAGGATCCTGGGATCACGACCTGAGCTTAAGACAGAGATGCCTAACCAACCGAGCCACCCAGAGGCCCCTGGAAAGGTAAACCATCTTAATGAGGATTTGTTGATAAGATATCTGTCCAGTAAACAAGAGTTTAAAGCAATACGAGAAAGAGATAAGTGGGAAAGGGGTACTGAGGGGTATGATAGCCAGGGAGCAAACTTCCTTGTAATTTTGTCCAGGATGAGCCCTTTAAGGTAACTGAGTACCCTTAATTTCCCCCAGAATTTTAAGGCCTTCCTTCCTTCCTTTCCTTCCTACTTTCCTTTCCAAAATATGCAGTTCAAAGGGCTTCGTTCAGTAAAAAAAAGAATTACTATAAGAATTGACCAAAGAGGGGAAAATGTCTTATACCACATAGCAAATATCCCCTAAAGGAAATTTTCAGTAAATTTTTCCTCAATGAGTCTTTATATTAGAATTTTTTCCCTTCAGAAATTCTGATTTAAATTGTCCCATAGAAAATCACATTCTACATCTCTAAACTGTGGTTTCCCAAGACTGTCAAGTTTCCTGAGCTGAGATTCTGCACCAGCAGCAGTGGCACCAGTTTAAACAAACTCTTCTATGGGATTGTCAGCACAGCTGATAGGTTTAGGGCAGAATTTCTGCCAGATTTTATAAGATAACAATCAAGTACAGCATGACCTTAATAGATTCTTTTCTTATTTTAGCAAAACCACATTCTTCTCTGAGAAAGGTCATAGTCAGAGCAAGGACATAGCTGCTTCTTGATTGGTCTTTCTTGAACTTATCCCTTGCTATAAGATGCCGGAAGAACAAAAAGGGAATTTGCTTCATCTAGGCACTTCACAATTTCATCTCAAAGTACCTAACTCTTGGGGCCAATTTTTCATGGATTTATCTTGCTTTTTTTTTCCCCTGGCGACTAATGTTAAATCTTAAAACTTTGAAAAGTTATTGGCTAATCCAAGATTTCAAATAAAATGTTTTTTTCCTTCCATGTTGGGTACAGAGCTTACTTAAAAGAAAAAAGAAAAAAAAACATAGGGACACCTGGCTGGCTCAGTCGGTTGAGCATACATACAACTCTTGATCTTGGGGTGGTGAGTTCCGGCCCCACGTTGGGAGTAAAGCTTACTTAAAAAAAAAAAATTAAAAAACAAAAGGAAAAGTTTTCTTTGTGTAACTGCAGACTTATGCTTCCTTTTCAGGCTTCTAGAAAAATCCATATATGCCTGGTTCCACCTGCTTCCTATCCTCTACCATGTGTCACCTTCTCTATCAAACGATGTCTTTCCTGGAACGTACAATTTCCAATGTGTTTATTGCCTTGGGGTTATTGGTCATAAAATCAGGCCAGGTTTTGCCAAGCAAAGCCTCACAATTTTTTTGTAGTGCAGGTAGATCTCACTTGTGAAGAGCCTGGTGGACATGTGGGAAGCGAAGATGTGGTGCTTGAGCGAGAGTTGGCCAGATTGAACTGCATTCAGCTTAGTCTTCAGGAAAGTGATACCTGGGGTTCTCAGGAGACATTTATCACAGGGGTAGGGTGACCCCATTTTCAAAATGCAGCCTAGTGGCACCCGGGTGGCTCAGTCTGTTAAGCAGCCAACTCTTCATTTCGGCTCAGGTCATGGTCTCAGGGTTGTGAGATGAAGCCCTGTGTGGGGCTCTGCGCTCAACAAGGAGTCTGAGATTCTTTCTCTCCCTCTTCTTCTGTCCCTCCTTATCCCCCGCTCTCTCGTTCTTTCTCTCTCAAAAATAAATAAATCTTAAAACAAAAACACAGCCTACAGTTGTATCAAAACTCAGCACTAGGGATGCCTGGGTGGCTCAGTCGGTTAAGCATCTGCCTTCAGCTCAGGTCACGATCCCAGAGTCCTGGGATGGAGCCCTACGTGGGGCTCCCTGCTCAGAGGGGAACCTGCTGCTCCCTCTGCCTGCTTCTCCCTCTGTCTGCCTCTCCCCCTGCTCGTGCTTGCTCACTCACTTTCTGATAAACAAACAAACATCCTTTAAAAAAAAAAACCCAAAAAACTCAGCATTAAATCAAGCTTGGAAACACCACATCAAAACAGAGTGAAATCTATGGAGCCCCCACTTTCCCAAACTTTACAAAGAACCGAAACCTCCATTGTTGCCAAATAATGCAGAGAAGTACGAGAAGTGGGGAACAAAAAAAAAGTCCCATGCTGGGAGGCAAGAACCTTGAACTGTCTTCCAACCAAGATGACTAGTTTAATGTGACCCCAGGCCTGTCACTTAAGCTTTTTGCTTTAGTTGTCTCATCTTGGCAGACTGAAGGCAAAAGACGGGCCAGATGACATTTAATTAAAAAAACCCTTATTTAAAAACTAATCATGCTCATTGTATCAAAACAAAATAAAGCCAGAAATTAAAAAATGCAGAAAAGGATTAAAAAAAAAAAAACTAGGGGCGCCTGGGTGGCTCAGTGGGTTAAAGCCTCTGCCTTCGGGTCAGGTCTTGATCTCAGGGTCCTGGGATCGAGTTCTGCATCAGGCTCTCTGCTCAGCGGGGAGCCTGCTTCCCCCTCTCTCTGCCTGCCTCTCTGCCTACTTGCGATCTTTCTCTCTCTCAAATAAATAAATAAAATCTTAAAAAAAAAAAAACTAGAGGTAACACATATAACTCATAATCACACCTGTCCTGATAGATTAATGTTAATATAATGAACTATTTCCTTTTACCTCTCCCCCCTTTTTTGCATAACTGAAATCATTGATATATACAGTTTTATGTATATGCATTGCTTTTGGGGAAGTAGCAGGTTCTGGGGTGCCTGGGTGGCTCAGTCGGTTGAGTGTCTGCCTTCAGCTCAGGTCATGATCCCAGCGTCCTGGGATCGAGCCCTGTATTGGGCTTTCTCCTCAGCAGGGAGTCTGCTTCTTCCTCCTCCTCTCCCTCTCTTGCTCTCTTAAATAAATAAAATCTTTAAAAAAAAAGTAGTGGGTCCAAAATGTGTTGTCCTCCACAAAAGAAGGCTGTGACAAATGGAAAAGCAGACCGTGTTCTCGGGTAGGACGACCTAATGGTATAAAGTTTTAGTGCATTACAGATTGGTAGGAGCCATCAAAACTATAAATGGATATACTTTTGGACCCAGCACTCCACTTTCAACAGTGATTTCTAGAGATAGTATCTAAGAAATATTACTCATTGCAGCAATTTTTTTTGTAATAGCAAAAAATTAGAAGCAACACAAATACCAATTAGTATAAGCATTGTTAAATAATTTATGGTACAGCTACTTTGGAATACTATACAGCTATTAAAAAGAACGAGCAAGTGCCTTTTTGTATTGATTTAGAAAGATCTTCAAGATAGACTAAATGAAAACAAGTCAAGTTGCTGAAAAAAAAATGCTTCTAGTATTTTATTATGTGTGTAAAAAAAGAAGAGGATGGAAGTTGTCCTTTTGATCAGGAACAATCCCCTGGAAGGCTAAACCAAAACACTACTGGTATGGATGAGCTGTGTTGGGGTTACGGATGGGAACCAACTGGATTTGGGAAAGAGCAGGACTAAGACTTTCTACTGTGTGTATATTTATAGTTGTTTGATATTTGGACAATGTGAATGTATTATTTACTCACACTAAATTAAAATTGAAAGGCAGAAGTGCTCTCCTTTTGCTTACTAAGATGATGCAGTTGATTTACCATAAGTAGGAGTTTCATTTTTAGTTTAATTTTAACAGTAATACATTGGCACTGAACCATGATGCCACATTTCTTTAGTTCTAAGGTGCCTATTATCCCATGTACTAACACTTCTCTGAAATGAGTAATCTCCCCTCTATTACTGCACGTAAATATAGTCCCATACTTTATTGTCTTATTTGCCTACTATTGGACATCAAGGTTGTTGCCAGGTTTTTGCCCTTTCATTTTTCTCCATGAATGGTCTCATACTGCTTATTGAATTGTGAAGAAGTGTTCTGTGTTTGTTTTTGACAATTAGGAACAATGCTGTAATGCCCCAGTGTAGTGGGACACTTAAAAATATGGGTTCTAGGGGTGCCTGGGTGGCTCAGTGGGTTAAAGCCTCTGCCTTCAGCTCAGGTCATGATCTCAGGGTCCTGGGATCGAGCCCCAAATTGAGCTCTCTGCTCAGTGGAGAGCCTGCTTCCCCCTCTCTCTGCCTGCCTCTCTGCCTACCTGTGATTTCTCTCTTTCTGTCAAATAAATAAATAAATAAAATGTTTAAAAATATATATGGGTTCTAGAATCACACTGCCTGGGTTTGGATTGGGCCGTAGTATCAGCCAGCTGAGTAATTTGGGCAGTAACTTAGCTTAAGTCTCCTTATTTGCGAGACTGGGACTGCGACACCACCTGCTTCAGATGGTTTAGAGCCATTCTTGGAGCATGGGATACACATTCAGTAAATATTATCCTCTCTGTAACAAAAAAACGGGTGTTGATGTACAAGAATAATTTCTTTTTTTTTTTTTTTACAAGAATAATTTCTATACAACAGATTCCTGGAAGTGGTATTATTTAATCAAGGGGTATCAACACTGCAGGATTCATGATAGGTATTGATAAATTGCTTTTCACAAATTTGTATTAGTTTACCTGCTTATCAGTGGTATGGTGCCAAAAATGAATATATTTTTAATCTTTTTTAAAATTTGAGACATGACAGTATTTAAGTATTAAATTTTAATTTCCTTTTACTACTAGGTTGATGAAACTCTTTTTTTACTCTGTTTATCTGCTGTTTCTATTTCCTCTTGTTTGAATTTGTCTAGTCTTGACTTCTGTTTCATTTTCTAACATGGTCTTCGTACTTATCTGATCGATTTATAGGAGCTCTATACAATGTTGATACTTTAATTCTGTATTATTTATGCATTTTCAACTTGTTTTTTTTAATGTAGTGCTCTTTAAAATAAACTCAAGTTACCTTTTAAATTAAAAACATAAAGATATTAAAACAAAAGTGCATATATAATGTATTTGTACAGTTTAAAGATCAATCATAAATTGAACATGTCTGCAGTCCCCACTCAGTTTGAGAAGGAGAATGTTACCAATATTTTGATGGCTGCAAGCAACTCTCCAGTCCCATTCTCCCTAAGCCCTGCAGGTGCGAAAGTTCACATTTCATTTCTTGCTTTAAAAAATAATTTTACCTGGGGCGCCTGGGTGGCTTAGTGGGTTAAAGCTTCTGCCTTTGGCTCAGGTTATGATCTTGGGGTCCTGGGATCGAGCCCCGCATCATGCTCTCTGCTCGGCAGGGAGCCTGCTTCCCCCACCTCTCTGCCTGCCTCTCTGCCTACTTGTGATCTCTCTCTTTCTCTCTCTGTGTCAAATAGATAAATAAAATCTTTAAAATAATAATAATAATAATTTTACCAGGGGCTTACATATCCCTACATAATATATTGCTTGATTTTGCCCCTTTTCAACTTTCGTCTACAAGCAATCATACTGCGTGCATGCTTCTATAACCTGTCAGAGGTTATATATATCACATATAAACCTATTTCTGGGTTATCTAGTCTGTTCTGTTGGTCTATGTGTCTCCCAGTTCATACCACAAAGTTTTCAACATTGTAGCTTTATGAAAGTTCTTAACATTCAGTAGGACAAACCTCCACATCTGTTTTTCAGGAGTGCCTTGGCTACACTTGACGTGCTGCTCGTCCATCTAAATGCCAGAAGAAACTTTTAAGTTTCAATGGAAAAAAACCCAAGGGGGTTATGATTCAAAACGGCACTGAATCTCTAAGTCACCTTGAAAGAACTGACGTCTTTATGATGTCTTATTTATGAAAAAGGTGTCTTTCCACTTGTATTTGTGGTAGGCAGATTTTGCTGTTTGTTGTTTCTGGTGACTTTCACTTAGGGTGGTGAGGTCGTGCTCCTTGGAACTTTGTGGAAACTCTCTGAAGCCTGGGGTTAAAGTGTGTCCCAGCAAAGAGAATTTTTTTTGTACCTATTTAAATGCTGGGGATCCCTAGCAGTCTAGGAGCACTTCAGCTAAGTTTTCAGAGTAGGGGTTTGCTGGCCAGATAGGCAGCATGAATGCCCAGGATTTATGTGATAGTACACGCTTTGTGGTTGTGGTTGGGAGATCTCAGCTGTAAAACAGATGCAAATTTCCCCGTCGCACTTTACTAGGTGAGTTTTTTCTTATACCATCCATTTAGCGGGTTATCTTAGAGCGTTCTAGCATCGAGGGTTTCTGTTCTGATCTCCTATCTTGTGAAAGACTCCAACTTTTCTCCTGCAGCCCTCACACTCAAGAGGTTTATTAAAGCTCAAGTACCAAGTCACCAAGGATCAGCAGATTCCTCAGGGCGAAAACTCACCACTTCTCTGGTTGTCTCTGGCCCCATGGATTTCCTGTATATTCCAGCCAACTCAACCACGAATTTAAAAAGCTGTTTTTATTTATTTAGATTTTATTTATTTATTTGAGAAAGAGAGAGTGAGAGAGGGAACACAAGCAGGGGGAGTGGGAGAGGGAGAAGCAGGCTTCCCCTCTCAAGCAGGGAGCCTGATACGGGGCTCAATCCCAGGACCCTTGGACCATGACCTAAGCAGAAGGCAGACACTTAACCGACTGAGTTACCCAGTTGCCCCAATAAATCAAGCATTACAAAACATTGTTTGCTATGATTTTAGCAATATGGAAATCCTGTAGGTATTCACTTTCCTTCTTTCAGAATAACATGGTAGTTAAGAACTCTGGCTCTAGAATCAGAAAGACCTGGATTCTAATCCGATCTCAAACACTGGATAATACACATTTTGGGAAGTCTTCCCAGACCACAGGCCTCCTTCTCTGAGAATCCGTCTCCAGGAACGCACTGTACAATCATGTTTATATTATGTGATGGCCTGACTAGATATTTTGAATTGGATCAGAGGAGGAAACAAGATTAATCAAATTCCCTCTCCTAATATTTAGAGTTTTTCCCACTTGGATTTTTTTTAAGATTTTATTTTATTTTTATTTATTTATTTGACAGAGAGGGAGAGAGAGAGAGAGGTCATAAGAGAGCAGAGAGGCAGGCAGAGACAGAGGGGGAAGCAGGCTCCCCGCTGAACCAAGAGCCCGACACGAGGCTCGATCCCAGGACCCTGAGATCATGACCTGAGCCGAAGGCAGAGGCTTTAACCCACTGAGCCACCCAGGTGCCCCCCCCACTTGGATTTAGAACAAGTAAACTTGGAAGCTATGGGCTGGGGGCAACTATATTTGGCTATGCACACATGGAAGAGCAGTGCCTATGCCTGGAAAATAGAGAAGAATGAAACAGAAGGAGGAAGATAGGCAGAGAATGAGGCAAGAGACCTTGAGGAAGGAAGATCAAAAGGAAGAGAGAGAGAGAGATGAACGCCTAGCTACAAACATACCCTCCCATGAATTCTGGGTATTCACACTACTCCTAAGAGATTCCCAATTCCTGATTCAAGTCCATCTTGCTGCCTGATGTTCCTGACCCTTGGGTTCCTGGTAATACCCCTCTGTCCTTAAATCTCCTTTTTGTGTAGGAGGATGGAGCCAAATTTAGTTCAAGTGGGTTTCTATTGCTTACGGTGTAAGAAAACCTGATTCTAACCCTTAGTTACTAGCTGTGTAACTTTAGGCAAGTTCTTTAACCTCCTAGCCTCACTTTTCTCATTGGTAAAATGGGATAGTAAGAGTTGTCATTTGCCAGGACTGCTGTAAGGATTATGCGAGTTCATAAACAAAGTGTTTAACAAAGTGCTTGGTATGTAGTACATTCTCCATACATTAAATGCTATTTTTATTACTGAATTTTTTTCCGGTCAGGCTGTAACTATACTGAGTACGGGACACTTTGTGAAGCCACAAAGGATTATACGACACCACTATAGCATGACTTGCCACCAAGATTCAAATACGCTCCCGGGCTTGTCACCCACTAACACAGAGATCTCTACCTTCTAAGTAAGCACTGCCCTGCAAGTCTCAGGTCACAGAGAGACCCGAGTGGGGGCTGAGAATTGTGGGGGACAATGTCAATGGGAAGAGGCGGTACAAGCATCTCTCCAGAGAGGCCTCCAGGCTGCAGCAGAGAAGAGGCTGCTGCCGGCCCCTCGCTTCTTTGAGGGGCTGGGGATCTGCGAAGGTTGTCAGAGAAGTCGTTAATAGGGGTGGCTTGATGGCGGCCAAAGCCTCAGACGCATGTTTCCTAGGTTTAGTAGAGCCCAATTCCCACTTGAGGACCCTTGGTTTAGACTACTAATTGTTAAATACAGGTAATCAAGATAATGATCATTGGTGATTTAGCAGATGGTGTTGCTGCTGACACCGTTTCCCTGAGGACACTTTCTGTCTAGTTAACTGGCTGTTCGTGTGTCCACGTGGGACTGTTAATGAGCAGCAGCAAAAAAATGTAAAATGGGTCTTGAGAAAGGAGTTCTGCAAGCACATCAGTTTCCCACCCCCCCCAGCTTTATTGAGATGCAACTGAAATAGAACATTGTATAACTTCAGAGCGTGCAGAGTGATGATGTGATACATGTATATATTGTAAAATCATTATTACAGTAAAGTCAGTCAACAGCTCATTATCACCTCACAACATTACCTTTTTGTGTGTGTGTGGTGAGAACACTTAGGATCTCCTCTTCTAGCAGTTTTCAAGTATATAATACCGTGTCTTTAACTAGAGTCACCATGCTGTACATTAGGTCCTCAGAATTTACTCATCTTATCACTGGATGTGTGTGCCCTCTGATCAACATCTCCCTATTCCCCCCACGTCCCTGGGGAATCACCACTCTTTCTAGGAGTTCGGCTTCTTTAGATTCCATGTATCAGAGAAATCATATAATATCTGTCTTTCTCTGTCTGATTTACTTCACTTAGCATAATGCCCTCAAGGTCTATCTATGTTGTGGCAAATGGCAGGATTTCCTTTCTCATGGCTGAGTAATATTGTGTGTGTGTGTGTGTTTTCTTTATCCATTCATCTGTGCACAGATACTTAGGTTGTTTCCATGTCTTGGATATTGTTAATAATGCTTCAATGAACATGGAAGTATAGATGACTTAACTATAGATGACATTAAGATGACTCGTAAGACAGTGATTTTATTTCCTTCGGATATGTACCCAGAAGTGAATTGCTGGATCATATGGTTAGATCTAATTTTTTGAGGAGCCTCCAACTGTTTTTCCATATTGGCTGTACCAATTTGCATTCCTACCAACAGTGTATGAGGGCTCCCTCCTTTTCTCCAAACTCTCCTTAGACTTGATTCTTGTCTTTTTGAAAATAGCCTTTCTAACAGATGTGAAGTGATAGCTCATTGTGGTTTTGATTTGATTTCCTTGATTAGTGATGTTGAGCATCTTTTCATGTACCTGTTGGTGATTTGTATGTGTTCTTTGGAAAATGTCTATTCAGGTCCTGTACCCATTTTGAAATTATTATTTTTACTATTGGGTTGTAGGAGTTCTTTATACATTTTGGATTTTAACCCCTTATTAGATGATTTGCAAATATTTACTCCCATCCCATAGATTGCTTTTTCATTTTGTCAATCATTTCTTTTGCTATGCAGAAGCTTTTTTAGTTTGATGTAGTCCCACTTAGTTTTACTTTTGTTGCTCGTGTTCTTGGTGTCATATCCAAAAAATCATTGCCAAGACCAATGTCCAGGAACTTTCCCTCTATGTTTTATTCTAAGAGTTTTATAGTTTCAGGCCTTACCTTTAAGTCTTCAATCCACTTTAATTTTTGTGAATGGTGTAAGGGATCTAACTTCATTCTTTTTCATGATTGGTTATCCAGTTTTCCCAGTGCCATTTATTGAAGAGACTCTCCTTTCACTTGTGATTCTTCTTGGCTCCCTTGTCAAAATATTAGTAGGCCATAGATACATGTTTTGTTTTTTTTCCCCCTGGGCTCTTGATTCTGTTCCATTGGTTTATGTGTCTATTTTTATGCCTTTACTATATTGTTTTGATTACTAGAGCGTTGTAATATAATTTGAAATAAAGCAGCATGATGCCTAAAGCTTTGTTCTTCTTTCCTAGGATTGTTTTGGCTATTTGATGTCTTTTGTGGTTCCATACAAATATCAGGATTTAAAAAAGATTTCTGTGACAAATGCCAAATGCTATTGGAATTTTGATAGGGATTTTCCTGAATCCATAGGTAGTTTTGGATAGTATGAACATTTTTTTTTAAGATTTTATTTATTTATTTGAGAGAGAGAGAGATCACAAGTAGGCAGAGAGGCAGGGGGAAGCATGGTCCCCACAAAGCAGAGAGCCCGATGCAGGGCTTGATGCCAGGACCCTGAGATCATGACCTGAGCCAAAGGCAGAGGCTTTAACCCACTGAGCCACCCAGGCACCCCAGATAGTAGGAACATTTTAACAATATTAATTCTTTCAATCCATTGACCCAAGAAATCTTTTCACTTATTTGTATCTTCTCAATTTCTTTCATTAAAGTCTTATAGTTTTCAGTGCACAGATCTTTCACCTCCTTGGTTACACTTATTTCTAATTATTTTATTGTTTTTGAGGCTATTGTAAATGGGACTGTTTTCTATATTTCTTTTTCAGATATTTCATTGTTGGTGCATAGAAACACAACTGAGTTTTGATGATTTTGTTTCTGAGCGCATCACTTTTTAAAGGTTTAACACTTGTCATTTTAAAACTGTAGTTCATGTTATGATACATAAGACATCCTCAAATGGTTTAAAAATATGTTGCTATGACCAGGCAAAGCTTGCAGTGTTCTGTGGCTCTAGAGTCCTCAGATCCTCAGGAGATTAATTCAGAGATGAACTACGCTAACTTGGGAATCAATCTCTGGAGCTAGGTTGTGGGGGTGACAACAATGTTTAGCCTTTTTTCTTAAAGCATAAAGAATTCATAAATATCATTAGGTAATGGTGATATAAATCAAAACTATTGGGAAAATCCCCCATAATTTCATTACAATAACAAATCAACCATTTTTTATTTTTCCACATTCAGTCTATATATCTTTTAATGTTGACTGACCTATCTCTTTAAATTATAAGTTATTAATCCAAATGCAAGCTGCATGAGCTATGAAAGATGCCTACAAAGCATTTGAGGGAGAGGATCACACGAGAAGTTTGACTCATCTGTTTTCAAAAACTCTTCTGATGGGGCGCCTGGGTGGTACAGTGGGTTAAGCGTCCGACTCTTGGTTTTGGCTCAGGTCATGATCTCAGGGCCTGAGATGGAGCCCAGTATTGGCTCTGCTCTCAGTGTAGAGTCTGCTTGGGATTCTCTCTCCCTCTTCTTCTGCCCATCCCACTTGTACTCTCTCTCTCTCTCAAAGAAATAATAAAATAACTCTTAAAAAAAGCCTCTGACACAAGGTAGCAATAGTAAAAAATCATAACTTGTATACACATCTCACCTCCTGTTCTAGATCATAATTTCAGAGAACAAATGAGGCTCATGGTTTGTTCACTATTGCGTTCCCTGAAATATATGGTGTGCTTTTGTACATAAAGGACAATAGCAAACATTTGTTGAAAAGTGAATGGGGCCTATCAAGATAGATGTGCAGCTACTGGAGGCTGAAACCAAGAGAGGGAAGCAAAGTTTCCTGTTCTCTCAGCTTCTCACTTCCTTGGCCAATGACAACCTTGCACGATAAGAGGGCCCAAGGGGTGGGTGTGGGACACCACCGTGAATCTACTCAGGGTAACTCTCCAAGTCCCTGTGCACTCGTGGCTACCCCAGGCTCCCGTCTTCATTTAGTTAGAGACCAGAGAAAAACACAATGAGATCTTTGAGAAGCTCTCTTCTTCCATAGCAGCCAGAGACTCGAGAGGGTTCATGGGGACATCACCAGAGAAACAAGCCATCCCAAAGAGGCACCCTAGGGAGTTGCCCTGTGCAGTTAGGGCAGTTAGGGGCCTGAGGATATGTTGCGAGCTGGAAATAGACAGTTGTTAAACATGTAGCAGCACACCACTGAATAGATGCCTGTGCTGGGATAAAGAGCCACGTACGTAGAGATTTTATGACTTAAAAGAAACGAACAAAACCAGCCATTCCATCAGTGATAGCAGCTCAATACCCCAGTGGCTAGAGAGGAAGGAACATTTGCACTCAGTATCCATCATGCTGGGAGAAGAGTTATCCCAGGGATAGCTCAAAAGCTGAGGGTGAGAGACTTTTGATTGGTTAGCTAAGCAAATTTCATATTGTAACTAAAGAAAGTAAAGTTTGACCAAGTCTCCTTGGGCGACAGGAAATGAATTTCTGCAGGAGCTGAGATTCTTGTATTTACTGAAAGAGGAGAAGGATTTTTTTTTTTTTTTAAATGGTGAGAAATACTGTTCTAGACTAGAGGATAGATACTTTTACTTCCTGTAGATCTTGTGATTATATTTTCTTTGATCTTGATCTGGTATATATTAGACTGGTGATATATATATCAAACAGGACCCCTTATTACTAGTTCCCAAAATCATCATTAAGTTTGAAAATAACTTCTTAATAAATAGTGCTGCAGTCAAGAATATCTGCTGCATCCGTTACTCGGTGCACTTTTAAAATAGTGATTTTACATTTATACAGACCATTTGAACCTGGTTACATCAAAATGGCTGTTTAAAAATGTCCTGCTTCAGACCTATGTCCTATTTGGTTTTCTAACCACAGTCTATTGTAACCACTCCACTTCCTTCAACTTGAAACTTCAACCTAAAGGACACAGGAGCATTTGCCGGTGGGAGTGGTGGTCAAAGATCTATTTCTACACAACCAGCAATAGTGGCAGAAGTAAAAGCTGTGCACACTCTTTTCATCACATTTTTGGGCATAATTCTTAAAAGTCTGGTCATTCAGATAGTATAGGATTAATAATACCTTTTGCTGGCTGGACAATGTATAGCATAGACTGGGAACTAGGGGACAATTCTACCTTTTGCAAAAAGGTCCCTCACATGTCTGAAATGTTGTGGTTTTCTTCTGCAAGAGGTGAGAGGTGGAGTAGGCGAGCAAGGAGAAAAGAGGAAGAGAGACATTCATTCAATTAACAAATATTTTTTGAGTCCTACTATATTCTAGGTGCTGTTCTAGGCACCCTTGATAGAAACAAAGCAAAGATCCCTGAACTTGGAACTTGAGTTCTAGCAGGATACTGCTGAATTATCTTCAACTTCCTGTTATATGACGATAAAACTGCTATTTAATCGATTGTGGTCTGGTCTTCTGTCACTTGCAACTGAATGTAATCCTAGCGATCTAGGACTTTGTGGGCCTAGTGGTGCCAGTGCTGCTGGTCACACATCCTCCGAAGCAGTGACTGTAACTAGACTTTACTCCTTCCAGGCTCAAGGACTCTCTGGCTTCTACTTTTCTGTTTGCTTTGGGATACTTATTTCATGCTGCAGGTTTTTTTCTCAAATGTCTGGCTTCCTTGGCTGGCCACTAATTTTTAAGACTGACTCATGAAAAAGCTCTTTGGGGACTCTGGGCGCATTGACAAGGTTTATTGCTTGAAGGGCCTTGTTGTAGGATCACTGGGTTCTGAGCCAGCCTTATTATTTGGGGACTGTCTAATGTCAGTGTCTGTAGGTCTTTCCTCTGGGACTGTCTAGTTTCTTCAGAGGAGAAGCTCTGCTTCATGGGGTCTGAGCAGGGGAGAGGGACATACCTGGGGCTCCCCATTGGTCAGTATTAGCTTCTTAAGTGATACTCCCAATTTCTTTTCTTTTCTTTTTTTTTTTTAAGATTTTATTTATTTATTTGTCAGAGAGAGAGAGAAAGAGAGAGCACAAGCAGAGGAAGCGACAGGCAGAGCAGGCAGAGGGAGAAACAGGCACCCCGCCAAGCAAGGAGCCCAATATGGGACTCGATCCCAGGACCCTGGGATCATGACCTGAGCTGAAGGCAGTGGTTCAACCGACTGAGCCACCGGGGCGTCCCTGATACTTCCATTTTCAACTTGATGACTTGTCCATACCCTGCATGTGGCTTAGTCTTCAAGCTCAGAGCCTCTTGGGTTAATTTCTCCAGAATAAGAAGAACCTCCATTCTCCCGTGGAGTGATAGCTTTCCGGCTCCTTAGAATTGAGAAGGGGACTGGGGACTAGAGGCTCAACCATTTTCCACATACAGCTCCTCAGTCACATTATTTTTGGAGTCATACCTTCACTTCTACCTTTTGTGGTCCAAGCAGTGAGACTCTCAGTTTCTAGCTCATTATTCATTGGAAATCCCCTCTTGAGATGCTTGGATTTCAACTTCCTCTGTTCTGTTAGGTTAGTTATGACTTCTCCATTTACTTTTCATCTTCCATAAATTTGTGGAATAGTCTTTGTTTCTGTTTCCCCTCCAATTTTTTGTTGGGGGCTAACACCTTTTTACTGTATTATTTTACTGTTATTTTGCTAGTGTTTAGGAGGAGGCACAAGTGTGTGCTCATGCTACCGTGCTTTCCTTCATCTCAGGAATTATGATAGGGAACATCCTAATAACTGACTATAGCAATGAAAAGCCCTGAGAAGGGTTTAATGGTTTAGCACATTGTGGCTGGAGCTAGCATCACTTTTTAATGAAAGAACTCTTCCCTTAAATGGACTTGTGGCAAAGAAGAATTTATTGGCTCATGGAAGCTGGGAGGCTCGGGGGGTTGAATGGACAATTTTGGTCTAAAAGAGAACTTCAGAGAGAGAGTGTATTACGTAGGAGGAAGAAAAGCTAGTCACATTAGTCAGTAAAGATAAAATAAGTTATTAGCAAATTCAGGGCAAAATGAATGTGTCAGCCAAAAGTTTTGGAAGAGACAAAACAAGGGACAGAGATGGGCAGGGGCCGCAGAAAGTCTGTTTTTGTGAATACAAAGGCAAGAGAAGCCAAGAACACAGTGGGGATTGAAGCTGGGGTGGCTCAAGCTTCATCAAAGTTGTGATGTGCTCTTTCCCCACCTTTTTTTTTTTTTAGATCTTATTTTTAAATAATCTCTACACCCAACATGGGCTCAAACTCACAACCCCAAGATTAAGAGTCATGTGCTTTACCCACTGAGCGAGCCAGGTGCCCCTACTCACAGGTGTTCTGATGATGGAACACCTTCTCTATGATAATGGCAAAAAAGTAAACAATCTACACCCTGGAGGACTCTCTGGAGAGGCATTTTGGAAGTGATCTGACCACCGAGAAGACTTGTATCAGGAGGAAAATGATTTGTTTATAAAAAGGATTATCTAGACCCTGCAGGCTTGAGAGCTTTGACCTTGACCTAAGTTAATGAAGATAAAGAATCACGTGCTTGCATATTCTCATTGTCTCGCCAGTTGTTTCATCTGACGCCACTGCCTGGACGCACACCCCAGGAACCCAGGACTGGGAAGTGGTGGGAGTTTTCACTCTTGGTGAGCCAAGTAAATCGATTTGGGATTGGAGTGATTGAGCCTTAGTGCTCCGGAGTGGATGGGAGAAGAAGAAAGGGGAGTCAACATGAAGCTAGCTTCAGGCATAACTGAATCCAGCGGTTCAAATGATGTCATTAGGCCTGTTTCCCTATCTCCTAGCTCTCCTTATCTCTTGCAGTTTCATTCTGGGCTTCTCCAGTCCTAGGTGCATAAGCTCTCAGCTTAGCAAATTCAACACAAAGGACAGTCTATCCCAATAGTTCTGACCAAAAACTCTTGGAAGCAATTCTGATATGATCTGCTGGGTCACACATACATCTCTGAAACAAGAAAGCATGCTGAGGCAACAGGGAACTCTGGTTGGCCTGCCCTGGTCACTTGCAAACTTGTCATGTTGGCCGTGTGAGAGCTCAGCCCCAGCTGAGACACCGGGACTGGGTTCCTTACAGGAAAGAACAGTTCTAATAAAAAAGGGAGAAACCAGACTGTTAAAAACAAGAGAGGTGCGTTATAGGTTCATTAACTACTGATGGATTCGAATCTTGTCCTTGCGGGCTAATCAGCATGGTCCCTAAGAGGGATTCCAACATTCGATATAAAACATTCTAAACTTTTGGAATGAACATGGGACTGATTTGTTCTGCATAATTTTTTTTAAAAGATTCTTTTAAGCAATCTCTACACCCAATGTGGGGCTTGAACCCACAACTCCAAGATCAAGAGCTGCATACTCCACTGACTGAGCCAGCCAGGTGCTCCTGTTCTACATAATTTTAAGCAAAGTTTAATCTGGTGTGATAATAGTACCAGCAGAAATGTTGCTATTACAGTCTCATTCTTTCGGCCCCACAAATACGAGCTTAAAAATCTGGTAGTTGTGAACACGTCGACTATGGCAGAGGCTAAGGGTGGAGGAGTAATTTCAGAGGAGGGGATGTGGCTCCATTGGCTTGTCAGTGCCCAGCCCGCTCCAACCTAGCATTCATCTGAACTCCCCCCATTATCAAAAGTTCTAAATCCAATGTATTGGAATTTTTCCTCCACTGGAAAATAATTTACATTTTATTTATAGTCAACTTTTCTGAAATACTCATTTTATAAAGTGAGGAATGCCTATGGAATATAAAATTGGGAATGAATGGGGTATTTTTTTGGTAAACCAGATGTAGTTGGAATACATGCCTACCTAAAAGACTTCAGTAACTTTCCTTCATAAAACCTTCACCAATTCATTTGGGAGTCGAGAATGAGTTTCTTACAGGTGCTGAGGCTCCAATGTGCTCATGTTCCTGGGGTGTTGGGAGTCCCTTGTTCAAAATCTGTTTGAAGGAGGCGTCCACCCATTGCTAGGACGTGCTGCTCCATCCCACGAGGCACAGGGTAGGCGCGATTTGCTCCAACCACCTAGCAATTAAGACAACGACCCATCCCGCTCTGTCCTTTTTTACCTGGTCTCAAAACAGCACTCTATGTGCCGAATCCAACAAAGTATCACAAGAAAGTTTCAGCTTCTGATTCCAACACTGCTTTGCGCAAGGACCTAACAAGTTCACGGGACCAAGTGTGTCGGGGTAGAGTAGAAGTGGAGTGATGAGAAGCCTTGTCTTCCACTCTGCTCTTCCAGATTCTTGCTCCCAATCTTCTCTTCCTTTCTTTCGCAGCCTTCAACTTCCCCAGACTCTGAATATAGCTCACTAAGTCAAGAGTCAAACACGCCTGTATTTGTTTACAGATGCAAATATATGCCCCAGAACGGGAGAAGGGATGTGTCAGTCATTCCCATTCCCCTCTGGGCCAAGGCTTAGGTCCACCGATCACCTGCCTCTCGGACAGGTGATTGCTTTTCAGAACAATTTCATTGAGATGTTCAAAAATCGTTTTTAATCATCTGCACTAATGGAGCAAGGAACAGAATGGCTATAGAAATGTCGACAATGGTTTTATTTTTTCCCCACACTTTGTCCTATATTATATACTTGCCATATTACTAGCACATGTTCATAAGTGAGGTTCTATTTCTTGTGCTCATATCCATTATATAAGAGAAGGAGGGCTGTATTCTGCGAATGTTAGATGCTGTAATCCTTAATCCATTTTTTTTGTAACGTTGGGCACTGACAAAATATTTTCAGTAACTTTCCTATTGAAGCCAAACATAACATTAAGTTCTTACTCAAATCATGTGGATCAGTGATGAAATAATGCTGAATTCATTTTTTTTTTTTTCTTGTACAAAGTTTCTTGTGAAACCAGGGGCAATTCTGAATGTGGGCTAGCTCCAGGAAGCATTCTGCAGAATGAGAATCATGTCCACCATTAATGGGTCATTATGTCCTTCTTCCCCATCTGAATCATATATCAATTTGGCTTCCTTAAAAATGATTTTGCAATCATCTAAATAAAGTTTCCTTTGATGATGACAATAGTGGAAAGGTAAAAATTATCTCTTGCTGTTTGTAATGGATGGATGGAGCTAGGGAGTATAATCCTAAGTGAAATCAGTACGAGAAAGATAAATACTGTAGTATTTCATTGATATGTGGTATTTAAGAAACAAATGAGCAAAGGGGGAAAAAAAAGAGGTGACAGCACAGAAAGTATTGTGTTCCATAAAACCATTGGCACTCATGTGGCATTTGGCTCTTAGTTATCATCGTACTTAGTGACTCAGATTACTGCTCCTGCTATCACAGTCTTCTAGGAACATCCGCTAAAGTTGGTGGTAGAAGCCAAGATATTGAAGATCTAGGGGCAAACAATATGCCTCTTTCTCTCAGCCAGGATGAAAAAACACTCTCTAGTAAGATGTATTAGTTTTTGTTTAATTTAACCAGATACAAAGGTACTAACAAATTCATGAATTGATTGAAGTATTTTTTAATAACTAGGTAATATGTGTATATAGCACAAAATTGAAAAGTATAAAAGAATATGTATTTCAAACTGTGGTTTCCAGCAATCCTATTTCCCCCCCCCCCCCCCCCCCCACCGAGGGTCTGACATAGATATGCTAGGTACGGGTTAGAAACTACCATACCAAGAGATCCACAAATAAGGCATACAAGCAAAATGGAAGTTTGTCTTTCTCATATAACAGTCTGGAAGTCTGTGGTTCAGGCTGGGGAGTGATTCTGTTCCATAAAAATCACCCAGAGACCTAGTGCCTTCAGTCGTGTGGCTCTGCCATCTTTTTGCACGGTGGAAGCTGATTCAGTGCCACATGTATACTCTAGCATGTGGGAAGGGAAAGAGAGAACATGGAGGGCAAGTGATTTCTTTTTAAGCAATGATGCAGCAATTCAACCATCCTTTCTGCTCCTATCCCATTGGCAAGAACTTTGTCTCATGGCCACACCTAGGCAAGGGGGTGCTGGGAATGTATTTTTTAGTCAGGTGACTGTCACACCAACTGAAAATGCAGAAGAGAGTTGATGTTGTAACGATGGGTTTCTAGAGGTAAGAACTGGGCACCAGGGTGGCTCAGTCAGTTGAGTGTCCAACTCTCGGTTTCGGCTCAGGTCGTGATCTCAGGCTTGTGGGATCCAGCCCTGCATTGGGCTCCGTGCTTAGTGCAAAGTCTGCTTGGGATTCTCTCCCTCTGCCCCTCCCCCTGCTCACGTTCTCTCTCTCTCAAATAAAATCTTAAAACAAAAAACAAAAAAACCCGGTAAGAACCAATTCTTTCACAATGTGGCAATGATGTTAACTGGATTGTGAATCATTGAACCTGTCTCAGTACTGAATAGTAATGTCTGGCACTTTATAACTAGATCCCTTCAAAATACCAGGAATAAAGTAAACAGCAATCAATACAAGCCTGATGCTTCAACCCATTTCATTTCTAGATCATGTCTTTTTTTTTTAAGTAGGCTCTGTGCCCAGTGTGGCACTTGAACTCATGACCCTGAGATCAAGAGTCACGTGCTCTACTGAATGAGTCAGACAGGCAGCCCAAGATCATTCATCTTCTTTAATGCATTCTTTTCTTTCTTTTATTTGAATCTCTAAGGCTGGAGCTTGGTAATCTGGAGGTGACTGGCAATTGTCCTTCCCCACAACAACACTGGGCAGACTTAATCTTTTAAAGTTATGAAGTGGGTGAAATTTATCTTTGGTGATCTCAGTTCTTTACTCTCCTTCCCTGGGCATACAATAGCCATTGTGCTATGGGCCATTCAGAACACCACACCACAGGGCCCACAGGGTTGCTCTCTATGTAGGGCCATGTTGCAAAATTCTCTCTTTTTCTTACCCAACAAATACATCCTTAGTGTTCCAGCTGGTTGATAAGGATGGAAAGCTGGGGGCAGAGAAGGGATGTAAGGAATGGTTGAAATGTTGCTGCTTGTGAAAAGAACTCAATTTGACTAGGTAGAAATATTGCCTCACCTAGTTTAAAAGGACTAGAGTTTATCTTACTGTCTGTAGGACCCCCCCCCAAAATACTTATTTAGATTGCAGATTTAAATGTACACATTGGTATTGCATTGTACACATTGGTAATCATGAAGAAACAATCCCAAATATCATTTTTTTAAATTTCCATTTCTTTTCTGCAAAAAGCACTGCACACTATAGAAACAATCAAGCAGATGGACTTTCTCTCTTCTCCCTTCCTATGGTCATTTTGGTGTCATTGGCAGAAGAGCTGAAGCCATCTTAGATCTTTTTCTTTCTTTCTTTTTTTTTTTTTGTTTGTTTTTTTTTGTTTGTTTTGTTTTTTGAGAGAGTGTGTGTACATGTGCATGGGGGTGGGTGGAGGGAGAGGGAGAGAGAATCTTAAGCAAACTCCATGCCCAGCTTGGAGCCCGATGTAGGGCTCCATCTCATGACTCTGAGATCATGACCTGAACCAAAATCAAGTCAGACTCTTGACCAACCGAGCCACCCAGGTGCCCCACTACTATTTTTTCTCACTGTAAATCTTCATTATAAGAGTTGACTTGGTGATAATGTAAGTTGATTTTTTAAATCTTTTTTTCTTTCTTTCTTTCTTTATTTGATTTTTATTTATTTGAGATAAGATTTTTATTTATTTATTTGACAGAGAGAGAGAGATCACAAATAGGCAGAGAAGTAGGTAGAGAGAGGGGAAAGCAGATTGAGAGGGGGCTCGATCCCAGGACCCTGAGATCATGACCTGAGCTGAAGGCAGAGGCTTTAACCCACTGAGCCACCCAGGTGCCCCATATATGTAAGTTGATTATAGCTATCTTACTTCTTGCTTTTTTTTTTTTTTTTTAAGATTTATTTACTTATTTTTAGAGGGAGAGTGAGCAGGGAGAGGGGCAAAGGAAGAAGGAGAGGGAATCTCAAGCAGACTCCATGCTGAATGGAGAGCCTGATGTGGGGCTTGATCCCACGACCCTAAGATCATGACCTGAGCTGAAATTAAGAGTCGGTTACTCAACCAATTCAGCCACCCAGGAGCCTGGAGCTATCTTTAGTTCTCTACATTCGTTGCAAGAATAGTTAACATTAAAAAAAAAAATTCTGCTACTAGTAAAAGATTCCAGAAAGAGCACACGTATTGGCCAATACTTGACAAAGACTCAGTAATGGACATATTTATTCAAAGAGTGCAATGTTTCCCACATCACAGAACACATGGAAAATAATAGTACTTGTATGGCACACTGATGGAAGCTGGGGCCAACTGGCCTAGAAGATCTGCCTGCCCCTGGCCTCACCTAACCATCCTAAGGGTTGAAAGGAATCATTGCGTTGGCACACTCCATTCATTGGGCAGCCTGGTTGGAGAAGACTTATCTAAAATGCTGGTATTCAAAATTTAGTTATCACATCAGCAGCACGAGCATTATTTGGGGCTTGTTAGAAATGCAAAATTGGGGGCGTCTGGGTGGCTCAGTCGGTTAAGCATCTGACTCTTTATTTCAGCTCAGGTCACATCTCAGGGTCGTGAGATGAAGCTTTGCATTGGGCTCCACACTGGACATGGAGCCTGCTCAAAATTCTCTCTTTCCGGGCCCCTGGGTGGCGCAGTTGGTTAAGCAACTGCCTTGGGCTCAGGTCATGATCCCGGAGTCCCGGAATCGAGTCCCACGTCGGGCTCCCAGCTCCATGGGGAGTCTGCTTCTCACTCTGACCTTCTCCCTCCTCATGCTCTCTCTCACTCTCTCTTTCCAAATAAATAAATTAAAAAAAAAATCTTTAAAAAAAAAAAATTCTCTCTTTCCCTCTCTTCTGCCCTTCCCCCACAACTTGCTTGTTCCTCTTAAAAAAAAGAAAGAGAGAGAGAGAGGATGAAAGAGAATGATCCCATTAATACTCTCAATTATTCTTTGAGTATTTTAATACTTCTGGCTAAAGCCAACTGGAATGAATTCTATTCTTTACAACTGAACTTTGATACAGTCAGCTCTATTTTCAGGACCATCCATGTATTCACTGATATATTTAGCAAATATTTATTGAGGGTCTTCTCTGAACAGGTGTTTATATGAATTACATATAATTACTTTTTCATTCTATATCTAATGAAAAATTATATTCCTAAGAAATCCTGCCCAAATAGGGCAGAAAAATTAAAAGTTTCAATTCCAAACTAATCATCATAAATAATAGTTCATATGTCCTCATTGGTATAATGGAAAGAAGATGGGAATTTAGACACAAAATATTAGTTTTTCTGAACATTGCCAAGTGGAGACAGTAAGAACTTGTCCTGTCTACTTCATAAAGTTTCCGTGAAAATCAAATAAGGCAATGTATGTGAAAGTGCTTTGTACATAGTGAAGTTCTATGCAGTGCTGGTTATTTATTTATAATTAGTAATAATAGTAAATTACAAACTTCTAACATTGGATGCTCATGATAGCACCTTTAAAGAATACTATTTTTGTTTGCCTAATTCTCAATTCAGTGCAAATTCTGACGTTCACATAATGGCATTCTTAAAGATAAATCAGAGAGTGACTACTTTGTGAAAGGAATTTTCACTTTTGAAAAATATTCGCAATTGGGAATCTTTCAATAGATGTGCCTCATTTAATACAATTGGTTGACAGACAAATTTAAATCATACACATTTTGGTACATCCAGTATACAAAATTAGCTTGGTTGGCTGAACAATGTAATGACATCTTTTAAATGATTTAATCAAGTGATTAAATCATTTCAAGTATGGGTGAGGAGCAAATCAAATTAGAGATCGATCTTTGAGACACATACATAGACATAACTTGTAAAGTTTACATGTTTTGTTTTATGTGCTTCTTTTTCTTGAACTGTGAGAACTTAACTCAGACCAACAAATGTCTAGTCAGTGGCTACTATGTATAATGTTGTAGGTGATGAAGGCACAAAAGATGAATGAGATACAGTCTTCCCTAGGCTACAATCCAGTCCAACATGTCCAAAGCAGCGGCCCCTTGTACATGTCGTTATTGGTCACTTAAAATGTGACTAGTGTGACTCAGAAATAGAATTTTGCGTTTTCTTTAATTTTAACTAATTTACATGTAAATAGCCACGTGTGTCTAGTGGCCACTACGTTGGAGGCACAGGTCTAGCTGACATGTGGTTATGATGCACGGGCAAAACACTTTTCTTGTCTTAAAATAAAGGTGGTCTATTGATCTGGTCTGAAGGGTGGGGGCAGGGAAGGTGCCACAATGGTTTGGGAATGTACATTGTATCAAGGGAAACAATTATACAGCTCTGTTAAAAATCCACTCCTTTTGACTTAAATGTCCCCTAATAAATGCAGAATGCAAAGACATTGGGAGGTCAAGAAAGCTAACGATAGGAAAGGTTAAAAAAAAAAAAAGGAGGTCTAAAAAACCTAGTTTACGTGTTACGTTAGTGTTCCTTGTCATTTTCATAGTGGTTCCCAGGATTAAAGATTGGTAAAGAAGAATGGGTGAATTAGTAACTTGCTTATTACCAAGGAAACTTCCTTGATGGGGTGAAATTTTTATTTTTCTCAAGACAGAAAAGAAGAACTGAGAGTTCATACTTAACAACAAAAAGGTATTAAGTACTACTGATCATTCCCAGTTATTTCACATTCTACACAATTGGGAATGATCGGTAGCACTTAATACCATTTTGTTAAGTATGAGCAACTACTTGTTAATTTTGTTTTACTATATTTTCATATGTAAGGTGAATTTACTTTGATAAATTCTACTTACTCTCACCTGGGGACAGAAATGTTATGATTTTGCTCTTCTTGCTTATTAAAATTATTTTTAAAGATGTCTAAAGCACTCTCAATTCACAGGAGTTAGAGAGAAGTGGAAATGATTTAAGTGCTATTTCTAAGACTAAGTGGCTATCACCGATAATAAGAATCTGAATTTTACCTGTCATTATTTGGTAAATGAGCTAGACCTCTAAGGTAAACCCATTTTATTTTTGCTGATTTATCACAAATTATTATTATTTTTTTAAAGAGGCCAAACACGGCAGTTCTAGCCCCAAAGCACTATGATGAGAGTGCCTGAAAGAGAATACTCCTGTGGTTACACTTGACTAGACAGAGAGCTAATAGCGCTCGGGCCACTTCCTACAGGGTGCATCCTCTTGGAACCGTAGCTTCTTTGCACCATCACAGACCCAATGTAGATCAAATTAAAGGGGCTAGCTTGGTTACAGCACCACAGTGCCCTTTCTTAGGGATCTCTGTCCAACACGGAAGTGGTATCGTCACAAATACGCTCTGGATTTGACGTTTCATAGGAACTAATTGATTTGTCTCTGAATGGACTTTGTCCGTGTTAACCAGGTCTTAATTAAAATACACCTCTACGTTTCCAATTCTTTGGAAATGTGGCTCACAAGCATGGTTTTATTTATCTGATTTTGTATAAATCAGATAGATTTGTATTTTATTATAAAATAAGGGTTTTATTTATCTGATTTTGTAAGAGTTGGGGCAGGAAACAAAGTTTTGTATCCAGTGAAATAGCCACAATATTGGGGACTGAATATGGGTATGAAAAGTTCATAATCAGTATCTCCAGTTGTTCAAATTATGTATCCACCACAAAATAGAGACACTTCGCTCATGATTTCTAAGCCTTTTCTGTAGAAATTAAATTTAAAAATGAACATGAAAACAGCTTAATTTGTTAATTTTTTATGGAAGCTAATTAAATCCCCTTATAC
This sequence comes from Nasua narica, assembly GCA_028533885.1. Classification (NCBI taxonomy): domain Eukaryota; kingdom Metazoa; phylum Chordata; class Mammalia; order Carnivora; family Procyonidae; genus Nasua; species Nasua narica. The sequence goes on along the minus strand of CM052811.1, from coordinate 27,181,463 downwards.
CAATGAAAATGGTGAAAACTATATTCACTCCTTTCTAGAATTCCAGCTGCATAAGCCCTGGTAGAAATTAGCGAATAAATTGGTATCATGATAAGTGACTATAAGATCTGTGTTCATGGCAGTAATAATAAAACAATAATTAAATCATTCTTCTTGATGAAGAGTGCTAGCTCTGGAATCAGATGGCTTGGATTTTAATTCTGACTCCGGTTTACTTTGTCTCTAGGGCAGTTCCCTTAATCCTTCCTGGATTGTTTCTTTTAATTGTACGGTGGCCACAGTAATAATAATGCCCGTTAGAGGGCTTCTGTCAGAATTTGCTGACGTGACCCATATGGTGGTCGGCACAGTGCCTGGCGCACTGTGAATTGCTTTTATTATGTGTATATTACATGTGCCTTGTTTCCTCAGCTTGACTGCAAAGCTTTGAGAAGCCAGGGACCATGTCATGCAGTTTTCTGGTCCCTTCATCACCTAGCACACAATGTTATAAATTACAGAGTCAGCCCTGAGATTTAAAACTAAAGGGCATTTTAGGGTTAGATTATAAAGGACCTTGACAACCAGTTTCCCTAGGGCTGCTCCCACTCCAGTAGAGCCCCTGAATCCACTTTGAGTTTGTGCCCATGGTAGTTCATGGCCATTTCTTACCCTCATCAAGAGCAGCCAATCCAATCAAGCATTCAGACAATCAGCCAAAGGCCTGAGGCTATATGTAGTGCAACAGAATTCCAGATGGTTGTGGCATTTAGGAGCTGTTTCTGGGTTTCTTAGGCATTTCTGGCTCCGGGGTGGTATATAATTTCTTTATCTCATCTAAGTTAAATCATGCAGAGTATAATTTATGCCCTCCTTCTTGAGCTCTTCTCATGGTAGAGTGATGAGCTAGCTCACAGATAACCCGTGGTCAGTGTACTGATCTATGTCCTTTAAACATGCTTTCTACATTTTACTTCTTCAGTTTTTTTATTGAACACTTTGGTTGAGCTACTCCAAAAAAGAACTAAGTTTCATATTTTGATAAATATAACTTATTTATATAATTTATATAATAAACCTTCTATTAGTAAATACTGAGTATAGCAACAAGGTTCAGCAAGGCTGGGTTTCCTTATGGATTAATGTGAGAATCACATTTTAATCTGGTATAATCTAGGAGTTGGACGTAGGCTTTGAGAATTTAATATTTTCACTATCACTACAGAATATTTGGAAAGTTTGAATATGGCCTTCCTTTTGGCTCTTCTCATTTTTCCCAATGCTCTGCCAGTAATGCTTCCTCATGTAGCTGGCACTGCAGCTCCCTCTTTGATATTTCTCTTGTCCACTTCCATTCTATCTTAATTTAAAAAATAAATTTCTAAAATTTTTTTAGTTCTTTTTTGTCAGTGTACACTTGCAGCTGCACGCAAATTTGATTATAAGCTCTATGGTGCTCTGAAAAGCTTGCATTTTTTCCCCCAAAATGACAGGCAGTGTAAATTACAAAGTACAAAATAGTGTATGTTAAAGCACTGCCAGCAATAAATAAAAATGGCTTTTTGGAAGAAATAACTTTGGAAATGAGGGAGAACGAGGGGGGAGGAGGAACCAGTTCACACAGGAAAGGAAAGAGCCACATTTAGAGGAGCATCTGAGGGATAAAGACAATGGAAACACTCAAGGCATCTCGATCCTAGGCAATCCTCCAAGGCTTAAGTCACAGAGGGTAGTTAGGTTGGGTTAGATTTGCTAGTTTCTTTTCTGATAGATCCTGGACCTTTATTTCCCAAGGACCAACTCTTCAGCATTGCTGAGTACCTAACTTGTGCCAGGGATCTGCACAGGAACTGGATTTGCAAAGGTGAAAACACAGTTCGTCTTCAAGCGTTTCTAGTCTTTAAAACAGAACACCCTAAGAGGTAAGCATAAAGGGACCTGCTGGAAAAATAGAAAGCAACTAGAAGCTTGGAAGAGTCCTCAGGTAACCCCGGAAGAAGTGAGTTGTGGTCTGAAGGACAAACTGAATTTCGGTAGGCTTTTGTATCTTCCAAAAATAAATGATAATGTGAAATAAATAGATCCTCCCGAAAGGAAAGGGTTGGGATGAAGGATGACGTATTACATGGAAGATTTAAAACACATTTAACTAGAGCAAAAACTTACACAAACCAGTCCCCTATAACTGTCAGGAAAGAGGGGTCTAGATGACAAATGAGTGCTAACTGATCAGAATGACATTCACCCGCGTGCAGCGTCTTCTTCAGACTTGCACCTTGCTAAATGTAAATCTTCACTGCTATCTCGAAAATCTAGTTTGGGGCGGGAAGAGCGAGGGCACCCACTTTCATCAGATTTTGCACACAACATAGGGAGAAGGCTACTTTCATGGTTCTAAACCCTTTTCTCCCTTCGGCTTCTGTAGTTTTCGGGTTGTGCGAGGTCTATCTGCAGGGATTTTAGAGGTCTTCCTCATCCTCTTTTGAAGAGAAGTAATAAAAGCATTTAAATTAGCGGGAGGGCGGTTAACACCCGCAGCCCTAGCTCCAAGGAACGCCTCATCGCCCGCTGGCGTTCACTGTGCGCCTGGCTTTGGCTGAGTCCCAACAGCGCTAACGGCCGCCGGGCAGCAACGGCTCCCGGGCAGCGCGCGGCGAGCGTTGCGCTCTCGGGACTCGAAGGGCAGCGGCGAGTTCACAAGGCGCAGGGGCGGGGGGGCGGGGGGGCCGCGAGGCCGAGCCGTGGGCGGCTCTTGACGAACAGTCCTTCCGTCCAATTGGAAGCCCGGTCGACTTTTCCCTCTGCCAATAGGGAGCAGGACCCAGGCTGAGGGGCGCTTCCCGCGGGCTGCGGCTGGATTCGATCCTGCGCGGCGGCGGCTAAGGCGGGGGCGGAGGCTCGTCCTGGGCGGCGGGGAGCGGATTAGGGGAGGAGGGAAGACCGGAAGCCACGGTCGCGTCCCCATCCTTAGATTCGCTCCCCCGGGCTGGGAGCAGAGACGGAGGAGGAGGGAGAAGCTGAATGTTGGCTCCGTAATAAAGGGGAGCGGTCGCTCCGGAGCTTCCTCCCGGGGCGCCCCCCCGTCATCCCGGACTGCTCCCTGCACCCACCCGGCTTCTGGGCGCCCGGCCCCCGAGGCCAGCCCGGCAGCGAGGACCTTCGCTGAAGAGACTCGGCCAGTGGCGGGGACTGGCCAGCGGCGTCCGAGGCCCGCGCCCAGCCGCCACCCCCACCCGCTTGCCCGCCGGTCCCTCCGGCCGCCGCCATGTCCTCCTCCTCATCCTCTCCCAGGGAGACGTACGAGGAGGACCGCGAGTACGAGAGCCAGGCCAAGCGCCTCAAGACCGAGGAGGGGGAGATCGACTACTCGGCCGAGGAAGGCGAGAACCGTCGGGAAGCGACGCCCCGAGGCGGGGGCGATGGCGGCGGCGGCGGCCGGAGCTTCTCCCAGCCGGTAACAAAGCGCGGCGCCCCGTCCCCTGTGCCTGGCGGCTCCCGGGGAAGCAGGGCCCGGCGGCGGGGACTCGGCCCCGGGGCCCTCCGCGCGCCCAGTTTCCCTCTGCTGCTGCGCTGACCCGGTCGGGAAGCGGCGGCTCCTGTCTCTAGGGCTTTTATTCTTTGCCCTACCTGTTTCCCGCATCCTGACCGCGAACCCGGCTCCGGCCTGGCTGCAGGCCCCGCGTGCGAGTCGTCGGCCGGCCCTGAACTTGGGGAGGGTAGCGGGGCGGGGGCGGCGGGGCGGTGTTGCTTCCGCTTCGGGGGGGGCTTTGGGGCGCGATTAGCTCTTTGTTAGTTTAACTCCTCCGGCGGCTGGCCGGCCGGCGTCGGGACGACCCTCTCCCTTCTGCCCCTGTGCCCGCAGCATCCGCGCGCCCGTCTCGGTCACAGGATGGTTGCGTGGGTTCCGCCGGGGTCTCTCTCCGCCTGGGTCCTGAGCAGAGCCGTAACCGAATGACAAATTGGGCTCGGCGCTCACATTCCCCTGAAGGTTTAATTTCAAAATTTTTTTACTCTTTAAACTACAGTAAAATGCAGGCATGGCGTGCATGCTTTGCTACCCAGGTTTATTGTTCAGTACAGATTTTAGCCCTTCGATCAAAAAAAAAAAAGTGTTGATAGATGTTACCACCACCCTTATTTTCAGGTAAAACATCTTAAAATCGCCTCAGTTCTTCATTGACCGTTTATTTCAGATTTGCCCCATGAAAGGGGGAACTGAACTCGTAACTGCATTAAGCACACATTCCTGCATTCTTGTTGGTCTTATCAGAAATGTTAGCTGGAGGCAGAAGGAATGTGAAAATCGTCTTATCCACAGCAAGTAGTAGTAACTCAGCTTCAGTTGCGTGGAGACTTTAAGGAAACAAAGCAAAGCAAAAGTTTTTGCCCTTTTTTGGTGCACTTAAGGTGTCTTAATGGTTTAGATGTCCTTTAAACATTTATCACATTTTAATTGTGATTTTTTTTTTTTTGAAAAGAAGCTTTACCTTAAGTTTAAGAAATTGTACACGTATATTCTAGTTAGAATGTTTTTCACCATTTTATAAAAGAGGCAGATTATAAGCCTTTTAGCTATTCTCTGAATTTTTATGTGAAAAATGCTGGTCAGTAGTCCCCAGTGTTAGAGTTTCCAGATATGAAACTGTGAAACATAGGTTTCAACACATTAGAAAAAAAGAACTTTTTCTTCCTCAAAATAAGTGTTTCCTTACGGCTAGTTACGGCTTTCGATTTTTTTGTACCTAGGTATTTGGAATAATCAAAATCTAGCTTGAACATGTGAATAAAAGAAATGCATGTTTTCTTAAAGTTTCAGTTCAAAACCAATTCCACTGTGGAATTTGGAAGAAGGAATATAGTAACTGCTATTTTAGGTGGAGCCGATGGATCAGTGTATTTTTTTTGCCAAAAGTCTTGAGTTTTTTGTGTAATAGCATGAAATGTCTTAAGTGTCTTGAAAAGATACTTTAATCTTTTTATGAAAATTTTTTTCTTTGGAAAATAGATTCTACATTAAGGCAACAGTTACTATTTTGGATGTTGGGAAGAAAATAATATATAATTAATATATCCAAAGTGAATTGTATCCGGCAGTGGAAATAGCACTGGACAGGCCTTGGGGAGAGTCAGAAGTTTCAGCTAGCATACAATCTGTGTCCCTTTGGGAAAGTCCATTTATTACTATTCTTGAGTTCATTTTGTCTATATAATATAAAAGTTGAACCTTACCATACCTGAAGTTGTAGTTCAGCGATTAACATAATGCAGCTTTTTAATTACCCAGGCAGAAACTAATATATGCAGATTGAGTTATAAATTCTAATTTTTGTTTATCTGTTTAGTTTTTTAGGAAAGAGTGAATTGCTTTTATTTAACTGTAGAACCAATACTGCACCGTCAGGTCTAATGAAGGTTTATTTTTCCCATTTTTAAACCTTTTTATTCATGTAAATTGTGCTATTTTGAAATTATTGCCGCTATGGAAACCTGTACATAATAAAATTTTATTAGGATAGCCATTCCCTAGATAGAAGTTTAATGTCTAGTGCGTCATCAGCCAGAAATATAATTCATCTAACTGAAATGGATTTGACTCAACCTCAGTTGTCCAGCCAGGGAAGAAATACCTTGTGGTCAAACTGTTAAACAACAGTAAATGCAGATTAGGTACAATGATAAGCAATCTTTTCAACTCCAGTTGGAGGTTTGTTAGGTGCAAAGTAAGACTTTAAAGATTTACATTATTTAGCTTTAGATGATTAAGTTCCCACAAGTGCTTTAATAATGTGTTAGTTAGATTTAAAGAGAAAAGTGAGTATTTAAGAAAAGCAGTGTTGGGATGCCTAGGTGGCTTAGTCAGTTAGGCATCTAACTATTGATTTCTGCTCAGGTCCTGATCTCAGGGTCATGAGATTGAGCCCCACTGTATGCTCTGAGCTGGGAGTCTACTTGTCTCTCTCCCTTAGCTCCTCCCCTCTTGCGTGTTCTCTGTCAAATCTTTAAAAAAAAAAGTGGGGGGGGGGGAATCAGTGTTTTTACAAATGCTCCTATTTAAAAATGAGTTGAGGGGTGCCTGGGTAGCTCACAGTTAAGCAGCTGCCTTTGGCTCGGGTCATGGTCCTGGAATCGAGCTCCTCGTTGGGCTCCCTGCTCGGTGAAGAGCCTGCTTCTCCCTCTCCCTCTGCTTGCCCATCTGCTACTTTTGCTCTGCTAAATAAAGAAATAAAATCTTTAAAAAAAAAAATAAAGATGAGTTGATCATTGTGAATGATCATGATGTGTTAAGGTGCATGGAGAAATAAGTTAGGAAAAAAAGAAATGAGTTAGTAGGTTGGATATGAGAAATAAGACACTCTTCAAATTTATGGCTTCTGGCACTTAATTTTAAGATCAAAAATTCCTAAGAGTGTTTCAGATTCACTGGGCTGCATTGTTGAACAAAGCCGGATTATGGAGGTTTGTGATTTATTATACATTTACTCATTCTTATAGAGTAAGTAGTCGTCTTAAATTTAGCAGTCAGGACCTTCAGGATCATATTAATGGTAAATTTTGTATTTATGTATTTTTAAGAAAGCTTGACTTCCAAATATTATAGTTTTACTTGGCAAAACTAATTGAGGAATTAAATGGGGAGGTTGCATAGAAAAGATCTGCTTTTATAAAGACTGGTATCAATAAAGATTTATGGAATGTTACTTCATTTTGGAGACTTTCAAGTTTTTCTTTTATTCTTTTCTGCCAGTGACTAAAGAGGCAAATCAGATTGTTAAAGTGGTTTGTTTGCTGAAGAGGTGAAAATTTAAGTTTCTCAACTTTTAATAAATAGACTTAAAAAATGGCAAAATGCCAAGATATAAGTGTAGATCCTAGGATTTCCTAGTGTTATATATTAGTAGAGAATCTAGTTTGAATTTAAGATACACTACTATACTTTTTAAGGATCTGAATTACAGAGACGTATAGAAATAGTATGATGGCTTATTGGATGAATATGGGATGGGATATGAGATGAGGTCACTTTGTTAGCTTAGCTCCCAGAGGAAAAGTTTAGAGGCTGACAGTGAGCATAGTAACTACATCTGGGAAATAAAAAAGTTAGAGTGTGTGCCCTGGAGGTAAGTGCCAGCGTCTTGAGGCTTCTATAGCAATAATGTTCTCTGTCTCCTTTAGCTAAGGTGTTCCAATAGAGTGAGTATTTTCTTGCTTGGTATTAGGAAAAAAGTGAAAAAAAGTGGGTTTTACTATCTTTTGGTTTTAATAAGTGACTATGTTTCTTTGTGTTAGTACATACAGTTAAATGAGCTCTTAGTAGAGCCATACGCCCAACCAAGGCAGGTGTCTTGGATCTGCTACCAACATGCTTTGTGACTTAACTTCTCTGGAACTCACCTGTTACATGAGGAGGTTGGATTAGATGAACACTGATCTCTTAACTGATCAAAAAACAATACTTGAGCCCCTTCTGTGTGCTCAGTTCTGTACTCAGTGATGGAGATATAAAAGTTAAAAATTCCATACCTAAGAATCTGTGATTCATTTAGTGCTTTTTTTGCCTCTATGAATTGAATACAAGTTTGAAAGCTTATAGTGGCAGCCACAGCAACAATTCAGGTGAGCTTAAGCAAAACAAAAAGTGGCAGACAGAGGTAGGGAATTTATTGACCCATGTCACTGAGAAAGCCAAGTCGTGGCAGTGATTTCAGGCATGGTTGGATCTAGGGATTTAGATGATGTCATTGAGACTTGATTCTGTATGCTCTATTTCCTTTATGTATTTGTAAAGCTAGACTTACATTCTTACAGCTAACAAATAGAGAACACTCTTCTCCCCAGTGTCCATATGTATCCCTTCTGATCAACACTTTTTATCTTCTCTCTCCCTGCAACTAATTGGTGGACTACTTCTGAAGTTAAGCAGGCATGACTGTGTGATTGAGAATACCAGCAGAAAAACAGAGTTCTAGGAGTGCACGCGTGCATGTGTCTATGTGTGTGTGTTTAACCAGAAGAAGGGGGAGGGGGTTCTGGGTGGGCAAAACCAAATAATTTCCACTACATGAGCAAAAAAGCAAAGATTTTTTAGAACGTTATTTGAATCATATGGCTGTTCTTTTTAATCTTTGCTCTGTTATGTGATCAGATGTACCTAAAAATGTTAAATA
>CM052811.1:27141903-27173219 GCA_028533885.1 Nasua narica | reverse complement strand
CCCCCCCCCCCCCCCCGCCCCAGAGCTTGTCTCCCACCTTTTTCCCTCTCTAAAAAAAGAAAGAGAAGGGTGCCTGGGTGGCTCAGTGGGTTAAAGCCTCTGCTTTCGGCTCAGGTCATGATCTCAGGGTCCTGGGATCGAGCCCCTCATCGGGCTCCCTGCTCAGCAGGTAGCCTGCTTCCCCATCTCTCTCTGCCTGCCTCTCTGCCTACTTGTGATCTCTCTCTCTCTCTCTCAAATAAATAAATAATCTTTAAGAGGAATGATAGAAGAATCTGGGGCTGTTTAGCCTGAAGGGTATATTTAGGTGTGGTTTGAGAAATCATTATAAATAATTAGAATGTTATGTAGAAGAAGAAAATGTAGATAAGGGTAGATGGCCCCATTTAATATTTCTTGAACCCTTGCTAAATACATCTCCTACTGTGCTAGACATTTTATATTTGTTGTTCCATTTATTTACAGTAATCTTATGTGATAGGGTTTTTTTTTTTTTTTTAATAGTGAAACTGAGCCTCGGAAAGGTAATTATCCTAAGATCATTGAGACAGTAAGTGTCCAAAGATTCAAATGCTGGTCTGACTTCAAAGGCCATTATGGATACAAAACTACAGAGAGACAGATTTGGATACATATGATGAAGAATTTTCTAAAAATATAATGGATTGTCTCATGAGAAGTATGTTTCTTGTCATTGGAGGTGTGTAAGGAGAAGCTGAATAATCACTTGGCAGTGGTTCTGTGTCTGGTGTTGGGGAATGAATTACTGAATTTGAGGTTGGTCTTTTTTAATCCTGTAATTATAAGAGGGCAGAAGAAGGTTGTTCAGTTGCTGTTGAGCATGTGTTGGACATGGAGATGTTGGGAAAACAAAAAAGCCTTATAAGGACGTTGTGCCTAGCCTTTACTGGTTTGCAGTTGTTGCTTTACTGTGTGAAGAGACATTAATGGGCCCTTCTTATTCCTCGCAGAAGCTTCATTTATGCTCTACTGAGCTTCCCTTCTCTTCAGAAGAGCATGGTCTTTAATCAACAATAGTCAAAATTAGCACTTAAAGTTGGTATTATTAGAGTTGGTCCTTTAAGACCAACTTAAATAGCCTTTAAGGGGCTGGGAGTTTGGAATGGTTGTAACTGGACTGGTCTATAGCCTGCAAAGGGGACCAGATAATGCCTCCATTATAGTTGACAAAGTTTGCCTAAGGAAGGGATAGAGTAAAAAAGAAAAAAAAAAGTGTATGTAAAGTGAAGGCACGCCTGCCTTCATTTGCTGAGTGCTCACTTGGACTATTGTTTTTAGTCTGATAAGTAATCAGTATAAATAGATAAGGATGGATCCTAGATAACTAAATATTTGAAATGGAAGGTCTTTGGGCTTCTGTATGAGAAAGGATTAAAAAAAAAACTTCGAACTGGAAAAGACAAAGTGTTAATACATGGATGGGGTAAATAATAGTGATTTATTCACCAGTTAAGAGTTGGATGCATAGTATGATGCTTTAAAGAGGTAATTTTAGGACAAATAAAAAAGTTGTACAGATGCTTTCAGATTTCTTACCACTAGTATATAACATAGGTAGACATAAGAAAATACTGATTTGAGAAAAGTTTAATGGATACCAGGGCGGCTCAGTTGGTTAAGCATCTGACTCGATTTTGCCTCGGGTCATGATTGAGCCCCAACGCTGGACTCTGTGCTAAGCCTGGAGCCTGCTTAAGATTCTTGCTCCCTCTTGCTCTGCCCCCCTTCCCTGCTTGTGCACACTTGCTCCCTCTCTCCAAACAAAAAAACCCAAAAAATCCCCCCAAAACTTTTAATATTTGGGGCAAAAGGGGTGGTAAAAATACTGTTTGAAAAAATACCACTAATATATCAGTTTTATATTTGGAAACCCTGGGGTTTTTTCTTTTTTTTTTCTTTTAACAGAAAGGATGAACAAAATTTAAGTTCAAGAAAAGGGGCCGTAATATAAAGATTAGAGAAATATCAAGGTAGATAAACTCACGAATGGCAGATTCATTGAGTGGGAATTAGGGAAATACAAGGGGGACAGGATGTTTTTTCTGCCTTGAAGTTGAGATAATTGTATCTTCCCCTAAGTACCACATTATTTACATTTAATAGCTTTTAGCTTCTGAAGAATGAATTACGTTTTGAACTGTTCCATTTAGGAAATAAAATTAAATAATATATTAATATAAGGTATTTTTGAGGGATTATTAAAAAATTGATCCTATAATCCATTTCTTTGTGAGAAGATCAATTTGAAAAATAGTCATTTCGGGGTGCCTGTGTGGCTCAGTGGGTTAAAGCCATCTACTTGTGATCTCTCTCTCTCTCAAAATTAAAAAAAAATCTGAAAAATAGTCATTTCTTTTTAGCATTGTATTCAAGATAATAGTTATCTATGATGGGAAGGGAAGTAGGAGATATATTCAGCTGGTTGGTAGTGCTTTATTTATTAAACTGGGTGGTGAGTTAATGACTGTTTATATTGTTCTTCATACCTTATTGTAGGCCTTCAATATTATATAATAAAATAATTTCCCAACTTTTTATTAGGTGAAATAATCAATTACATATGCCCTTCACCTAGAATAATCAGTTTTTAACATTTTGCCATTTGGAATTTTATCTCCATATGTGTATATCTATGTTTATTTACATTTTCCCCCCTAAACTGTGAAAGTAAGTTGCATACATCATGACAATCCATCCCTAAATATCCCAGCTTTATTAAGAATAAGGATATTTCTGGGGCGCCTGGGTGGCTCAGTGTGTTAATAAAGCCTCTTCCTTTGGCTCAGGTCCTGATCTCAGGGTCCTGGGATGGAGCCCGGAGTCTTGGGTCTTGGAGAGTCTCGGGCTCTTTGCTCAGCAGGGATCCTGCTTCCCCTCTCTCTCTGCCTGCCTCTCTGCCTACTTGTGAGCTCGCTCACTCTCTGTCAAATAAATAAAATCTTAAAAAAAATTATATTCTTTCATATAAACATTACCATTATCATAATGGTATGCCTAAGACAATAGTTCTGTTACATAATATAATATCCTGTCTGTATTTAAATTTCTCCAGTTATTCCTAAGATGTCTTTTATAGCAGTTTTTATCTATTATAAAATAGACTCAAGTGTTGCCTTTGGTTGTTATCTCTCTTTAGTCTTAATCTAAAGTCTTCCACTATTTTTTTATACTAACTTTTTGAAGAGTCTTGACCAATGTACGTTCACCAGCTGATTTATTGCACATTTACGTTCACCAGCTGATTTCTAAGGATCAACTAAGATAACTGTCTTATTTCTTGAAGTTTATTGTTGTCTCATTTTTAGAGTGAAACTTATTTAAATTTTAAATAATGTTTCGAATTGAGTTTTCAGGTATGATTTAGAGCTCTTTTCCTGCATTGTTGTTCAGGTATATTTAGTAGCTTAAGGATGATAATGCACATTTGGTTGTTGAGTTTCACTTAGGCAGAGTCTCATTTGTTAAGGTAGTTAATAGAGTGTATGGTTACATAGTGTACAATCAGAATGATTCATTTCAGACCTTGTGGCATGTAATGAATCTGCTTGACCATAGAAGAAACTCAGCATAAGCAATTCAAATAAAATTCTAAGTATTGAATTAGTAATTGCCAAGGACTGAATTTATTTGTTGAATTTGACAATAGTGTAAGAGAGTAGTCACACGGTTACTTTATATATTTAAATTAGCTGTTTTCTTTAAGCCATGATGTAGTTTTTTTATTGGCAGAGCACAGGACTGTTATATTTTTCTAACAGTCATAAAGTAAACCGTAAAAAGTGAATCTTTTAAAATAGCCATAAAGAGATTTAATTTTCTTAAAATAATTCTTAAGTTTTAAAGGTAAAACATTTGTGCTTTTAGATTAGTCTGTAGGAAGAAAAAAACCTTTCATTTGATTGATCTTTTTGGTGTGTGTATATGGATCAGTTATGGAAGTCTTTTCTGAAATGAAATAAAGAGAGGTGCTCAGTGGCTAGTTGTAAATACAGATTTTTGTCTTAATAGAACTTGAAAAAGTAAATGAGAGAGCTATTTTCATTTTCAAAGTAATTCTCATACATAGACCATATACTTATATTAAAACTGCCTCCTAGGTGTACTTGAAGATGCTCAGTACTCCTTAGAAGGCCTGGAAGGCTTGCATTTTTGAGTGCTACTTGTTCATTAATAGAGATATGGTACCTTGTATAAATTTAAGTTGTTAACTATAACTGCTTAAGTAAGAACTTCAAATTATAGTAGGACTAGGTAACCAATTAAACAAGGACAAAAGATGATATAAAGTTTACAATATTTATATTAAACATTTTAAATTTTGTTCATTTGGACTACTTGAGATATTTATTTTATGGAGGTGAAACTATGAAATCATGAATATAAAATATAATTCCAGTCATAGCATACATACTCCGTGTATCTGCTGAAATTTTTCCTGATATTTTATTGAAGTTGAAATATTATTAACTTATGTTGTACTTCTTATAAAGAGAGAATGTTCCCGGGGCGCATGGGTTAAAGCCTCTGCCTTTGGCTCAGGTCATGATTTCAGGGTCCTAGGATAGAGCCCCGCATCCAGCTCTCTGCTCAGTGGGGAGCCTGCTTCCTCCTCTCTCTGCCTGCCTCTCTGCCTACTTGTGATCTCTTTCTGTCAAATAAGTAAATAAATAATCTTTAAAAAAAAAGAGAGAATGTTCCCTTTTAAGAAATCAAAATTTTCATGCCAAACATTTAATTGGTGATTATTTTTTTCAGATCCTTTTGCTAACTTGTGAATGCAGTTTGGTTTGGGTTTTTGTTTGCCTTTTTTTTTTTTTAAGATTTAATTTATTTGACAGAGAGAAACACAGAGAGAGGGGCCACAAGCAGAGGGAATGGGAGAGGGAGAAGCAGGCTTCCCGCAGATCGGGGAGCTCTACCCAGGGCCCATCCCAGGACTCGGATCATGACCTAAGCCGAAGGCAGACGCTTAAGCTTAATGATTGAGCCACCCAGGCGCCCCTGTTTATTTGCTTTTTAATGCAGAATTGAATTTACTAAAGATGCAATTTAGACTTTTAAGTTTTTAACTATAAATTATTTTCTTTTGCTAGGAGGCAGGTGGAAGTCATCATAAAGTTTCTGTTTCACCTGTTGTCCATGTTCGAGGACTCTGTGAATCTGTGGTGGAAGCAGACCTTGTGGAGGCTCTGGAGAAATTTGGGACGATATGGTAAGGCTCATAGGGACTTCGTGAAGATTGGAAACAGTATGGTAAAAGCCTTGATGTTTAATCCTAGTATATATTGTTTGCCTGTGACTGTATTCCTTTAGAACCTTTGTATTTCTTTTAAACCTCTTAGTTTTAACCTTCTGGGATGATGCATGGATGTATTTTTGTGGATCCATGATCACCTCTTACTTTCAGCCAGGTTGTATGTAAAATAGATTATGGCAGCTTTCATCTGATTTTCAAATGAGTTCATGATTCCTTGTTAAACACTGCTTTAATGTTTAAATGAGTTGATTACACCCTTCGTCTTTGGAATTTTAAGTAGTGGTACTTAAAGATTGATTTTTTTGTTGTTTATTTTGGAATATTTAAGGATTAATTGGTAAGTAAAAGTGGATAGATTAAGGGTAGGCATTATTTGTGTAGGTTTGTGTTGCTGAGTTCTTATGCAGACCATGAGCAATCAGTGTTTTATCCTGGTTTGTTTTATTTGTATTTTGTATTCACTCAAGCTCTTCCTTTCACTTCCCACAGCTGGTGTGTGCTTAAGAATATTGACTTAAGTGAAAACATAATCAGAAAAGAGAATTTGCTGCCAAAAATAGATACTCAAAAATTCTTTCTAAATTATTTTTGGATTATGCCCGGGTGTTGTTCTCTTCTTAGTATGGGTAGTCTGGAGTTGATTTTATTATTTTTTCCTTGGTGACTATGTTTGGGGTTTTGGTTATAAGCATCAGAGACACAGACTAACTTAAAATATAGAAACAGCAAAGAAATTTCAGTATATTTGCTGAGATTGTTTGATTGCTTGATTGCTTCAATCTTATAAAAATTTATGTGGATTTCTGAGTTTTGAAGGGATGCATAAATAGATGGTGAGAGAGTGATCAGAGATGTCCGACAGGAATTGTCGCTTCAAAGAAGTAGGAGTAGTGTTAGGCGACACCTTTCATCATGGCATCGTTTTTATTAATTTCCTTGATGACCTTATAGAGAGGTGGATGACTTGGCAAGCCTGTTATACTCAACTTATGTACCTCAGAAACGATAGTTACGTATTGTTTATTCTTGGCGGTACGAATCGACAATCTACAGGGCAGAGGAAAGACCATTTTTTCAAGTGTCATTAAGATGACTATCATAACTTAGTCATTTGAAGTGGATATTGGAAGTTAAGTTTCTCTGGAGCTTTACATATTGAAGCAGACCTTTAGACCTTATTTAGACCTTGCATGTTGGCACTAGACTAACCCTATGGGTTGCATTGCCTCATGGAGTTAGAGAGAGATGGCTGTTTCTGGTTTATTTTTAATATTGGGCTTTTAAAGTTATTTTCTTAAAGTGAAGAAATAACTGAAGCAGTATTAGAAAACCAGTTGATGAGCAAATACTTTAGAGAAATAATAACTATTGATATTTTGATATTAATTATGACCATGACCTGAATGTTGGATATTAAAGAAATAGGACTGTTTGTTGAAGTTGGTGAGTTATTTGAATCACTTTTGAGTGGCCTGTCCATTTTTAGCTTGTATACATTTTGATATTTAGTCCATGGTAAAGTGTTTTATTTGTGAACGTAATTCAGTGAATTTGCATAGTGCGTCATTCTGCCCTCAGGTTTGGTAGTTTTATGGATAAAAAAGTCATGAAATAATTGGAACAAATTGGTGTATAATTAGAAGTTGAATTGTCATAAATACGTGCAATAGGAGTTTTAATTGTGTGAAATGGTCTTGAATAAGAGCTGGCTGATGTGTTAAAGCTGAAAGAACCTTGAATAGCCTCTAATGAGGAGTAGATGTTTTGCTCCAAAATGTTGCATTTTAGAACCTTTCTCTATTTATTTCTTTAGTAGTGTGTGTTTGGGATTATAAATATTATATAGAAACTGCTCATATTAAAAAGATATGTCACTGAGTTCAACATACAGTAAGTTTATACCTAAAAACTAAATGCGTAGGAAAGACGTTTAGGAGCAACTACAATATGATGTTGGTTGTGTCAGTTTAATGAAATCCTATATATTTTTTGTCTTTATTCTGTAATGTATCCATGTATTAGGATCAAAAGAATGTTTAAAAATCTTTACTGAGTCTCTCTTCTTCCCTTTTCCCCTCCATTAAAGGAGAGGATGCTAGGTATAATTAGCTGTATCAGCTTAAAATTCTATTCTATTCTATTCTATTCTATTCTATTCTATTTATTTTTAAAGATTTTATCTATCCATTTGACAGAGAGAAACTCAGTGAGAGACAGAACACAAGCAGGGAGAGTGGGAGAGGGAGAAACAGGCTTCCCATGGAGCAGGGAGCCTGGGACCATGACCCAAGCTGAAGGCAGACACCCAATGACTTGAGCCAACTAGGCGCCCCTAGTTTAAAATTTTAAAACAAAACTTTTGGGACCTAATTTTCATTTAAAAATTGGTAAATGTGTTTCAAGTTATAAGTTGGAAGCGCTGACCCTACCATATCCCTTAGTCCTGTTGTGTATTTTTTTTCTTTTCTTTGGTTTTCCAATCTTCTTCATATTAGTGCTTTCAAAGGTTTCTTTTAAATTATGTGCCATACAGATGCATTCTAAAATGTCTGAAACATTCTAATTTCCTCTTCTTCATCTTCATGTAATGACACTTCTTAACTTTTAACTGTGCTTCTAGCTCACTTACTGTAGTTACAGAAGGCAGTTTTACTGTGACTAAGTCTATAGTAGACCAATAAAGAATTTATTTTTGAACCTTTTATAATTTTCTGTGTGCCAAAGAATCAAAAGGCATTAACTTATTTACTTGGTAATATCATTTAGTAGTTATTTAACCAGCTTATATTTTTGAGAGGAGGATGTTTGTTCTTTAATTTCTTTAGCATAGTCCTGATACCAGGGTTTTCTGTTTTTTTTATGCAAGATACCAGAACGTTAGCAAGAAATTTCTAAAAGGAATGTTTTTCTCTCCTGGGATTTATGTTTTGCATTCATAATTGGTAAATCTTTAATTCATGGTATATTGTTTCTGTATTTTCTTTAATTTTGAACAATGTGGGTGGGAGAGCTAACAAGCCTCATAGACCAAAGAACACTGATTGAATGCTTGTTACGCGTCAGCTCTGTTTTCTAGATTCTGAAGATACGAAAATAAGGCAAAGCAAGCAGTTTATATGCAGTAACATGATCTTGACAACAATCCTTCAAGTTTTATAAATGAGTAACTGAAATTCATAAGAAATTACATAATTTGCCAGGTTACAGAGTGATGCGTTTCTTATTAATAAACCATTTGCCACTTTCTAAAGGGTAGAGTAGTAAGTCTGGATGCTTACTGAGAAACAGTATTGTCACTGAGTGACTGGCCTAATGTTTTTTCTGGAGCCTTCTGTTATAAAACCATGATGATTGTATTTTAAAACATTTTTAAGGTGCTTGTTCTTATGAACAGAGGACATGTTGTTCCCCCTGGTGTGATCTACGGGGTTTGATTTTTCTTCCCTTCCTCCCTTCATTGCTTTATTATTTCATATACTTATTTAAAATATGTTCCTCCCCAAGAGTATACAGTGAAATGTGAATAATTTCACCCTCTTGTTCATAGGCAACCATGATTACCATAATCTAGTGAATATCTTTTCGTGGATTCTTTAATATTTAAAAGTATTTTGGAGGGAGGGGCATCTGGGTGGTTCATTGTTAAGCATCTGCCTTCAGCTCAGGTCATGGTCCCAGGGTCCTGGGATGGAGCCCCACATCGGGCTCTCTGCTTGGTGGGAAGCCTGCTTCTCTCTCTCCCGTTCCTGCTCTCGCTGTCTCTCTCACTCTCTGTCAAATAAATACATAAAATCTTTTTTTTTAAAGCATTTTGGAGGACATTATTTGTATGAAATTTGTTGCTTTGGATTGCTTCTATGTATCTTTTGATTCTCTTGTTTTTAGTAAGATAAATGAAAGTATATAGTCAGTTCTTAGTGTGGGCACTTATTTATTTGGAAAATTCAATAGAGGTAGTAGAGAATTTCTGTTGTTAGAGGTCCCATCTGCTGATCTTCTGTTTAGTTTTATTTCCATTGGTTTCTATATCTAGATGTTTTCTAATACTGCTTGGGAATGGCAGCCTGCAGAATAAATGGGGCAGTGTCGTTAGTAACTATCAGAGACTTGTGCTTGAGGAGGGCAAAAAGTGAAAAACCTTTCAGTCACAGGAGGATAGGCTTTCAAATATGCATCATCCACCTGGTGTACCACAGCTTATTTGGATGATTTAAGAATTGACTTAACATTGGTTATATGTAGTGAAGAGTACTAATCTGTATGATATGACACGTTTTTATAAAGTCTGCTTTTCCTTGATTGAGATTAAATAATGTTAACTGAATTTATTGTATTTGGGTATTCCTTCCCAATCTCCCTTTCAGCTATGTTATGATGATGCCATTTAAACGGCAAGCTCTAGTGGAATTTGAAAACGTAGATAGTGCCAAAGAATGTGTAACATTTGCTGCGGATGAACCTGTATACATTGCTGGTCAACAGGCTTTTTTCAACTATTCTACAAGCAAAAGGATCACTCGGCCAGGAAATACTGATGATCCATCAGGAGGCAACAAAGTTCTTCTCCTCTCAATTCAGAATCCTCTTTATCCAATTACAGTGGTATGCATTTTAGTATAATAATTTTAGTATAGTAAACTATATTTTACTACAATTTTAGCATAATACAATTTTAGTATACAATTTTAGTAGTATAATATACACATTAACATTTATTATATATACTAAATATTTAGTATAATATATACAATTTTAGTAAAATAAAAGTGATTTTGAAAATTGCCTCTAGAGTGACTAACCTATAGTTTTCTTCACTGCCGTCTAGATATTTGAAAATAGTGTTTTTTTAAAGAATTATTAAAATGAACCTATCATGTTTAATGAACAAAGAAATGGTGAGCACTGAAGTTAAAATGTCAGAAGTACAGTTGTAACAAATAAGCACTTTTAAAAATTTGTGTTAGTGTCAGTGTTAACTGTTCCTGATAAGGAATTAGACAGACTTGTTAGTAATAATCCAAGAAACTTCTCTCACTCATGTGCCAGCACATGTGTTAAGACCATCTACTAGGTAAGGACAGAATCTCAAAAATGTATATATTATTATAAGTGCTTTTGAGGTAACTTATTAAAAACTTGGATGATTTACTTCAAATTTCCTGTTTCACCCTTTAAAAAAGTGATAGTAGCAGAAGTTTTACAAAGGATTCATGTCCTGAACCAGTTAAGATTTTTACTTCATAATCACATGCTGTTTCATAATAAGCCAGTGACAAGGACACTTTATTTTTGTGATGAATAGAATATCACAGTATGGGAAGCTCCAATTAGTATGATGTCTAGTAAGGACATAGATATTGGGACATAAAAGAAAGCAATAAGATACTATTTAAATTTTATTATTTACCTATATAATATCTCTAGACTTATTAATAAGCAGTATTAATTACAGTATTTTGTGTTTCGGGAGAAAGAATGTACCTAATCTAGTACAAGTACTTTGATTTGTTTATGGTTATATCCCTAGAACCTAATGGTGCTGCTGTATAATTGTAGGTGCTCAAGAAATTTCTTGGTAGTTGAAGAATTGTTCTTAAGTAGGTCTTTAAGTTCTCTCTTATTTAATTTAGGGATCTTGTTTGCTGACATCTAACATTGTATAAATGATCTTCCTGGAATCTTTTATCTATATAGTCATTGTCCTTTGAAAAATGAATACCAGGTTGATCTGTTACTACTTCTTAATAAATATTTATTACTATAATTCAAGGGATTCTAAAATATTCCTGCGTCATATTTGGAAAACAAAACAAATTAATTGATTATAGTTTTGGTTTACTTACTGTGTATTGTCAGACATTATCTTAGGTACCTGTTAAAATAAAAATCAAGGATTTATTTAGGAGATAAAGGTAACACCCCTTTTGAAATGTTTCATTGTAACTTCTCTAATGTTTGTTATACTATAAGGTGAGGAAATAACTTTAGAAGTATAACAGTTTTTAAAAGTTTAATGAGTAATGGATAGAAATGACATCTTGGTATTTTTTTTTTAAGTTAGAAAAAGCAGGGTATAATTTTCTTGTTTTTCCAAATATAAAATGTGAAGAAATCTTGTTTTCTTTCCTTCATAGGATGTTTTATATACTGTGTGCAACCCTGTTGGAAAAGTACAACGTATTGTTATATTCAAGAGAAATGGGATACAAGCAATGGTTGAATATCCTTTACTTAGAATTTTTTTTATTGATGTATAAGATTCCTGTGTAATATGGTCTTATTTTTTCCTGCTTAATCATATCTTGATAAGTGGTATTTATTTTCCGCTCTTTCCCAAGAACCTACTTGTTTTAGGTTAAAAAATGAAACTGCAGTTATCCACAGATAAGAATAACTTGCTACCTAAAAACATTCCCATACTTCATCTCATAGTGTTGTCTTTTTAATAGGGAAAAAATAACGTTACTTGATAGTGTGTACATTTGTGCCTTTTTACTTTATTTTTTAAAATTTTTTGTTATGTTCAGTTAGCCAACACATAGTACATTATTAGTTTTTGTTTTCCTGTCCATTAGTTGCATATAACACCCAGTGCTCATTTGTACCTTTTTAAAATGTATCTCAAATGGATTTTTCTGACTCATTCCTTAAAATAGGTAGTTTGAAAGTACCAAAACTTTAGAGAGTCAATAGTAATAAAACTCTTCTTACATTTTTTTGTCGAATTTTTCAAATGGTCATGGTTTATTTAAGAACTTTTTTTTGTTAAATTTTGTTAAATTAACAAATTTTGTTAAATTTGTTAAAGAGCAAGTTGCAAAATAGTATGTATTGTATAATCCCATGTAAAAAAATAACTATCCCCCCAACCTATGTGTACATGTGTATGCATCGAGAAAGGTGGGGGGGGTATACAGCAAACTCTTAATGGTGCTGCTTCAAGCAAGATGTTCCCCCCCTTTTTTTTAAACCACTTTGGTGGTTTGATTTTATTTTCTTTAACAACTATAGGCCCAAGTAATTTTTTAAAACCAATAAAATGAAGATAGGTAAATGATTATAAAACTCTGCCTTCTCAGAAATATATAAAAATCAAATATTGCTTTATATAGTTTTGTTTTTTCCTCCTTTAAGAGTAAAATATTTCCTGTTTCAAGAGGGCAAACTGTCATTTGCCAGGGAATTGGATCATGCTCCATTTCCCTTCTTCTTTTCAATTTATAAAGTTCTTTTGATGATTTAGAAGGATTAATGTAGATAGTTTGGTTTATTATGTTTTCTTTGGTACCCTGGATCTTAAAAATAAATTCTCCTAAAATTCATCTAGAAATTTTTTGGGTAAAACATTTCTGGAAATGAGAGTTATATTTGATTATTTTCAGTCCTTTTCTTAGGCAGTGAATAATGATTAAATATTGGACACTTTAAACCAAATTTCCTTAATAGAGCTTATGTTTGAATCAGTCCTTTGTGCCCAGAAAGCTAAAGCAGCTCTCAATGGAGCAGATATTTATGCTGGATGTTGCACACTAAAAATCGAATATGCAAGGGTAAATATTTTTTCAACACTTTGCCAAAGAAATATTTATGCTTTAGATATACAATTTGAGCTTACTTTCTTTTTAATCTTAACAGCCAACTCGTCTAAATGTTATTAGGAATGACAATGACAGTTGGGACTACACTAAACCATATTTGGGAAGACGAGGTAAGTATTTTATGCATTTTAGAATGTACTTTTATACATCTGCTGACAAATTTTTACATGCAGTTAGATTCCTTTTTCCTGAGGTGAGCTAGTTCATTCAAATGAAAACCTTGTTGGTGAATGCTTTTGTTGCGAAAAGCCATGTTAATGCTGGAAAATAACCTTGAAATTAGTGCCCCCTACTGGTATGTACTGAGTTATTTATATTTAGTTCAACAAGGAGCCCACACATACAGGCACGCCCGCAGTTCAAGGACTTGCATTTCTCCAAGCAGCTCTCTCTCTTTGGAGGAGAGGAAACTGATTCAGAATATTCCCTACAAACTGCAAACTTGCACACTGCTTCTCTATGGAAAGGACTTTTCCCCCAAGCTGGACGAGGCATTAAGAAGGATAGAGGACTCCAGCAGGCTGACTCTACACTTCATCATGCACAACATCGGCATCAGCAAAAAGCCCTCTGAAAAACTCAGACTTGCAATTCACCTTGACTGCATACTGCATGCACCATCACCCCAAGTTTTTAAAGGAGGACACTTAACAGTACTTCAGACTTGCATGGGATGAACACCATGATAGACTGTGCCCATTTATTCAAGTTGTATGTGTATATTGGTCTGATTTCCCTTAAGGTTCCAGTTGTAGAATTTAAGACTTTTCACTAATGGGTACTAGACTTTATTTACAATGTTGTAAATCTTAATGCCCACTAATGTAAATGTTTTCAGCTTAGATTCAAATTGTTAATTGGCAAATAACCAGGGCCAGTTTATCTATAGGTCTTGAGAATTGCTAATGCTCAACCAATCCACACAGATATTAAAGATAAAGGGTTTAGAAAGGTGCGCATTTGTTGCACTTAAATTTACTTTTTTGGGTTTTTTTTCCTTAACTGTGGACATTGAACAAATTAACATGATGAAAAGTTGCATTATATGTAAAAAATGGTTTCTGTGTGGTTTGATTTTTTTTTTTTTTGTAAAGTGGCTGTTTATAAGTTGTCACTTTTTGTAACAATTTAAGGTTATCACTCATGTTAACTTGTGTAACTAGAAATTTTGACATTTCAAATGTAGGTGAAAGTAATATGTCTGTTGAAGGTAGACTATATTTAAACTTGATAAATCTTAAAATAAGAGCATTTCACTTGAGATGCATTTTCACCTATAACTTACAAATTTCATGAGCATAGATTTGACTGATAAAATTGTTCAACTAACTGTGTGGCAATTCTGGAATATACAAGTTAAAATGTGGATCTTGTAAAAACAAGGGGGCTGCAGTATTGGCTACACCTCAACTACAATATCAGTGTTTGAACCACATGTTGAAAAAACGCACCAAGATGAGCATATCTGTAAAAGTCCATAAAGTAGTAAAAACTTCTGTGGCATCCAAAATATGTTGGGCAGTAGGGACTCCATAGTGCATGTATTCTTAACAAAAGAAAACGTAAAAGACAATATGATCCTTTGCATGTTGCAATATTTAGAACTTTGGATGATTGGCCCCTTTAATTCTCAATTCTTAGGAAACCATCTTGCCTTATGCATGGGGTTGCAAACAGGTTTGTATTGTGATGCAGCTTTGGCTGGACCCCACATTTTTCCCTACTTACAAATCTGCTTTGGCATAGGCTTGGTACAGTTGAATACAGTATTGGAAAACAAAGCCTTAGTACTCAAACAACAGAACAAGTGGTTGATGAGAAATCTCTCACTTCTGGGAAATTACAATCTGTTACTGAATTTTTTTTTAACTTGAAACAATTTTGGTTACATTTCTCTTAATGTCTCTTAAAACATTTGTAGATGTGCTTCTTATTGTAGTAGTGTTTACATCTGTTCTTTTAAAAGGTCTAAAGTTTACGCAGAGACAGCTTAAATTAATTTTTCATACAAGAAATTACAATCAGAAAAGGTTAGAAACGTGTGAGGTAGATAACTTAAATAGTGAAATATAAAGAAATAAAGCAGAAGTTCAGTTGATTTTCAAGGGAAAAATATTCTTGCTTTCTAATTCCTGAAATTTGTCTGGCAAGACTAGCAGTTTCCATTCTTTTTTGTAGTGACTTCATCTTCCACTAAAGTTAGTACTGAATTGTAAGTTTTTCTACCAAAAAGAACTCTGTAATAAATACAACCTCATTTTCAAAAGTCCTTTTCAGCCCAAATTACATTTTAGTGTAAAAAATTCTTAACCTGGACTCCAGAGAATTATTCCAGAAATGTTAAACAAAACTTGTGTATGTGTGCATTTTTTGGGGAGAAGGTATATAGCATCCATCAGAGTTCAGATGAATTCATGAAAAGTCACAAACCATTATTTATAGACTGATGTAATCAGTATTTGACTCTTCTGCACAATTTTGTTTTATGTGACCTTATATTAGGTAGTGAATGCTTCAAATGAAGAGAATTATTAATAATAAGAATGTTTGGCTGAAAGATATCTTGGGAGACCATCCACTCTAACTCCTTCATTTTATGAATGAAGATTGTGAGTTTCTGTGATTATACAGCAAAGTAGTGGTTAAATTGGAATCTTCTGATTCCCAATCTATTGCTCTTTCCTTTACATAGCACACTGTTAACTGTATCAATAAAACTGAGCCATGAAGACATTATGGTGGTTTTGGTTTAAGATTCCTTAGGACAGATAAGGAATTGCATGTAGTGTTTGGTGGCATGCTTAATTAGAGGAATATTAACAGAAGGGATTAGCAGACTGGATTAATTCAGGAGGAGTGGGACTTAAATGGTGATGCTGGAACCCATGTAATGGAAAGAAGGAACTGTGAATGACTGAAGAAGAAATGGCTTTGGGGAAATGGAGGGAGGATCTTAATAACTTGGAAGCATTTGAGAAGGTTTTTGGAGAAAGACTAAGTCTGTGAGTCCCAAATGGGATAGAATATGGGTAGAGGACCAATTTCTATACAATACAAAAATTAATTATCTCGTTATTTAGGACCAACTGAAAATGTAAGGGAAGGTAGTGAGTGCGTTATTATGGTGTTGGGTAAGCTATCCCCAATTGATAGGGATGGTGTAAAGAGAATTTATACACTGAATAAAAAGAGAATTAGATGACCTCTTAGGTCCCTTTTAATGCTATGATAACTTGGAATAGGTACTTAAAATGATACTTTTCTAGGCTGAAGTGAAAATTATTTCTCATCTCCCATAAACCTCATTTGTTTAGGTGACTAAGGATTTATAGAAAGCCTCTCTGTGAATTTTCGAAGATTAGAATCTTATTTGGTACTATAATTTGATCAGCAAACTCTATAAAAGTATTGTACAGTGATTTTTAAAATTTACCAACCGACATAGGAAGTGCTATTTTAGAAACTTACAAGTAATTTTTTTTTATGTCTCAAATTAAATTTAGGAAAATTGGCATGCCTTTCCAGAAAACATAGCTAGAATAAAAATTATTTTTTAGGAGTATTGTAGTACTCTCATCCAATAATGTAGCCCCCTTGGTTAGCTTTATCTTGGCATATTTAAACTTTCCGGGGAGGGTTGCTCATAGTCCTGCCTGGTGTTAAGGTCTATAGACAATGACCAATCCATGATATAATATGGGCCAGTGATGTGCAAATTTCCAGCTCTGAAGTCAGTAGGTGTTTGTAAATATGTGTATATACATACAAAATACTCTGTGTTTACTGATTGTGAAACCATGTAATACAGGTTGTTGTTGGCTTATGCTGAACTTCTTGAAAGAAGCCCACTTTGAAAATGTGTTGCTGTTGAAGCTAATAGTATGATTCAGGTACTGTCTTTCAAAAGTACTGCACTTAAAGCTTGTTTTAAAGACATGTATTGGTAAAAACTTCTGTACAGTGTCAAACTCTAGCATTGTGTATGTTCACTTCCTGAAAAGTATCCATTCTTTCCTTAAATTTGAAAGTGTGATTGTATTTGGCATTTGCCAAAAAGATATTTTCAAGTTAAGTGGAATTTGTTAGATAGAATTACTTCCTTAAACTCTTGGTGTTTGTATTTAAATTGGATATGAATGGATGTTTAAAGTTAACCAGGAATCATATTTCTTTTATGAATTGTAATGGATGTTTTGAATGGGTGTTTCCCATGTGAGTACTCTGTTAAGTACTTGGGTCAAAATTGTTAAAACCATGTTTCTACTTTTGTGTCAGATAGAGGAAAGGGTCGCCAGAGACAAGCCATTTTGGGAGAACACCCTTCTTCGTTTAGACATGATGGCTATGGTAAGTTTGTCAAGGCAGAAGGAAGGTAGTATAGACGAACTATTAGAATTTTTGCATTTCTGATGAAGAATGGCACATTTCTTGTCTCTCTTTTTACTGCTCACCTGACTTGGTTTATAGGGGATCAGTCCCTTATAATGTACTCCGGGAGTTGTCCAGAATCCTTTGTTTTCTTAGGGTATTGATATATCATATAATCCTAGAAATGAATGAGAGCTGTTGCTTGGGGGTTGAAAGCTTTTTACCATTTTGGTTTGGTTTGGTTTGGTTTTGATTAGTAATGGGCACTGGTCTGTTAGAGGACCAAAAGGAAATATTATTGCTTAGTAAGTATATTTTCTTCCATTCTAGCAATTAGGAACAAAGAGGAACTTTGAGTAATAAAGGCAGAAAGAATGGGGCATTTGTCAAAAAGAAACATGTTTCTGGTTAGAGCCTAATTCTTTAGTTCTGCAGTTGGTATTTTGGCTTTGGCTAAATTTGTTTGTACTTAACTCCTCTTTTAAAACTTCTCAGTTTTAATGTTTGCTATGTTGGTAAGATTAAATAATACTCTTCCCCAGGAAAAAGTTAGGTATCAGACTATTGTTCTTGTAGGGCTAGATGTTGAGAACTGCTATTGATAAGACTTTCAACTGGTTATAAGTTCTGTGTTTTTAAATATTTTTTAGTTTTTAGTAGTAGTTATTGACCCCACCTATTCTGTGGTTTAAAGCTGAAGTACAATACTATTAGAAGTTGTAGAAGATAGAAGTTGCTATATTGTACTCTTGGGATTGATCTTCAAAAATCTCCCAGTGTGCCTATTGTCTGTAATGTTTCCAGATTGCCTACATGTTTGATGACTATTCTTAGCCGTGAGTTTTAGCTTATTCCTTAGTGTCCTTTTTTGAACTCTGGTATTTATTACCTGTGTGTTTGTGTGTGTGTGTGTGTGTGCGCGTGTGCATGTGTGTTTGTTCAAGTTGCAATGGTAGTCTGTCTGGCAGAAGTGATTGAAATAA
This sequence comes from Nasua narica, assembly GCA_028533885.1. Lineage (NCBI taxonomy): Eukaryota > Metazoa > Chordata > Mammalia > Carnivora > Procyonidae > Nasua > Nasua narica. The sequence goes on along the minus strand of CM052811.1, from coordinate 27,154,992 downwards.
TCTCTTTGTTGTCAAAACAGTAAGTGTGGTATGTAATGAAAATCTTCCTCCAGTTGTTTCAGTGAGTTCCTTGATCATTTTTCTTAGCTGTTTCTTTAACAGCATAAATATTAAATCTGGTCCTATGAATAGTTCTGCTCCTGCGGTAAAGAGACATTGTCTTAGGAGCCGACTGTGCTTTCCATAGTGGGAAGTTACAAAGAATTGCTAATCACAAGTTTGTAGGGTAGTTGTGGAGTATATGTGTCGTGGCAGTCAGCGGAAGGCTGCAGGTTGTTAAAATATTTTGGCAAAGGGGGTCTAGGAAAATCTGTGAAAGAGTAAGTGAAGAGCAGAGAACCCTACTGTGGTGGTGTTAACACAGACTATTTTCTCAGTATGGGCTTTCAGGTTTGCCTTTCTTTATAAAATATATCCTACTGGAAAATTGTATAAATAGAAGTATATGCATGCCTAGAAGAACTTTAAATTTTTAAAAATCCTATTGTGAAATTTTTTGTCAGTTTCATACCCTAATTGATTTTGTGTGTGTGTATGTGTGTGTGTGTAAATTTTAAAATGTAATCTTACTTAAAGAGAGGTGCAAAATTCTTTGCGTTGGCAGTTAAATAAGGTCGCGCTGAGGAGGAATGGTTGTGGTGGGGGTGGGTAGGGGCATCCATTCTGAGCTATGGCCACCGAAGTGTTAACTCGCTGAGGATAACTTGTTTTACTTTCCTAGGGAAGTAAGCAGAATAGAGTATAGGAAGAGAGAGAGATGAATAAAAAGAGGTAGAGAAGTAAGGTGAGAAAATTGGGGGAAAAGCAAAGAAGATGGGAGTAGGTGTTAGTGATATATTGAGCCTTTTTAAAAACTGCAAATCATATCTGTATCCCTTCAGATCAGCAGGTCAGCAAAATAGGTGTTTTCGCATTTTGGTGTAATATCATAGGTGGCTTTTCCTTTATGATGGCATGTGAGAATAAGGGAGTAGAAAATTAGAATTAGAAAAATTAATTATTTAATTAGATTAAATGTATTAATTGGCTTGTTATAGTAGTGTAAATCTGTGCTCTCAGAATTCTTTAAATCTTTTACTTTGGGAAGCCCTATCCTGTGAGGTGAATTGGTAGATGCCCTCATACTTGAAAAGTATTATTTTAGCCACTTTTATACAGACTTAATTTCTGTGGGTCTAAGAAAAATTTGTATATTAATTGCTAGCATCTTTGGATATGGCTCCTGGATCAAAGATTTTAAAGTATAAGGATGAGAAATGCCTTCCAAATGAGAATCCATTTATATAGCATTTTCCACAGAAGTGAATTTTTTAAATATCTGAAGTATTAGCTTTTTAAGCATCAAAACATTTTGTGTGAACTTTTTGTTCTATGTATAGAAACCTTTAAAAAGATTTCTACTTTTTCTCCTTAAACAATATAGGCAACAATTTAAATAGTGTGGTTAACATAATTTAATCCTGAGGGCTGAGGTCATAATTACAAACATCAGTTATGTTCTCCAGCACTGAATTCATTTGTTACTTATGATAGTGGATCTCAACATTTTTGGACCTTGGCCAACTTAAGTACAGTGGACGTTTCCACTGCCCATCCACTACACATCTTTCTGCTTTCTATGAAAAAGAAAATTTAGTGATAATAGTGTCAAGTGTCTTTATCGTATAAGCAAATGGGGGTAGTGGAGGGATGGTATAGTATGGATATTTACTTTTGCAGTAGCGATAAGAATGATTGATATTTGACCCCAACGTATGTATAAAGTTTAAATAAGAGTTCAAAATATGTGTTGCTACTAACAAGTAACTCACCATGAGCTATATTGTTTGTTTTGATAAACTACTAATTATCAGCAAGAGGGGCAGTTGATGTTTTAAGGCAACACTGATGATGATGCATTAATGAAGTGTTTCTTCCTCCATGAAATTGTAGGAATTCACACTGTGTGTGTGCTCACTGGTAGTATTGCTGTGTCGTTATGAATGGTAGCTATATTTAGAATACTAAATACTGAATTGGAGTCCGCAAAAACTCTTAACAGCATGTTATAAGTACCAAAATGTAGTTCTTAGTAACTTACTTAGTAGATGACAAGAGTCCTTAGTTTTACATAAAAATGAGAGTCAGTAGCATTATATTCTTTCCTTCTTGAGAAATGAAGAAAAGACTTGGGTCTTTGGATTGGTTTTTGCATATCAGGAGGACCTTTCCATGTTACGAGAGTATGCTTCTGTAATCACTAACTCAGGAGCACCTAACATGTATGGGTTTATATTTCTGAGCTATGCCTTCATTTTAGTTGCTGCTTTTAAACTGAAGTATAGCTGACATACTATGTTATATTAGTTTCAGTATACAGCATAGCGATTGGATGATTCTATACATTGTGCGGTGCTCATCATGATAAGTGTAGTACTATACAACGTTATTACAGTATTCCTGACCATGTTCCCTCTGCAGTACTTTTCATCCCGGAGACTTATTTTTTCATACTGAGAGTTGATACTTGATCCCCTTTACCTCTTTCACCCCCTCTTTTCTCTCCTCCGGCAACCACCAATTTATGAGTTGGTGTCTCAGTTGCATCTCCTTTCTTATGACTCTCTCTTCTTGCTGTTGTGAATGTGCCCTATGCCTGCTTTTAGGATCAATTTCTCCAGACTCCCTCATTCCTGTCAATTCCATTCACTTTAGTTATTTTTCTTGTTATTTCCAATCTGTTACAGATGGGAAAACTGGATAAATGAAAGTTGTTTAGAACTACTCTAAAATTAGAAAGTTGGTTCTTAATAAGGATTCTCAGCACGAGACATAGTGTGTGTGACAACAGTTTCAGATATTCAGGCATTATTCTGGGTTCTTGATGTTGTTTCAGGTAATGCAGGGTGCCAAATAAATGGTACCTTTGAGTCGGTAAGATATTAATGAAGTCAGGGGTTTTGTTTCCTAAATTAGAATTAGGGGAATAAAATACCAGAAAGCATGTTACAGTAAAATATATTCAAGGAGATAGAACTAAAGAGATGCTTTTTTTGTTATATCTGTATAGAGATAGTTTCTGAGATTTCACTGTATATTTTATTGTATTATCCTCCAAAAGATGTTGGCAGAAGGTTTTTAAAAAAAATTTGAGATATAATTTATACACAGTGGCCCAAAGTTTTACACTGATTCTCCCCATCCCTGCTATCTATCGATTGATCTTACATACTTTTTTGTTCAACAGTATTTTTAAAAATAAAAACTTTAAGCCTGATGTATATGGCGGGGTGTGCAGGTCAGTGTATCTTGGATCTATTACACAGAAACAGATTTTATTAATCCCCACAGGTTATATTTGAATATTAATACATTTGAGTTTTCCTTGGATGTATATAAAACTAGCTAATATTAAGAGTTTACTTTTAGTGTGGTGAAGTGTATCTGCTAAAGTTGTGTTTTGTTTTGTTTATCATTTTTATAGGATCCCATGGTCCATTATTGCCTTTACCAAGTCGTTACAGAATGGGCTCTCGAGATACACCTGAACTTGTTGCATATCCATTACCACAGGCTTCTTCCTCTTACATGCATGGAGGAAATCCCTCTGGTTCAGTTGTAATGGTTAGTGGATTACATCAGCTAAAAATGAATTGTTCAAGAGTGTTCAACCTGTTCTGCTTATATGGAAATATTGAAAAGGTAAGTTTCATTTTATATTAATTTTTTTTGCTAGGATATCTAGTAGGAAAGTTTGAAAAGGTAGCAAATGTATATGTCTTCTTGTATTAGGAACATAGATGTTCTTTTAGTAGTAACCCACAGAAGCTAAAAATTTATTAGGTAGGAAATGGTTTTTTGTTGGTAAATGATCAGTGTAGGTTGTCAATACTAAAAATACTTTAAAAATAGCTAATATAAATAGAAGTCCAAAACAATAGTTTAATCAATTACTAGCCTGTTTTTTTTTTTTTTTTTTTTTTATCATTGCAAAGTGTTTCTAGCATTTAACATGTTGAACTATAGAATTTGAAAGAACAATTACTTTCATGAATTTTAGGAGAGTTCTAGATTTAAATATTTGCCTCCCAAATGCTAGAGTTGCAGTATCTTCTGAGGAACAATGTGCTGTTAGCTCTATCAGTATTTGAAACTGACCCCCTTTGAAGGAATGCGTCCAAAACTTTATCTGGAAGCTTATACTCAAAAAGTAGCAAAACATTTACATTTTGCATATTTTAAAGATCTTTAAAGCTGTAACCTTATTTTCATTAGACAACCATTTCCCCAGATCTGTAATGTTTTGTTCATTGATACCTCATAAATATTTAAAGTAGTTCCTATCATAAAGTAGATTACTTAAACTATTTTCTAAAGAATCATGGAAAATGGGGGCGCCTGGGTTGCTCACTTGGTTGAGCAACTGCCTTTGGCTCAGGTCATGATCCTTGAGTTCTGGGATCGAGTCCCATATCGGGCTCCCGGCTCCACAGGGAGTCTGCTTCTCCCTCTGACCTTCTCTCCTCTCATGCTCTCTCTCACTTTCTCTCTCAAATAAATAAATAAAATCTTTAAAAAAAAAAAAAAGAATCATGGAAAATGTAACTGGGGAAATGATTGGAAATCTTATGTTACTAATTGTTGGATACACTTGCCAATTTGAGTTTCAGTACTGAGATAATGTTATTTTTCTCTATTGTTTTAAGTGATTTTAGTGTTTTTTTCACAACAATAAAAAGATACAAGCATTTGAGTCATAAATGTGTGGGAGCAGGAGCATGACTTGAAAAGTTGGTACTCTTAGTTCTTAGTCCATTAATTCCAAAATAAAGGCTCCTTGAACCAGGAGAGCAACTCTGAAACTCTCTGAAACAAGAATTTCCTCAACATAACCATTTGACCGCATTTAGAAAAGAAAAGAAAGAAAATCCCACATTTGGTCTAGGGATAACATATGGGGTATTTCTTCTTATATAACTTGCCAGGAATACATGAACAGATTTAGCAACATTGGGAGAAGTAGTTCAGATTTTTTCACATAGACATTTATCTTAGACACTTAGGTGTTAGTTAAGGTTTAAGAACTGCATGTTTGTTAACTAAATAGGCTTTAATGTGTATTTTAATCTTATCACGTAATGTTACTTTTCTGTTTGTGCTTTTCACATTTGTAGACAATCAGAATCAGTCAGTTTAATCAACATCCTTAAGATATCTTTGTCTTTTCTGTTATGAACTAGTTGTCTCATGATTTCAAAACCTAAATCACTTTGTCTAATAAATTTGAAGAATTCCAGTCTCCATGTCAAAAATGTTTATACGTTTTGAACAATTTATTATGATACATGAAACTTAAGCTATGATAATCCTTTAAAAGACCTGTATATAGGTAATTATGCCTCACCTTTTTTTTAGATTTACAAGTATAAGAGCTACATATTTAACATAAAATATTTAGTCATTGTTAGATTTGTAGGATGTTATTGGATTAAATCAAGTCATAGAAATTTTGCCCACAAGAAGATAATTGATTTCAAGTAAAGCTGAAAAGTCCTGCTATCACCGAGTTGTGTTCAAGTACAGGTATGATATAAAAACACTGGGTAACCCATTAAAATTGATAGTTGCAAGGGTGGATATAAATGCTCTGTGGCATTTATTATGTAAATACTTTGTAGTGTTCTTTTAAGGCTAACGAATAAGGATGTTCAAGGTGTCATGAGTGTTAGTTGTACAGAGTAGCTACTTAAGGAGTTTCTAAGGAGGAGGTACTCTGCTGAATGATTATCATACTTTAACCCATTTAACCCTTATTGGTCTAGTGTTATCTACTAAAATTAAAATAATATAAGAGGATAAGTATGGCCTCTGCCGAGATGCCTTGAAAAATTGTAAAGTGTGCCTGTTTTTAAAACTGCCCGTACCTTATACAAGCCTTCCTGCTGGCGATGCTGTCTCAAGGCTGTCATGCGTTATTTCTTACAGCATCTTGTTTATTGATTTAATAGCATTCTGAGTAGTTGGAAATTATTATTTACTTTAAAATTTTTTACTTACCTACCAAAATAGAAGTTTGAAGGAGACCGTGTCTATTATGTTTACCATTAATCCCTAGTACCCAGCACAGTGTTTATCAAAACATTTTAGGCACCTAATAAATATTTGTTGAATGAATGTTGAATGAACCCTACCAGATATTATCATTGTCTCTGTTTTATAGGGAAGTCTGTGGCTCAGAGAAGACAATTGCCCCAAATCACACAATAAATAGCAGAGCCAGGATAAGCCTGTGCTCTTCTTCATTTTGCTACACAATAGAATTGTAGTCTTCCTTTTTAACTTTGTTGAATTATGAGTGTCTAATAGCATAGCAGAGTAAAGTCAAGATTCCAGGTGATCTTTCATATTTGACCTCAGCCACTTAAATCATAATCTCATTAGGAAATTCTGTTATTGTAAAAGGGAAATAAATAGTCACCTTTTTGGGATTTTGTATTTACAGGTAAAATTTATGAAGACCATTCCTGGTACAGCACTGGTGGAAATGGGTGATGAGTATGCTGTAGAAAGAGCTGTCACACATCTTAACAATGTCAAATTATTTGGGAAAAGACTTAATGTTTGGTAATTATCTTAAGTGATAAATTTTAAAAGTATTAAAAAATCTTCATTTTTATTAGAGATATTAATTCCAGTTTCAGAATATTTTAATGTAATTGAGAGCACATTTGAAACCAGCACCTATAATGTTACCATTTTAGACAAGATATGTTAGGGTCATATAATTCAGGTTTTGCCCATCTATACCTAGTTTTTAGCGTTATCATAAAACAGTATGTTAAAAATAGGCCAGTTTTATGTAAAGTTTCCTAATTTGAGAATATACCTAAACTATAAGAGTGATGGATTATAACTTAAACATTCAAATAAATGTTTAAAATATTAATTAAATCATACATAAATAGCTACATTTGTCTTATTAAAATTGATGCAGGCATAGATATTAATATTTTGACACTGCCTACTTGTTGCTTTTTATCTAACAAGGTATGTTCTATACCTTTTCTTTCTCAATCTTTAGTGTGTCTAAACAACATTCAGTTGTTCCCAGTCAAATATTTGAGCTGGAGGATGGTACAAGTAGCTACAAAGATTTTGCAATGAGCAAAAATAATCGCTTTACAAGTGCTGGTCAAGCATCTAAGAATATAATCCAGCCACCCTCATGTGTGTTGCATTATTATAATGTTCCATTGTGTGTCACAGAGGAGACATTCACGAAGGTAAAGAAATCCTATTTCTTATTTTAAAATTTATAATATTTTAGCCTCATTTTAAAGTCTTGCTCTGTTCATCATCTGCTTTTGATATTATTAGTATTCTGTTATTTATTTGGTTCTTTTTTTTTTTTTTTTTTTTTATTTGGTTCTTTATAGTTACTTTTTGATGATTGTACTTTTCTGGTCCCCAGTCTGCGTTAGTCTTTTTAGTCTTTTGTTGGTTCGTGGCTTGGTCTTTTTGAGAGTTAGAATTAGAATGAGATACCTGACTTCTCCATTCAGAAAGCTCTTTTATTATGCCCTTAAATCTTACCCATAACAGGGGGCGCCTGGATGGCTTGGTTAAGCGTCTGCCTTCAGCTCAGGTCCTGATCCCAGGGTCGTAGGGTAGCTCTATTTTCAACTTTTTGAGGACCTCCATACTGTTCCGGAGTAGCTACTCCCACTTGCATTCCCACCAACAGTGTAGGAGGGTTCCCCTTTCTCCACATCCTCGCCAACATCTGTCGTTTCTTAATTTGTTAGTTTTAGCCATTCTGACCATTGTGAGGTGGTATCTCATTGTGGTTTAGATTTGTATTTCCATGATGCCAAGTGATGTTGAGCACTTTTTCATGTGTCTGTTGGCCATTTGGGCAAAGAGAGAATGTTAAGCCCAGTGCTCACAACCCTGAGATCATGACCTGAGCTGAAATCAAGAGTCGGACATTTAACCAACTGAGCCACCCAGGCGCCCCCATAAAGTTTGCTTTCTAAAAGAAAAAAGGCAGGAATATATTTTGGCCATATTTTTTTTATTCTTTTATTTTTTTTAATTTTTTTAAAGATTTTATTTTTATTTATTTGACAGAGAGAGAGAGAGAGAGAGAGAGATTACAAGTAGGCAGAGAGGCAGGCAGAGAGGTGGGGGAAGCAGGCTCCCTGCCGAGCAGAGAGCCGATGAGAGGCCCAATCCCAGGACTCTGAGATCATGACCTGAGCCGAAGGCAGAGGCTTTAACCCACTGAGCCACCCAGGTGCCCTTGGCCATATTTTTAATGGAGTTTTACATTTCTTTGACAGTTATGTAATGACCATGAAGTTCTTACATTCATCAAATATAAAGTGTTTGATGCAAAACGTAAGTGCACATTCCCTCTTTTTAAGGTTTCTGGTTAAGCTGATGACAAGCAAATAACAACTGGATTTGTGTTTCTTTGTTTTGTTTTAGCTTCTGCCAAAACGCTTTCTGGGTTGTTAGAATGGGAGTGCAAAACTGATGCTGTAGAAGCCCTTACAGCACTTAATCACTACCAGATAAGAGTTCCAAGTAAGTAAAATTATGTCGTAATTATTCAGTAGGTGTTGCTTCAGAAACATCGACAATAATTTTAAAATAACACAGGGGTTTTTTTGATTGTTTTTTTTTTTAATATAGAGAAGTATGAAGAAAAAAGACATAAATCCCACAACCCACACAATCCTTGTATTAGTTAACCTGTGGCTGTGTAACAGATTACCACATTTAGCAGCTTAAAACAACTGAGGGTCAGTATTCTGTGTGCAGTTTAGCTGGGTGTTTCTAGCTTAGGGTCTTGAGGTTGCAGCCAGGCTGTTGTCTGGGTCTGCAGTCACTTCAAGTCATGATTGGGGATTGAGAAATCATTTACAAAATAATTTATGTGGTTGTTTGCAAGTCCAGTGAAGCTACATGGGCCGTTTCATCATGGTACCTGGCTTCCTTCAGAGTGAGTGATCCGAGAGGGATGAGAGCAAAAGACTAAAACAGAAGTCACAGTGTCTTTGATGACCTAACATTGGAAGTAACTACTATCACTTATGCTGTATTCTTGTGGTCACGTCGACCAACAGTGGTGCAGTATGGGAGCGGACTGTACAGAGCTGTGAAGACCAGGAGGATAGGGATCATCGGGGCCATCTTGGATGCTGGCTCCCACAGTCCTATTTATCTTTTTAGAAGGAAGTCATACATACATTTATATGGTTAAAAAGCTTAAAATAGCACATGAGGGTACAAAGTGAAAGTTAAAGCTTTCTACAACTTCTAACCTATTTGTCTCCTTTTATTCCTCCTCCTCAGTGTATGTATATCTACATTTTTTTTTAAGATTTTATTTATTTATTTGTCAGAGAGAGAGAGAGAGAGCAAGAGAGCACAGGCAGGCAGAGTGGCAGGCAGAGGCAGAGGGAGAAGCAGGCAAGGAGCCCCATGTGGGACTTGATCCCAGGACCCTGGGATCATGACCTGAGCCGAAGGCAGCTACTTAACCAACTCAGCCACCCAGGTGTCCCTATATCTGCATTTTTAAAAGTTATACAAAATAGTTCTTCTATACATACTCTTTAGTGCCTTGCTGTTTTCACTTACTACATCTTGGAGCTATTTCTATATCAGCACATGCACAGCTACTACATTTTTTTTTTTTTTAAAGCACACCCAGAGTAGCTACTCATAGTAGAGATGTACCACAGTTTGATTTACCCATTTCCCCACTTATGAATGGATCAGTTTTTCCAGTTGTTTTTTCTAGTACTATAACATCCTTATCATTGCACATTTTATATTTGTAGGTCAATTTCCTAGTAGTGGAGAACATAAAGGATTATATTCTGATAGATGTTGCTAGATTGCCCTTTAAAAAGGTTGCACCCATTTACATTTCTACCTGTGGTGTATGAAAATGCCCATTTACCAACACGGAATCCTGTCAGATTTTTAGTCCTTAACTAAAATGAAAAATGATATTCCATAATTTTAATTTGTATTAAATGAAATTGTCACTGTTTATTCTCCCCAGAATGGTAAATGGCCTCTTTTTCTACCACACAAAGTACACTCAAGTATTTAACTTTTGAAGCTTTGTGCTGTGTACTTTATTTTGATCCTGGATCTAAATGGTGCTAAACCCTTATTTTTCTAAATAATGGGAAATAAAATATTAATTTTATTAGGTGTGATGTGAGGAAAAAAAAGGAAAAATACACTCTGAAGGATTTATGAGTAGAATAACATATCTAGGATTTGCCTTAAAATATTCCCGTTCCCAAAACATGTGTCGGTTAGGTAGATAAAATAAGACTGCCGGGGCCCCTGGGTGGCGCAGTTGGTTGAGCGACTGCATTCGGCTCAGGTCATGGTCCCGGAGTCCCGGGATCGAGTCCCACATCGGGCTCCCAGCTCCATGGCGAGTCCGCTTCTCACTCTGACCGGCTCTCTCTCACTCTCTCTCTTTCCTAATAAATAAATAAATAAAATCTTTAAAAAAAAAAATAAGACTGCCAAATGCTGACAATTATTGAAGCTAGGTAATAGATAAATGGGGGTTTATCATACCAATCTGTATATTTTTTTATGTTTGAAAATTTTAATTAAAGGATAAAAACTAGGAATACCTCCTTTCATTTAACTTTTAGTCACAAAAGTTAATTTTAAGTAGTAAATCAAGCTTAATATTTGTTAGAAGGTTTTTAAAGACTTTAAAATTATATGCATATTTGAGTCATACTCAAGATGTATTTTAAACTCCTTGGAGGCAGGAATGATTATTTATCTTTTTATCCTCTCCAGTGTCATGCAAATACTTGTTAATTTATATGCTTTTTCCTTTATAGGAATTAAATTTTTTTTAGTACATTAAGATACCAGGATTGTTTCTTTGCACAGTTAATTCAGGAGGGGTTACCTGCCTGGTTTGAAAAGTTAAAAATGTATAAAATGGAAAAATTTTGTGAAGTACTGTGGGTTTTTGGTGTTGTGTTTTTTTTTTTTTTTTTTTGAGAAATTTTAGAATTTAATACTAGATCTCCTGGAACTTTTTTACCTTACTAATATCTTCCTATACATTCCATTCTTATCCGATTTCCCAGGCTGTGTTTGAATGGGCTTTTTTAAAAATTTAAGTTCAGTAAGCCAACATATAGAACATCATTAGTATCAGATATAGAGTTCAGTAATTTATCAGTTGCTTATAACACCCAGTGCTAATCACATCATGTGCCCCCCTTAATGCCTATCACCCTATTACCCCATGTCCCCCCAGCAACCCTCAATTTGTTTTCTAGGGTTAAGTCTCTCATTTTTTATCTCCCTTTCTGATTACTTCCCATTCAGTTTGAACTGGCTTTTATAAAGGAATTGCCATTCTGATATATTCTGCAAAGTGAGCCTCGCTGATGGACATAAACATACTGTTTATCTGTAGTGATTAATTCACTAAGAAATATTGAGTATGTCTGTGTGTCAGATAAGGTTTAGAGCAGTAGGAATGTAGCAGTGGACAAAGTCCCTGCCTTCATGTAGCTTACCTGCTGGTAGAGATGTGCAAACGTAATCTTCCCCTTACTTTACATAGAAATTTTCCTTTTTTATGTTTCTACTTCTGATTTTATAAAAAGGTGAAATAATTTGCCCTGCTAATCCAAGGTAGTCTTGAAAGTTTGATGACGTGAACAGTTAACTTTGTTTTTAATTTTTCCAGATGGTTCCAATCCCTACACATTGAAGCTTTGCTTTTCTACATCATCCCATTTATAAGAAGAGAAGAGCATGTTAGAATTTATGTTCACCTTTATTACAATTTTAAAGCTACACTTCATTAAAAAAAAAATCTAAGATGGTTGATCTAATGTTGCCTTGCTTACTTTGACTTAAGATCCTGTTCTGTAATAAACAAATATTTTGCCTTGAGTAAATTTGTTGTAAAGTTAAATATTGAATTGTTTTCATTTTAAAATAGAATGTCATAATGTAGACGATCTACAGCTTCCTTGTAGATTATACAAATATATGATTTCTAATCTTATTATTTTTCTTCCACAGTGAAAATATATTTGCATTCTTAATGCTGATTATCTGCAAGTATTTTTCCATTGTGTATGAGATTAATGCAGGTGAAAGTATTGCATTTAATATTATAGAATTCCTATTATATGTTTAGATGTTTAAGTATGTTGCAGTTATTCATATTAAACATAACCTGTATTTATTAAGTATTTTAATCAAGTTTGAGAATAACATTGCACATAATGAATTTTAAGTACTAAAGATTTAGCTGATTTTATATTTCTGAAAGGCTAACAGACATGGGTACACTTGTACAGTATGCACTCAAACTTATTTAAATTGGTGTAATTTTTTTTTTTTTTAAGTCATTGTCCATTTGTATTGACATGCCTCTGTTTCTAGTTTGGAGATTTTATAAAGTTACAACAATGAGTTAATGTGTTCATCTTCATTTGTTGCATGTGACTTGATCTTGAAAACACATCTGGTATTTGGAATTTAGATTTTAATAGAAGTTATGATTAACAGTTCTTAACCTGAGATCCGTGAATGGGCTTTAGGGAGTCCGTGAACCCCTTAAAATTGTACGTAGAATTTTGGGTACTTTGCATTTTTATTTTTTACTCTTGAATCCATCAGTAATATATGTATTTTTCTATATGGTGCAAGGTGTAAGGATCTAATTTTATTTTTATTCCAAATAGATAGCTATTTGTTTCAATACCATTTATTAAACATTCTTTCTCCCACTGGATCTGTTTTTTTCCTTTTTGGGGGGAGGTAATATGTAATAAGGAAGGTGTAAACATGATATTAAGAGAGACTATACTATAGCACACTTAAGTGCCTTGGTGGCTCAGTTGGTTAAGCGTCTGCCTTCAGCTCAGGTCATGATCTCAGGGTCCTGGGATTGAGTACCACGTTAGGCTGGGCTCCCTGCTCAGTGGGGAGTCTGCTTCTCCCCTCCCTCTGCCTCGCTCCCCTTGCTTGTGCTCGCTCTCTCTCGTAAAAATAAATAAAATCTTTTTTAAAAAGAGAGACTGTAGC
>CM052811.1:27079618-27141403 GCA_028533885.1 Nasua narica | reverse complement strand
GCTTTTGTGATACAGTAATCAGATAGGCTAGAGCTGCTCAACAACCCTGAAATACTTGCTTTGAGTTGGTTTGATAATTTGGTTAGCATTTGTTCCCCCCCCCCCCCAAGAAATACCAAGAGAAATCAAGAGCAATATTACTCCTTTTGGGGGAGTAGTTACACTTATTGAGAGCCTGGAAAATCAACCAGTAAATGGCCTGAAATATTGTGATTATTACTATAATTTGAATGTAGCTGATTAGACAGCTGAATACCAGTGGGATAATTTGGGGACTTGAAACTTGATTACAATTTAGGATTATGAAACTTAGGTTGTTAAGATGATTATGGATGTGGTTTTGTTTATTTGAAATAGCCTTTTTCTTAAGACAGTAAGAGAAAAACATGTGGTAGACGATGCTTGTGTTTCCCAGTAATACTTGATAGTAATTTGGGACAGAAAAGAGGAGTTTTGTGGGAAAGTAGGATGGTGTTGGAAGGTTGAGGGAGGGAAACGAGTCTTTGAGTACAAACCAGAATCATACCGCTATTCTGGTCCATCTGCAGATGGACCTAATTGGACTATATATGTGTGTTTCTAATAGTCAAAGCAAATTGTATGATACTCATTGCTTTTCATTTGAAGTTTATGATTTTATGTCACAAGGCATTAATATAAAGTAGTTAAGATTATTTTTGTTATTACTTAGAGGTACAAAGGAAAAATGACAACAATCTGAGCCAACAAATAACAGTTTCTACAAAGACCATTCCAGAAGTGTCACTTGCAATCATTTGGCTTCTTGAACATTTATCTCATTTTTTTTAAACATCTATTAAGTGCACAGAATGTGCCAGACATTGAAAGTTCAAGCAGACAGTTAGCTTTTAAAAGCCAGTGGGTTAATTTGAGCTTACAAAGGAACCAACAGAAGAACGGCAAAGGTATCTTCCCAGATAGGAAACACTACTTCCTAAAAAGGAGGAACTAAAAATTGATTAGTGAATCTCTGTTCTTTGAGTAATATAACTTAAATCTGTTCCTTTATGACTTCCATAAGATGGAAAAATGAGGTCGAGTGATTATTAGCACTGCATGGGGTGTGGAGGGAAACAAGTATGATCTATTTCACAAATTAATGATGAGAGACCCAGATATTATTAAAGTTTAACAAAACCTATAGGGAGGTTATGACCTGAAGTTAAATTGGTCTTAGAATCCAGATGTTATTCCTTAAAATTTTTACATAACAAAAAAGCCAGGGTGCCTGGGTGGCTCAGTGGGTTAAAGCCCTCTGCCTTTGGCTCAGGTCATGACCTCAGAGTTCTGGGATCGAGCCCCATATTGGGCTGTCTGCTCAGCAGGAAGCCTGCTTCCTTCTCTCTGCCTGCCTCTCTGCCTACTTATGATCTCTCTCTGTCAAATAAATAAAATCTTTTTAAAAAATCCCTTTTGTTTCGTTGAATTAATTGGTCCTTCTCAGTGACTGGCAGTATTACTATGTTAGCCCAAACTTCATTGCTGTGGCAAATGACAGCAGAATAAGTGGTTGCGGGGGGCGGGGGATGAATGGGGAGTGAAGGCTAATGGATATAGGATTTTTGGAGAGGGGGTGAAGATACTGCTCTGGAACAAAATAGTGGTGATGGTTAAGCAAATTGTGAGATACCGCCATGGAATTGTACACATTTTTAAAATGGTAACTTTTGTGTATTGTGTGTTGTGTGTATTTTACAACAATGGAGAAAAAAGATCTGGCCCAGCAAGCCCTTCCGTTTAGACAAGGGTCAATAGAATGAGGGCATTCATGTAGTTGGTTAGATAGGTTGAGGGAGGGGGTGAGGGGGAGCATGGATTAATTTCACCCAACACCAGCCAAAGATGTGATTCTAGATCTGGCTTATGGTTATACTGCTCTGATGGCTGGCTGCTTCTGTTCTGTCTTCCTGGACTATGGGACAGGGCAGTTGGAGCCAGGGAAGAGAACCCACAGGGGTCTTGTGAACAGTGAGCAATTAGGAAAGAGAGTTTGAGAAGGGGAGAGTATGATTCCATAAGTAGAAAATAGAATTTCTCTGCATTCCTAAACCAGAGTAGTACACTAGCTGCTAGTTCAGGTTCTGTTGGGATTCTACTAGGTTTTGAGTTGTCTCCACTTAATGAGCCCTAGACTACAAGCAGACATATTTATGAATATACCCAATTTCCTTGAAAGTTAATAGACTATCTTTTCTAGTCTACCCAATTTTTTTTTGAAGATTTTATTTATTTGAGAGAGGGAGAGGGAGAGCGAGAGACAACATGAGAGGGGAGAAGGACAGAGGAAGAAGCAGACTCCCCGTGGAGCTGGGAGCCTGATGTGGGACTCGATCCCCGTACTCCGGGATCATGACCTGAGCCCAAGGCACTCGCTTAACCAACTGAGCCACCCAGGCGCCCCTAGTCTACCCAATTTTATTTAGACTTTGATCCATATGTTATATTCATAGCTGCTTCAAAGTCTTGAAAAATTCAATGAGACCGATTTATGTAGAAAATAATACATAACACCAAAAATATTTATGTATATAGTATATAAATTCTTGCTCATGGTATGCTCAAGAGGGCTTTGGGAGGCTTTTATCTAAAATGAGAATGCTAAAGCATTTTGTTTTATGCATCTGTAGGATACATGGTAAAACATGAGCTTTTTCAGCCTAATTAGGCAAAGTAATCGAGAGGACTGGTTCCACTATCAGTGACCTCAATCATGGTAGAGCTTTTCTTGCTAAACTCTTACAAGGATAAGTAGTATCTACAGCAGTGTTGCTAGTATAAATGTAGACGTGTTCTAAAAAGGCCTCATACAATTGTTTAATACCACAGTGTTTCTCAGCAAAGTGCTACTATTTGAACGTTAATTTCTACCACAGGACCAGAAAGACCAAAATAGGTCCACAGCCGCTGCCTCCTAATAGTTCCACAGTTCCTCCTCCTGCTGTCTGATAACCCTGGAGTCCCTACAGCTTCTGCTCCAAACACCAGTCTCGGGATCAGTAAAACCTGTTATTTCCCTTAGTTCATTTATGTTTCTGAGAAAGCAGGACTGCTGTGGGTGATTATTTCCTTTATGTGTGAAGGAAGACCCCATGGTCTATAAATGTAGAGTAAGACGCTGCAAATGTGCAGGGAAGCCCCTTGGAGCCCCACCTTCACCCTACCTGCCAGCAGCTGTGACACATTGGCTCGAGCTGTGACCCAGGGTGGTTTGGTGGGCTGTGACACTCTTTCGGTGAAGAGCACAGGACTGTGTGGAGGGAAAAGGGCAGAGACTGTGAGGAAGGAGACCTGGATTATAGTGGGGGTTCCTAGGGCTAATTCTGCATCGATACAATGCATGGTTTAGGCTAGATGACACCGTTTCCTCAAAGTTCTTCGTAGTGGTGTTTGTTTTTGTTTTAAATTCTTTCCCAACCCAGGAGTTATCACTTGGGGAAAGGGACTGGCAAAATTATTTGGATAAAATGAATAAAATTGTTCTTGAGTAACAATTTTTTTTCCTGTCTGAATTATCCAGATAGGTTTCGTAAATTGATCCAATTAGTTATTCTTGTTCCTTAGTAATTTTGCCCTTGTAGCAAAGTTTGAGTGAATAAAGGAATGGCTCAGGCTGCCTACCAGTTTCTTGCATCATGAATGCTCATGTGAGGATCCTTAAAGCTGGTGTATATCACAGAGGTAACTTGGATAAGGGGAAGAAATTTCTATCCCAGCTTATGGGAAGCTAGCTGAGAAGATCGTTGCCAAGCAACAGTGCTTCTGTTCCATGGCCTTCCCTAATGACACCAGATATCTCTGTTCAGGTTATGGGATGGGTCGCTGTGATGGGGATGGGGAATGATAGTGTTGGCACACCCATGTACTGCGTTTGCCTTTTTCTGAGCTTGAAGAAATGTCTTCTTCGAGATATTTGAAGGACACCAGATTCTAACTCAGAGTTGAAAAAAGAAACACAGTAGTTAGAACTTTGACCACCCCCCCCCGCCCCCGAAGCTGTGTGGCTTTGAGAAAAACCTAGACATCTATGATCACAAGAAAATATCAGTTATCAGTGTGCCATTGGCCATCTAATGAGAGGGAATGATCATAGGCATTTTAAAAACCACTCCCTTAAGTGGGAGACACCTTACTGGAAAGACCTGGCTTTACATTCTGTCTGGACTAGAGTCCTACTGTATCAACCAAAAGTCCTGCTTTGATCAGGTGTACATCTTACCAACTCCCAAAGATTCTTAGAAGAAATATCATTTCCGTCCTCACAGAGAGGTGACTGGATATACTGCAACAAAGAGTGGTATTTTTCAATTAAGGCACAGTTTATACAAATTTCAAGATAATGTCTTGAAATTAAGAAGGGACAGAAACAGAACTCTTTCTGCATTCTGGTTGTTTTGGATGAGTCACAAATAATTCCTAGTAAAAAAAAATAATTCCTAATAACTTCGAGGTAGCACTGTGTAATGGGACTTGTGAGATCTGACCTCTTGGCCCAGCTGTTCTACTAATGAGCTGTGTGACCTTGAGCAAAGTCATTTAAGGTGCCTTAAACCTTAGATCTCCTTTGTGTAAAATGAGAACAGTAATATCTGTCCTACTTATCTCACGATGAAATAATATATATAAAATGTGCTTCTGGTGGTAGGCAGTATAAATCTTCAGGACGGATAAGGGGCACTTCCATTGGAGAGGGTCTCTGCACCACCCGGGGTTGACACTTGGGAGGGAAATAATGGGCTGTCACAACCCAGTCATTGTCATTTCAAAGTCATGGTCAACTGCTCTATTGAGACTTTTTCAACAATAAAATTGGACTTTGTAGATGAAAACATAGTATAGCTCAGATAATAGTAAATCCAACAGGTTCGTGGTTTGAATTTATGCAACCTATCTGGACAGTTTGTTGTTTTGTTTTGTTTTCTTAAAGACTTGATTTCCTCATATGATCTCCATCAAAGCCCTCCTAAATTCTAAAGGCAGGCAAAATTAAACTGTTACAGAGAAGTTTATGTGATAGAATTTAACTTTTAGTGTTGAATATATATAAATTATGTGTAATTGTATACATATAGTAAATTGTTATCTCACACACAACCAGGATGTGGTACATATTGGCTCTTTTTTATGAAGATAGAATTTTGAAGTCATAATATTGGATTTTCCCCTATGTTGGCTATATCTGTCATCTACTGGACATAATACTCCCTTGGTCAAGACTCTTCATCGTACTACTGGGAAATGGAAAATAATGGGAAAACAGACTTTCATTCCTAATAATCAGTTTATAAATTTTTTCCAGGAACTAACTTATGAAGACTGATTGCCTGAATTTCTGGCTAGCACTGCTTCATGAAAGTAGGGAGCTGGATACATTTCTTCTCTGTGAAGAAGTACTTTACCAGGAGTTTGAAAGGTGCCAAATACATTATAGCAAATAGTGCCCGTCAGTCTTTGTTCTGTCAATCTGGATTGACTTTTTTTTTTTTTTTTCCTTAGCTGTAACATTTCTAAGCTGAAGAGTTCCAATTTCTCTTTTCTTTTTTGTTTTTTATTCTAATTAAGTAGCTCTTCTTTTATCAAAGGCCCAGGATTTCTTCCATCATTTAGTTGTCTCCTTTCTGGGGCTTCTCGGGTTCCAGGATGTGGCAAGCAGAAAGGTATGCCAGTGGTGTACCTGCTCTAGTTCATAGGAAGCTGTTTTCCATTTTGGTTTCCAGACCCTTAGAAGGAAGAGTGTTGAGAGGGAAGGAAGGTAGGATATGGAATCAGAAATCCTGGGTTCATGGCCTCCCTCTGCCCTTTAACAGCTATATGAGCCTGAAGAAGTCCTTTAAAATGGCCTGAGCCTCAGTTTATTAATCTATAAAATGGAGATGTTAATACCTCCTTATCTCATGTATCCACTTACAACTAAATTGTCTTAGAGTGGGCCATGCGTGCCATTTGCAGTGACCCAATATTTTTCTTATTTTGAAAGGGGCCATTAATTAAGACTAGGAACACCTTAAGGCCAGGAGCCTTTGTATTTCCTTTCCCTTCTCAGCACCTGATCGGGAGAGTCTGGGTCTCTCACATGAAGTTGTTCTCAAAGATAAGAGCTGTCTCCATTAGTGCCAAAGCTACAGCTTGACCTTCCTTAACTGACTTCATGACCAAGATGAAGCTGCAAGCCATGCTTATCAAGGGGAAGATAACACAAATCTAAAAGGAAGTTAAAATATTGGAGACCACAGAATTGAGATTAAAAATTATCTTGACAGGCTGTGGCCCTGGGTTGGAAACAATTTGATGAAATTTTAATTGAGATAAAAAAAGGTTCCTCATTTAAGTTTAATAATAATAGCTAACAGTTATTGAGTGTTTATGTATATTAAGCACCTGCTAAGTATATGTGGTATGTAGTTCTTAGGAGAGTCAGTTGGGAAAGATGCCATTATCATAAAGGAGAAACGTAAAGTAACTTGTCCAAGATTGCTCAGCCATAAGGTGTTAGAACCAGATTCAAACCCCTGAGGATTCCAAAGTATGCACACTTAACTGCTCGCCACAATGTCCAAGTCCTAATCCCCCAAACCTGTAAATATGTAAGCTCATGGCAGAAGGGACTTTGCGGATGTGAGTAAATATACAAGCCTTTAGTTGGGAAGAGTATCTTGGATTATCCAGGTGGGGCCAATCTAGTCACAAGAGTCTTTGAAATTGAGAACTTTCATATCTGCATTGAGGGAGGAGATAGGAGCAGGAGAGACTTGAATGTGAGAGGAACTTGACCTGCTATTGATGGTTTTTAAGATGGAGATCGGAGGCCACATGTTAAGGAATGTGAGTACTCTCTAAAGATGGGAACACTCAGCAAGCCAATGGGGGTCTCAGCGCTACGGCTGCAATGAACTGAAAGGTGCCGACAACCTGAATGAGCAAATAAACGGATTCTCCCCTGGAACCTCCAGCCAGGAGCACAGCCTTGCTGGCACCTTGATCATAGCCAAGGGAGACCAACATCCGATTTCTAATCTTCTGAACTGTATGGTAAGAAATTTGTGTTGTTCAAGTCATTAAGTTTGTGGCAATTTGCTATGACAAGCATAGAAAACTAAGAGTTGCATTAGTTTTCCAACAGAAACCTGGTTGGACGGCTAGAGGGCTTTTTACTGGCCAGTCTAAATACAGGTACCCCTCAGCGAGCGGTATTGAGGGTGGGGTCCCAGACCACCGCAATAAATATCACAATAAAGCAAGTCAAATGAAGTTTTTGGTTTCATAGTGCGTATAAAAGCTATGTTTACACTATACTGGATTCTATTAAGTGTGCAATAGTATTACGTCTAAAAAAACAATGTACATACTTGAATTTAAAAATACCTCATTGCTAACAAATACTAGCCATCATTTGAGCTTTCAGGGAATCAATCTTTTTGCTAGCGGAGGGTCTTGCCTTGATGCTGACGGCTGCTGACCAAATGGGGTGGTGGTTACTCAGGGCTGGGGTGGCTGTGGCAGTTTCGTAAAATAGGACGATGAGATTTGCCCCATCGACTGACTCTTCCTTCCATGAACAATTTCTCTCTAGCATGTGATGCTGACGGTATTTTACCTGCAAAACTTCTTTCAAAATTGGAGTCCATCCTCTCAAACCGTGCTGCTGCTTTATCAATTAAGTTTATGTAATGTTCCAAATCCTTTGTTAACAGTCTTCACAGCATCTTCACCAGGAGTAGTTTCCTTCTCATGAAGCCACTTTCTTTGCTCATCCATAAGAAGCAACATCTCATCCATTTAAAGGTGTATCGTGAGATGGCAGCAATTCGAATGCAATAATGAAAATGTTTGAAATATTGCAAGAGTTGCCCAAACGTGACTGAGACCCCAAGTGAGCGGATACTGTTGGAAGACAGACTTGCTCGATGCAGGGTGGCCTCAAACCTCAGTTAGGAAGAAACGCCGTGCCTCAGAAGTGCACTCAAGTGAAGCGCAACAAAAGGAGGGTTGCCGGCCTGAGAGCACACTGTGATGAGGAGAGGGGAACGTTAGTTTTGTAGGTTGGCCAGACTATTTCTGAAATACTAGGTCAGTTCTGAATACTGTATTTGGAAAGTCATCAGCAAATCAGAGTGAATCAAGCGTAATGAACATGGGGGAATGGTTAAGTGTAGGATTCACAAAATTTTAGTTTTGGAAATGGAAGTGTTTTTCACAAAGCTTCGTTCTATTTTGTTATCTCCTGAAAGTATTGGTATGTTTCATCAGAGAACATAATATACATTTTTTATTTGCTTTTTTTTTCTGATTTCAGAGGTAATCAGACAAAAGTCAAACATCTCCAAAGTATAAACAGATGATAAAAGTCCACTGTAATCCCACCTCCTAACCATATTACAGTCTGCAGTCTTCCTCCAACTTTTTGTTCTCGTGTATATTAACCTATCTACATATTGGTGTAAATTTTTTTTTTAAAGATTTTATTTATTCATTTAACAGAGAGAGAACACAAGCAGGCAGAGAGGCAGGCAGAGGCAGAGAGAGGAGCAGGCTCCCCGCGGAGCAAGGAGCCAGATGCGGGACTCAATCCCAAGACGCTGGGATCAGGACCTGATCCAAAGGCAGTTGCTCAACCAACTGAGCCACCCAGGCGTCCCTGGTGTAAATTTTTTGAATAAAAATCCTGAGATTTAGGGGCACCTGGGTGGCTTAGTCGTTAAGCGTCTGCCTTCAGCTCAGGTCATCAGGTCATGATCCCGAGGTCCTGAGATCGAGCCCCACATTGGGCTCCCTGCTCCTTGGGAAGCCTGCTTGTGTTCCCTCTCTCTCTGTGTCTTTCTTTGTCAAATATATAAATAAAATCTTAAAAAAAAAAACCCTCTCTTTAAAAAAAACCAGGTTTATAGATTATGAATTCTTATTTGAAAGACAGTAACCTATTCTGAGATTCTATAAATATTTTTCTACAGTTTAATGGTTTCTTTTTTTAAAATTTAAGAGTTTTGGTCCAGTTAGGAATTTATTTTTGTATACTCTGTAACATAAAGATCTAATTTAATTTTTCTCTTTATGCCTAACCAATTGTCTTACACAGTTTCTGGAATAGTCCCACACAGGTGGTGGCCTTTCCCATATGCTGAATCCCCATAATGCTTGTGTCTGGTTTTGTATTCTCTAATCTGTCCCACTGAACCACTACTATGCTTTTAATTTGATATCTGGCAGAGTAAGCTACCCTGATGCATCTTATTTTTCATACTTTTCTTGCCTATTCTCAAGATTGAGGATCAACCTGTCCAGTTAAAAAACATTCCAGGGGCACCGGGGTGGTTCAGTGGGTTAAAGCCTCTGCCTTCGGTTCAGGTCATGATCTCGGGGTCCTAGAATCGAGTCCCACCGGTGCCCCCTGAATCTGCGTTTTTGTATCCTTTGGGTAAATGCCTAGTAGTGCAATTGCTGGGTCATAAGGTAGTTCTATTTTTAACTTTCTGAGGAACCTCCATACTGTTCTCCAGAGTGTGCCCAGGTCATTCTGATGCTGGAACTGGTGAGGGAATTGAGTTTGCCCGCAGCGGTTTCTGTTGACAACACCACTGAGCAGGGATTGGCTAATCTTTGTGGATATGCTTAACTGACTCCTTCCTTCCTTCCTTCCCTCCTTCCTTCCTTCCTTCCTTCCTCTCTCCCTCCCTCCCTCCTCCCTCTCCCTTCCATTTTCTTCCTTCCTTCCTTTCTTTTCTTTCTTTCTTTTCCTTCCTTCCTTCTTCTTTTTCTTTCTTTCTTTCTTTCTTTCTTTCTTTCTTTCTTTCTTTCTTTCTTTCTTTCTTTCTTTCTTTCTTTCTTTCCCTTCCTTCCTTCCTTTCTTTCTTCTTTCTTTCTTTCTCCTTCCCTCCATCTCTCTCTTTCCCTCCCTCCTTTCCTCCCTCCTTTCCTTCCTCCCTCCCTCTCTTCCTTCCTCCTTCCTTCCTTTCTCCTTTTTCCTTTCTTTCTCTCCCTTCCTCTCCCTCCCTTTCTCCCCTTATGTTTTTCTAGTTAATCACTCAGAAATCCATCAAATGTCCATTGAAGGAAGTAGGAAAGCACAGTGGTTAACTGAATGGCTTGCAGTCTGATAGAAGTACTTTGAGTACCAGCTTCATTTAGCACTTACTAGCTGTATGATATTAGGTATGTTTCTTAACATCTTTTTTTTTTAAGATTTTATTTATTTTATTTTAACAGAGAGAGAACACAAGCAGGCAGAGAGGCAGGCAGAGGCAGAGAGAGGAGCAGGCTCCCTGCTGAGCAAGGAGCCCGATGTGGGACTCGATCCCAGGACATTGGGACCATGACCTGAGCCAAAGGCAGCTGCTCAACCAACTGAGCCACCCAGGCGTTCCTGTTTCTTAACATCTTTAAATCTGGTTTCTTGTAGATAAAATAGGAATGAATAATGACACGGTTGTTACGAGGATGAAACAAGATGATACATTTATAGCACATAGTACCTCTCCCTAAACAGTAGCCGTGACTAGTATCACTATTACTGTAATGAAGGGGTGGGGAATGCTCTGGACTCTGGAAGTGCTACATACCTGTCCCCTGCCTTTCAGCAAGACGGTGTTTCCTGGAAAGCAAAATGAGCTCCTCTTCCCTGACCTCATGGTTGATTCATAAATGCTTGGAGAACAGCTTCTCACTGCACATCTGTTCCCTGACAGCCCCATAGAAGTCCGTGGAATAACAGGCCTGCGTCTCTGGGGATGGGAGACCTCCCTAGCACAGCTGCCTCAGTCTTTTGCTCTGAAATCTCGGGTCCGGTTCCCACAGAAGGGCAAGCTGAGGACAGGGACTGGGAGAAGATTCTCAGGTCTTTTGAGCTCAACTTGTCCTTTCTAGCTACATTTTGCTTCTTATCCGAGGTAAGTTGAAGGAGGCAGGGTTTTCTTGGAAACATAATTGCTGCTACCTATTAAAGGAAGATGATTTTAAGATTCCTGCTGTCTTCCCAGCGGCAGAAACTTCTGCCTCTGCAGAGGCTCTGTCCTGTACTTGCACTTCCTGGGTTTGTTTTTCCTTCCTGAGACGGGACACAAAACAGCCATAGGAAACAATTGGAAGTTCTCTCTCCATTTATGCTCATTTGGTGGGGAGAGGGAAGAGGGTTGGCTTTTTTGTTTTGTTCTGTTTTGTTTTGCTTTGCTTTATTTTCTTTGTCTTTTGTACTTCCATTCTAGAATATTTTTTGGAAAATGCTATAACGCCTATTTTCTTTTGCAAAGTCAAGAGGCATCGTTTGACATATGGTCTGGTACAATATTTGAAAGAGAAACTATCCCAAATACTCTGGAGACTTCTGGTTACTGCACTACTACCTCCCCAAGGGTCTGAGCAGCTTCTCCAAATATATGTGCGGGTCAGAAAGCGTGCCCCAGGTATGTCCTGCTTTACCCTATGTAAGACCCAGGGGCAGTCTTACCCTGAAACTAAAGGAAATTAATCTTCAGTACCCTTCACTTGCCAGGGCCTGGCCTTTTCTAAGGCATTAGGAGGGGGCCTAGTGATGATGAGTTCGTACGTTTTTGGATAAATAGCAAAAATAAGATTTTTTTGGCATTGGTTCCCATTAAAAACTATCTCAGAAATTTTATAAGCTGGACCCTCCCTGACCAGGGTCTCCTCTCTGTTCACGCCTGGTGGATTTCACCTTTATATAACCAGATGGTAAACAGCTCCAACTCCAGGCCAGGGCAGGCTGGAACGCCAGGCATCACGTGGGCATGTGAGCAAAGAGGCACATTCACGCCCGAATCACTGAATCACTGCCGGATGCAGAGAAAAGTGCAAGCGGGACCAGAGCAGCCCTGGGGAAAACAAGCTATGGACTCGGCGTCTGGTGCAAGAGTTCCCTCTTCCCAGGGTGGGTAGCAAGTGGCACGGTTACCTGTTTCAGTCTTTGAGAAACCTTAATAGTCTACTATTAAATCCTCCTCCGATAAAAATACAGTTGCCTGGGTGCTGAGCCCCTCCACCCCCAAGCCCCAGAGGGCCTGCATCCTGCCGTGAGTGGGGGCAGCTTGGGGCCATCCTAGCCCAGCCACTCTGCGACCACCTGACTTTGGCAGGTTCTCGATCCCTTCGAGCCTCACCTGGTTCATCTTTTAAAACCGGGGTGTTCGATTAGGCACCCTTGCTCCGAAGCTTGAATTATGTTATGGTGTGAGGGATTGAATTTAAATGATTTCTGTAGTGATACGACAGTATTTCCATGGGAAAATCTGAGGCACGTGTTGGGAGGGAGATTGACATATGGAGAAAAATTGGACCATATGGGATTAGGAAATTAAAAATTATCTCCTCCTGCTCAGTAAATGTGCCAAATATGAGCCTCCCATCCTAAGAACTGTCTTCCTTTTAGCAAATGGAAAGAAGACATTATGAGCATTTCCAAAATTAAAAGAATATTCATGTCATGTCAAATGTGTGATGTGTGTAGGCAGTGATGTGTTAGGTTCTAGGAAGGAAATTTGTATTTCAGGCATGGTCTTCGTTATTTAAGAGATTACAACTAAGCAAGCCTAGCCCAGACGCAACCATTAGCAAACAAAGCTGGTGAGACAGAACCCTAACCCATGATTCATGTTGGGCTAATTTCATAAATTATGGTACATCAATTCTATGGAATATTATGCAATCATCAAATAAAATGAATGGCACATTTATCCATATTAACTTGAAAAGGTGTAGAAGACATTGTTAAGTGCAAATAAGCAAGGAGTAGAATAATATGAAGAGCAGGATCTTGTTTTTGTAAAAAGCAAAAGTGAGACTATAAATAGGCAACTCTATAAGCATAGAAGAAGCATGGAATGATCTATACTGATACGCTAACATCAGTTACTTTAAGAGGGTGGGATTGGGCAGAAGAGGAAGAAAGCAATGAAAAAAATCTTTCTGTCATTCAATTTGTTTAAATTGTTACAGTGAGTGGGTATCATAATCTTTAAAAGTGTTTTTGGAAAACTCACAAATCGCATGGCCTCCGTCTGCCGATCTGTGGGCGTCTGTTGGGTCATACAGTGGTTACAACGTTCACTCTGCAGTACCCCCAGCTCCCACCAGATCGCCCGCAGCGGTTTCGGAGCCAGCCCTCTCCGGTTTGGGGGGGCGCGTTAGCACAACGTCCAGACAGAGGTCCCCCCTGAGGGAACGCTGTCTGTGCTCAGGGCTTGGCCACACTACCTGGTACCAGCATGTTCCCTCAGATTCCCCAAGCGCCAGCAGCCCTCGGTTCTCCGGGAAGGAGGAGCACCTTTCCTCCGCCTCCCCCTCCCCCTCCCGCATCACTGCTGGGTGGTCGCGGGGTGGGCCTGCTGGGGCTCCCTGCGCGCATCAGCTCTTCCAGCGGCCGCCGCTCCTCTCCGGAAGTGCCTGCAGCCCTCCGCTCGGGGTCAGCCTCCGTGGGCCCGCGGACACAGCGAGTGCTCGGTTGTACGCGAGAGGCAGAAATGCGGGGAAGGGAGACAGCCAGGGTCCAAACGGGGGAGAGGACATCAGATGTGTAAACCCCAACGCCAGCAAGACGGAGGAAGTGGAGTGGGAGAAGACGAAAGCAGGCGGCCTCACGATGGACGGGTCTGTGGTCCGCGCTCGTGGATCTCACGCAACCCCCGGGTCAGACACGGCCACTCCGTGACGGGGGGGGGGGGGGGGGTCAGGACAAAGGCAAGACCCACCTATCATCATGCCTGAGCGTGATCAGAAGCACGAAACAGTCCAGATCACAAAAATGACCACCGAACCTTCCCCTATCCCTGGGTAATGTGAGTGACTGCGCTTCTTTCTCCGTCGTAGCTGCAGGCTCCCTTCTCTCCTCCCGCCTTCTAGGTGAGAGTGAAGGTACCATCAAAGGAGCACCTCCGCTTCCCGGCAACCCCCAGAGCGGAGCCCACTTCCCGATCCCTCCCCAGAATCACCGAGCACAATCCCAAATCCCTCCGTCTGCTCCCCGGGACACCCTCCCACCGAGGCTCTGCGGTCTCCTTCAGCGCCGCGAGCCCCTGGAGGGGCGTCCCGGTGGCGGGCGGGCTCCCAGGGGGAGTGGGCAGTGCCCTTGAAGGCCGAGGCCTCAGAGGCTTCACCCCGCCATTTCCTTTCCCACTTGTGAGAAGCTCCTTCCAGTATTTATTCGTTGCCTGAAGGAGCCAGGGGTGTGAGGGCCTTTCAGAGAAAGCTCTGGCTGTGGAACCTAGAGAAGGTTAGGTGGGGACAGAAGAAGAAAAGTTTGAATTCCAGAGTGCGCCACCAGTCTGTGTCCTACCCTCCGGCGGGCGGCTGGTGTTAAGGGGTGGAGTTCGCAATCCGTCCCGGCTCCGGCTCTACGGCTTACGAGGCCTGGGACCTGGAGCCAGTTTCTTACCCTCTCTGAGCTCCGAGTCTGCGTCTCATGAATGAAGAGTGTCAGTGACCCAGAGGCTTCGGGAGACCCGACATCCCGGGCACGCAGGGTAGCGGGGACTCACCAGAGATGGCGCCTAACCCGAACCCGAACCCTCCCCAGTCGGCGGGGGGCCAGCCGCTGTAGATTCCTGAAGGAGAAGCGGCCCAAGGGCAGCCGGCATCCCGGGAAGACAGCGGGGTGGTGGTGTGCGGGACGACCGAGCGGGGAGGCCGTGGGCTGACCTCAGAGAGGCCGGGACGCTCCGGCTCCCGTGGCCGCCCGCCGGCAGAGTTGCATTACGTTCTCACAAGCAGCACAACTGTCCTGGATGGACGTGGGCACAGAATGAGTGATGGGGACGGGCCATGCAGCGTGTCTGCCAGCAAGCCTTAGTGGGATAGGGTAGAAAGAAGAAATGTTCACTTCAGGGACACTTCTAGAAAGGCAGCCAAACTCTGGACTGGTTGGAACAGCAAGAGGAACAGACTCCCTCAGAAGGCACCCATCAGCAAAGACCTGCCCCTTTCTAACAAACAAGCCCACGGGCCATAACATCTTCAGGCTGTGGCTTGCTGCCCGTCACACAAAGAGCCCGCTTCAAGGAGGGAGGATGACTGCTGAGCTCCGAAGGTGGAAGGCGGGAGTGGCCTCTCTTCTGCGTCTCATTTGTAGGGAGACCCAGACAGACCACTGCACTCTACCCCGAGGGCACATATGTCTAAGGAGGAGAAAATGGATGATTGATGGCAAGAGCTACAATGGGCAAGCACTCTGTCCTCACTAGTTTCACCTCTAGGAGCTCTTACATTTTTTTTAAACATTTTTTTAAAGATTCTTATTTATTTGAGAGAGAGACAGTGAGAGAGAGCATGAGAGGGGAGAAGGTCAGAGGGAGAAGCAGACTCCCTGTGGAGCTGGGAGCCCGATGATGGACTTGATCCCTGGACTCTGGGATCATGACCTGAGCCGAAGGCAGTTGCTTAACCAACTGAGCCACCCAGGTGCCCTAGGAGCTCTTACATATTATAGGTAATGTACCCCAAGGATACCTCAAACTGGGACATTCCTCACTTAGCAAGGAACTTTGGGATCTGGAGCATTTGCATTAAAATATCCGAACAAAACACAAAACCCCAGGTGATTTGTGAAGAACATAAAAAAAATACAGGAGCTCGTGAATTAGCTGCAGATGGGGTAAGAGCCAAGTCAAGGTGAAACCAAGTTGCCCCAATGGTCTGAGTCATAAAGTCGATCAACATTTATGGAGCAGCTACTTTCTATGAGGCTGGGCCCTGAGGAACCTGAAGATGCGCGGGTCGATCTCCTTCAGAGTCGGTTGTGAAGGGCAGAGGCTAACAAGTCTATCAACCAATGGAATGCAAGGGCATAGGAAATGTGCCCAAGACGCCATGGTGATGTGAAGTAGGGGATGATTACATCTTACTAGAAGGATCAAGATTTTAGTATATGTGCTGCTGAAGCGAGCATGAAGGATCAAGATTTTATTGTGTGTATGT
This sequence comes from Nasua narica, assembly GCA_028533885.1. Taxonomy (NCBI): domain Eukaryota; kingdom Metazoa; phylum Chordata; class Mammalia; order Carnivora; family Procyonidae; genus Nasua; species Nasua narica. The sequence continues at coordinate 27,125,470 of CM052811.1, read as the reverse complement.
ATGTATGTATGTATGTATTTAAAGTAGGCTCCACGTCCAGCGTGGAGCTCAACACAGAGCTTGAAGTCACCACCTTGAGATCAACACTTGAGCTGAGACCAAGAATTAGATGCCAACAGAGCCTCCCAGACACCCCGAAGGATCAAGATTTTGAAAGAAGAAAGGGATTATGAAGAATTCTTGATTTTGGCTTCAGACCATTGGCCAATAGCCATGGACATAACGGTCACCTCCTAGCCCCTCTCCTGGAAGCACGGGAGGGTCCTGGTTCCTACAAGACTACTGCCCGGTCTGCACGTGTGACAGAAGAAAGGATTCAGGGGACAGTCAACTGCTGCTCTGCTCCATTGATGCCTAAGGAGTCTCATCCTCAAGGTGCAGAGGCTCTAGGAATTGGAGACCTATCCTTATGGGGCTCTCGGAATCCTAACCCAGACCGTGCAGAATAAGGGTCAGGAAAAGGTGTACTTTGCTAGATAACACAGCCAGCTTGCGAAAAGAGAATGGAGGTTTTATATACCTAGGTCTAGACAGTCTCTCTGCTTGATATAACATGGTTACATTTTTTCCTGTTTTGAGAATGAGAGGAAGACAGATGCCTACTTTATAAATATAACAAGAGAACAGCACCAAGATTTGTATACCAGTGTTGATTCAGTGAGAGAATCCACTTAGCTCATTAAACTACAAATTGGAATGCTGTGCGCGCGCGCACGCGCGTGCGCACGTGTGTGTATGTGTGTGTATGTGTGTGTGTGTGTATTCCTGGATTCTCTTGCATTTTAGTCGCAGGGCCCTCCTTTGTAAAATGGTTATACTCCCAACTTCATAGGGTCGTGAGGAATTGTCTTTTCTTGTGAAAGTCCCTTATTAACAGGAATATAAATATTACAAACTTTGAGACCCCCTGATGTTGGCTACTGCTATTAATTATACTGGAAATAGGATAACCCTTTCCAAAGAAGGTCAAAACTATCCCACAGCGCAGTGTGATCCTGCCTCCCATCACCGTCTGTCACTCAGGCAGTGTGTAGTGACAGTAGGGCTGAGTTTCAAAAGGACACAATTGAACCTCATTATGTATATAACAATAATAACAAACCTTATTATGTGTTTGGCTCCCATCTTTTTTCTGTCTCAAAGGGCTCACAATATAAGGAATATGAAGCAGGTATGTATGGACCCATATTATCTTACGTCAATAGTTTAAAATGTTAACATAGTTCCAAATGCCTCAAGGAAAAAAATTTGGTTAAATTTTCATTGTGAAAATGACATTGGTACTGTGTAAGGAACACTCTAGGCAGATAATGATTTACCCTCTGAAGTAATGGGTGTGTATCCTAAAACCTTCACGTGTCTGGAGACACGATTTCCTTCTTGAAATGGATTGTATCCTGCTCTGAGTGCAGGAATCTGACTCTGTAATTAGGAGAAATCTCTTTCCCAGTCATTCAGCCTGGGCTGGGTTTCCATGGATAAAAGATCAGCCTCTCAGTTCTCGCTGGGAGGAATGCAATGGCCGAAGGCAACATTCCTTCCTTAGGACACATCTTGTGCGAAGTGGAAACACTTCTCCAGGCGCACCTGGATGGCTCAGTGGGTTAAAGCCTCTGCCTCTGGCTTTAGTCATGATCTCAGGGTCCTGGGATCGAGCCCCACATTGGGCTCTCTGCTCAGCAGGGAGTCTTCTTCCCCCTCTCTCTGCCTACTTGTCATCTCTGTCAAATAAATAAAGTCTTAAAAAAAAGAAGAAGAAATACTTCTCCAGCAAGAAAAACCGTTGCTCCAAATTTTTTCATTACTGATTTAGTACTCAGTTCCAATTTCTGTGTCAAATGCTGCTGTGGAAAAGATACTCAGTGTCATGGGAAATCGCAGACTGATGAATACAACAGATTATTCATAGAGGCAATATTAAATAAACATTGAGCTTTAAAAATTACTGTGCAATAGTCAAGTGTGTAAGAATGAAATAATACGAGATCTGGGATTTGCTTTAGAATAACCCAGCTGACTGGGGGAGGGGGCATGGGCTATAGACTGAACAGGATTGGCCATGTGTTGATAATTATTGAAACGAAGTGATGGGTCCATGGGGGTTCATTATACTATTTTCGCTACTTTTAGAAACATTCCAAAATCTCCATATAAAAAGATAACAAAAAAGCCCCAAAGGTGGTTCTCTCTTGTTTGAATGAAAGATGTTTTTAAAAATTAGTAATTCAGGGCCCCTGGGTGGCGCAGTTGGTTGAGCGACTGCCTTCAGCTCGGGTCATGATCCCAGAGTCCGGGGATCGAGTCCCACGTCAGGGCTCCCGGCTCCATGGGGAGTCCGCTTCTCACCCTGACCTTCTCCCTTCTCATGCTCTCTCTCACTCTCTCTCTTTCCTAATAAATAAATAAATTAAAAAAAAATTAGTAATTCATAGACATTGTATACTGAAATATACACTGTAGCTAACAGGGGTGCTCACTATGTTAGGCATTTGCATATTATTACATGTATCTCTGTAACTTTATATATATTACGTATATATAATATAATTTATAGATATATATACTTGTACATGTACATATATAATTTAATATGTACATATATTAAACACACACATACATATGTAGTGTACCAATTCATTTAATTCCTATTCACAACTCCACGTGTAGGTGCTACACAAATTATCTGCATTTGCAGATGAGGCCGGTGGGATACGGAGATTAGTGCACAAGGTCATTAAGTAGGATTCGAACGCATTTAGACTCCAGAACCCACGCTCCTTCTTAAACAGAGCCCGTCTCCTGCTGTCAGTATCCATGCTGTTCTGCACTATTACGTTGTCGCCAACGACTTTCCTTATCACAGTTTATTTTTTATTTTTAAATTGATGCGAGGGGGTTGGGTAGGATGGAAAGTTTTTTTTTTTTACTAGACTGTTCAGTAATCCCGCTGAAACTGCCTGCCCCCCTTAGCCTCAAGCTCGGAGCCGGTGTGACGGAGGAATGAGATTGGGCGGGTTGGCTCAGAGTGCTCCTTGGTCCCGGGTTCCCTGGACCGCAGGGGCACTGGCCACCCTGGAGCGGCGGGCTGGCCGCCGAGTGGCGCCACCTGGTGGCCAGAAGCCCCGCGGCGGGCGTCTCCGCGGCTGAGGGCCTCAGGGGCGGGGTGCGCGGCCCCGAGCGCGCGGCCCTGACGCTGCGGCCCAGAGAGGGAGGAGGCCGGCCCTCTCCCGGGGACAAGGCGGAGGAGTGACAAGCTCAGGACAGATGGGCCTTTGACCTTGCCGGGAGCGTCCTATCAGGCGGAGCCGGCCTCGGGAGAGCGAGCTGGGGCCCAGGGCCAGAGAGAGACTGAGTGGGGGCTCCGTCCAGGGCCCCGCCTCCCCAGCCCCAGCCAGGGCTCACCTCCAGAGCCTGGAGAGAGTGGGAGTTGAGAGGGGGGTGGTTTTGCCTAAGGACTCTTAAAATGAGCTTTTTACATTTCCAAGGACTTGAAATTCACGTATTCATGTACATAGACATATGTGTATTTCTTTGTATCCTCCCCTCTTTGCAGAAACGGTATTAAAGCTGGAATCGTGTCATACGGTGTATTTTTTCCCTCACCACAGTCATCTTAGGCTTGTGAAGAACACAGACCTGCGGGCCGCCAGAGCCAAGGCTCGGTGAGCAAGGCCACCCGAGGGCCTTCGGCCAAGCTGGAGGACCTCAGCCCAAGTTCTGAGCCCCCGGACGCTTGCGGATGAGCCCCCCCAACCCAGTGCTGGAGGAAGACGGCACAGCTCCCAGTCCCCATACGGGCAGCGGCCTGGGCACCAACTCTCCCTCCCTCATGAGCCTGCCAGGATCAGTGAGGTCCAAACGGCTGGATCCGCAGGACTTCGTGGGCTGCGGGGTCGTGAAGGCAGTCTCCGCGGCACATGCTGTCCTTCCTGTGGCCTGCACTGCTCTGGGGCCGCGCGTCCTGAAGGGAGCTCCTCACTGGACCCTCTTCGGCACACAGGGCGCCTTCTGTTACGTGCAGAAGTTTCTGGATGCCCCAGAGGGAGGGCAGCCCCTCTGAGAGCAAGGCCTCATCCGTCGTCCAGAGCTGCTCAGAGTTCCTGCAGCAAAGGCCCAAGTCCATGGAAACCTGCTCTGGCTGGGAACCAGACGGGCCAACGCGTCCGCGTTGGGACTACTGTGTGAATGTGCTTCAGGGCACACCGCACGAGGAAAGGCAGGGTCCTCACTGAAGGGCGAGGTCATTCATTATTAAGGCTACTTTATTAAGGAGGAAGGAGATTTCTCAAATTGGATTCCATGATTTGAGCTGTGTAAACAGAGTGGGCGCTCGCACTCTGTCTAGAGATAGAAGATGTCAAGATTGCCAGTGAAGGGACTCCGGGGGCTGGGCTGGAGGACGATGGCCTCCACGGAGAAATGAGGAAGGCAAAGAGGATACTTGAAGACCTGTATCAGACCCTTTGGGCAAGTGTAGCGATAGTGTATCGCTCTCAGATAGCGATTGAGCTGGGTTCGAACCTGGGGACAAATTAGCTAGGCTGGAGCCAATTCCCATACTGGCTAGGCCATTTGTCTTAGCAGAGCCAAGAGAAAATCAATGAGTGAGGGAAGGGGGGTGGTGTCCATGTTTAGATTCCAACTGTAGGAGACGGCGTTGGCCCCGGGTCCCAGGGCAGTGTTGACAACGTCACGGAACCTGGAGGTTAATGAAGAGTAGGGGCTCCGGAGTCATCCCTTCCTCTTTGACTTCTCCTTCTGATGCCAAACCTTGCAGGATCTAGGGTTAGTTTTTTTAGGAAAAGGTTGCTCCTCATAACCCATGATTTCAGTAAGAGCCAAGAGTGAAATCGGTTCAAAAGGTGACTGCAAGGTTTGCTTGCGGTACTAGCAGCAAGCACCTGGGCCGTGGGATGGAATCATCCGCTGCAGTTACTTACTCGTGTTTGGTCGGTGGCTCTTCCTTTGTTGTGTTGGAAGGAGATGGAGATGGCCGGTCTGGGGCAGCCCTCACGGCTGGGCAGGCTTCAAGCACACATTTTGCCTAGAACTGAGTCTAGGCCAAAGGCAGGTGAAAAGCCTTTCTGGCCCCCTTTATCTGGCCTTTTGACTTGGCTGCTGAGAAGGCCTGGGCAAAGGGACCACAGCCCTTCGGGACCTGGAGTACAGCTGCCAGGCACCCACTCTGTGTCTCCTTTGCCTGGCTTCCCCTTGGGCCCTAAGGGTACGTTCTCTTCTCTGCCCGCGAAGGAGGCAAACCCTGGTCCTTTTGATAAGACCAGAGGCACGTGCTTCTGAGGGAGACACACAGAGAGAGAGAGGCTAACAGGGAAGAGGGAAAGAAGCCAAAACAATGTTTGCTCAACTCTGTACCCTTCTCCAGGTTCTAGCTTCCTCCTCTTCTGGGGTGGATTAAAGGAGCCTCGAGCTTCCCCTTGTGGCTAAAGTGTGCCACGACTCTGGTCAGACCAGCTTTCTAAAAACAATGCATTGTACGTTAACATACAGTTAACAGGGAATTGTGGACGACAGGCCTGGGAACCAAGAAACAGTTGCAGCAACTAAGGATGTTTGTTTTATTTTTTATTTATTTATTTATTTATTTATTTATTTATTTTTAAAGATTTTATTTATTTATTTGACAGAGAGAGAGAGAGATCACAAGTAGGCAGAGAGGCCAGCAGAGAGAAAGGGGGAAGCAGGCTCCCTGCTGAGCAGAGAGCCCAATGTGGGGCTCCATCCCAGGACCCTGAGATCATGACCTGAGCCGAAGGCAGAGGCATTAACCCACTGAACCACCCAGGCGCCCCACGATGTTTGTTTTAGAAGACATGCAAGGAAAAAAAAAAAAAGAAGAAGTCATGCAAGGACCAGTCCCTCTTTAAATATTTTGAATGTGGGCGTGCCTGGGTGACTTAGTCGATTGAGCGTCTGACTCTTGATTTCAGCTCAGGTCATGATCTCAGGGTTGCGGGATCAAGCCCCACATTGGGCTCCGTGCTTGGTGCGGAGTCTGCTTGAGATTCTCTCCCTCTCCCTCTCCTCTGCCCCTCTACCAGCTCCTGCTCTCTCTCTCTTTCTCTCTCTCAAATAAACAAATACAATCTTTAAAAAAAATTGAAAGAGATAAAAAAATATTTAGAATGTGGAAGAGAAGGTATTTATCTGTGGAGGATAAGAGGGCAAAATTGGGACCAAGGAATAAGTAGGAAGGGGATTTTTGCCTCAATATTAAAATTACGCCACTTCCACCCCTAGAGATATTCAAGAAGGTGCCCTGGGAAGGAACATCCTGGCTGGAAAGCTGCCCATGCCTGCAATCCCTCGTCACAGGCTTCTGGCACAGTCCTATTTTCAACATTCACCTGAGATGGTGACTATAAACGAAGCCACGGCCCAGAGACTCCAGTTTGCCCTTGTGCACTCCACACCCTCTGGAAGGCATCTTGGCTTTTGGAAATGGAATAAGGATGTTTTGCCTAATAGATCTTGACTTGTGGTTCACAAGGTGCTAGTTCACAAGGGCAAGGTGCTAGTTTCCTCCAACTTCCCTAGAACTCTGGAGAAGGAGTTCTCCAACTCCTTTATCACAGGAGATTAAGTAACCATTTTAGGTTACCTAGTGACGTAGTGACGGAGTGGGATCTAGAACCAAGGATCTGACTCCTCTTTGGATGTTATTTGAGACTTCTACAAATTCTGACTCAAAGAAGGCTGGCTTCCCATGATAAGACAAAAGAATCCTCTCTGGGTTTGGAATAAGCTTTCCCAATTTAGCTCCGCCTGCTCCATTCTGCTGGTCTTCCCCCTCACGCTCCCCTCCCTTTAACACATCCCCGCAGGGCCGGCTTTTCTCTGCTCTCCGGGATGCCCCCGGTACAGTAGGAGATGGGACAGAGCTCACTTCGGAGTGGAGCCCGCGTTTCTCAGGCGCTGAGCTCACATCTGTGTGTCCGTCCGTCCTGGGCAGGGGTCAGCCCTGGTGTCATCGGGCGCCCCCTCCCCCCTTGTGCATTGGGAGAGGCTGCTCTTGCCTTAGAGGCTGCAAGTCCTGGAGGGCAAGCAACACCTACTGGTTACTCTAAATCTCCAGGCGGCTAATAAGGTGTTACTCCCTGTGGGCATTTGGTAGCTACTTGGTATTTGCATCTCTTCTCCCACGTGTAATCTCCAGATTCCATCATCCAGGGAGGCCCTTCCTCCTGTCGCTCTTCTTCCAAGCTCAGCTTTGGGAGATAAGGCTTCAGAAGGGAAGTGCGTCTTCCCGCAGACGGCTCTGTTTTAAACTTCCTGTGTTTATTTGACGACCTAGATACCATGGTGATGGGCGCTATAGAAATAGAGAGAGCAGGGAGGCGGCACAGAGAAAGGGAGCGCCCCAAACACCAGGGGGCTGGCTGGAAGCAGTGTTTTGTGTTATTCATCATGTCCTCCGTGCACAGATCCCTCCCCTGGGACCGTGCGGGCCGTCTGCTTCCTTACCCCCTTACATTCTCTGGGGCCTCGGGAGGAGAGACGCTGCCTTCGGCATCGTTGTCACCACTTCTCACAGGGGTCTGTCACTTGACGCTTCGCAGCGCACGTTCATGCCCATTACTTCCCTCCTTTGATCCCAGGACAGCGCGGATTGCATTCACCCTCTTTCCTGACGAATTTCAGGTTCAGGGACTAACTTGCGCAAAGTCACCCGGCGAGTGAGCGGTCAGAGCTAGTGTTTCCGAGAGTCAGCTCCCTTCCGCTACGGTCAGGCCGCCTGGCGGGGGAGCTCGGGGCAGGCTGGACGAAGGCAGTGTGCTCGAGGCCCCCTTCCGGGTAGAATGAGGGGCGCCCAGTGGTCCGAGTCGCAGAGAAACGGGGCGTTCCTGCATGGAGCCCACAAAAAAATGCGATTGACTGCAGAAGAAATTTAGCTAATCTGACGTCTGGAGACAAAAGAAAGCGCAGGACAGGGCGCCTGGGTGACGCAGTCTAATCAGTGACAGACTCTTGATTTCGGCTCAGGTTGGGATCTCGGGGTTGTAGCATCGAGCCCCGCTCCTCTCCCTCCACCCCTCCCCCGCTCCTGTTTTCTCTCTCTCAAATAAATACATACATACATACATAAAATCTTTAGGAGTGCCTGGGTGGCTCAGTGGGTTAAAGCCTCTGCCTTCCGCTCAGGTCATGATCTCAGGGTCCTGGGGTCGAGCCCCCATTGGGCTTTCTGCTCAGCAGGGAGCCTTCTTCTCCCTCTCTCTCTGCCTGCCTCTCTGCCTACTTGTGATCTCTCTCTCTCTCTTTCTGTGTCAAATAAATAAACAAAATCTTTAAAAAAATAATAAAATAAAATCTTAAAAAAACAAACAAACCCTAGACTCTAGATCCCCCCAAACCCCAAAAAAACCTCAACTCTAGATCATGGGATTATGAACGTTTTCTATTTTCTTTCCTATATGAACAGATATGCCCTATTCCATTCTCCTGTACTCAGCAAGACCTTCCTTTCATGTTATAAGCTTCAGAAAACTGGAATGTGTATTCCTGAGAGGATATAATGCAGATTCAATGAAAATGTTTTTTGAAGAAGTTTGTCCGTAATTCGTGGGCAGTCAAACAGGGAGGATTCGAGGGCTTACCCTACACACATACCAGGGAAGAGCACGGTCATCTGAATAGACATGTCTACAAGTCAAGTCTGCTAACCTGGAGGAGACTAGGGATCATTTAAAAGCCAAATGAATGGTGCAGGCAGGCAAGGTGAATAATTCACAGGAAGGAGAGAGATCTTGGGGGGCGGGGGTGACCTGAGAGTCTTCTCGGAGGAAGTACCTTCCAGTTAGTGCTTGAACAATGAATAGGATTTAGAATGACAGGGAGGGAAGAAAGGCACAGCTAGGCAAGGACAGTATGGCGAGTAGAGGTGAAGGAGAGGCCTGGAGGGTGCCCAGGGCACCCGGTAGCCAAGGCTAATCAAAGAGGGTCTTCCCTGAGCATCTGACACAGTTTACTGTCACTGCGGAGCAACGCTCTCTGCTCCTGAAATGGGGCGAGTCTGTCTTCAGTCACTAGGGACTGGGAGCCTCTCGGAGGACCCAGTCACACACAGAACTCCTCCCCCTGGGGCTCGTTTCTGATGGCAAACTGCTTGCAGCTGCTGACGCTCGTGGCCAGAGGGACTGTCAAGGTTTGGATTTGATCTTGCTCTGAATCATCTGGTTCTTGGCTGGAACCCATGGCGGGGGGACCCTTGAGCCTGAGCCGGGACCCAGAGAGTCCTCCAGGGTGGGAAGGTGGCAGCTGCCCGGCAGGGCCCGGGGAGGGCCAGCCCCCGATCTCAGAGGGCTTTTGCTTAGAAGGTCGCCGAGCACAGAGCTCCCCCCTCCTCCAAGTTGCAGAATAAGTAATGGAACTTATGTTGGGGGGACGAGGGGAGGGACAGGCAAGTGTGATGGCCAAAATCAGCCACCTCACTGCCTGTCAGATACTAGAACTTCATTCCTTTGAGTGTTAAGGTTAAAAAAAAAAGGTCCCCCAGTTTTCAGTTTGACTTTGTGCAGGTGTGTGTTGGGCGGGGTCCGAGAAGGCTCTTGTGGTTCTCCCTCTTCTGTGACCCTCCGAAACGACTTGAGGCCTCATATCCACGTCCTTTCCTCTGGGCTGCCCCCGAATTACCAAGGGACCCCTTTGCCATGCCCTCTCCCACTTCCGGGGCAGGGCAATACTGCCAGGTCTTCTCCCAAAGAGATTTCTTTAACATCCTGAGAGAATCCGTTCTCCTGTCAGACGATTCCTATTTATGTCTAAACTGAGTCCGTTTCCAACACTTTAATCCCCCTCTTGGAGGGTGTTGATGTCCACTAAGGCACAGAGCACTTCCAGAAGCCTCTTTGGAAGCTGCACAAAGGAAACAGTCCTTTCCAGGCAAGGTTTTTACACCACGAGCTGGCTTCTAGGAGCAAGGAGGCTGCTGCGGGGGGCCAGCATGCCCTGGACGCTGCTTGCGGGGCAGGAGCAGCCACAGGGGCCTGTGTCTGCGATCGTGTCCTCGGTTATCCGATTCCAGTCTCTGCGGGAATTAGCAAAAGGCGTCTCCAATTCCAGGGTACATATTTCTATCTGAGGTTGAGCTGTCTATCTTCTCCCTCCATGGACCTGTGCCACATCCTCCCAGAAATAAGTGACCCAGCCTCCTTGTGGAATGACCTATACAGAAAACCTGCCTTCCTGGGTACAGGATGAGAACTGGGACAAAACACGAGGGAGAGATGAGGCTCTTGTGACTTAAACAGAGCTGGTCAGGAGCCAAGTCATTAACGCCCCTACTGACTTCCTTTGGAGCCGTCAGGAGCTGTTTTTCTCTCATCTTCACTCCCCTCTCTTGGGTCTGGCAACCACTTTGATCATCAAGATGGCGGTACACCAAAGCAGGTACCTCCACACCTCCCCAGATCTGTGTTTCAGTGACTCCTTCCTCCTGTGTCCTGGGGCAGCCACCCTCACACCGGTCTTCGGTCCGCCCTCTGATCCCATCTCATTTTCCTTGGAGTTGGTTTTGGCCGTGGAGCCACCTACACAACTACACAACCATCTCATGCCAACGTGTTAACAAACTAATGTAATGAGTGTTTCCCAGCCCAGCAAGAGAAGACCAGAGGTATTCCTGACTCCCTGCTGGGTTCCTTGTGGGGTCCCAGGTACCCCATCCCTGACTTGGTGATTCTGATGTTGAAAATTTCTCAGAAAGCAGGAGTTGCTTTTGGTCATTCAAGTAGCCCTTATGTTACTGGATACCAAATTCTCCGTAAGTTAAAGATGAAATTCTGAGATGACCGTCCTGCTCGTAAGCAAGAAACGGAATGCTGTGCACTGGTCATCCGATTGGGACCAGTCCTGTGATCCAGGGTGACATGATTAAAAGGATCTAATGCCTATTTAGTGACATTATTTTACACTTTCTTCCAGTCCTCATTACAACTCGCCATGGGGGAGGAGTATCTTTCAACGTGACTTTTCTATGATAATGGAAAGCTTCTCATAATTCGTGATTTCTTTCTCCAAACTGTAGAGTGTTGGTCTTCAAAGTATGGTCTGGGAACCAGAAGCGCCAGCATCACGGGGCAGCTTGTTAGAAAGGCAAAAGCTCAGGTCTCGGTGCAGACTATGGAATTGGAAATTCGGAAAGAGGCCCAGCCAAGCCCGCCAGGGAATCCTGATGCTCGCTCAAGTCTGAGAACCACCGGCGGAGAGTCACCCGTTAACAAATTCTTAGTGTGTAACCTGCTTTAGCTCAGAGTGCTGGTCTGCCCCTCTCCAGGAGGCCTTCCAGAGAAAAAAAATTCTTGTCAACCTTGTCTCTTCCCTAATCAACTTAACCTGTTTTGCCTGGAGTAGTGAGGTGAGGCGGGGGAAAGGGAAACGGCCTTAGGAACAGCAGGAGATGCTGAAAGAACCCTTAGAAGGAGCTCGCCCCATCCAGTTGAGGGCTGCAAGTGAAGTGCTCCTAGGATTAAGTCCTGCTGAGTTCAAACTGAGTCGAAAGGGAGACACAAGCGCCCATTGTGCCCAGGAGGACCGCTGGGACCCACCGTCCTAAGAGTGGGTTCCTTGCTGATCTGCCCCTCTCCATTCATCAATCCGGATAAGAATAGCTATATAAACGTTATTTATTGGTGTGTGGGTCTGGTTTTAAAGTAAGTCGGGACATGTAATCATAGGGATGGTCTACAAGCATACAGCCTTTCTCTTCGTAAGAGGGGATCAATTAGATATTAAATGATTTCTGCCAAAAGGTGTTTGTTTATTTTTTAATTTTAATTTTTAATTTTATTATTTTTATTTTTTATTTATGAGAATGAGAGAGAGAGAGAGAGAGTACAAGCAGGGGGAGCAGCAGGCAGAGGGAGAAGCAGACTCCCTGCTAAGCAAGGAGCCAGATGTGGGGCTCGATCCCAGAACCCTGGGATCATGATCCACACTGAAGGCAGATGCTCAACCAACTGGGCCACCCACCCAGGTACTCCTATTTTTTAATTTTTAAAGATTTTATTTATTTATGAGAGAGGGAGAGCGTGGGCGCATGCGCACAAGCTAGGGGGAGGGGCAGAAGGAGGAGGAGAGGCAGACTCTGCTGCACAGGGAGCCTGCCCGGGACTCGATCCGACGACGCTGGGATCATGATCTGAGCTGAAGGCACACGGCAGTTCCCCCACTGACAGAGTGCTTGTGGCCCATGAAGCCTGGAGACACACCAACTACCTCACGCACCGGCGACTCGTGACTCTTCAGCAGAGGTACCGTTAGCCTGGTTCCAGGTGGGGAAACCACTCACGGCTCAAAATGTTGATCAACTGGCTCTTACAAAGGGACGGAATTGGTGCTTGAACTAAACAGCGTCGGAAGCCCACGGGTTTAACCGCCATGAGTCTAATGAGTCAGAATCTTCCTTCATGCGTTTTCCATGAAATCTCAGCGTCTCTGCTCAGCTCCATCTTCCTCTTGCCTCTCTCTCCCACTTCATCTCCCTCTTCTTCCTGAGTTTGCTCACAGTCTTTTCTCCATCCTGACGGAATGCTTTGCTTTTGGGGGTATCTGTGGGCTGCTCTGTGTTTAATCCATCCACAATTAACCCTAAAAATGATCAGAGGCAGAAATTTGTATTTAAGATTTTTTTTGGTACTCTCTTGGGCTTAAAAAAAACACAACAGGTTTTGAATAATACTTATTTGCCAAATGTCGGACCAGCGCGTGGATCCCTCCCAGAGGTCAATGGTGTTGGGGTGTGGTGCATGTTATAGGTAAACCAGTGGTTGCTGGAGCCCCAGAGCAGTAATTCTCAAGGGAGTTTGGATGAGTGGACACGCCCCCCACCCCCGGGGGATTTGCATCTGAATGGGAGCCTGGCTGTGTCAACTATTCTCCCACTCTGATTCTTAATCCCACAGGGCAGCAGGGAGGACGTTGGTCTTTTCAAGAGGTCCACAGTAATACCTAAGGTTAGGCCAATTTGGGAAATGCTGGCCAGAAGGAGTAAACTCTGGTTCTTTTTTTTTTTTTAAGATTTTATTTATTTATCAGAGAGAGAGAGAGAGCGAGAGAGCACAAGCAGGGGTAACAACAGGCAGGAGAAACAGGCTCCCCACTGAGCAGGAAGCCCGGCGCTCGATTCCAGGACCCTGGGATCATGACCTGAGCCAAAGCAGACGCTTAACCCGCTGAGCCACCCAGGCACCCCAAACTCTGGTTCTTTTATTGCTTCTCCAATCACCTATTTCAGAAGCTCTCGCTGGAGATCCTGAGGCTGGGCTCCTCCTGGGACCAAAACTTGAGGCCACTGTTCTTTGAGCGGACGCCCTCAAACCGGGAACATGAATCAGAATCCTCCCCAAGGCTTGTTAAAACACAGACTATGGGCCCCACTCCCAGGGTTGCTGATCTAGTTGGTTGGGGAATTTGCATTTCTAATAATCCCCTAGGGAACACTGACGCTGCTTGCCTGGAGACCACACTTTGAGAACTGTGTTGCTAGATACTTCCATTGCATCGAAGAGTAAATTGGCCCTCGGCCCAGACCAGAGAGACCTTTCTTTACTTCAAGCTAAGACATATAACGAAAGTGCCATCTGACATGGCCGGGCCTCCTCATAAATCACCCGGCTCCTTCAGGCCAGAGCTCTGCTCTCGCTCCATCCAACGAATGTTCTATTCGCTATTAAAACCAGCTGTTGGGAAACTCAGGCTCTAGGAATCCAGGACCCAGACACTGCTAACAACCCAGACACTGACTTTGTGAATGACCACAAGGAAGTCACTTATCTTTCCCTGGCCCGATTCCCCCCTCATCTGACAAAGGTGACATTTGAGGAGATGAAATGAGAGAATAAATTCAAACCCATTAAGACATATTTAGGGGCGCCCGGGTGGCTCAGCTGGTTGAGCAACTGCCTTCCGCTCAGGTCATGATCCTTGAGTTCGGGGATCGAGTCCCACATTGGGCTCTCGGCTCCGCGGGGAGTCTGCTTCTCCTTCTAACCTTCTCTCCTCTCATGCTCTCTCACTTTCTCTGTCTCTCAAATAAATAAATAAAATCTTTAAAAAAAAAAAAGATATTTAAAGCTCAAGATACAATGCTGGCCAGCACCCTCAGTAATGACAGGAGAGACAAAGAGAGTAGCTCCTGGGTCTCCCGGGTCTAACTGGGGTGACCCGGAGCCAGTGGTCTCCATCTGTCAAAGGCATAGGATTGTCCTGGGGAGTTTCAAATGTCACGTGTAGCTAGAGGATCGCGGGGTTTGACTCCCAACCCCAGCACCTGAGATCCGCTTCATCCTTATGCTGGTTTATACAGGCATCTGTTCTGCTCTTCTTCACATTGTAATGCAGGTTTGGGGCACCAAGTACTCCATTTAAAGTACCTGGGATGCTTGGAGCAGGTGGAAGGAGAAAGTATCAGGGTCATTTAACACAGAACAAGGCCAAGTGAAAGCAAAATGCAAGTGAAACGTGGCCGAGGACCACTGCAGAGTGATCTAACTTACCTTGACCTCGGCAAAACCTCCAGGGTGCAGGTGAACACAGATCAAAGAGAAGCAGGCAGAAGGTGGGTGAGTGAGTAGGACTCCTCGCTCTCTTGACTTAGGCCGGAGGTTCACAGGGCTCTGTGGGCACCCAGTCACAGCAGGCAGCAGAATCCCTATTTCCCCAGCAGGAAGCTCTGGCTCTGAGAGTGAATGCATTGCCCATAGTCCCCCTGGACAGGACTGAGCTTGGAATCGGCTCTTTCATGAAATGTGGGAGGTCAGGAGAATAAGGGCCTCTTTCTGAGCGAACCCAGAGAAGTCCTTGGTTCACCAGCAGCTCCTTAGTGAAGGCAGAAACGCTGGCTCGCGCTCAGGGTGGAGGGAAGTGAAACAAAGGACTCTAACCGAGCTCCAGGGAGCTAGACCCAGAAGGGAATCCCTGCAAATGTTGCTTTTTACTTGTAGTTTGCAAGTTGCATTTAAAAACTGTCTACGGATTACTTTAACATTCATTCTCAGTGATGTGCTTGTTTGTAAGTTCTTCTGCTTGAAAGGAGAGAACAGGGGCACCTGGGTGGCTCAGTCGGTTAAGCATCTACCTTTTCAGCTCAGGTCCTGATCCCAGGGTCCGGGGATTGAGCCCCACATCTGGCTTTCTGCTCAGTGGGGTGTCTGCTTCTCCGTCTCTTTCTGCCCCTGCCCAGTAAATAAATACAATCTTAAAAAAAAAAAAAAAAGAAAAGGAAAGAAAAAAAAAAGAGAGCAAAGTCCCAAGGCCGTTGTCTCGGAGGGAGCAGCAGGCTTTCAGACAACAAAGGCTGAGGCTGGGGGGAGAGGGGGCACCTGCTGCATCAGCCTTAATCTGGGGAGTTGAGAAATTTTTGGTTGTTGAGAAACAGTATGACAATTAGTGAGATGTCATTAGAATACACAGAATATGAACAGCTATGAAAAGGAATTTTTGCAGTATTTAGGGACTGACTGATAGTGGGATAGAACACTCAGCTGTGTTCACTGGAAAGACAACTGGTGTGCCCTTGCACTGGCATTGTTTACTTGACCACACCCCCTTGTCTGCACCCAGAGTGGAAGGTACAATCGGGTGGGGCCCGTCTTTGTCTTTTCCCGGATATCGTCTCACTTTTACTAAGGTTGGCATTTAATAATTATCCGTTGAATTAAATTATTGAATGCAATTGCAAATTACTATGGCAAATATTCCAATTATTGAATTACTGATACAATCGAATCGACTTAAAAATGTCCTCTTTGGTGGTTTCACCTTAAATCCATTTTGTCACAAAGCAGGGATAGGTATGTTACTGAATGAGTGACTGAATGAGAGAATCAAGGAGCAAATGCGTGACTAAACCAATGATCAAAACAGCGAATGGGACAGACAAATAAGAAGCACATACATCGGGAGCCTCTTGACTGGGCTTGAGTGGATTGAGGCCACAGGCAGCCCTTACTCTAGAGCAGTAGAGGCCTGTGGTTGTCCAGCCCAATTTGGATGAGGACCCAAGGAACGAGACTGGGGTCGTCAGCTCCATCCACAAGGGAGCCACGGAGGGCTGCTCTGCCTTAAGGCCCAGGCCGCAGCGTGGAACCAGACCCCAGGCAAGCGAATCCAGACAGATGATGGCGTGAGCCATGTTTGCCTTCTCAGGGCTCCTCCTGGTGGAGCGATTTCTCTCCTTCCTGCAAGGGCAGAGCCATCCATGCTGCACGTCCTGGAGCATCTCCCTCCTCGGGTCTCTCACAGGACTGACAGTGGCCCATGGACCAGCTGTTCCCTTGACCTAGGTCATCACAGGTCCTCCCCCGCGGTCTTCGACTTGGCCCTGTGGACAGTGGGGAGGACCCAGTTAACCTAGTCAAAGGGAAGAGCCCCCTAAGAGATGGCAGTCACAGTGGAGTGTCAGGCATAACTGAAAACCAGAGGAGAAGGCATTTCTGGAAAGATGGGCCACCAGTTCCTTCCTTCTACAGGGTAGTTGTTTATGTGTTAGATACCAGGCCAGGGGTCATAGAAGATGGACAAACAGACACAGATGGGGACACACACACACACACACACACACACACACACACACACACATACATTCTCTCTCCAGAACCTTACAGATGAATGGAGGAAGCCATACAAATGCACAGAAATTATAATAGAGTCAGTATGTAAAAACAATCATTTTTGGGTTAAATAATGATTTGCTGATTCCTATAAAGAGCCGCCCTTGCCCCTCTTTTCTTCCCGCTAACCTTTCTTTCCTCTCTACCTTTATCTGATCACACGTTCCAGCTCACGGACTTTATACAGAATAGCAGTTCCCCTGAAAAGCATGAATAAGAAAAACAATAGCGTTTCAGTCAACTCTTGTTGGTAGGAAAACACCAGAGACTGGGAGGGTCATGTGAGTCGGTGAACTGTTGCTCCTGGCAATTGAAATACTTAATTTGTCATCGGAAAAGGAGAAGTCAGGACTGCCCTGCAGTTTAGCTGAAAACTGTGGGGTTACCTGAGGTTTGGCACTAGGCTGCCAGGAAAGGAGAAGGGAAATGACCCAGTGGGGCCGAGGTCAGCAAAGGGTTCCACGGGTTCTTCCGTATCCTGCCTCCCGAAGCGTGACTTCGGGAGGTCACGCTGCTTCTCTGGGCCTCGATTTCTTCAGAAAATTGAGCGCCATCCCGAGCCCACAGCATTGCAGGTAGTGGCTGCTCATTTCAAGGGAACTCGTGTTTCTTAGTTTCCTGGAAAAGAGGTGAGATTGGCAAGTACCCAGCACTCTGTTAAACAGCAGAAGTGATCTAGATTTTTCCTCACAAACCATCCAAGGACTCAAACACGTTTTTCAGGCATCCACTCTGGTGTGATGTATGCGACCTCATTTAATCATCTCACCAACCCTACCAACAAAATATTTCCTTCTTCCTTAGGCAGAGGGAGGAACCAAAGCTCGGAAGAGTTGACTGGACCATGTTGGAGAGCACATGGGGATTCTAACTCAGATCTGTCTGACTCAAAGCGTATTCATTTTCCACTGTGCCCCACTGGCTCACAGCTTTGGTGGATATGGGAAAAAAACCTCGGCCTTCACAGGAAGTCACCGAGACCCTGTACCAAGTAGGCCACGGAGGAATGAGAGAAGAGATAATGCGATCTCTGGAAAAGTCACCTCACCTGAGGGCTGATGAGAGGCCCCATGTCCACTAAACGGGCTTTGCCTTTTCAGCCTCTCTCCGTCTCTGTCTGTCTCTGTCTCTCTCCAGTATCTACTTCAGATGACCCAAAGACAATGGTCCACAGAACACATCTTCCCGGCCTCACAAAGGTCTCTCAGAGCTGCCCAACTGCCCTCCAGCAGCCAGGCCAGATGGACACTGGAGGGGGAACCTAGTTTGGAAACAGCTTGCGAGCTCAGCGGGGGTGGGCTGGGCCAGGGGCAGGCTTCACTCTATCTCCCTGTCTCCATGCAGTTCTGCCTCCTCCTCCTCCTGGCCTGCTTTCTGATGTCCCCAAGGCCTTTCCAAGCAGGGAGAGTGGAAGGACAGAGTGGATGTGGCCAATCAAGAAACGACGTCTTTTAATCAGGTCATCCAGGCAGCCCCTTGTCTAACCCGGCTGGCTGTGAGCCTTTTGCCTGGGGATCATTGTGTTTTGTAACAGCGAAGCTGACCTCAAGCTAGACCGCTCTGTCCGGATGCTTGTTTGAGCTAAACAAGCACAGGAGTGAGCTCACCAGAGAGTTCTGTCTTGTGGGAAGGTCTCCAGAAGGGGGCGCTGCTGTTTATATAGGGGAGTCAGCAGAGAGCCTCCCCCTGCTTAGGTCACCAGGCCTAAGAGCCTGTGGTTGGATTTTCCTTGGGTACAGAGGCTCCAGATTTTCTAGAGATGTGTAAAAAGGAGACTCATACAACTTGTAAGAGAAGCATCAAGTTTACTAAATAGAAGGGGATAATACAAAAACAATTTTGCATTTTTATGACCAATCAGTGTTAGAAAACACAAGTTTTTGGATAAAGATGTGGTATACACACCACACACACACACACACACACACACTGGAATGTATGTTATGTACAATGGAATATATATATATATATAATGGAATATTACTCAGCCATCAGAAAGGATGAACACTTACATTTACACTGATGTGGCTGGAACTGGAGCGTATTATGGAGAGAGAAATAAATCCATCAGAGAAAGACAATTATCACAGGGCTTCACCCATATGTGGAATGTAAGAGCGCAGAAGATCATAGGAGGAGGGAGGGTGAACTGAATGGAAGGAAATCATGAGAGGAAGACAAACCATGAGAGACTCTTTTTTTTTTTTTAAAGATTTTATTTATTTATTTGACAGAGAGAGAGAGAGATCACAAGTAGGCAGAGAAGCAGGCAGAGAGAGAAGGGGAAGCAGGCTCCCTGCCGAGCAGAGAGCCCGATGCGGGGCTCGATCCCAGGACCCTGAGATCATGACCTGAGCCGAAGGCAGAGGTTTTAACCCACTGAGCCACCCAGGCGCCCCACCATGAGAGACTCTTAACTATAAGGAACAAACTGAGGGCTGCTGGAGGGGAGGTGGTTGGGGGGATGGGGTAACTGGGTGATGGGCATTAAGGGGGACACGTGATGTGATGAGCACTGGGTGTTATATGAAACTAATGAATTACTGAACTCTACCTCTAACTCTACCTAACCCACAATGATGTACTATATGTTGGCTAATTGAATTTAAATTTTAAAAAAGTAAAAAAAAAAAAAAAAGAAAGAAAGAAAGAAAATAAAAAGAAAACACAAGATTTTAAACCTAACAGCTAAAAAAGAAACAAAGGCTATAAGGGACCAGAAATAAATCTAATAAAATGCATGCATGATCTTTATGACCACACACTATTAAGCCTCACTTATTCAGGTGTTCTTCAATAGATGAATAAGGTGTTCATGATACAAAGGTTCACTGTCATTTCAATTTTTCCTAAATTAATTTATAAACTCTAAATGACACCAAACCAAAGTCAGGCAGGGATCTTTTTTTGTGTGTAACTAGAGGAGATGATTCTAACCTTGCTGTGAAAAAGCAAAGGGCCCAAAGAGTTCTAAAATTTTGAAGGAAACAAGATGAGTGACTTGCCCTATAAGATTCTTAGATTTTTTTAAAAAGATATTTATTTATTTATTTATTTATTTATTTATTTGACAGAGAGAGAGAGAGAGAGGGAGAGATCACAAGTAGGCAGAGAGGCAGGCAGAGAGAGGGAGAAGTAGGCTCCCTGCTGAGCAGAGAGCCTGATGTGGGGCTTGATCCCAGGATCCTGGGATCATGACCTGAGCTGAAGGCAGAGGCTTAACCCACTGAGCCACCCAGATGCCCCAGATTCTTAGATTTTCTAAATTAAGGCAGTGTGGTGTTGGCCCAGAAAGAGACAAATAGAACCAATGGAACATAATAGGCATTTCCCAGACAGGTTGCACTGGGAATTTGGTAATCCATACAGAAACACAAAACCAAAAAGAACCCATTAAATTCTAGGTGAAAAATTTGAAAAGCAGAACTTTTGGACTTCTAGGAGCAAATACAGAAAACTTTGAACATCACAGTGTAGGCAATACTAACTGAAAATACAAAAAGAACAAACCATAAAAGTAGCGGTAAATTTGACTGCATTAAAAATGTAAAGCCTCTTTTCATCAAAAGATGCCATAAAGGAAAAATGAAAACTAGACAAGCACAAAGCAGGAGACGATCTTGGCGATGTGGCAGCCATGGGAGTGTGCTGCTCCGTCTCCCTTCTAGAGAGAAGCACCTGTCAGGTGTGGGGCTGGAGGACAGCCTGTAGCTGCTGTGCCCTTGAGAGCCACCACGGGGTTCAAGTTGAGGCCATATTCTCCCTGGCCTGATCCCTACCGAAGACTGAGCATGAGAACCAGAGCTGAGCCGTTCCTGCCCAATGTCAGACTCTTTTTTTAAAGATTTTATTTATTTATTAGAGAGACAGAGAAAGTGAGAGAGAGCATGAGAGGAGAGAAGGTTAGAGGAAGAAGCAGACTCCCCATGGAGCCGGGAGCCCGATGTGGGACTTGATCCCAGAACTCAAGGATCATGACCTGAGCCGAAGGCAGTCGCTCAACCAACTGAGCCACCCAGGCGCCCACGTCGGACTCTTTTAAAAGAAAAGCCAAACTTCTGGGGATCAGTAGCTGGGCAGAGACTTTCTCAAAGCTGTCCTACAGTGAAGGCTCCTCATAGCCAGTCCTCCTTCCTTCTCTCTTCCCCTTTCCAGATGGCAAGATCTACATTGGCAGCTGAAGGCTCCCCCTGCCATTCCCACCCCCATCCCATTACCCTTCAGAAGCATTAGCCCCAACAATTGTCTTGCACTTCAAATTCCCTCTTGGGATCTGCTTCTTAAAGGACTTGAAGAGACATAGCCTGTAAGTGACAAAGGACTGGTATCCAGAATGTGTGTGAAAACCAAAGTATAGATTGCAAAGACAAACAATTCAATAGAAAATCAGGCAAAAAGAAAAAAAAAGGAAAAGAAAAAGAAAAAAAGAAAGAGGAAGAAAAAGAAAGAAAGAAAGAAAGAAAGAAAGAAAGAAAGAAAGAAAGAAAGAAAGAAAATCGGGCAAAAGATAGGAACAGGTAGTTCACAGAAGAAATCTAAAAGGCCAATAAATACAAGAAAAGATACGCGAACTTACTCATAGTCAGGGAACTGTAAATTACAGCAACCCAGGTACCATCTTATACCTATAAGACTGGTGAAACCCCAAAACATTTGCAAAGTATTGGGGGAGATATGGAGCCAAAGGAACATATACTGTTGGTGGGAGGGCAACTAGATGCCGCCATTTTGGATCTTAGCTTAGTAATGACAGCACTCCTTTAGTAAAGGTGAGCAAGTACTCACCCATCGATTCCTCGTAAGAGACTCTTCTGTGTGTGCATAAGGAGGCTTGTAGAAGAATATACTGCAGAATTATTTCAAAGAGGAAAAGAACCCAGGACAACCTAAATGTCCACCAAGAGAAAAATCCATGAACACATTGTGGGATAGACAGGCTACGGCAGAATATCATAGAGCTATGAAAATAAATAAACCAAAGCAAAAACTTCCATATGGAATGGAAGTGAAAAGCTGCACTTGGGCTGTGAAAAATTCTAATAATATTTATTTTAAGAAAATTTAAGAAAACAACCACAGAAAGAGAACGAGGAAAAGAGACACTTGTTTATCCTCTAGTCTAGAACCAAGTTGACAAGTACTTTTGACATAATTTGTCTGGGCCACACTAACTCTCGAAGGAGGCTGTGATTTTGTAAGCTTTTTATCTATTAAAAGCAGACGGAAAAAAAAAGCAGACAGAAAAGGGCTGTTGTTAACATTTTTTTTTTCTCATCGACCGTTGAGGTTGCTAAGGTTTGGTGGTATTCTCTTCAAAGTCTGCCCCCCTTGAAAGGGCCCGGGGAGTACACATGGGAGGGGAGAGGTGTGGGGAGGGACCTCTGGTGGGGGCAGAGGCGAGGTTGGTGTGGGAGGGCTGTGGGGTCCCCGGATGTGTACCCCTGCTAGGGAGCTGCGGCCTGGCCCCGTCTCAGGCTGACAGAAGCCGATAGTCCAGCTGCCGTCTCATGTATGTTGTCCTGGAATTCTTGCTATGTCGCGGGAGTCCAGCTCTCGCCAGCGATGAAATTACAGACAGCAGGGTCCAGCCTCGCCTAGGTGACCCCAGAGGGGAAACCTCTTTTCTGGATCCTGGCTTTGGAAAACCTCCCAGGCCTCTCTGCCAGGGCCTTGTCCCTAGTTGCCTTCCTGACCTGGGACCGGCTGACAAGCCCTGAGGGGCTCACCGGCGCCTCTGGGTCCATAGGAAAGTGGCCTCCACGGACTTTGCCACCGCACCTTCCGATCGTGTCAACCGCAGATAACACAGGGGTCCCCCTTAATCTGCGGTTTCAGTGACCGGAGGTCAGCCCAGTCTGAAAGCCGATGATCCTCTTTCTGCCCTATCAATAGAAGATCAATAGTTGCCTATCACTTGGCCATAACACCTACATCATTTGCCTCACTTCGTCTCATCATGTGGGCATCTCATCATCTCCCATCATCGCAGGAAGAGAAGAGTGAGTACAGTATCATAAGATCTCTTGAGAGAGAGACAGAGAGAGACCATATTTGCAGGCCTTTTATTTGATATACCGTTACGATTGCTCTATTTTATTGTTAATTATTGTTGTTCCTCTCTTACTGTGCCAAATTTAGAAATCGAACTTTGTCATAGGTATGTATGTAGAGGGAAAAGCATAGCATACCTAGGCTTCAGTGTTATCCGAAGTTTTAGGCATCCCCTGGGGGCCTGGGAATGTATCCAGTAAGCTGAGGGAGCTGCCGTAAGCACTAAGGACGAGTAGGATCTGGGCTAGGGCCGTCCATGAGCTGACCACATGGGTCTGGTACCCTAAGACTTTTCGATCAAAGGGGGTGTTATTTTATTTTTTAAAAATCTGATTCAGAAATATTTATTGAGTCTTTCAATGTATTTGGGGGAAAACATGGAACAAGATTCTGACCTTGTCCCCAAGGCATGCAAAACTCAGAGAAGACAGACAAGGGGACAGGGGGTTACAAGCAGATGAAGTAAGGGCTGGGGTGGATGAGAGAGGGGCTCCACACGCCCCCCAGAGCCCCATCTCACCTAACCCCGGAAGTCTGAGAAGCTTCTGGGCAGACAACAGAACCGCAGGGGCTGAAGGGGAACCATCTGGCCGGGTGCTCTGGGTGGGGGTTGGGGGGCAGTGAGAGTGACTGTTAGGACAATTCAGAGAGAAGCTTCTAGACAGAGAAGAGAGCCAGGAAAAGCTTGGTGGCAAAGAGCAAGGACAAAAGGAAATCAAGTGGCCAAGAATGGTGTGGATGGGGAAACCCTGGGGGGGTCAGAGGGGCCAGTAGAGCCTGGGAAGGAAGGAGTCCTTTCCCACAAGGGGGCCGTGGAAGGAGGCACCCTTCCCTTCCCTCTGGAAGAGCTATGTGGTGGGCAGAATAATGGCCCAAATGGCAGAAAAAGAGTTTACTTTCTAATCCTGGACTCCGTGACTGTGTTACGTTAAAGGCAAAAGGGACTTTGCAGGTGTGGTTACATTAAAGATCTTGAAATGGGGAAATTAATCTGGGTGAGCCGGGTGGGCCTTAGATGTAATCTAACAAGAGTCCTTAGAAGATGGAAGAAGGCAGAAGTTCAAAGTCAGAGGGAGGTTCAAAGATGCTGCGCTCCTGGCTTCCACGATGGAGGAAGGGGCCCAGAGCCCAGGGCTGCAGCAGCCTCTGGAAGCCACAACACATCAAGGGGATAGCTTCCCTCCTAATGCCTCCGGAAGGAACGCAGCTCTGCCGGCACCTTGATGTGAGCCCAGTGAGACTTAGTTTAGGCTTGTCACCTCCGGGAACTGTCGGATAACAAATGTGTGTTGTTTTAAGCTACTAAGTTTGTAGGGATTGGTGACAGCAGCAACTGGAAACTGATGGGAGGTGAACAGACTCTAGAGTGATTTAGTAAATAATTTGCTTAGAGAGAGGATGTGGGAGAGAGGCCTCATGGGGTTTCTGGGTGTGAGTTAGGGAGGAGGGGAGGTGATCACATATCAGTCTTGGACACATTAGGTTTGAGTGTCCGTGGGGGGGGGAGGCAGGGCTTCAGGGTAAAAATGTCCAGTGAGCAGCTGTCTTCTTCTTGGGTACAAATGAGCAGATTTCTGTTCTGCACTCCTGGATTCTCCCTTTTATCCCTGTTCGTGCCCTCCCAGACATAGCAGGCCTCATCCAGGGGCTTAAAAATGTTCCTGGGCTCCGGCTCCCAGTGCTTCTTCAAGCAGAGCCGCCCCTTCCTACTGATTGGAGCATTAGGGTCTGCACGGAGCCGCATCCGCGTCCCAGCAGCGACCCTGCCATCTGGGCTAGCTGGCAGCCCAGAGCAGCGTCCCCCCAGCCCGCGAAGGCCTCGATAATAGCTGGCCGCCTGAGCTATCTCCCTGGCCTCCCCTCCCCCACCCTTCTCCGTCCCTTCAGTCCTTACCCTCGCTCTTTCTCTGCTTTTCCCCGCTCAGATTTGGGCCCTGCAAGCAGGCAGCCAGCCTTCCTGACTCTGCTCCTGGCATTTGAACTTTATCTTAATGCTGCTGCTTCAGGATCAGAGGACCCCAGCCCCACTCCCCAGCATTTGCACATACTGTTCTCTCCACCTGGAACGCGTTTCTGGAAGAAACCACTGGGTCTGCTTGCCTCAATTTTCAAAGCACTTCTGCAGGCTTTTTGTACAGCGATGATCATTTCATTTTATGTAGCTCATGGATCATAGATTATGTGTAAAGGACAGTTGACCAGCCTGTGTCCCTCTTGACCACAAGCTACTGGTGAAGAGGGACCCTGGTTTATCTATTTCAGGATCCCCTGCACCTAATAGGGTAGGTAGTTCAATCAATGTTTTTGTCGAAGGGAAGGAAACCCTTCTAGATTGCCTCTTTATGTCTTCGCTTTGTGCATAGCTAGGGGAGCTTGCACCAGCAGACGGCGAGTGCACTAATTAGCAACAGGTGAATAGCCACACTCTAATCTGTGTGCATCACTTGTCACTTACATAACAGAGCCTTCTCCACGGTTAGCTGTCTCCCTCATTCTGCAAAAGCTCCCGTTCTCTTCAGCACGGAGATCTCGCACCCCCCGCTCCCCGACAGATATCTGTCTTTGGCCTCCCTTCTCTTGTTTGACGATGTAAGCCAGGCAGGAAGGCATGGCCTCTGTCTCGGAATGCTTTGGCACATCTGGAACCCAGAGGACAGAGTCACATGGAATGTGTGGCTGGGGGGAGGGACGGGATGGGGCCAGAGGGTGACGGGCTTTTGGGAGTCTCCAGGGCTAGAAATTCCATTTTCCCTAGGAGCCGGCAGGAAATCGGTGTTGAGAAATGCTAGAATAATTGACCTTGAAAATGAAAAGGCAATGGGAAGCATATGAGCAGACTTAGTGGTCACCCACCTGTCACGTGAGGCCCTCCGAGCTCTTATTTCCAAAGAGAAGGACGAGCTGGTGCAGGTCTTAAGGACACATCGCAGCTGCCTTGCCAGTTCAGGCAGCTCTGTTGGGAGGGAGGGAGCCAAATGCAGCCGGGGCCCGGTCCCCCTGCCTCTCTTTCTCTTTTTTAATTTAATGTTTTATTTAAAAAATTTTAACTTGAATTCAGTGTAGTTAACATATAGTGTATTATTAGTTTCAGGGGTAGAATTTAGTGATTCATCAGTCACATATAACACCCAGTGCTCATCACATCAAGTGCCCTCCTTAATGCCCATCACCCAGTTATCCCACCCCCCCACCCGCCTCCCCTCCAGCAACCCTCAGTTTGTTTGCGAGAGTTAAGAGTCTCTTCTGGTTGGCTCTTGTATCTTTTTGTTCACTTTGCTGCACTTCCCCCAGCCTAGGAAGGAAGGTCGATCAAATTACATTTTGGCCTCGTCGTACCTCCTCCTCCTCCTCACCCCCAAGGTTAAAAGAGTTAACTCAATACTGTGCATCATAAGCCCGGAAACACTGAGCTCTGCATCCTAGAAACCTTGTACATTTCTGCAAAGAAGTTTTAAATACAAAAGACAAACATCGATTGATAAATAGCAAAGGGTGAAATATTTAATACTTTTGTGGTTCAATGGGTCTGCCATTCTACTAAAGTGATGGTGTGCAGACAAGCCTGCATGGGCCCCACCATCCACAGAAGGGCTTCTAAAACGCAGGCTGCTGGCTCTAGCCCCAGGCTCTGCTGCCTTAGGTCTGGGGTCAGGTAGAGCATTTGCATTTCTAACAAGTTCCCAGGCGATGTTGATGCCCCTAGTACAGGGACCCCTGCTTTAAGAACCACTATTTTTTTTTAAGAGCTAAGGAAACTTATGTAGAGGGGCGCCTGGGTGGCTCAGTGGGTTAAAGCCTCTGCCTTCAACTCAGGTCATGATCTCAGGGTCCTGGAATAGAGCCCCACATCAGGCTCTCTACTCAGAGAGCCTGCTTCCCCCTCTCTCTCTGCCTGCCTCTCTGCCTACTTATGATCTCTCTCTGCCAAATAAATAAATAAAACCTTAAAAAAATTTTAAAAAAGAAACTTATGTAGAGAGAAATTAACAACAATAACAAAGAATAAATAGGCACAAAAGGTATTAAGAAAACTGATTTCAGGGAGGTTACCAGGGCAAGACCTCTGGACACTTCCTTGCCCCCCGTGTGGTGGGCCGCCCTCTTCCAGAATCATCGAAGGGCGAGGAGAAATGGCTTTTCCAAAGGGGGTGCCCTGAGATTCACAGCCTCTCCCCTTTTTGACTCCTGTGATGCCTCTCCCACAACAGCATCTACCCATCCAACCTCTTGGTGCACAGCTAAGTGGAGACGAATGTCAAGGTTCAGTACCTTAAAGACGATGGGATCTGGGGGTTAGAAGTCACCACTTGTGTTAACCAAAAATACTACTGAGTTTTCTCCAAATCTTTCAGATTTCCTGGTCTTCTCTGCTCCTCCAGCTCTGGCTTTGAGTCTAATGTCTTCTAAGACAGACTTGGAAGGCCAGTGTTTCTCTATAAATAATCTCCTTTCCCCAAGAACACAGGTAGTTCTCTGTAGAAACTCAGTTACTGCTTTTGTCCTCAGTTTCC
The DNA here is from genome assembly GCA_028533885.1 of Nasua narica. Taxonomy (NCBI): domain Eukaryota; kingdom Metazoa; phylum Chordata; class Mammalia; order Carnivora; family Procyonidae; genus Nasua; species Nasua narica. Next base: position 27,098,280 of record CM052811.1, on the reverse strand, counting down.
CAGATGAGTCAAGATAATTTTGTGTTTGACTCCATGTCTGTCCTCTGATTTCACTCCAATATCATTCTCCCATGGGCTCCAACAGCCTCTGCTCCCTTCTGTGAGTCCAGAGCTGGACTCTGCCGCCTTTCCCTAGGAGAGATTCTAGCTTCCTGCCCGGCTTCCCCAGAGAATTCTCATCCCTCCACCAGTGAACTGCCCCTCGACTGCCTCGGCCTGCTTCGGACAACTTCAGACAACTTCGCAGTGTTTGGAAGGCTCCCTCTCTCCCAGGGGAAAGAGCTCTCACTTTCTAGGCAATTGCACCACTCAAATGCACCCCATCCCTCACCCCCACTGGCCTAGGCTGGGTTGCAAATTTGGCGGAGGGAGGAGGGTGGAGGGGTGAAGTAGGGGGTGGGAGGATGGGAGAGGTGGAGATCATTTGCTAATGATATATTTATCATGGGGAAAATCAGATCTCTGTTCTCCTTCCCTTACACTTAAAAAAAAAATGCAATTTGATGTCATTTTTATTTGGGGGTGTGTTCCTTGATTGGTTTTGTATTTGTGGTCTCTAAAAGGTCTTCTTTTTTTAAATAGTGCTCACCTCCTACGTTTTTGGTCTCCAAAGAGCAAACCTCACTGCCCCACCCCACCCCTCCCTTGGAATTCTCTCCAAGAGGGAAATGACAGGAGTCCCTGACAGGGCCTGCTGAGCCGTAACTCCACGCAGGGGCTCGGGGACATACTCTCTTCTAACCCACAGCCTTTCTGGGACTGCTGCTGGTGTCCTTGCTAAGCCTGGAGGACAGCACTGGGCTAGTTCTTACCTCTGATCACATGGAGCGATTGTTAGGACTCCGCGCGCAAAGCAACTGCGGAAGCCGTGGCCGCCGAGTTCAAGGTTCCGCTTGAGATCTGACCGCAGGACAAGGGTCTTCGTGACATCCGAGCAAACACCAAGATCGGCTTGCTGTTCCGGGCGGTTCTCGGCTCACGTCGTGGGGCCACGGTTAAACCATCCAAAGCCAGAGCCAAAGCTGTCCTTCTGGCTGGACACGGACGCGGTCACGGGCGGACGCCGCGGAGGCTGGGCAGCCAGCCAGAAGCTAATCAAAGGCACAAGAATCTCTCAAAATGCGGCGGCCACCCTGTCCCTCGCCGGTCTTCCTGCTCCGGAGGGGGCCTTCTAGGGTTCACCTGGATGATTGTCTCCGGCGGTCCGAATTAGGACCCCCCTGCCGAAACAACAGACCCATGCATGGCGGAGAAGCACCCCTCTCCGCATCCCTTTGCCATGTAGAGGGGTGGGGGGCCAGGCCCCCAGGATTTGGGGCTTGCTTCCTCGCGTCACTTCCTCAGAAATGGCAGCGTGAGTCCATAGCAGGCTGGGTGCCTGCCTCCCCACCCCCACGACCCTCCCATCACCCCCCGCCCCCGTCTTCCCCCCCCAAACAATGGGGTCAGCGACTGTTGCTCCCAATAAAGAGCTTCGCTGAGAAGAGTGCACTGCTTTCTGGAGTAAGACTCCTTTTGACATTTCTACCTTATTCTGAACTCAAAGAGTGGTGGGCAGGGGGTGTCTGCAATGAGGAAAATTACAGGCAAGGGGTAAGCTCCAGGACTCATTTCCTTAAAGGTATTTACAGCGAACAGAATTCTGTTTCTTTCCAGTGAGCACTCTGGCCCCTGAGTTGCCGATTCCGTGCCCTGGGCGTGCTAAGCCTCCCCCCACCCCCCCTGCCCGCTGGAGGGTACACGCCGGGGAAATCGGGAAATCGGGAAATCGGGCGTGCCGGCTTCTTCCCCGATGCCACACAGGAAGCCATCCAGATGACTGTGGGACAGGTCCCTAGGATCAGCTTTCTTTTCTAGGGGTGAGACTGAGGCTCTTGGGCAGGAGGGAGTTGCACGAGGTCCCACAGGACAAGTGCGAATAGAAGGCCAGGGACCTGCTGGAAGGGAGGCCTTGTGCCAGACCCTCCATGTTTTCCTCCCCAAGGTCCAGGCTCGGCTTCATTCCCAGGTGCACAGGACGGCCGTTAGCCCCCCGAAATGTGCTTCTGGCCAGAAGAACGTGTTCTTAATAATACAAGACATTAATTGAGCATTTACTGTATGCCCTGCACTGTTCAAAGTACTCGACATGCATTAGCTCAATAGCCCTATGAAGCAAGAGCTGCTATAATCACCCCCATTTTACAGAAGAGAAAACTGAGGCACATAGGCCTCATAGGAAGTACCAGAGCCAGCGCTCTTAATTTCCACCTTCTGCTGTCTCATGCCCTTCACTGTCTGGGTATTAAGGACACAGTTTCCCAGGCACGCTGTGTACCCCTAAGCAGCTTCATGGACACCATCACATTTAATTTCTTTCTACAAACAGCCCTCGGGGGCAAGTAGATTGAATAATACTGTTCTCACCAGAGGCCGAGGAGACTGAGGCAGAAGTCAAGCACCTTCTTCAAGATCACTTTACTAGTTAGTAGTAAACGAACCACTCAGGACTCCTGATTCTGAAGAAATGTTTGCTGCATTGACTGGCCTGGGAGTTAACCGTCTTTGCTGGATAGGGGAGGAGCAGTCTGCCCAGCATAAAAGCAGGGAGTCAGGTGATTTATGACCCAGGACTTCCCCATCGTGAGCTGCTTGCAGAATAGAATGGAGGGGCGCCTGGGTGGCTCAGTGGGTTAAAGCCTCTGCTTTCACCTCAGGTCATGATCTTAGGGTCCTGGGATCGAGTCCCGCATCAGGCTCTCTGCTCAGTGGGGAGCCTGCTTCCCCTGTCTCTCTCCGCCTGCCTCTCTGCCTACTTGTGATCTCTCTCTCTCAAAAAAATAAATAAAATCTTTAAAACAAAAAAAAATGGAATGGAATAATTACCTCTAGGTGCTTTTGGGCTAGGAAGGCAAGACAGGCGTTCCTCCCCTTAGGTGGTGGGTGTGAACCCTAAGCCCACAGAGGGAAGGGAGGAGTCTTGGAAACCCATCTCAACAGTGCTGAGCTGTGCTTTGTCTCAGGCCTCCCGGAGCTGGCCCGTGGGGTCACCTCGAAGAAGTAGAAACAATGGCCACCCCTTGTCTTGAAGCACCCTGTCTTCCTGTGGTGTCTCTGGCATGTTCTCTGTAAGAACCTCACATTCATCCTCCTGAGACAAGAATATCTGAGGATCTGGTCACCATCAATCAGGAGGGCCCCTTTCGGATGAGTCCCCACCTGCCACCTCCCTGCCGGCTAGCCTCCTTCGGTCCAGGGTGGGAATTGCTTTTGGCATCTTCTCTGTTCCAGGTGGTTCCCAGCAGGCAGGGTTGCAAGACCGAGCTCATTCGGCATGCAGGACACTACCCAGAGTAATGTCACCGAAAGAGCCTCCTGGGCCCCTTACCTCGAGGGGAGGCGAAGGGCTGACCATGAGCGCCCATGAATGGCCTGTCAAACACAAAGGGAAAGCGAGTAGAGACCTTAGAGACCGCTTTTTAATTTTTTGGAAAGCCAAGGTCGGAGAGTTGAGACATTTGCTCAGGGACCCTGGAAGGGTCCGCAGTGTTGCTGGAAGCAGAGCCCAGCAGTGAGGGCTCTAGGTCCAGCCCGCTCCCCACAGCTCCCCAGAGATGTCAAGGAGGAGCCTGCCATCTGCTCGGCTGGGGGCTCGCTCAGTGCTGCACAGCAGATAAAAAAAAAAAAAAAATCAGGACTTTCCTGGGTGCGAACATTTCCCTATCCTCTCTCCCCCACAAATCCCTGCGGTCTCAATTTGATGCAGACTCAGTATAGACGGGGTGAGCAGGCACGAGGAAACCCCACCGGCCAGAGCCAGGAATCTGTCTGCAAGATGGAGAGATGTGGGAAGCACCGAGCAGGTGGGCAGGCATCAGACACCACGTGCCTTGGAGGTGGCGGCACCGCCACCCTGCGCCGCCCAGCCTTCCTGGCACCGGCCGCCTCCCCCACCGCCACCCCCACCACCAGAGGGATGATTCAGCCAGAGGGCACAGTAAAACCTGTTAGCCATGGAACACCAAGTAAACAGCCCCTAGGAATTTCTCTTACTTGAATTTCAACTCATTTACTTGGGAGCATCTGTCCTCTCCGGTTGGGGGGAGGGGGTAGGGCGGGGAAGGCTAAGATTACAATGTCCTTCTGCCTAAAGGAGCCCACGGGGTCTAGAGGCGCCCACCGAGGTCCCCAAACACCGCCCTCAGGATGTTTGCTGGGGCTGCTGCGAGTCCAGAGGGTGGGGAAAGGGGAGACTGAGGAGGACGCTTATTCCCTGTACCCTCTCACCCCCTGCCACTGGTTGCTCAGCTTTATCAGTGGATTCTGCCGACATTTTGTTTGAGGTGATGATTCTGTTGCTGAAGGTTTTTGAGAAGCACGGATCACACGGGGAGATGTGGGAGGGGAGAGAGCAAGGTTTTAGGCTCACACCTCCACCAGCTTGGGAGCTCCATCAAGTCTGCTCAGCCGGGGCTCCTGGGAAGCTCAGTGGGTTGGGCATCTGCCTTCAGTGCAGGTCATGATCCCGGGGTCCTGGGATCGAGCCCCGCATTGGGCTCCCTGCTCAGCGGGGAGCCTGCTTCTCCCTCTCCCTCTCCTGCCTGCTGCTCTGCCTGCTTGTGCTCTTTCTCTCTGTCAAATAAATGAATAAATAAAATCTTAAAAAAAAAAAAAAAGGCTGCTTATCCCAAGAGCCAGACCTTGGCTATTTCCACTTTGAGGAAGGCTCACCTGGGCTTTAGCCTCTCCTCCCTCGCGAGAATGGTCAGGGAGTCTGCTCTTCCCTGGAAATACTCTCAGGCCTGTGCTCTCAGGCCGGCCCCGCCGCTATCTGCCCACCAGGGTCTCCCATTCACCCACTGTCCCACCCTAGAGTCTTTCGCAGGTGAGCCCAAAGATGTGACGCTACCTGAAATGATAAAAAGGGTGATTAAAGATCAAGGTTCTATTATTGTATAAATTGGCAGGGAAGAAAAAAGATTGGGGGTGGGGTGGGGAAGGAGGCAGGAAGGGAGATGAGGACTCCTGAGCCTTGAAACCCGCTCAGGGCTACTTTTAGCAAATAATATTTACTTTCTAGATCCCGGAGGAAGGGATGCAGAGACTTTGAGGCAGCTCCCGCTGGCTCTGGTTAGGCAAAGTACACTAATTAGGATGGGGTGGGAAGCCAGAAAAAACGTAATTACTCATCCGATCCCAAATGAAGCTCATTGACTCCTTGGGAAAGTTGCCCCTGGAACACACCCTGTTGGAAAGGTCAACACCGCCAGATGAAAACTGCAGGCCGATCGGGAGTGTCCTCTGACATTCAACTGAGGACTGACAGGTCTCCAGAAAAAGGCCAGGCACCTTTGCTGACTGCTCAATTCCCAGCTCAAGCTTGCTCTCCAAATTCCATGACGAGCGGAATTCTCCACCTCCCCCAAGCGCCTTCGTGCTGTTCCGTGCGCTTACCTACGAAAGGAATGACGACTCTCAAAGGAACGGTTCCCTGTGTAGTAGGTGGATCTCAGGGGGCTGGGGGGTTGGTGATGACGGAGCGGAGGAAGAGGGAAAAATCATAAGGTTATGTACAGGTTAGCAAATCTGGATTTTTAAAAAGGAGGTTTTGGAGAATACCTCCACTCCAAAAATAGAGGTTATGGAACACAAAAACAGGCAGAAACTTTCCATTGAGATTCTTAGGAACAGAGGGATTTCAGCTCAAGGGGATGAGAGCTTAGTAATTCAACTCCCTTATCCTTATGACTAAAAATAAGGATGAGTAAGGAATGGAATCCTAGCTCCCTGTCATCTCAGACAGCCAGGCCTCGTACCTGGGCTTGTAAATCAAGCAAGCAGGCACACCAGAGAGAAATAGGTGCCTTTGTAAATATTTCGACTGTGATCTACCCATTATTAAGGCAGTAAGGTTGAGGACCACAGGGCACCCACGGATCCCCATTGGGTCCTTCTCTGGCCAGCTGCTTCCCGGGAAGGTCAGAGCCCGTGCTTGAAATGACTCCAAAGTCAGCTGGCCTCTCTCAGACCGCGTGTCCTTGCATCTTCTGTCGCTCGGAATGGCTTGTGTGTCCTCCAGAATTTCTCAGGCTGCATCTCCAAATGCCTTCTGCACGATTTGGAATGTCATTCTTATCTCACAACCTGCTCTCTCCAACCAGGGATTCCTCCCAGGGCACTGAGTGCGTTTCCACCAGGCGCTCACATCGCCACAGCTGTGAGAGCAGAGAGAGCCGGGGACAGGTGAAGCTGTCACAGCAGCAACTTCTCAGACGTGACAAAAGAACTCCAGCCAACAAGAGAACCCAAAGAATGTCTCCGTTACGGGGGGGGGGGGCAGTCTGTGGGACATATGTTTCCTTAGGGGCAAACCTCAAAGGCTGGGACCCTGGCCAAATGGGATGGCGAAAGGCTGACTCCGGGAGAAGGGAAGGTGAGGGACACAGATACCTCCCGAATGTCCTGAGCCGAGTCAACGCGAGACAGATTTCACACAAGGCAGATCTAAATTCCTTTTGGGATTCCCCTAATTAAATTCTCTGAGACTTTGAAATTACGGCAAGTATAGGGTGTAAATGACTGTGTTCTATTCGTCTTCCATTAGGCTCATACCGTTTATGATCGTCTTTGGCTCACGGTCGTTGGCTATAACCAAACTGCACTGAATCCCACGAAAGGTAAGGACATTTTTATTTAACTCTCCCAGAACCCCATATAGAGATGTACACACACACACTCTCTTTCTCTCTCTGCAGGACTTTACTATTATCCAGGTTGAGCCAATATTTCTGTTGTCCTAGGAAAAAGGAGACGAGGCATTAAGGGTATCTGTATTTACCTGACTCAGTACAGATTTTTTTCAGGGTGTGCCTCTGGCCCTGGAAACTGGGAACTCAAACTTAGAAGGAAAGAGAAAGACAAGTGAAAGACAAAGGTGCCCGGCCTTTTTCTGCCATTTAGAAATCTCAGAGACTGGAGGCACAGGGCGAGCGTTACTGGTGTCTCCAAGGCCTCCCTTTGGCTCCCATCTTCCCAGAGGACCTGGGAGAGCGGGATTCCGCCCCATCCCCAGCATAAACCTGAGATAGCCACGGGTGCGCTGACCCCATGGGCTGCTCTGGGAGAAAACAGTGAGGGCCATGGGTTGGATAAAAGGATGTTCATGAGATACAGCGTGGTGAGAAAAGCCTGATGTAAAATCTGGGCTCCACCATCTACCAGCTGTGAGATCTTGTCCACATGCTTTAAACTCTCTGGGCTTCAGTTTCCTTGTGTGGTGCGATGATCAGAATTGTCTAAAGGGACCGTGGGTTCTCACTCTAGATTGCCTGGACAGTGAGACTGCGGGGACAGGGCGGGAGGCTCGCACTGTCTCCCCAAGTCGGCCTAGCCCACGGGCCCACTCATTCTTCTCCTGACAGGAGGGACTCTAATATCCCATGGTCCCCAAGATCTGGGCAGTTGACCTTCTCAGACAACTCCTAGAAACAGCTGGCAAACCCAGACCGCCTGGCCCCACTGTCTGCTTTCCTAGGCTTGGACTATTAGGGAAGATGGGTGGACCCAAGAGATGGCTGCCTTCGCTCATTTTGTAGATCCTTGCTTGATTCATTGGCCCTCTCCCTGATACAGCACATTCCCTAGCTCATGTCTTGTGACACCATGGAGTTTGTCTCGGACCCTGGTCACAGGGAGCCATCCTGTGCGACGCCTTGTTTGCAGAAATGGGGTTAGTAACACCTTAAAGGACTGTGGTAAAAATCATTTGCCCGGTGAGGTCCAGAGGCAAAGACCTGAATATAGGCACGAAGTTATGCCTGGACTTGTGTCTTCAGGACATTTAAATATGGAGATCATTGCCCAAAATGAAGTGACTATTAAGAGATTTTACCTGAAACACTTCACCGAGTGAAGCTTGCTTGGTTCACCTACATTTCCTCTGTGCCCTTTAGAGGCCCGCAGGCTCCTGACTCCTGTATGAGGCAAACTGGCTTCCCTAACTAATTTTTATGTTAGATTGAGTTCACTCTCTGAACCCAGTGAGAGGATGGCCCGCCCCAGGATCTGAGGTGGGTGGTTACGTGTGTGGCAGTGGCAGGGGTGTGCGTCCCAGTGTGAAAATGAGAGAAGGGATGTGGAAGCGTAAACGCGCGTGGGTCCTCACATCTCAGTCTCTGCATCCTGACAAGAGAGGGCCCTTGCTAGCCTCTTGAGATCTCTGTCCCCAACCACGGCCATCCCAGAAGCGGGCCTTTCCAAGGATTAGTCCTTTCTGCTGCTGAGGTGGAGAAACATTAACACCAACAGTGACGGTTCAAGACCTGCCCTCCCCGGGGGGAGGGCTGCATGGGTCTTCAGCAGCCCGATGACACGACCACAATCCCGGGAGAGCACCGTCTGCAGCAAATCTGGGGTGTCCTCAGAAAGTGCCGAGGACTGCGGCCCCGCAGACTGGCCTGGGCGCCAGGGAAAAGACAGTCCAGAGGGGAGACCCTAGCTGAGGATGTCACAGCTCTTGTTCAGTGATGGATTGGGCTTGGGTTTGTTTTGTTTTGTTTTGTTTTGTTGTCTTTGAATTTTATACCGTTCTTTGAATGTGCCCCAGAATGAACAATTATAGTAAACCTCATTAAAAAAATTTTTTTTTCTTGATCCATAATTCACATATTATATAATTCACTCATTTAAAGTACAATCCCATGTGGGTTTTTTTTTTGATATATTACCATGTTAATTTAAAAAATTGTGGTAAAATATTTGTAACGTAAAATGTGCAATTTTTAAGTGTAAATTCAGGGGGCACTGATGACATTCACAATGTCGAGGAACCATCATTCCTATATCCAAAAGGTTTCCATCACCCCAAACAGGAACTCTGTAACTTTGTAACCAACTCCCACCTGCCCATCCTCCCAGCCCTTGGTAGCCTCCAACGAGCTTTCCTCCGTCTCCATGAATTTGCTTATTCCGGACCCTCCTATAAGTGGAATCTTATGGTATTTGTCTTTTTTGCGTCTGGCTTATTTTACTCAGCTTCACGCTTTGTAGGTTCGTCCATGGTGAGGCAGGTGTCGGAACTTCATTCCTGTTTAAGGCTGAATAATATTCCATCACACACACACGTGCGCGCGCACACACACACACACACACACACCATGATTTATTTATCCAATCATCTGGGGGTGGACACATGGGTTGTTTTATTTTTTGGCTATTGTGAATAATCCTGCAAGGAACGTCGGCGTGCAAGTATCTCTTCAAGTCCCTGTTTTCTATCCCTTTGGATTTAGACCGAGCTGTGAAACACCGTCCGCTTTTAATTTCCTCCCCCCATCCCGGGTGCTCACACCAAGCCAGAAAATGAACTCTGATCCTAAAAATAGACAGAGATTTAGATGTTCTAGGGCAAGCTGACTGCAGTGCGACCACACAGGAGGGCCTGTGTCGATCCTTTGTCTCTTCAAAGCCACAAATGATATCGCTCCCTCTGTGTGCAGGTCGCCAAGCCTCTGTGGAGGGCAGTGTGGCGGGGACGGCAGATACTCTCAAGGGGGCTCCTCCTTCGGGAGCAGAAAAACAGAGGACACTCCGTTGTTCCTGAGGAGAGTGGCCCATTTGGGAGGAAGGAGAGAAGAAATTGGCATATTGAGTCTTTTCGAGGGGGCCAGGTGCTGGGGGAGGGGCTGTCGGCTGATCCTATCCTCTGGCCTTGCTCCCTTCTGGCTCAAAGGAGTAACTCACTGGCTCAAAGACTCAGTGGCAGAAACGGACGAGCGGAACTTCGAAAACCCAAGCAGCTGACACATCCTGAATGAGGCTCCTGCAAAATGCTGTGGGAGCTCAGCACAGGGAGAACCCACTGCGGGGTCTCCACCGCTGGGGGGTCCCGGGGCATTTTCATAGAGAACGTGGGTAGGTGGGCCGTGAAGCTGGACCATAAAGGCTAATTTTTTTTTAGAGATTGTATTTATTCATTTGAGAGAAAGAGAGAGAGAGAGCATGAAAGAGGAGAAGGTCAGAGGGAGAAGTGGACTCCCTGTGGAGCTGGGAGCCGGATGCGGGACTCGATCCCGGGACTCAGGGATCATGATCTGAGCCGAAGGCAGTCGCTTAACCAGCTGAGCCACCCAGGCGCCCATGAAGGATAATTTTATTTGCACAGGAAGACGGGACAGGGAAGGGGAGCAGCAGGAATTGAGATGCGGTTGAGAAGTATGGAAATTGGTTCAGAATCTTTTTCTCTTATATTGGTTGAACCTCCAAGTCTAGCAGTTGCTGTCTGAGATTCGGGTCTGCAGGGGTCTCTTGGGAGGCAGATGCTGAGAAGGCGGGTTGTGAGCAGGGTCTTTACTGGGGATTGCTGCTGGGGTCCACACCAGGGGGAGGGAGCTGGAGTGGCCGGAGGGGGAGGTGGGCCTGCGACACCTGCCAATGAATGTGGCCCTTCCTTTGTCCCAGGTGACCCTTCTCTCCTGCATTGGTCAGTCATTAGATACGGGCTGCCCTGGGAAGGAGCGTGACCTTGGACGAGTCCATAATCTTCAACCAATAGAATCCTCAAAGAGGGTGGACAGCTGAGGCCTATCGGCTGACAACATTTGTGGCATCTGGCAGAATCATGTTTCCACTCCCAAAGGGGGATCTGGTGGCAGAGCATAGGGTCCCTGTGCACAGACTCCCCGAGGGTCCCCTTGCCCTGTTGTGTGCTCAAGGCTGAGGACCATCAGATTCCTCGGGCCCCTCGTCTCTCCTCACTTAAGTGATGGTTGAAACAATAAATCAGCTTGAGTGTGTTGAGCAGATGTCTAACATCTTCGATATTAGACAGGAAGACGAACGTGTGTGTTGTTATTAATTAGTTGATTGATTAAAAAGAATGTTCATTCATCCAAAATGCAGAATTTTCAATATATATTTCACATGTATTTGAAAACAGAGTAACACATTCTGATATTACTTCTAAATGGGGTTCCCAAGGAAAATGTCAAGAACCCCATCATCTTTCAGAGCAAAACAAACACCTCCCCCCGCCCGCTGGGGATTAGAGACAGGAGGGGTTTTTATATCAGTGAAGACAAGCAAAGGCCGCAGCTGTCCATGCTGTAACCCTAGCTCCAGCTGCTCACATCTCTCCATTGTCCCTGGATTTTCTCACTTCAGTGTGAGTGGTTAACTCTTAAGGAGCTGGGGTCCTAATCTCAATAAGCCAGTGGCTGCCTCCTGCACATTCAGGGGAATGATCAAAATGGGTCTTGGATAACATTCCTGTGTGTTCCTCCCATCCTACCCAAATGACAATTAGAATAAACTTAAACAAAGGGAGAAGATATTTGCTGATGTAACTGAAAAGCCCTGAAGGCTTCAGGAATGGCTGAATCCAGGGGTTCCAAAAAAATGTCATCAGATCCCAGCTTCTCTCCCCCTCTTGGCTTTGCCCCGTCTCGGTTGGCTCCATTCTCAGATGGGCTTTTCTCCTGTAGTGAAAGAGGGATGCAGCAGCTCCAGAATTTTCGGGTTCACATTCCGTTCAGCTGGAAAGAGTGAGCCTCTTACCCAGGAGCTTGGGCAAAAGTCCCGAGGTTTGATCAGCTTGAACAGTCCTAAGGTACATGTCTGCTTAAGCCAATTACTGTGGCCAGGAGGATGAACTATGCTGATTGTCATGTCCTGCGCCTCTGGAATCAGGCATAGACCCCACCCCTGGCCCCCACCTTGAACATATGGATTGATGCAATTAAAGCAGCTAAAGCCCAAAGAAGAGCGTGGCAGACACAGTCAGTTGCTGTGGCTGATTAGGTGGGTTTGGAACACAACGTATGTCTTCCTTCCTTCCCCTGGAGTACCTCCCTGTATCACAGGTGACTAAGACCGAACAAGGACATTTCCCAGATTCTCCTGCAGCTATAATTTCTGCTGTGATTTGATTCTGCCTGTTGAATGCTCTTCTATGAATCTTGCCAACCCTATAGCTGTCTCCTCCCTGCTACTGCCTTGCAACCCCACCCCCTACTTTTTTCTTGCTGGCAGTGCCCACTCCCACTAGAGACTCCGAGAGCCCTTCCCAGTCTCTTTGCAGCTGTGTGTTGGGTGTGATGTGAGGAGGCAAGCATTCCTGGACAAGTTTTCTGCCCTCATGACAGAAAAGAGAAATCTTCCCTCCTGCTTTTGGATGTGGTTGGGAGAGAATATGCTGTGTGGTGCTGAAGCAGCCTTTTTGTAACCCTGTGGCAATAAGCCCGAGGACATAAGCCAACTGATGGGCCACTAAATTAACAAATCTTGGAATTGGAAATTGCATAAGAATTTTCTATTGTTTAAGCCACTTTCAGCTGGATTGTGTGGTTATCTGCAGCTGGAAGTGGAGAGAGAGAGAGAGAGAGAGAGAGAGAGAGAGAGAGAGAGAGAAGACAGGGAGGCAGGGGAGGGGGACAAATTCTAATTTGGCTAATGTCCCTTGTGGAATTAACAGCAACTTTGAGTGTAGGCAGGAAAGCACAGTCTTCATTTTTGGGAGATACAAACACTCATCTTTTGGCTTCCCTGGTGCTGAGCCCATGAAGCCTGGCAGAGGGGAGGGGCAGCAATTCCTGGGTTGGTAGGCGTGCCTGGGGCCACCTCCTGCCTCCCATTCTCATTCTCAGTTAATAAAATAATATAGCTCTTCTCCATGCTCCCCCAAGGCTTCTTATGCCTATTTTTATGTGATCTTCACAAAAAAATCTTTAAGACGGTAGGGCCAATGTTATTTGTCCTGCATTTCTGATGACAAAACTGGGACAGGGACTCAAATTGCTCGGCCAACCTCGAATAGCTGATTAAGGGAGGCACAGATTTCTTGACCCTTGTTCTAGTTTCGTTTCTAGTTTCTCAGCACCACGTCGCTGCCTCTAAACTTTGGCAAAATGATTTGTGTGAAAAAAAAAAAAAAAAATGAAGTGCCCAGCCCGGAAACAGCCGGTGGGGTCAGCCTCTGCTCCCAGAGGGCCAAGGGCCTCACGGGTCTCCCTGGGACTATATCATGCTCTTGGCCTTCTGTTGCTCAGCAGAGCTCGGGGGCCTCTTGCAAAACTGTGGTTTGGCTCATGCCCGAGCGAGGGGGAGGAACCTTGAGCTCCCCCGAGTCGGGGGTGTTTGGGGTGAATTTGGTATCAGTGAGGAATAGCGTACAGATAGGCAAGACAAGAGCTGCCCGGGGTCAGACTCCGGATCCTGTCTGGCTTGGGGGACCCTGCCATGGGCCTGGTGATGGGCATTTCGGGCTCCTCCACGGGACTCAGCTGCCCTCCGTGTCTGCTTTTCTGTCCCACCATGAGCTTCCTCATTGTTTCTGTCCTGGGTCACTTCCTTCTTGATTCTGGCCACTCGTAACCTCTTTGGCCTCCTCTATATCGCTAGGAGGAAGGGACATTTAATAGAGTGGGGGTGAAGGCAGCACTGGGTGACAAGTGAAGCTCTGGGGCAAAGCCCAAGTGGGCGAGGCTGCTTCGGCCACTGCTGGTACGACGGGGCGGCCCCGCCGTCTGTTCACGCAGGGCCGTGGGTCCTGGGTCAGCGGCCAGCTGGAGCCACCTTGTGCCAGGCAGCTGTGGTGCTGGAGGGGACGGCAGGGCTCAGGGTCACATGGTGGAGACACGCGGAGTCTGGGGCCCGGCCCTGTGTCCAAGGGCAGTTTCCGTAGAAGGGCCTGGGGGGCAGGGGGCATGAAATGTGTTCGGCATGGTCCCCTTCCTGGGTTCTGAGCAGTGAGCTTCCCTCAACCGTGGAAGTCCCTGAGCGGCTGAACTAAGGAATGAGCTTCGAGGGTGGGTTTGGTTTCTCAGACCACTGCCCTGTGCCGCAGGGAGGGCGACTCGAGCTTCTCCAGTTCTCCCTCACATGCCCCGGGCTGACCCGTGCGAGGGCCCAGCCCACAGGAGAGGCCATATGGTTGGGAATTTTATGGACGACTCCACTGTGGTTCTAACTTCGTTTGTCGGAGGGGAGACAAATCAGAGGGAGGGCCTGCTAATTCTCCTTCTATGTCCTTTCTAGCCTGTTCTAGCTCCGGGCAACTCCACGTTCCCCATTTTCTTTCTGGTCTCCAAACCTCCCCATGCTTGGGCTCTGCTTTGGACGACGGGCCAGTGTGTGGTCGAGCATAGAGATCGTGGGGGACCCCCTCCTCCCTTCTAGTGTTGGCCCCACAAAGTCAGAGGTGGCTATAGACAAACTGTGAACCCAAATGAACATGAAACCTAATCGGATTTGGCCCCTAGATGGAATTAGACTATATTTAGACGAACTATTTTAATAGCCTCCCCACCTGCTTGGTGTTCAGAGTTTTCACGGTTCCCTAAAACTTTGGTTTGTCAATAATCTGTTTCGTTTAATTCCGAACTGTCGCTCAAGGTATGATGGGAGCACCTGGCCCTCGAGTCCCTACGGGACGAGCTGTGACGCACGGGCCAGCTCTCCAGCGGCTGGGGTCCTGGGGTCCGTGAGAGAGGGGTTCAGGGGTTCAGCTTGCTCATCGACTTTGCTAAACTTCCTCTTTTATATTGCTGTGCTCGATACTGCGCCCAGAGATCAAACTAGGGCGGGGATGTCGGTACTCAATAAATGCTTTCTGAATAAATAAATGACTAAAAAAATTGGGAATAGCTTTGGTTTAGGCTCTCTGTGGCACCTTGTCTCCCCCTTTCTGGACTCTCCTTTCTTCCACTGGTGGCCTCCACCCTTGGAGGCCACAGTGTCCTCACAGCGCCCCTCTGCTAACTCCAGACTCCCCCACCCCGCCCCCCTTTGGTCTGACGTCTAGGATCCTATTTTCCAGTGGGATTCTGGGAGAATGGAATGCTTAACCCAAAGGAAAGAATCCTCCTAATGGTAGACTTCCAGACACTGGCAAATGGGTCAGAAGACAGCATTTGGTGGGGATGAGGTGGGAGTGGAGGACAGTCGGGAGATCTTTCTGGAATCCCAGCTCTGTAAACCTGGCCCGGGCTCTCTGAAATGCGAACCTCAGTTAGTGGAAGCAATGATACTTGCTCTTACTCAACCCTTTCTGTGGATGAGCTAGGCGAAAGGAACAATAGACGTGCAGACAGCTGTCTCTCACGAGAGTACAAGAACCAGAAGATACCAAGTCACTGGATTCCAATTTAGATTACAGGGCATGACTGCAAAGTTTAAAAACATATGTTTTAGGATGTACAAGCTCATACAAAGGCTGTCCTCTAATGGGAGCAGGTCACTTGTTTCTGTGATTTTTTTTTTTTTTTTTAACAAACACCAACCTGCACTGAGAATTGCCTTCAAGTCAGCCTGGCAGACACACCAGGAGAGTATTCTCTTAAATTTTCACTTAAAAAATAAAAAAGGAGCATGATCAGGAGGCTAAGGCATTACTCTTTGCAACAAATGACTTTTAGAAATAGTTTTATTGGGATATAAGTGATGTACGATAAATTGCACCTGTTTAAGTGTACATTTTGGTGAGTTTTGAGATATATATATATATATTTATGAAACCATCACTACAACTGAGACATGAATGCCTCCATCACCCCCAAAAGTTCCCTTGTGCCTCTTTGTATTCCATCTTTCTTTCCTGCTCTCTTTCCTGCCCCACCTGCTCTGTCCCAGGCAACCACTGGTATTCGGCAGCAAATAAGCATCTTTTTTAAAAATTAGATTTTCCCTAAAAAGCGGAGAATTTTCTAGCTCTGGGGCTGTGGTCATGACAGGAGGTCCCTAAAAGATGTCCAAGGCAGTTCTCAGCAGGGGCACGACCGTGGGAATAACGTGCAGCCTCCAAGGAAGGTGCTATTTGTTTGGATATGTAAATCCTGTATGGTTTTTGAAGAGTTATCCATATTTTTTCACATTTTATCTTGTATCTGGTGATATTCTGTAGTTGGAATCTACTCACCCGAATTAGTTGGCCAGTTCTACAATTACACATTCAAGCCGTCATCTGGGAAAGTAACAGTCCTTGCTTCTTACGCCAAATGGTGTCATTTGAGGAATTCCAAACAGCCTTCAGGACATAGTTTTTCTTTTCTGGCTCTGTCTTCTGTGAGGGAATTGCTCCCTTTACCCCTAAACTTGTTTCTCGTGTCCCGATACTGCATTCAACCCCAGTTCGTGTCCATGCTATCCTCGAAATAGCAGCAAGCCCATCCCACCCTTTCCGTGTCTCCTGTCAGCCTCTTAAGGGACCTCCTGCCTTTCTCACCTGCTTCACTCTGGACCTGTTGGCCCCTTCAGCCTCCTCTCTGATTCTACAGCTTCCAGTCTTCTCCCTCTTTCATCCTCTGTGTATCAGTGCATCTTCATAAAAAGGCAAGCCTGATCAAATCATTCTTCTGCTTTAAATATTTAACTTTGTGCCTTTATAATGTGGCTCGTATCTACCAGTTGGCTCACGTCCTCACCTCCCCCAACCCAGCCTGCTTTTTTTTTGAGCTGCAACTGGAAAAGAATTTAATAGAGCTCCAGAGAGCAGAGGGGCACCCATGTGTGCTCCCATTTCTACCCCCATTTCCCAAGACTCATTTTCCAACCATACCAATTTGGGAACCCCGGAATGTGCTAGCTGCTTTCCTCCCCAGCCTGTTATTTCCTGTGTTTGAAATCCCCCCTCCTCCTCTTCTGGAAGACTTTGCGTGCTTTCTCTCCTCTGCAACACTCTTACTACCCTGACCGTTGTGGATAGTGATTTTTTGATTGGTCACTAATCGTGAGGGCAGGGACTGTCTGTGTCTTTCATTACAGAATGCCTGCATTGGGCACTCATGCTTGTGAATGGAATGAGCTAATGCAACTTATCTTATAACTAAATCAACATCTAATAACCTTTAGGACTGTGTCACTGGTGAGGAGAATTTAATAAGTCAGATGTTCATAGCCGATGGAAAGTATTTGTAGCCTTATACTTAAAATACTGTTCACTTACTATTTTTTTGTCTCTGCCAGCAACTCCCTTCTCCCAGAGAGTGACATGTCTCACTCCCTTACTTCCTCTAGGTCTCTGTATTTTGAGTAGCACGACTTGATGACTCCCTATAAAATAGTAATGACCCACCCCAGCAATCCTTATTTTCCTATATCTTGCTTCCCCCACCCCTTCATACCTATTACCATCTGACCTACCACGTACTTACTTGTGTATTCCTTTACTGTCTATTTGTTACCATCGGAATACAAGTTTTGTAAGGGCAAGAATTTTTTCCATTTTGTCCCCTGCTGCATCCCCAGCATCCCGCAGAGTGCCTGCCCCTGCCACATAGTAGGGGCTTGTGCGTATGTGTTCAAAGAACCGATATGCACAGAGAACAGCACGTGTCTTTGGAGGACGGCGCTGTGCATTTCAGTGTCACGTGCGAGAATGAATGAAATACCAGCTCGTATGTGGGAACAGTGGCAAGCTGGGGTCAGGGGATGGTGTAGGGAGTTCCAAGAATGAAACTTGGAACTTTCAGCCTCAAACAATATAAAAATATATTTAAAAAGTTCTCACTCTGCATCTGGAATACTAACAATGTATGTGAAGAAACAAGATCAGAGCAAACAAAGAAAAGTGAATTCTAATAAATCAGAGAGAGAGAGAAAGTGAGAGGCTTGGCCACACCTTTAGATGCCACTCGCAGATCTTTGGTGTTTGCTCTAAATTCTGTAAATCAACTTCACCGACCTATGAGAAAAGACAATGGCAAAGAAAAACTGAAAGCTGGGGTTATGGGCGATTTCACTGAGATTCAGCTCAATCTCATAGGAGCTTTGAGCTGCCAATTTGTGGGGCCGGGTCTTGGCTTTCCCCCCACCTATCTGCCCGGGGCCCAGGGCAAGCCACTCCGTCCTTCTGGGCCTGGGCCTCCACCAGCAGGGGAATGCGGGAGCTGCAGAACACCTATCTCCAAGGTCTCATCCACCTATAAAGTTCTGCGATCCTGCATCTTGACAGGGTTTTCAATTTGTCCTCATTAATGCAGAGATTCAATTAACCAGGACAGTAAATTCCCTGAGCATTCTGCTTAATTGGATTTTTACTAAAATAGCCCTAAATTTTGTTTACTGCATTAAAGAAAAAAAAAAAAAAAAACCACCAAGTATTTTTTTGCATTATTTTACATTGGACATCCCTTGAGCCAGAACCCTCTCACTCCTACTCTGGACGAGTCTGGGCATCGCTCCCTCGGGCATCGTGGTCAGTGAGAGAAGCAGAGGGAGAGGCAGGTGCAGAGAAAACGCAGAGCGACCACAGAATCACGCCTACTGCTGGTCTGTAATTTGGGGGTCAGGATTGGGCGGGAGATTTACACAGGATAGAAATGTTTGGGTTTAGATTGGATTGTGCTTTTTCAGTATCTGAAAATGATGCAATGAGTTCATTGTGAAAGTGGCTTGAGCTGTCATTTGGGGCTGCGGGTAGGGGCCCCTGAGAGGGGTTCAAAGGTCGTGGCAGGAAAGAATGAAGTTGTTTTCTCCTTGTGCCCTGAGGGGTCTGGCTCAGGTAATAGATCAGTTACCCCAAGGATTTGTTATGTTTCCCTCCTGGTCAAATAGCCTGTGAGGCTCCTGAGAGGGGCTCCCTGCCCCCATGGATCCTGAAGTCCCTTTCCCTCGTCTGGCATCCAGGCCAGGGCTGTATGACACAGTGTCCTCTCAGCTACTGTCGGCCTGCTTTGTATTCGTGAGACCTG
>CM052811.1:27036952-27079518 GCA_028533885.1 Nasua narica | reverse complement strand
GAGAAGCAGGCTTCCCGCAGAGCAGGGAGCCTAATGTGGGACTCGATCCCAGGACCCTGGAATCATGACCTGAGCCAAAGGTAGGTGCTTAACGACTGAGCCACTCAGGCGCCCCTCAAGCAGGTATTATTACTCCCAATTAAGCTGCAGTTCAAGAGTGGACCGAAGGTCATGGAGTATGAGATATCTGCCCAGCGCCATTGAATTACAACTGCGGTTTGAATCCAGGCCTCCAGGCCTTCTGATTCCAAGGCTAGTGCTCTTTCTACTCGCAGCTTTTGTTAACTTACAGGTTATTTGACTTATTTAATAGTATTCTCAGTCTGGGCTTGAAGCTGAGCGTGAGGAAATGAGTCTTATTCTTTTTCAACCCCTGCAAAACACGTCCTCTTGGATACACGCTCGTCTGTTCTTTTGATTAAGGGAGGAAGAGAAGGCAGGGAGAGGGAGGAATGGAGATAATGCAGTTGACTCTCAAATGGGAGTAGGAAGCGTAACTCCCAGGAGAAGCACAACTTTCTCTTCTAACCCCACCTTCCAGCTTTGACATCGTGCATCCCTCGCTGAGATGACTGGTCCTGAGCCAAAAAATATCATTCAGTATAAATATCATTCACGCATCATTGTTAATGGCTAGCACTCCATGAGCTTGGTACTCTCTACCAGGTCCTGGAGCCATGGCACTGCTCGGGGGCTGGGACACAGAGAAACAGAAAGGAAGAAAGAAAAAAACGGTGAAGTGGTACGCTTTGCTCTCTGTCTCTGAGCATGAGGATCCCCTTTTGTGCACCCCCCCAGAAGTACTCAGTCTGTGCCCTGCTGTCTTCAGGTTTTGAGCTGCTCTGAGCGCAGGCAAGGAACTGGCTATTGGAGGAAAAACTACTGGCAAACTCACCACTAGGTTCGTGGTGCTTTGGAACCCATCTTTTCCCCCAGTTCACCTGCTATGGGTTGCTTTTCAGAGTTCTCAAACCCCCGCAGCGAGAGAGACTGAGTCGTCCCGACCTGAGTCAAGAGGGATGGGCTTTCGTGCTCCCCTGCATTCACTGGCTAAGGGACACAGGGTCGGGGCTTAAGTGGCCAGCCCCTCTCAGCTCTTCTGGCTGTGCACAAAGGGGGTTTCCGCAGCCCGGGAGTAGCCCTGAGAAAAGAGAGAGAAAACACGGAACGGGGGACATGGAAGCCATCAGAAGAGACGTGAGAGAACCTTGGAGGAGGGGCATAGCCAGTCTGGGCAGATCCCAGAGCAGACTCTGACCAGATGACCCAAGAACACATGGGGTGCTCACCTATGGGTGAGGTGGGGGGGCACACGGATCTGTTCTATCCACTCCAGATGCCACGACCGTGACTTAATTGTGCTCTGTGTCCACTTTCGGATTGAACTAAGACAGATGATATGCCCACAAAGGGCTTTCAATTTCTGTGGTAAAATGATTTAAAAGCCCCCCTGGCTTTTAAAGCAATTATTTCTGGCTCGAATGTTCCCCAGGAGACGCCTGCTATTTCTTAGAGCTCTTTTGCTTTGAGCTGCTTCTCCATCTCCTTTTATCAACAGATCCCCGACTGTCCCAGCGGCTGTCACACATTCTTCCTGGACCCTCCACATATGTGTGGGTTATATTTGGATGTGGGGAAAGAGCCTTCCTGATGGTGTTCACATGGCACCCTCAGTGATGTACCACAGGGGAACCCGCTGGTAAAGAGGGCCTCGCACGCCTTGTGTGAGGTCAGTGTCGAGACACGTGTGGTCATGAGCTAAGCCAAACCACCAAGCTGATGCCTGAGCATCAGACGTAAGAAGAAATGAGGGAATGACCCTACAGCAGTATGGTGACGTCAGACCTCCCATTTGCTTGGAATTTTTGTTTGATTCGGTTTGGGTTTTGGTTTGGTGTTTGTACCAACACAAATCCGAAGGACTGATAACCCTTCTTCAAACATATCCATGAAAACCAGCAGTGCAGTCCAAAGGTTGATCTCGATTCCAGCTTTCTGCAGCTTAGAAAGGCTAAAGTATGCAGTGTTTATTTTCTTTCCAGACCCAGAAACAGTTCCAGCCAGCTTGAGCAAAAAGGAAAAAACCAAGAATGAGGCTGCATAACCCCATGGAAAGGGCGGGACGCAGCCAAGCCCAACACGGTGGAGCGGGGGACTTGAGTGTCACCAGCTTCTTGCTCCTCTTCTTGTTCCTACTCCTTTCCTCTGTACCTCGACTCAGTCCCTTGTCCTTGCAGACCTGCTTCCTCCCGAGCTGGTAAAAAGGGTGGCTGACAGCCCTGGTGAATGGCATTGTAGCTTCTGCACTGGAGATAGAGTGACCTCCTTTATTGGTTCCAGGATGGAAAGTGCTGGAAAGGGCTTTGATTCTCCCAGCTTGCATGTCAGGGCTTGCCCCCGCCCCACCCCAACAAATCAGCTGGGAAGATAAGGTTCATGGAAGAACAACAAAGCTCCCAATATAGTTGTGTGGGTGGGTAAGGGCAAACCATTCATCCATCCATCCATCCATCCATCCATCCATCCATTCAACAGAGTTTTGTTGAGCAAAACTTCGAGATTGAGTGCGGGGCTAGAGTCTGCACTGACTGGGGAGAGGTGACCTCGAGGTCGGGAGATGAAGGTGAAGAGAAAAGGCAAGGGCACCTCGTGCTCAGCAAAGTCCCAGACGTAAGAAGAAATGAGGTGCTTGTACCAGAATGTAGCTAGTGGCTCCTTCGCGGTGGAGTCCTGCTCTGGAAAACCCGCTGGTCCCACGACAGACACAGTGTTTAATAGTGTAGCTGCTTCATGTTCTGGTGCAAGTTCCTTCACTCGTCACCAGCAGTGGGGCTGTAGACGACACCGGAGTAGCTGCGCCCGAGGAGATGCTCGCACATATTTTATAGGAGACATGTACGAGAATGTTCACAATAGCTTTGTTTGCTTGTTGATTTATTTATTTTTATTTTTTAAAGATTTTATTTATTTATTTATCTATCTATCTATCTATCTATTTATTTATTTATTTATTAGAGAGCGAGAGACTGAGAATGAGAGGGGAGAAGGTCAGAGGGAGAAGCAGACTTCCCGCAGAGCCGGGAGTCCGATATGGGACTCGATCCCGGGACTCCGGGATCATGACCTGAGCCGAAGGCAGTTGCTTAAGCAACTGAGCCACCCAGGCGCCCTGATTTATTTATTTTTAAAGATTTCATTTATTCACTTGAGAGAGAGTGCATGCAGAAGCGCAGGAGCCGGGGTGAGGGGCAGAGGGAGAGGGAGAAACAGACTCCCCGCTGAGCAGGGAGCCCAATGTGGGGCTCCATCCCAGGACCCCACGAGCATGACCTGAGCCAAAACCAGACGGTTAACCATCTGAGCCATCCAGGTGCCCCAATAGCTTTGTTTGTAACTAACAAAGGTAACAACCCAGATGTCCGTAAACAAGAGAATCGAGAAATGATGATAGTGTAATCAGACAATGGAATCCTACGTAGCCCAGACAACGAATAAACTCCAGCTACATGTATAAACGTGGATGGACTTCAAAAATACTGACCATGAAGTAAAAAGAGCAAATTGAGGTGATTATCGTTAATATGGATTCAGGAGATGAACTTCAAAACCAGGCACCATTAAGCAATATGATGGTTAGGGATCCCTTATAAATGGATTGAAACTGGGAAGAAAAGCAAGGGAGTGAACAAAACATGTTTCAGGTCAGCGGCTTGCCCTTGGGGGTGAAGAGCTGATTGGAAAGGGGCCCAGGAACAGAGGGAGCTTCAAGCTATCGGCCCTATTTTATTCCTTAAGCTGGGTGGGAATGTGTGGGTGCTTGGCTTGACTATTATCCTTTAAACTGTGCATATAGGTCATGCACACTCTTTTGTAAGTATGATCTATTGCACAGTGAAAATATTAAAAGTATATTTTGTCAAAGCCAAAACTCCCCCCACCCCCAAGTCAATAAAAAGTAGAGGTCAGTGTGGGTGAATGGTATGAGAATTTTTCCAAATGTGGTACCTTGAAGATCTAGAAGGGCATCAGTGAGAGAGGAAGGTAGGCCGTTCCCTGTCTCCTTTCTGTGGGAACCAGCGGCTGGACTCAGGTGTGTCCCACTGTCCCAGAGACCTCCTGTTTACATGGCCTGGGGACCCCACCTTACCCACTTAATAACCCTTTCTTCCCCCACCACGATCCTCAGGATTTAGCCTGTTTTGCTTTCCTTTACAAAGCTGCCACGGAGTCCTCCATTTCTCACCCCGTTCCCACAGCCGCTGGCTGTGAAGGGTGCAAAAATCCTAACTTTTCCATTTTTTTGATTCCCTTCCCCACCCCTGCCCCCGAAGCCCCAAACAAGTGCACATGTCCATTTCGAGTTAAAAGCGTGAAAGTCTGTTGGATGGTGTGGAAATCTTTTCTAATACCACTTCCAAAGTTTGTTCACTCACCATCTGATTACCTTTTTAGGGAAGGTTTATCGTTTGCCTGCTGAAGTTTATTTTAAATTGTGTCTGATTTGCAAACATATTCTTTGTTGACAGCTCTAGTTTGAAATGTTTGGGCTTGCTTTGCTCTGGGTAAAACACGTTGTCAAGTCTTTTTTAAACTACTTTTGTTAGATGGTCTTTCTGGCCCTGCCCTCCAGCATCCAGTAACCTTAGAGACATAAAAGCTTTGAGTTAGGAGGGGCCCTGGACATCCCCCACTCCACTTCCCACCCGATGAAAGAATTTTTCCTGAAACATGCCAGATCACCAGCCTCTGAGAGCTTGCTTTTTAAGGACATTGTTGGAGGGACAGAGTCCCGTGGCTTACAAACTCCCTATAAAACTTTGCATCCATTTTCTCTTTGTCATCCAGAGTCAGCAGTCAGCTCGAGCACTTTCCAAGTTTGCTAATTGAATTAAAATGAACACAGACTCTTGCAAAACCGGTTCCCGAGGTGCAGCAGGCCCTACACTGGTCATAGACACCTTTAATCTACTTCATATAATCATATCCTGGATTAGGAGGGACTGAGGAACAGGAGAGGAACTGGATCTATGCACACACTTGGAAATAGGGCAGAGAAGCCAGGGGGATTTGGCTAATCACTTGAGAGTCCTGCGTGCATATTTCCCTCTGTCCTTTTGTCTCTGCTTTCTTGCCTCCTTAAAGGTACAGAAACAAATGCAGACGTTGGCTTTTCTCAAAAAAGAAACTCACCACTAGTCCCCTCGGAGGGGAGCAATTCTGTGCTCTGTCACCCCCCACTACCCTCTGTCTTCCCCACCTCCTGAGTCGCTGGCTGCCTTTTCCCATTAAGCTGAGCCCACACCAGTTTTTGAGCCCACCTCAGAGACAGTGGGATGTGTGTTACTAGTTGCCTTTCCACCTGTCTCCCTACCTTTCGTTCTGCTCTGCTAGACCTTGAACCAAGCTGTGACCCCAGGTGCGGTAACTGTTAAGTGGGTTTGGGCCCTGAGCCATGCTGGGACATTGGCCGCCCAGGTCCTTCAGGGTAAGGGAAGGAAGCCAGCCTGGAAAAGGCCAGAATTAACTAATGGTACAGCAGGATTGTTCCATACCGGAACCTCAGTCTCACATAAGCCGGTGAGAGTTTCTGGGCTAAAGAGGGGAGCTGAAGCTGCTTTTTAAAAATGGGGGGCTTGGGGCGCCTGGGTGGCTCAGTGGGTTAAAGCCTCTGCCTTTGGCTCAGGTCATGATCTCAGGGTCCTGGGATCGGAGACCCACAGGAGACCCACATCGGCTCTCTGCTCAGCAGGGAGCCTGCTTCCCCCTCTCTCTGCCTGCCTCTCTGCCTACTTGTGATCTCTCTTTCTGTGTCAAATAAATAAATAAATTCTTTTGAAAAAATGGGGGGCAGGAAGCCCCAGCCTGGGTGGGGAAGAGGTACTTAAGGATGCTGACCCAGTCTGAACACGGAGCAGGCGAGACGCCATGGGCACGGGAGGTGCTGGCAAGCGTGAGCGATGCTGGGTGCGCCCTGGCTGGTGGAGCCCGGAGGGCCTCTGTGGCAGGAGGTCCTCGGACCTGGGGAACTGGGCCCTTGCCGGCCTCGTGTCGCTGTCAGAGCTGGTGCAGGTGGGACTTGCTGGGCTGAGGAGTCAGGGACAGGGGCCAGCCCACGGGGCTCCACCCTGACCGTTAGGGAGGCTAGGGTGCCCCCCTACCCGGGAACCAGAGGCGGGTGCAGGGGTGGGTGGCTGACGGGGAGCTGGATTAGGAAACACCACAGGCACACCACAGACATCATGCAGCAGATTATAAAACCGAAGCACATCTGCGTTCAGTAGTCAACCCAGGTACCCCATGGTTGGCATGGGAGAGGAGGAGGGGAAGCCAACGCTGGGGGAGAGGAAGGGCGACAGTTTGGCACAGATGCCCATCTCTGGGCATTGTCTCCCAGGCCAGTGGGACAGGGACCAGAGGGGCCATTTTCACAGGGTCTCAGGAAGACAGAGACCATAGCTGTGTGCTTTGCGTTTAAGGCTAACTCCCAGGGACGCCCAGGGGAGGAGGGGCATCGTCCCCAGGCCCCCCGTGCAGCACAGCCTCTCTCTCTCTCTCTCTCTTTCGTGTTGAGGCTAACAGAAAGCATAACTGCATGTTGGCCTCTGCACCTTTGGTAAGAATACAGGTATATTCCCAGAGGGCAGCCTGAGAACACGAGTCTCCCTCGAAGACTCTGGAACACCAGCGCGTCTTGGGTGGAGCTAGAGGGCCCACATCACGTAGCTGGAGGCGGGAGGCACTGACGTCCAGATACACCTGTGCCTTTCCCCCGGTGGGTACCCACGGCCCGGGGAGACCTAGAAACGCTCAGATCTGGGAGCGGAGCTGATGCTAATACATGCTAGATAAAGCAGTGGAGCATTTTAATTTTCACCTTAACAGCTTTGACAAATTCCTTCCCTCTTTTAGTTTCATAGAGCTTTTCGGAGTCTGTGATCACCTTATTTTTCTTCTGTTAATCCAAGGGTTAGCATGCTTCTTTTTTTTTTTTTTCTTTTTTGGTAAAGAGTCCGTAAATATTTGCAGATTTGTGGGTCATCTGGTCTCTGTTATAGCTGCTCAGCTCTGCCGTTGGAGTGCAGAGGCAGCCTCGGGACACTGTCAACTCGTGAATGGGACCGCGTTCCAATGAAAGTTTATTTGTGGACACTGAAATTGGAATTTTATATAATTTTTTACAGGTTACAAAATATCCTTTCTTTTTTTTAAAGATTTTATTTATTTATTTGACAGAGAGATCACAAGTAGGCAGAGAGGCAGGCAGAGAGAGAGGGGGGAAGCAGGCTCCCCGCTGAGCAGAGAGCCCGATGTGGGGCTCGATCCCAGGACCCTGAGATCATGACCTGAGCTGAAGACAGAGGCTTTAACCCACTGAGCCACCCAGGCACCCCACAAAATATCCTCCCTCTAATTATTTCACTAACTCAAAAATGCAAAAAGCGTTTTTAACTTGCAGCGTCCAAAGACAGACAGACTGTGGCCATAACACTATTTAATCCCTGCGACGGTGGGAACCGGCTCATGATCAGGTCCCCAGTGCCTAGCACAGTGTCTGAACTATAGTAGGTGCTCAATAAATATTTGTTGGAGGAGTGAACTTCTCTACTTTACATACAAGGAAATCACAGCTCAAAGAGGTTGATTGACTCTCTCAAGTGCAGGGCAGGCACTCAGACTCGTGTGGTGGTTGGCCGGTTGGTTGCAGAGTTGGGTGGTTTTCCTATATCCAGTGTTCTTTCTACTAAATCACAGCTTTGATCTTTGCCAATATATATAATATTATAAATATTTATTTATAATATTATATATATATATATATTTCTTATCACATGGAAGTTCACAGAGTTCGGAAACTTTACTTGAACAGTAAACTTCCCTGATAGATCCTGTAGTGTTGCCTTTCAACATGGTTGAGTTGTGGAAACTTGACTTCAATTCCTCAGGCTTTTCCTTTTGTTTTTAAGTCTGGGACCATGCTACGGCTAGCCTACCCTGGAAGATGGTTGTGAAGAATAACCATATTAAAAAGTCCCCAGGAGACCCGAGCCATCTGTATTTTCTTCAGACTGGGCATTTTCTTAGAATCACCATGAGGTTTTTGTTAGGGGTGTTTTCAACAATGGTTCTGTGTGAGCAGGGGGCTACACGCCCTAGAAAGTCCAGTCCCCTGGTGGAAAAACTGGTTCTCCTTCAAAGTCAGCCTAAGTCAGTCTTTATCTGCACCCCCATCTCCGTCAACTCCTACACCGGTTCAACTGAAGTCTCTGTCTTGATGACTACATTTTCTTTCTTCTCACTCCCATGACTGGCTCCCACGCTCCTCATTGGCCTCAGGCCCGCCCAGCTCCACCGAGTGGGGGGGAGGGGGAGGGGGAGGAGGAGGAGGGTGCGGTTAACCACAAACCACCCAGCATCCCACGCAGGTCAGGACACGTGCTCCTTCCCAGAGGACCTGCGCCCAGGTTTCGTCCTCAGCCAGTGGTTCGGGTGGATTTGTATACTGCAGGCTCTGCTGGGGCTTTGGCCAGGGGCCGGGCACCACTGTGGTGTCTCCCGTGGGTGCCGTCCAGTCCTGAGAAGCAGCAGCAGAAATGGAGACCGGAGTGAAAAGCTCTCGCGCCCGCGCATCCCTGGTGGCCAGAACTTGCCCCACCTGAGAGAGTGGTTTGTGTCTCAGGATGGGCAGTTGACGGCATTCCCTGAGGACTTTCCTTCAGAGGCCTCCTATCTGACCGGTCTTGATTGCCCTCGTTCGAGGAAGCATCATTTCTGTCAACACAAGCTCCCCTCCCCCGTTTTTATTTTTCATTTTTAATAAAAGCAATATACACTCAGGGTGGAAAGTTTGAAAACACCGATGAGCATAATGAAAATCCACTGATAACCACTATCAAACACTGTAGAACTGATCCTTCAAGTCATCTTCTAGTCATAATTTTCTAAAGATATTGCGTCATATCGTGGTGCTGTTTTGTCACCTGATTTACATTCTGTCACCTGATAACACAACATGAGCACATTTCCATGTCATTAAGTATCTTTCTACAATATGATTTTTCACTGTTATATCGGGTTCCATGGTAAATGTGGCACAGTATATTTAATAAACACTGATTATTCAACATTGAGGTTTTTTTCTGTTTTTTCATGCCGAGATGAACACCCTTAATTATAAATGCTTTTATGCATCTCTTGCTGCTTCCTTAGGATTTATTTCTATAAGTGGAATTAATTAGGTCAAAGGCTGGGCACATTTTTAAAGGCCAGATTGCCTTCTAGAGATGATCCAATTTTTGTTTCTACCAGTAGTGCAAAAAGTCTGAGTTCCCCAGTGCCTGCCAACATATTTTGGATATTTTAATAACTTTTAATTTGGTGGGTGGAAAACAGTATTTCATGATTGTTTTATTTTCTTAAACAACTGAATTTATCATTGTGTTTTTTAGCTATTTGAACACAAGCAGGTTTCCTCTTGGAAGGTGGGAATGTGCTCTGGTACCCGGCAGCGGGGGTTGTTTGAATAAAGTAACACTGAGTGGATGTGCAGCATACAAATGAGAAGCAAAGAGAGAATGAGGGAGAGGGTGGTGACCTTCTAGAAGAGTCTCTAGTTATTTAAAGAAAACTCTTTCTTAACATGTGGGTGAGGGTAGTGAGTTTAAGGTAGTGATGTTCTCATTCCTTTTTTTCTTTTTTTCAATCTCAAGTTTGTTTCTGAGTGGGTAATATACTCACATAGACAGAAATTCAAAAGCTACAAAAGGGTGCATGCACAGTGAGAACGCCTTCCACCTGCGCCCCCCAGCCAACAAGATTGCCCCTCCCTGGAGGCAATCATATTAACAGTTTTTACGTATCTCACAACAAACAGCCTTGCTCTCTAGGCTAGCAGCAAAATAATCACGCAGGAACTGGTTAGAGGTGCAAATTCTCATACTTCGCTCAAACGAACTGAAAAAGAAACTTTGTTGGGGGGGGGAGCCCAGAAATCTGTGTTTTAGCAAACTCTCTTGGTGATTCTGGTGAATGCTGAAGTTTGTGAACTGCTACTGAAGATGTACTATACACACGCGCGCACACACACACACACACAGATACATCAATTTCCTCCTCTTTTTTAACATGAGTTTTACATTAATATTTTTGGAGATCACAGACCCCTTTAAAATGTTTGTAATGCCATGTATAACGTTTAAAGTTTTACAAATATTTGTAGGGAGTTCACAGCCCTCTTTGGGTGATCGTGGACTTCATATTAAGAATTTCCATTGAGTAGGGAAAGTTGGCAGATGAAGTGGGGAATAAGATGTATCACAGTGCATTCTTTCAAGGGAAGGCCAAATTTGGTGAAGGCTAGTAACAAGAGAAGAGAGTGAGCAAAACAGGTTTAGAGTGAAGGGATTTCTTTTTTGAGGTGAAATTCACATAAATTCAGTGAACTATTTTTTAAAGCACACAATTTGGTGGCATTTATTGCATCTACAATGTTGTGCAAGTGCCGTCTCCTTCTAGGTGTGAGGGAAACTTTGCTCACTTTGAAGTCAAGGTGCCTGGAGAAGAGGACTTGATAGAACCAAGGGTGGAGTATGAGGCCGGGCACCAGAGAAGTGGAACCCGGCAGGTGAGAGCAGGGCGAGTACCTCGCCGCAGAGGGTGCTAAGGTGGTCAGGGAATCAGAGGTGATGGAAGACCAAAGAAGCACACGGGAGGCTGGAGAGGTGAGGGCCGAGATGAATTGCTTCTGGAGCTCGTGGATAGGTGGGGAGAAGGACCAGGCCAACCAGGCAAAACCGTGTAGGTGGGCATGGAGCATTAAGGAAGGTGCACGCACACTATGCCGAGTTGGAGCGGCTTTGTTGCAGCATTCCTAGTGGGGCAGTTAGTGAGGTGGCCGTCTTGTCCTCCCAGGACCAGTTTCAAGCTGGAAGGAAGGGAGCAGAAAGGCGTTATTCTCTCCCGCCCCTCACTATCATCCCGGGCCCCCCCCCCGGAAGTTCATTGACAATTACTCCTTACATCTCATTGGCCAGAACTCAGTCACATGCTTACCATTAGACCAATCACCATTCACTCTGGAGGTCCCACCCATTGTCTCTCTAACAAAGCCCACGTTCTGTTAACAAGGGAAAGTGGTGAATGGCTGTTGGATCGGTAACCACCAGCGTCTGCTGCACATCTCCGGCGTCCCTCCTGGTCAGTGAGTCGAGGGGAGATGGAAAGAAGAATAGAAGTTTATCACGTAACAGGGGAAATGGGACCAAAAGGAAATATGTACGAGGACATAGATAATAAAGAATAGGAAAGCGGAGGCAACCGATAGACGAAGGCGTGAAGTGCCCCTGAGTCAGTGTGGTGTGGGAGTTTGAATATTTTTTCTGATATTTATTGAGCCGCGTGACCTTGGACGAGTCTCTGAAGCTAAGCCCATCTTCTCATGTGAAACGGGGACTGTAAGATTTTACTCTTAGAAATTAACGTTGCAGTAAGTGCTAGTAAGAGGGCATTTGTCCTGGAGAACGAAGTATATCGACGAAATAGACGTTTATCATACTTTTTTGATCATTTCATCATTTGATGAATGTGACTGCGTCTTCTTCCCACTTGAGAGCATCAGCTACTTGCTTTCCCAGGCTCCCTTGCTGCCAAGGAGCTAGGGTTGGAGCCGGGTTTAGCCAGTAGGACACCCTCCCTGCAGACTCTGAAGTTAATTATGTAAGGAGCAAGCGCTGTGTGAACCCATTTAAGTGAGAGCGGCAGCAACCTGGTCCACTTTCTCAGGTAGTGTGGATGAGAGGCCCAGGGCAGGGACCGTGCCCAGTGCTGGGGATGTTGATGGGGGGGGGGGGGGAGGTTGAACTGTTTCTGAACACAGGAGTGCAGAAATGGGGGTCTCTCTGGGACCACTTTTGTGGTGTGATTTATGGTGTTGTTCTAGCTGCTTCTAGGCTGGTGTCTCTAACCCTTCCAGAAAGTCTGTGAACAGCCTAACATTCTTCGATAAATATTTTTTCTACTTAAATTAGGCGGTTTGGATTTCTGTTGTTTAATTAAGAACCGCGACTTCTTGAGCCTTATCTCCCAGGGAAAACAAGAAAGTGGGGTGCCAGGGAGATCAAGCTTCAGGCCAGGACTGACTCCTTGACAGAAGCAAGTCTAACTGGGAGAAAGAGGAGGGGAGCAGGGTCTGGCTTTTCTTTCTTTTCTTTTTCTTTCTTTTTTTTTTTTTTTAACTAATTTGGACTTAAGAAACAGAAGAAAACACCACTTATTCTGAGACTTTGAATCAGGCAGAGTGACTCTTCCCACAGTGTCGGTTAAAACACCCTCTGGGAGATCAGCACTCTTCCGAAGGCAGAGTGACCCTACCTGTCCGTGGAGAGGACAATTATATTCCCTCAGAGACCAATGTTCTCTGGTAGGGTTGGCTGGGGGGCTGTAGTCCATACAAAGTGCTTGGCCATCTGTAGGCCTTGATGCAAACAAATACGTTTATGGAGTACCTGCTGTGTGCCACCCATTGCTCTAGGTACTGGGAATCCAGTGAACAAGGGAGACAAAAATCCTGCCACCTTGGAACTTACAACCTAGTGGGAGAGACAGTAAACACGGAAATAAAAAATAATGTCAAAAGAGAAAAATAAAGCAGGGACAAGAGCTAGGGCCTGCTAGGGGGAGGGGCATATAAATATAAATTGTGTATTTAATTAGTGTGTCCAAGAAGGCTTCACTAAGAGGGGGTCCTGAAGGGAGTGAGGGACTTGGTAAGGGGATCACTTGGTAAGGGGATCACTTATTACTACAGGGGTGTTTCCCATGGCTGTACTCTCCCACCCTCCCCTCTTCCCCTTTGAGAACACCTGTCAGAAACAAGCTTAATTGTGACGACTATGGGTGGAACATCTGAAGGGAAACTGTGGGCTGTGTGGGGGCCTCATGCTCTGGTGAGTGGAGGTGAGGAGCTTCCTAGGGTGCCCTGGGCCACCAAGCTGATCAGGCTCCGCTGAGCAAGGCTTCTCAGAGGAAGTGACTTCTGAAAATGGGACCGGCAACCACCCAGGCCTGCTCACTTGGCAGGCAAAACCTTGGTTTATAGGCTTCCTGATAGGAGAGGAAGTCCCATCTTTGCATCAGAGTCTTTCCTCCCCAAGCAGTAAATCTACACATGGCACAGAGAAGCCGTGCCCGGCTTACTGCTATTAAAACAAATATAAACAAACCAAGCCCTACCCTGGATTCTCTGTCTGGAATTCTGAGTCCCCCAGAGTCCTTAAAAGCCAGGCTGAGCCTTTTGCTTCCTTTCCAACCAGACCAGATTCCTCTTTTGAATACAACCACCCTGGGCTATAATAACCAGCTCATTTTTCTCCACTAGCCATCACTCAGTCCCCTCCCTTCCCCAAGCGCTCCTTATCACCGCGATTCCGAGGAGACCGGAAGGGAGAAGCACAGTACATTTCCCTGGAATGCCAATGAAAGGGGATAAAGAGAACTGTTGGGTTTTTGGGTCTTGCAGCTTTTTATTGCTAAGGGACTCTGTGCCTTAGAAACTCTGTATTGTAGGTTTTTGTTGTTATCAGGAGTGATGCATTTTACACACCGCTGTGCATGGGAACACAATCTGACCTGTAGTATTAACAAATACAAAGTACCAAGCAGCGATTTGTAACAAGATTTTAATGTATTTTCTCTCATTATCCAAGAGGAACCTTCCCCATGAGTGCTTGCTCTGCTCAGAATCTGTGGCAGGGGCCAGAAAGAAGTCCAGGGAAAGAATACACCCCTGGATGTGTCTTTTACTACATTCTAGAGACTAATTTAATGTCTTCCCAGCCAAAGTTCTTAATTTCTTTGCCTTGTTTCTGATTATTGCTGGGGGACTATGTGGCTTTTGAGAGCCTTTCGAAAGGAATAGAAATTGAGATGCAAATCAGTGTGATGTATCTTCTTTGCTATGCAAAATTCCTATATGCAACCTAACCCAGTCATGCAAAGCAGCAAGATCTAAAGATTTTGGATTTAATGCCTTTAAAAGCAATCGGTGGCAGGTATGGGAAATCCGTAAATATTAAACCCTTGTCTCTCCTGTCTGAGACTCTATACTTCCTGGGTACTGACACCCATAAGCAGCAGAAGTCATACTCCACTGGAGTTGAAAAAAATATCCATGCATCCATGCACAAATATTTATTAACTGTCTAAAAATGTAGACTCTCCTGCCCACTGGGGCGTAATCGGTGTCCTCAAAGAGCTTTGATGTTTCGGTGGGAGCAGCAGACAACCAAGAGAGAGTGAAGGGCTAAATCGAGGAGGAAGAGATGTGAGAATTTTAATAAGCAAAATTGTTCCTTTCTTGGTCTTCCTGGTCAACAGATAACAGCTGTCCAGGGATATCGTGCCCCTCCCATGCCAGACCAACAGCATTCCCGGGCCACTCGTCTAGGAATGGTTCTGTGCCAGCCATGGGCAACACTCTTTACATACGCTCTCTCGTTCAATTGTCGCATGGGTTATATGAGGCAAGTACTATTAACTTCATTCTACAGATGAGAGAACTGAGACCCGGAGAAATTAAGTAACTTGCTCAGGATCACGTTGCTGGTAGGAGCAGAAGTGATATTTACAACTGGTTGGAGACCTAGGTTCTGAGGATTAGCACTTGCTGGCCTAATTCTTCATTATTGCAGACACAGTCACAGTCAAGAGCAGTGGATAAAGATCTGTAGTTCAAACACTACCGAGGAATGGCTATTGTTGGTCTCTGGATACTGCCCAGAATAGGTGTCCGAGGCCCGGGCTGGAGGACCTGAGGACGAGAACCAACCCTAAGGCACAGGAGTAAAATGCCTTTTTGTTCCACTCACTCAGAATACAATGACCCTTCAGACTTTGATGCCGGCTGTGGCATTTTTTGTGTGTTTCCTGAGCGAAAGAGAAGGTGAGCTGTTCTTTAGTGATTTCTCTAAGTCTGAATCTGGCAACACAAGAAAAATGGTAGGAAGGGAAGACCACACCTTCTGCAAGATGAGCTCATAAAAGATGAGCTCAGCGGCCTGCATCATTCTCTTAAAGGCACAGCTGCAGGATGGCTTGAGCTGCACTGGTTTGGAAACCCTCCAAAGTGGGCCCAGCCCTGCAGCCTGGTTCTGGAACAGTTGTCATTCCTAACCCCCTGTGCTGGGGGAGGGCGGGTCACGAAGACTGCGGTTGCAGGCTTCCGACAGCTGAACAAACCTACAAGGCGGCGCTACCATTTCCAGGCGGAATGGGGGAGATGCCCCGCCCTCCCTGCCTCCTGGGCCCTCCTCTGGCACACCTGCTCTCCCAGGCTCGAAGATGTGTACGGGGCTAAGAGGAAAATTGCAACACGGTTTGGCGCCACACCTACAAGGCTGACTGCAGTGGGGGCAGCGAGTGAGGCCTAGAAAAATCTGATGATGTAAATTAATTTGAGAGCTTCCAGTTAATCCTGTCTTACAGGGTCAATGTCGGACTTCATGGTCAGTCCTCTACTCTCGGCAGGGAAGAGGACCTTCTGGCTTGCTCTCTCCTCTCTCTGGTCTTACTCTTTGTATATCCCCGGGGCTGCTAAAGTGCCTGGCACAAAATGAGAGTTTAGTTAATGTGCCAGATCAATCCAGAAGGAAGCACTAGGGGAAGGCTTCAAGGCCTTTCTGTTGGATGGACTGACAGAGGAAAGGAACTGCTGGATGGGGCCTTAGATCTATCCAAGACCCTGTCTTGGTGACAGGCCACAGGCGAGGCTTTATGTGGCCTCAGAATGTTTTAGGGCTGGAGTCTGTCAGGACTTCATGTGGAGGTTGGGAAATTCCATAGCTAGCTCTGGAGAGACAGAGGTAAGAAAGTCTTTCCAAAATCAGGGTGGAAAAAGTACAGTCTGAAGAGATGGCTGATGTTTTTTGCTGAAAATTTAAATGGTGTCTATCGAGGACCCAACCCAGTCATGCCAGAGGGTGAACTTAAGGTCTGGGCAGAAGGAAGCTGGCCTTAAGGAATAGTATCAGGTTGAGCCTGAAGGAAAACAAATTCTGGAGGCTTCCACGCTTTATCCTGAAGAACACATCCACCTATCTGGGCAACAGAGGCTATAAGGGACACCCCGGATGCGGCATCACATTTGGCACTCAGACTAACTTAACGTGCCCTCAGGATGACTTCCCTGCACGTGTTCTTGGCAGCGGCTTTCGGGGGGTCAGGCCAGGCCTCCACCCCACAATTCCTCTGGGTGATTTAAAGCTGACGGTCCCCCAGGGAGAGAGTCTTCCCTATCAGCGGCTTTTCCCCAGACCTCATTTCCAAGCAGATGGCAGTCGTGAAGCAGGAGGCCATCTGGTCTGACCTTGCCCGGGAGTGATGAAGGGCTGGGCCAGCCCCACCTGCCTGCCCTTGCCCAGCCTGTCGGTCTTCTGTAGGAACTGCATTCTTCTAGAGAACAGCCAGGAGCTTCCTGCAGGGCCAAAGCCTCAGGGGGAATTTTGCCATGGGGTCTCGTGCTCCCCGGTTCCCAGGGGGGAAGGCGGCTGGTTTGGAGGGTGTTCCTTGTCCAGGCATCAGCAGAGCCCCCCACCCCCACCCCCGTGTGCGTCCAGGAGGGGTTCTTCCCTTCCCTCCTCTTTCCCATGATTCTCCTTGCTCCCTCCTCTTCCCCTCTCAGCCTCAGGATACTTTGCTTTAACCTGCGCATCAGAGCTGCCTCAGGGGAACAAGCATTCAGAACGCCTGCTCCAGAGAAAATTACTCCTTTTCGTTTCAGCACTGATGCCCTCGAGCAGAATTCTGACTGCGGATTCAAGCTCTCTTCCTTGAGTTGCCGGCTCAGACTCCAAGTCTGGGCTTCCCTGCCTGGATGTGTGATTCAAGGGAGCCGGAAAGACTCTCCGAGATCCCAGTTCCCTCATGGCAGGGGAGCTGGAGGACTGCTGAGGTCTGCATGTTTTCCCTTCAAGTTGCTACAGCACCTGAAACACTTATGACTCTTCCAGCACTTTAAAAGGTAACCTGTGGGAGGATTAATCTAGTAGCTACTGGTGCACGAGTATATCAGTCTGTCATACACCCAGCTAAGAGAGATTCCTGGAGGGAGAGGTGCTTCTGGAAGATATGAGCTGCTTGAGGAGAGCCTCGCCCTAGGAAGAGCTGCCCGGATGACCAGGAGGAGACTCACTGTTCCTGGGTAGGGCAGTCTTGTCTCTACCCTCCCCTCCCTGCCATGGCTAGAAGCTCCTCTGAGGGAATGCCCTGGAAGCATTTCTCAAAATGTGGCTCCCAGCCTTGTAGTAGCCTTAGGAAGTCTTCCAAGTGGTCCGCAGACCAGCTCAAAATGCACGGGTGTACTTCCTCAGTATAACGCTCCACCCTCAGGTGTCACCTGATACTGGAGAGTTTGATCGAGGTGCCCCGTTCTTAAGGGGGATCCCAGCATCCCATAAGCATCATCATCATAGTGCATTTCCCTAGATTCATGAATTCAGCCTTAACATCCATAGATTCAACAAATTTTTATCCCATATCTTTTTTTCTGCGTGCTGGCTTAGGACAGGAGACAGAAGATGACGACCAGGCCCCTGTCTTTCAAAAGAACCTATTTACCCTAGGAGGGGAAACCGTAATTACTGACAACATGAAACGATTCTCTAAATACTGACAGAGGAATACAAAAGTGCTGTGGGACACGACCCATGTCTGTAAGTACCAAAGATGTCTTCCCAGAGCAGGTGACTTGGGAGTTTACCACACAGACGAGGAGGAAGACCTCTCAGGAGGCACAACGCGAAGACCCGTTTCTGAGAACACCCAGAATAAAGGTGCTGAACTTCTCTCTTTCCTTCATTGAAAACAGATTTTTGAGGGAAGCAACATCAATTTGAGACCAAAGGATGTATCCTCTTTGGACATTTGGACGTGGGGGAGGGAGAGGCATCCTAGGCTGAGGGGCCAGTGGTATCAAAGGCAGAGGGGCGTGGGCCGATCCTTCTGGTTCTGAGTATGCGAAGAGGAATAGGGAGGAGCTGGGTTAGAATCAGACGTCCTTGCTCCTTGGCCAATCAACCACCTCATCCCATCAACCCCACCTCTAAGAGCAGTGACTTGGGGCAGAGGTCAGCCTTCGGGGCTGATGTGTCCTCTGCCCTCAGTGTCTGTGGCCATTCCCGAGACCCTCGGCATCTCTCATCTTCCCTGTCAAGGGGTCTTCCTGCCTCTGGCTTCTTTCCCTTTCCCTTTCCCATGCACTATCCACAGCACCGTTCAGGTTCCTTCCCTAAAATGCAAGTTGTGCTTTGTCGTCCTGTGTGGCCTAGCTCAGCCTATTCACCCTCCTTTCAGGATATTTCCCAGCCCTTGGAATGGCTTGTATCATAAGGCCCTTTGGGGGCTCTGCCTGCTCCCCAGCTCTACATCCGCTGTTCCCACCTTGCACCCTGCTTTGGATACACCAAGCTGCTGATGTGCCCGGTCGCTTCATGCCTTCAGGACCTTGCTGTTCCCTCCCCCTGGAAACCCTTGTGCCTCCTGTCCTCTTGGCCAACTCCTATTCATCCAATACCGTGGACTTATATACCGCCTCCCTCAGTCTTCCCAGAATCAATCATGGCTATCGCTTTGTTCTGTTTACACCGTCAGTCTTACCAACTCTGCTGCTGGAATGAGCCCCTCACCGTCGGCCCCCCTGCTAGATGCGGAGCAGCTTTAGGGCATGAACTGAGTCTGCTGCGTTTTCCCAGCTCGGGCCCCCAGCACAGGGCTGGGCTCATCCTGGAGCCAAGTGGAACAGACGGCTGAGTCAAGTTACGCCGGGGGTACTCGGGCGTACTGCCCGTCATCTGGGGGACTGTAAAATGCCTACTTCCAGGCCCCACCCCACCCCCCAGGATCTCTGGGGGTAAGGTTGCTCTTTTTTTTTTTTTTTCCTAAAGCCAAAACTGCCACTGAGTCATCCTGCTATCTTGAGCCAGTCAGTTATTCCTCTGGCCTCGTTTCCTCATCTGCAAATTGGGCGTTTGGAAGTGGAAGGTTCCTAAGACCCATTCCATGGGACCGACCCTCTCTGAAACATCATTAGGCATTCCCGGGTTCAGGCGGGTGGTGGGCACCTGGCTCAGTTCTGCTCTTTTCCTGACAGGTCGGGGGAAAGAGCCATTTGACGCTCAGGCTTTCCTGTTCTTTCCGCCACCACATGTCCTTCTGTCCTCCCTTTCGTGCTGTCACCGGTGTCAGGAAGCAGCTAGGAACACCTTGGGCACAGGCACCTCCCTGCCCCCGTCACACGGCTGAGCCGGAGGTCTTGGTAGCCGTGGGCTGGGGCTGCTTTCAAGTCACTGGGGATGATTTCTTTCAGCAATGAACGCACTGTACCTATTGCATTTTCTTTTCTTTTTTTTTTTTTACCTATTGCATTTTCTTTTCAAAATCTCATGCTGCACTTTTGAGAACACAGGTCGGAATACATAATTAACAGTGAAGAATAAACACAAATGCTGTTTCCCGGGTACTTAGCTGAGGCTCCGGAGGAGCGGGACTCTGGGTGGGGACGGTCACCGCTGTGCAGTTCGGGCTTCTCTGCTGGGCATGTGGAGATTCTCCAACAGTTAATCCCTGAGAACAGGAGCAGCCTCTCATGGTCCCTGCCTACAGTTTCCATCATCAGCAATCCAGATGAGACTCTGTCTTATGGTAACGAGCAAAGACAGAGCCCACGATGCCTCCATTTCCATTAGAAATAAATCATGTCAGCCTGTCCCCACATTCAGTGTGAATTTGATGTCTTGCAAATAAAAGCAGCTCTAACTTGAGCAGACACAATCCATTCTCCTGCCATCTGTTGTGTCCCGGTTTCCATATCGGGATCACGGAAAGATGGGGTTTTCTTGAAAGCGTGGTACTCTGGGTGCAGAGGAAAACACACTGCCTTTCAAGGATATTAAACTGGATCTCTTGGATTACTTACCATGAAATGAGCCTTGGGTCCATGTAATCCCCAAATTGCTAAGTTTCCCCATTTTGACTATTTTCCATGATGATTGGGGAGAAGGAATAAAAACCACTTTTCCTTTCTCAGTTATCTGTCACTTTTTTTTTTTTAAAGATTTTATTTATTTATTTATTTATTAGGAAAGAGAGAGAGTGAGAGAGAGAAGGTCAGAGTGAGAAGCGGACTCTCCATGGAGCTGGGAGCCCGATGCGGGACTCGATCCCGGGACTCCGGGATCATGACCTGAGCCGAAGGCAGTCGCCCAACCAACTGTGCCACCCAGGGGCCCTTATCTGTCACTTTTAAGGAATATCAATCCCTAACCCTGTGCATTAGATTTATAATGCATTTATGCATTAAAATCCTCGGGGGAGATTTGGAAATGTACTGGCGCCAGGACTGCCCCTGTCCTTCCAAGATTCAGATGTAATTGGGGCGGGGGGCTCCCACTTCCTAGAACTTGGAAAAGTTCCCCAGGTGATTCTACAGTGCCGTCAGGGTGCAAACCACTGGGCAAGGCACCGTGGAGCTTGGTCTGCCCTTATTCTATGAAAATAACTCACACAGAGGTTGAGTATACTCTTGTGAATCTTTTTTCCCCCAAATTCAATATTTATTGCACCATGGAGGGTAGCCACTGTGTGTCACATGGTTCTACCTTATACTTTGGAGTCTCTCTTTCTCCATCCCATCGGTCTCCAAAAACTGTTTCTGTCCTATTTATTCATTGACCTGTCCCAGACTTACTGTGCACTCCCTTTGTGGGACAGGGTCTTTGCTTGCATATTTTTTTACTAGTTTCCTTTTCAGTACCGACCCTGTCTTGTCTTGCCCAGGCGACGGCTTGCAGACTCTAGCGTGCCCCCAAAATACCAGGGAAAAATAAAAATGCAGATTCCTAGGTGTCTCCATTAAATTAGAGTATAGCCTTAGGGCACAGCTAAAATGATGCCTATTCGTTTTAAATAAGTTCTGGAACAGGCGGGGCATTCACTCCCCTCCAACAGAGGCTGCTCTCGTTTGTCTTCATAGGGCTGCCAGGGTGATCTTTCTAAAATATAATTCTGTCTCACTCCCCAGCTTAAGATAGCACCGTGTTTTCCCAGGGCCTACAAGACGGAGCCGTGTTCCCCAGTAACAGGAAAGGCCCATCGTGATCGGCTCTGCCCTACTTTTTGGGCTGTGCTCCTGCCTCTTCCCTTCCCCAGGAACACACGTTTCTGTTTTGCTGAATACTCACTGTTCCCCAAACACCGACCTCTGTGCCCGGAAACTTGTCTGTTCTAGTCCCTCCCTTTTAAACCAGACCAACCCACCAAGTGGCTGCTGGAGGCTGGGTCTCTTCTCCATCGCGCCTCTCCCTCTGTTCCGTCAGCTTCTGACCCTCTGAGGGTCAGCTGTTGTCAGCTGACCTGGACTTGGTAGGCCATGGCCTCCTGGCTCTCTGAAGGGCTTGGCTGGCACTCCTCTCTGGCTCTCCTCTCTCCTTGTTGAGCTTGACCATGAGGGTCATGGCTAGCTTGTCCAGCCCAGGCCCTCGAGGGGCCCATTTTGGCTCCTGGTGAGGAGGGATTCAACACATCTGCTTTTCTCTTTCACCCAGAATGCCCTCTCCTCACTTCTTGGCCAGAAGAGCTTCTCAAGACTTCCGCTTCAAAGACACATCCTCAT
This sequence comes from Nasua narica, assembly GCA_028533885.1. Classification (NCBI taxonomy): domain Eukaryota; kingdom Metazoa; phylum Chordata; class Mammalia; order Carnivora; family Procyonidae; genus Nasua; species Nasua narica. The sequence goes on along the minus strand of CM052811.1, from coordinate 27,057,860 downwards.
AGATATCCTTTCTAGTGTTCCCAGAAAGAATGAGCCACTTCTTTCTCAGGGCCCTCCTGGGACTCCATGCGCACTTGGAACTATCCCTATCGCGCTGTTACCCATCTACGACTCCTTAAGGCCAGGAACTCGTCTTAACGGACCTGCCGCTGGGCCAGGTGTCCAGTGAGTGTGGCCTCAGTGTTTATGCAACGAACAAAGGCCTTCTGACTCTCCTCTGCCTCGGGTTCACGTGCTGGGTTCCGCGTGCTGGTTACCGAGGGGCTGCTGGCCCCACCCGGGGCATCAGTAACAGCAAAGGGTAGAAACGTGCACATATTGGTCAGGCACAGGCTGACCTTCCGGGGCTGGGTCGTTCGGATCTCTTATGTGAATTTATGACCTTATTGCTCATGGTTACCTTATTTATTACTTTATATACTGTACACTTTGGCATTCCTGCTCCACGTCACCTGACCTTAGGAATTAGTTCACCTTCTGAGAGTTGTACCCTGAGCGGTATTCCCGGATGACAATTACCATGAGTCCCTCTGCGACTTGTTAATAATTATAAGCAGGGAGAAGCTTAGCAGTGCTTCATATATATGTTGTTAAAACCCAGTACATAATCTTGAATAATGCAACTCTTATTCCTACAGTTAATTTCAGCTTTTCTTACTCATCTCACTAGAGGCTCCCCTGTGAAAGCATAGACATCTGTGTTAGGACAGGTTATATCTTCTCTGAGGGTTGTTGTGTTTTTTTTGCTGGCTGCGCTGGGAAGAGCTCATTATAGGAGTTTTGCTGTGACCTGGTCCCACAGCCTGGTCTCTCAGGACCGTGCCGCGCTATAGTCAGGCTCTGGTGAATTCTGTAACATCTGAGTCATGAGGGGTATAAAATGTCTGCCCAGGTCTGCACTTGAGATATGGTACAAACATGAGAAAGACACATATGATGATCAGCATTTTCTGGTACTAGACAATGACCTGATACTTAGGAGACAGGAGCTAATCATGGCTTAAAAACTGGGATATTCCCCATTTTCTGAAAGTAACCATAACGATTCCATTTAGAAAGAATTTTAATGATGGCTTTTACTTTTATGGGCATTGTCTCATTTATTCTCTACCGCCAGGTATTATAAACTCTGTTCACAGGCAAAGGAAAACAAATTTGAACATTTTGGCCAAGATGGCAAGAAAAGGGGACTTAGCAAGTAGGTTTCCAACTTTAAAATCTGATACACACACCGCTAGGTTTTCCTTCTGGTGGGGTAGCTGGAAGTGCCAACTGAATTGTTGCGGCCAAGGTCATAGGTTATGTGCCCAACCGCTTCACTTAGTCACATGGAGAAAAGGACTACGTGTTTCATCATCTCTTCTACTTCACAGGGTTTCAAAAATATATCGTTGGCATTTCAGGCAATCAAACTTTATTGAATGTCTCATTCATGCCAAGTTCTGTGCTTGGTGCCGGAAATGCACTCTTGCCTTCAAGAAACTCAGAATTTAATAGCAAAGACGAACAAGTAAATACAGTGTGATAAGGGTTTTGGAAAGAGCCGAGTGAAGCATATCTAATGCAGAATGGGGGTTGGGCTTGACAAGAGTCTCCAGGAATTTCCAGATCATACAAATCTTAGAAACTAGTTAGCTAGCTAGGCTAGTTGGAGGTAGCCAGGGGAATGGTATGGTGGGCAAAGGGGACAGCTTGGGCAGATATGCATTGTATTGAAAGAGCATGGCATATCTGGGCAGTAGCAAATGTTCTAGCATGGTGAGAGCTTGGCATGGACAAGTCAAGGTGGGAGAGGTAGGCGGGGTCCAAACTGAGAGCGGGCTTGGGGGCCCATGATAAAGAATTTGACTTTGTCGTGACTGTTTTAATGAGCCATGAAGGATTTTAAATTCATATGGGATATATAGTTCATAAAGTTCCCTTGGGAAATCATATGGAGGTAGAAGAGTTGGGGAGCAAGCCTGCTTACAGAGCCCTGGATGCCCCAGGGCTTAGGCAGCAGTGGGGAATGGGGAAGACGTTACAAAGGGACATTACTGAAGACCAAGTCTATCCAGCATCATGAGAAGCCTTCTGTGTTCCAAGCTAGGTGCTCTTCATGCATTATCTCCAATCATTGTCACACCAGTACCAGGAGGTGGTTTTCAACTATCTTCCTTTATAGATGGTAAAACGGAGCTGCATGTCACAAGGCTATCAGTGTTGGAGCAGGCGACTGAACTCAGCTCTTAATTAACTCCGGAAACTACGAGCTTGACTTCTCCATCATACTGCCTTTTGTTGAGGATTGGCCCCATCCAGAATATAGAACAAGGTCTTTGTCTAAGACACAGGGACTCTTCAGACTGGGCAGCTCATTTGTTTTTCTCCATTATGCAGTGATAGAAAAGAGATTCTCTGTTTTGCAAGGCAATAATTGGTAAGGATTCCACAAGTGGCTTATCTAAGACAGACTGCAGCTTTTATCTTTTGACATAGCTGGGATGCAACAGGAGAATTCTTGTTTTGCTAAATGGGGTTGGGATTGGTAGGGCTCAGGAACAAGACAGGGTGATAACCCCTACTTAGCCTGATCAATTGTGGGGATTCCCTTTTTGGGGGCTGCTATGCCATGCCAGGCTGTCACCTTTGTCAAAGGACTGCAGGGAAGACAGCCACATTACAGAGTGGATCAGTGAGCTCCTTCTGAAGATTTAGGACGGCGGACTAGAAGGGAGTGGGGTAGGAGTCCTCCTTCTAGTGGATGAAGCTGCAAAATGAAATAGTCAGTGTGGGCAGCTACACATAAGGGGGCAGACAGGTGCGTGTGGTCTCCCTCAGCAAGAGCACATGTCTACAGTGTGCGTGCAACTGCTTTTCAACCAGTGGATCTGCCTTAGTGTGGCTTCTTAGTCTGTGTGCCCTGACTAGTCAAATGGGTTGGCTACTTCTGGTTCTCTGTGTTATAGCTGGATATCTGAACAAGATGGGATTCTTGGAAAGGTCCAGTAGGTGGTAGTCACAGCTGACTCATCTTCCATTTTTGTCCAACCTCGCATGTGGGGAACTAGAACTTGCCCAGTGGAGGGGCACACTTGGGCTCGCCTGCTGGGGTGTGGTCTCAGGGGAGCGTTGGGGTTAGTCCACGCCCAGTGCATACAGTCAAAAGCAAGAAAAAAATTAGATCATGTTCTCCAGAGGCCCAAGAACAAGGCCCAAAGCCTGAAGTGTCTTTGGCCTTTGGCCAGATACCAGAATTGAGCGAGGGGTCAGAGCCAGATAGAAAGCAAACCCAGACAATCTAAGCAGGTGGCTAGCAATGGGACCAGTGTGCCCGACTCCATTTTTATTGGACTCCAGCTTGTGTGTGTAGGGCTATGTAGATTAAAACACTGGTTACAGATGGACAATTCTAGCAACCACTCAAGGATTAGGTTCCCTGATATATAGTGAACCATGGACTTAGGGGAGGACCTGGTGTATCTGCAGAGAAGCAGCAGGTTAAGCGGGATCCTTAGCCCCAGGAAACCCTCTCGTTCCCCTTTCCTTGGCCTTGGAAGCCACTCAGCCATGAAATGGAACACAATGGAATAGTGTTCCATTCTGTGTCGATTTGTGTTAAAGTGACAGGGAATTTCATACAACATCTTTATTTACCCAAACATTTGGCTAGTGTGGGTGAAGATAACAAGCATTATCTGGGCTCTCAGCAGAGGCTTACCATGACATAAATAGACACAGTTGCCTAAAAGCAAGATTTTTGTTCTAATAGCTGTCTGGCACTCACTAATCAAGCCAGTTGAATGAATAATGTCTCTCTCTGACACACTTCATCAAGCACGATGTCTGCGTGTCTGTGTCTTCCCGAAGTCAAAGAGATTTGTGGGTTGTTTTCTTTTCCCCTGATCTGAGCAAATAAAGTACAGAAGTGGTGGTTGAACTGACAAATCCAGGAGCTGTGTGCTGCTTTCTCGTGGGGAAGGAGGCAGCAGGTTCACTCAAACAGGGATGGGAGTCACCCGGGGGTCTAGAGCATTGGGTTTGACAATCAAAGGAAGGTCAAAGTGAGCTAGTGGGAGGTGGGCGAGGAACTCGCTCAGTGAGCCCTCGCTTCCGATGTAGGAAGCAGATCCCTGAAGTTCAAAGCCCAGCTCCTTTTGTTTTACCCTTGACTGTCGAGATAGTTTTTTTTATAACTCAAATCAGAGAGAAGGAAGGCAAGGTTTTTACAATGCCTGGAAATTGAAAGATACCCTTTGTTTTATGGTGGGGCGCCTTGGAGAATGTAACAGAGATCACGGCCGATTCCTCTGACAGCCACAGAGAAACAGTGGCCAGTGGATGATTCAATAGAAACCCACTTCTCTTTCCTTTCCTCCTAAAGCAGGGTGTGGCACAGGTAGCAAGAAACATCTCTGGATCTCCTCCAAGACTTTCCCCTACCTGGCAACAGTGCCACCCGGCTGCTGGGCCCATCTCTCCACCAATCAGATTGCACCATGACCTTGATTAGAATTATGTGGGGTTCCTCATCCACTACAACACAAAGTCCACACCTTTAGGTTGGTGTATGCTTAGCTTACCTCCCAATTTAGCTCCACCTGCCTCTTAGACTCAGGTCTCTGGTCCCCACCCTAGATGGTACCCAGATCACAGAAGGCTCTTGCCCCGTAGACCTGTGTGTGCACTGTCCCCCATCTGCCTTGCTTCTCGGTCCAGTTGGCTGAGGTCCACTAATCCTTTATGACCCAACTCAGAGGGTGGGGTGCTTGGGCGGCGAAGTCGGTTAAGCCTCTGACTCTTGGTTTCGGCTTAGGTTGTGATCTCAGGGTTGTGGGATTGAGCCCCACGTCTGGCTCCACACTCAGCGTGGAACCTGCTTGGGATTCTCTCTCCTTTCTCTTTCTGCCCCCTGCTCTCCCTCCCTCTCTCTTTCTCTCTCTCTCAAATAAATACATTAAAAAAAAAAAAAAAAAAAGACCCAACTCAGAGGGTGCCACTGAGAGGCTTCCCCTGACTCTCCCGATCCTTTGCCCAGGGAGACCACTCTCCTCCGGGCTTCGCCTTGCTCACACACAGTCCTTTATTATCTCACATGTCACTTGAGTGTCCCCAACTAATCTTCATACCTCACACTAGGTTGTATGTACAAACGAGATCACATTAATACTTAAAGTCAAATCCGACTGGGCTGCTCATCTCCATCAGGATGGTGGCAGGCCCTCAAGTCCCCTTTCTGGGTCCCTTCCCGTCTAGTCTCTGTCAGTGGGTCTTTGGGTGAGGTCTCAGGGATGGGACTTTGTTGCTTTGGGCCACTGCTCGCAGGGCAGTGACTCCCCCTGCAATTTTGGGGGAGGCTGCGTCTATCCTGGCCCCGGGAGCTGCTGGCGTCTGGGTACCACGCCAGCCCAAAGGTTAGTTACAGACCCATCCTTAGTCCTATGCCACTGGAGGCTCTGGGAAAATAGAGGATCCTCTGCCTGGCATCTAGACACCTCTATTTTCCCAGAGCCTACAGGCAGTGTTTTCATAAAACACAACATGAATGATGCCTCCCAACCCCACCTGGCCAATAAGGTGGCTCTGATTGTACCTACTTCCCAGGCTTCTTGGGATACAGGCTCTGGAGGGTAAGGCTGGAAGGCTACAGAACTCCTGCCTCTCCCTTTTTCAAGGGCCTCCTTCCAAGATCTCATTGAATATTTTAGCTTTAGCCTCTTCCCCGCATGCTTGACCATGGGGTGAGCCTACCCCTCACCCACAGATTGGGGTGGCCTCTAGGGAGTACTTAGTCCATGCGCAACTTTTGTTTCACAATTTACGTGTCTATCTCCGCTACCAGACGGTGTGCTCTCTGCGGGGAGGGCCTGGGTCTTACTCCCCTTGGCACCCTGGTACCCAGCCATGTCGGTAGCGGGTGAGTGCTTGCGTGAAAAGCATTAGCTCTAGAAGGCATCAGTAGGTAATTTCTGAGAGCTCGCCAGCTCTCCATGTGTTGGTCTTCTTCCAACTCCCCAGGATTCCCTGAAACCCTTGCCACAACCCTCCAATCCTTCCCATCACCTCCTCACCTGAGCCAGGCATGGCTTAGCCCCCTGCTTTTCACTGTCCGTTACCTGTCAGAATCGCCTGGGGAGACTGAAACCTATACGGACACCCAGAGCCTACTCCAGGCCAGCCGAATCCAGTGTGCAGCTGGGGTCAGGAACGTCCACAACTAGACGACCAGAAAGTTCCTTGGCGATGTTCTCCGAGGTGGTGGTATGTTCAAAAGCATCACGCAGTGTTCACGGCACTCAGCAGCCACAGTCCACGTGGACAGTCCAGATGAGAGTTAGAAAAAAAAAAAAGGCAGCAAGGGAATAAAAAACTCCTCTGCTCTTGATAAGAGCCCTGTTGCAACGCACTGGGCAGCCGTCCTGGGAAGCTCCTGTGGGGCGCCAGACGCACCTCTGCCCTGGGCCTTTGGACCTGAAGTGCGCTGTTGCCCAATCTTCCGTGGACCTTTGACTGGCTGAGCTCTAGCGTGGGACTGGTGAACGCAGTCCCCAGTGCCCCGGCACAGCAGCCTCTGCGGGCACTTCCCCCTCAGTGGGGCCCAGGCTGGCCACCATCCTTGTCAGACCCAGGTGACCTCTAGCTTAATTGGCGTTGGTGCCCCGCTGAGAGGCGGAGCTGAGGTTGCCCGCTGACGACTCACGGCCTTGCACCCACTTTGGGGGCAGCCGGGTCATTGCACAATCATTAGGGCAACGCGGCCATTCCTTGGGGCGGCCCCCCCCCCCGCAGTTTCTGAGCACAAGAAGCCACTTAACTGTGACTTTTCGGCTGCCCGTGTGGCTGTGAGCCCCCCGAGCCATTTCTACTTGGAAACGTACTCATTCACCCTGTTATCATAGCTGCCTTTCCCTTGACGTCTTTCCTTCAGGAGCCAGAGACTTCAAGAGAAACACTTAACCTTTTTTTCAAAACTTGCGATCATTTTAACGGGAGCTCCTGAATTGGGGTCTGTCCAGAGACACAAGTCAGGAAACAGTTACCTGTGATTTCTCAGGATCACAGAATGTCAGAGGTGGAGTTAGAGCTCCCCCGTCTCGAAGGTTCTCAAGTGGGGCCGCATGTCTGAACCTCCTGGAAGTTTAAAAAAAAAAAAGAGCACTCGTGGCTGAGCCTAATTAGCAGCTCTGAGCGAGCGGGCTCAGGCATCGGTGTTTCTAAAGCCCCCTCGTGATGCTCGTGTGCAGTCACGGTTGAGAACCATTCACTAATTAAAATTCCTTTATTTTTCATTTGCGAACATCAGGACTGAGGTGTTTGAAGGCAGTTCTGAGCTGTTCGCCCTGCGTGGACGGCCAGCGTGTCCGGCGAGCCAGAGTCATAAACAGCCCTCCGGAAAGTTCTGCTCTTTTTCCTGCCAAGCACATCTCTCCGGACCATTCGCCTGCTCTCCCATTTCTTTCTCCTTGCTGGCTTTATATTTCTAAGTCAGGAGTCTCAGAAGTTCCAGAATCTCTCTTCTTTCTAAACCCCAGTCTCCTCAGTACAGATTCCGTAGGTGAGCTCGAGCAGAGGGTGCCTGGCCCAGGACCACCCAGCGAGTGGCTGTGCCCTGGGTCCCATTTGCTGTCCCCACCCGGCTTGCTGCCCCTGGAGGACTGTTCCTATTTACTTGGTCCTGTTTCAAAGCTGGAAGTTGGGACATTGAGAACGGTATCAGTTGCAATGAGGAAGGCTCGAAATTGGAGGGTTTGTTGATCCCCCGATCTCTATGTGCTAAATCATCGTGGTAATACCACAGAGGGTGGAGTGGTGGACAGGGAGAAGGTAACTGGGCTGCGGCTGGGGGGAGGCAAGCAAAGGGGCCCGGGGGCAAAACTGAGGGAGGTGTTCATTCTCAAGGTAGAACAAAGGGCCTCCTTCAGTTGTGTGCCCTAGGCACCTCTCTTGCCTCACCCTCAACTTGGCTCTGAAGCAGGAACAGGGAGGGCAGGGGAAGAGGAAAATTCTATCCTAGCTGAAGAGCTAAATCTAGAATCTATTCCACGTTAAATATAGTTGGAATGCTAATACGTCGGTCCTAGCCTGCCTTAGGCGCCGAGTCCAGCTCAAAGATTGGTGCCTTCCTAAATAGAGAAGGAAAGGGCTGGGAGACCTCTGAGGATGCCAAGGTTCTACTCAGAGAAGCTCAGCGTGGCTTGCTCAGTGCTCGCACCTGCTCACCAGCCCCATGCAGCCTCTGGGCTGCAGTGGCCCCTGGAGAGGCAAAGAAAAGAGACTCCTCAGAAACAGCAAGTCTGCCTATTTAATTTGTTACTTTTGTTCCTTTGATTTGAGAAATAACTTCAGAAATAAGGCCAGATCTGGAGGCTTGGGACTCGGCGCAAATACTGTGACTTCAGTGTATGGGAAAGTCTCTCCTCTCAGGCCTAGAAGTCCTCGACGTCTCTCGATCCTCTCTGGTCCTAGAGGCTGTGGTGGGAGCCTTCCACCCTGTTTCCACTGCGAACAGGCAAACTCTTCAGGCAGTTAGCACACTGAGCCCTCTGGACATTCCTGAGAGCTGGAATGCGTGTCCTACCCGTCTGCTGGGAACAAAGACATATCCGTCCAGGCACATGGGGGACCCCACCGGTTCTGAGATACATGCCGAGACCTCTCTCAGCTGGAGAGGATGCTCTCTTTACCGTCTGCATTTGGAAACTAATTATCCCGTGACATTGCCTGTGTTGTATTGAATGCATTAGTGCTCAACATGGGATCCTGGAACATACTAAAGGACATTCGTGGAGAAACTGGTAAAATCTGAATAAAGTCCATAGTTATCATGATAATGTAACAATGTCAATGTCGTAGTTTGGACGGAGGCACCCTGGCTAGGCAAGATGTTAACATTTGGGAAATTGGGTGAGGGCTGCACAGGAGTTCTTTGTGCAAGCTTTGCAAATTTTCTATAGATCTAAAATTATTCTGAAATCCAAGAAATATTTTAAAAACTGCATTCGATGTTTTATCTTGTAGTACAGTGGAAAGGCTGAGGCTTTAGAAGGAGAATCCTGAGCCAACCGCTCAGGAGCTGAGACCTCTTGGCCAAGGAAATTACCTTGCATCTGTTTGGCCATGAAAGGGAGCTATTATCTACATGGTTAGGATTGAACTTGTACACTGAAACTGGTCCTTCTCCTCTTGCACAGTTATCGAAACTGGCTACCCACTTTGCAATTCATTATGGACAGGTAGCTGAACTGCCTATTTGGTAGCCAAATACCTGGGAAGATTCTGGAAGCTAGCAAAGGAGCTGGCTAATGCTGGTCACACGACCGCGACCAGGGGATCGCACATCCGTGGGGCCGTAGGGCCGTTTGGGTAAGAGGCGTAGTGGCTATGGCATACCATAGTCAATCACCCGGGAGCTATAAAGAGGAAACCCAGGTGCCTAGGCCACACCCCGGACCAGTGTAATTAGAAGCTCTGCGGGTGGGACCTGGGCATTCATATTTTTTCCAGACTCTCCAGGAGACCCCACGCACACCAGAATTGAGAGCTAGTGAACTAGATGGTCTCTAAGATTCTTTCCCACTCTTGAGCTTCTGGATGGTGCACAAACCATGTTTTTGGAATTCAGAATGTGTTCCCATGTTGATCAATAATGAGTGGGTTTAGGAGACAGAACACTCTGAATCAAGTCTGGGCTCTCACACCAAAGGGCGGACCTAAGAGGATTTGGGAAGTTGTTAAATTTCCTCATTCAGACCCCCTTCCAACTCTGTTTTTCCCTCTTCTCAGTGTCTGCAGCCAACATGATTTTTCCAATGGATAGATTTCTCCGAACCGTCGCTTTTCTGGGTTGGAAAAGTAAGCGGCCTTCGGGGAAGCGGTAGAGAGAAAGGAGGATTTGTGGAGTCAAGAAAGAACTTTTACAGAGATAAATATGACCATTTAGAAAAGTTCTTATATGGGTCGTATGTGTCCATATGAGCTAGAAAATATAGAAAAGTGCAAAAAAAAGCATTTGAATCACTTATATCAATTTCAGAGATATAGACCATTAACAGTTTGCTATATTTAGTTCCTCTTTCTTATTTACATAAAAGTGGGGTAATGGTGAATATAAAATTTTGTATCCTACCTTGCCACATATTGTTAATGTTCTGTGCTAAATATTATTGAAATCCTGATTGAGTGGCTACATAATTTATCAAATGGTTGTTTTGTATTTTATTTAACTGTATCTTATAAGTACCATTAAATATTTTTCCTTTTTAAATTTCTTTTTATAAATTTATTTTTTAAATGGATATCTTTGGCTCAAATACCTGTAAGGTCTCCTGTGGGATGTGTGTGTGTGTGTGTATGTGTGTGTGGCTGAGATTTCTTCAGAGAAATGAGGGCTGGTTTCCTTGTACAGCAAAAATATGCTCATGCACATTGTTTGAGAAAGTCGTGCTTGTTTTCTTAGAGAGGTCTCAAGGCCCTAACAAATACTTACGGCTTCCTCCTATTCATCTCATATATTTTGGTCCCAAGATTTCATAACTCCATCCCCACCCTAGCTGTTCCCTTGGGCATAAGAGAAAAAGAAAAAAAAATATTTTCTAAAGGGCAGGGACTGTAGCCTTGTTGGCATTTTCCCGAGCAAATGTGTACACTCGAGACTCTGTAAAAATAAGTGACACAAATATAGATACTGTGGGGGAGGGCTCTGGCCTGCTGTCTTTCTGGGGCCCAATGAAACTACTTTGTTGGGGCGCCTGGGTGGCTCAGTGGGTTCAAGCGTCTGCTTTCGGCTCAGGTCATGATCTCAGGGTCCTGGGATCGAGCCCCGCATCGGGCTCTCTGCTCAGCGGGGAGCCTGCTTCCCTCTCTCTCTCCCTGCCTCTCTGCCTACTTGTGATCTCTCTCTCTCTGTCAAATAAATAAATAAAATCTTTAAAAAAAAAAAAAGAAAAGAAACTACTTTGTTGACATGTTTAGGAACTGAGGCTGGTTTGTGCTTGGAGTTAGGGCCTCAAGTAGAGATGTACTTGAGTGCTTGAACATGACCAGGTTGAGACAAGTAGACATTGATTTTTCACACATGACCTGGTTTTGAAATTTGAGGGAGAAGTGATGAAAGATGAAGGGAGAAGGAGGAGGACAACGAAAAGGAGTTGAGGTTGCAAGGGCCCTAAAAACAACAACAGCAACAATAAAACAAACTGGGACTTGATTTCCTGTGCTTCCCATTCCCTGGGGTTCCTGTTACAGTGAAGGCTGTGCCTCGGTAGATCTGGGGTGGGGCCTGGGCCTCTGCATTTCTAACAGGCTCCCGGGCCCTCCCTTGAGCAGCACGACTTTCACGTGGGTGTTTCTGCTTTAGACCCGGTGCAAAGCACGCTCCTTCCCCGCCACTATTCCTGAGGCCCGGTCCTCCCTCACGCCCGCTTCCTCCTCCGTCCCTGAGGATGCTCCTTCTTGTCATGTCTTCCAGGCTCCCCTCAACCCCGCGTGGGAGTCCCTTTTGCTCCAGCCCCCCTCCAGCAGCTTCTCCTTGCCTTCCACCGTGACTTCTGCTTTCTCCACTCATGTCCAGCCCTTTCCTGACTTGAATCCCACGTTCATCCAATTTTTCTGTCCTCCTTACTCTACCAAACCTGGCTTTACTCCCCTAGAGATTTTAATGCAGGGTCTTTGCCCCAAGAACAGCCCTCCCACCTCTTCTTTCTGGTCTCGTCTCTGAACAGCTCTTGTTCCGCTCCCGGAGCACTTCTTTATGAAGTAATGTTCGCCACAGTGTATGGGGTCTGGAAGTCTGGAGGAAGATGGATGTTTTCCCCAGAACTCTGGTAAACAGGGTTAGTCAGACTTGCAGTCAGCAAAGGTCTTCAAAACCCTCTTCAGATGAGACTAATCCCAAAGGCCGTTTAGCCTCCCTATAAATAAGAATTTTATAAGGCATATTGTCCAAATGTTTGATTCTCCCGCCTAAAAACAATGATTTGGGTGTGAGTCACTGACCACACATCGTAATGCCTGACACCATCCATCCAAACCCACTCGGGACCAGTAAACCGTGATTAAGCTGACAGAGGTAAAACAGTCCTTTCCGGCCCCACGAAAACGCAAAACTCTTTTGGTGGTAACCTCATTAGATTGTTTCATGGTGTGTCCATTAAAAAAAAAACCAAAAACAAACCCACAGTATTATTCAAAGGTTGGCTTATACATCATTCTATCAAATCGAACTTTCTATTAACTGTTATTTGCACAAAGTTATGGTGTAAGGGTAAATGATGTTTATGATATTGAGTCCAAAGCATTTACTGAAATGCCTTCTGAACCATCAAATAAAGATGTGAGTTTTGCTTAATACTTTCTAGTGTTAAATATATTTGACGTTTATTCCTGGGAAATGGTCAGGTACACCTAATGATACCTTATTGGCAGATCAATTCGCCATTTTTCCAGTACTTTATTTTTTATTTATCTTTTAAAAAAGATTTAATTTATTTGAGAGAGAAAGAGAGAGAGCAAAAGCAGGAGGAGCGGCAGAGGAGGTGGGAGAGAAGAAAACTCCTTGCTGAGCTGGGAGCCGAATTCGGGGCTCGATCCTAGGACCCTGGGTTCATGACCTGAGCCTAAGGCAGGCGCTTAGCCGACTGAGCCACCCAGGTACCCTTATCCAGTATTTTAAACCAGACAACTTTATAATCCATGAAGCTGAAGGAATTAAGGTGAAGTGACTTGCCCAGAGTCCATAGCAGGTGGTAAGTGGAAAAGGCAGGACCCAGGATCCAGGTGTGCTGTTTTCTTTTATGATGGTTCTTTGTCTGATTAATCAGAGCATCTACTTCTCTGATAACCACTAATGAATAAGTTAGCTGAATATTATCCTGGGTGTAAAGTGTGACTGAGGGGTGCTTGGGTGGTTTAGTGGGTTAAAGCCTCTGCCTTCGGCTGGGGTCATGATCTCAGTGTCCTGGGATTGAGCCCTACATCGGGCTCTCTGCTCAGCAGGGAGCCTGCTTCCCCCCCCCAACCCCGCCCCCCGCCTGCCTCTCTGCCTACTTGTGATCTCTCTCTGTCAAATAAATAAATAAAGTCTTAAAAAAAAAAGAGTGTGACCTTAAACTAAGGAGATAAATTTGGTTTTACCTTCACGTACACTTTGACAAAATTTGCAAATCCAAAATTCACATAGAAGTTGTTCTTTATTTGGAGGTGATATGCACATAGTACTTTATTTTTCTTGTCACACTGTGAATCGAACAAGAAAAAGCAAATGGCTTGTTATTTCAGAGTCATGCTCAATTTCAATTCAATTTGATTCAACAATCAATCATGAGGTATGTAGCACACGCCACGCCCAGTGCTGGGCACTGGAGGTATGGAGGGTGATAGGACAGGGTCAGCTCCCCCTGCAGGGATTTACAGACTCATGGCATCAATGAGTCTAATAAAGCAGCGCATAGGCTCCTGTTGTGGCCTGAGGAAGGAATGGTCGATGGGGCAGGTCGCTAGGGAGGGGGGCCTGATTCTTAAGGATGAATAGGCAATTTCCAGGCATAGGAAGTGCAGGAATTATTCCAGGGTGAGGAAAGCTGACCCATGGTCAAATAGTTGCTAGATCAACCCAGTTGCTGGGAATCTAGATGCCTGAAATGGAATGTTTGGAGGTCATGTCAAGAGAGAGGGCCGACCCGGGTCCTGTATGTCACCCTAATGGACAGTGGTGATTGGAGTTCACCCTTTGACAAAGGGAAGCCAAAGAAGGATTTTAAGTAGAAGAGTAACCATGAGCACAATAGTTGGCAATTCTAGCTCTCGACCCTCATGAGGGTCCTTCCTCCTCTTCTCTCATTCATCACCTTTGCCCTCTGCCGAAATGTACTTTCTGCTGTCTAGGTTAATAACCAGCCAGTTCCAGCAAAGCCCCTGGGAGCCACCTTAGTCAGGGACCCCATAGGCTCCCACTGCGATTTTGAGTTCCAGATTGTATTTGCCTGCTTTGTTTACCAGACTTGACTTAAATGATCAACCACCTTACCTGATAGTCAAGATCAAAGTAGAGACTTCCCACTAAACAAAACAAAGTGTGAATTCCTGTTCCCGATGCTTAGTCTAAGTTTGAGGCTGTGCCCATCCTTGGTGCTGCAAGATTGGTGAATTTTAAAGGGGAGTAGATTGAGTTGTGACTTCAGGAGAAAGTCATCGATCTGCTTTCTCACCCGCTGCTAAGCAGCAGGCGAACTAACATCAAACCCAGAAATGTCTTCAGTCTTTCTCTACACCCAGGGACGCACCCTTGTCACCCAGGTTCCTGGAGGAAGAGAAGCATACAGACCCACCGAATGCTTAAATGGCGCCCTCCCTGGCCATCCCAAGGCTACAGAGGCTTTATCGAAAGCTGCCCCAGCCTCTCTCCCAAGTAGACAATTTCCTGTCCCTGTTCCCACTTCTGTCTTCCCATTTCGTGTCCTGAGGGTCTAGTCCAAGCCCCTGAAGCCACTTCTCACAAGTGCCACTTGGTTTACAATCAGCAGGGGGTCTCAAGATGAAGCCTCTAGGACTACTGTCCTCTGCTCCAGGGACAACACTTTGAGGGACACTCCGCCCTCACTCAGCTGCTCGTGGTCCATTCCTGCCGGGCCTAGCACAAGAACAATCATCGTATGTCGTGGTTGCAAACTGTTAGATGAGTAACAAAAGCAGCCTCATTCTGTTTGGCCTGAAGCTTAACATCTTTTCTCCGCTTGTTTGAGGATTACCCAGAACGTTGGCAAAGTTTATACGATAAAAATCACCCGTGGTAGGTGCTGAACCTACAAGGTATATTTATTTCACAGGCAATCAGGGTTTCACAAACTTCATCACTTCAATTACCTAAATTGTTTAAGTAAAAAAAAATTTTTTTTTAGAAGAGCAACCCACTAATTTATAATCTACAGAATATGCAAATATAACTGACCTACCTACCTGTGCTTCCTTCACTAGTATTGTAATTATCTTTGATTCCTCCTTTGAAGGATGAAAATTTTACAAGTACACGCTCCTTATTTCTTTTGAGTCTTTTATCTTGTGCCTTTCTTGTCTTTGCTGAAATTTTTTAGAGAAAGATATTAAAAACTGTCAACATTAGTACTGTGGGCTCCCGGCAGGGAGGGAGGGAGAACGTTGTGGCTGGTGTTGATTTAGGGGTGAAGGGGGAAATAACTGGGATGGAGGGAATGGCAGCAGACTCCCCCCCAGGAGGAGAACCCGTGGTTCAAACCAGTAAGCTTGGGAAGCAGTGCTGAGCGTGACCCAGACTGAGCTGGTCCATGCGGGATTCTATTCGGGTTGAGCAGGTAGAGCAGAGGATAGGATTTCTGAGAGTTTGGGTGCTCTATGTATATCCAACATGTTTATCCAACATGTCCATCTGTCCTGGGGGAGAGACTGGAAGGAACAGGGCCCCAGCCAATTGGATCGGAGCTTGGGGATGGGCCGTAGTCCCAAAGGGAGCTGGAGTGGGAATTGGAACCAGAAATCATGGCAGAGAATAGTCCGACAGATGGGCCATATGTGGTTGCCTGTGATAGGGAGGCTAGACTGCAGCTCCCACTTCTGTGGACACCCAAAGGCAGATTCATTCTTGCCAGGAGCACTGGACACTAGGCATGGGGCCCTTTCCAGCTCCCCCTCAATAGCAGGGAAGGCTCTGCTGGCATTGCAGGCCTGGCCTTGCATGGGCTCAGAGATCAGGCTGGATGAGCCTACAGGTCTTGGAACTCCTTTCTTCCTATTCTGGAAAGCTTTCTTTTCTCTCTCCCTCCTTACCTATCCACAGATACTCTTGTCTTACATGTACAGTTGTCATTTTACAGGTTACAAGGCAATTTCATACGTACTACCTCAAACAGAATCTGATACCAGCCCATGAGATAAGTAAAGGAGGAATTACTACAGATGGGCAAATGGAAAACAAGTTGGCCAACGTCACACAGTTAATTCAGTTGTTTTGCTCCCTTCTCAATATAGTACTACCCACATTCTGAGATAAGTTCCAAGGATGTCTACAGGAATCTGCTGGTCTAGAAAAGCCAGGATTCTGATGAATTCCATGTTGGACACTGGGAGCCTCATCTGGGTGAGTTCCCCGGACCTTGCTTCTTGGGTCTGTAGTCCCCTAACTGGGCTTTTCCAACCTGTCATAGCTGTTTCTGGAATGTACCTGCCTAAGCTCATCAGGCCCACCTGCTCCTCTCTCTTTTGAATGATGCCCCTGGATTTGGACCGAGATCCTCACAATCTGTCTGCAAAGCCCACACCTGTCTCTTTTGTGTAAGGAAGTGGTAGACTAGTTATCTCAGATCCTTTAGGGCTAAGGGCCTTGAGGAGCAAGCACTTGGGTATTAAATACTTCCTTCCTGCCTCACATTTTATTCCCCTCCATGCAGAATTTCTCATGTGTCCTTTTTGGTGATATAAAAATTATGTCTCTTTTATAGACGTGGTCTTGCTATTATGATGATCTTTCTCCAAGCATCTTTTCTCTTTGTGAGGTGTGGAAGGAAATGTCCATGCCACACACGCGAGTGCTAATGGGTGACAATTCATTCATTTAAAGTCACCAACCAAGTCAGAGATGAGACGGAAAAAGGCTCTAAATCTCTTTCCCCCCAAACTCTGTCTTTCTCTAAAATGATAGGCAATGCTAGAGAGCCTGGTTTCCTCTTCTATTCAGTGGGGACAAAGAGCTAGTTATAAATCTCCTGCAGTAAAAAAAATGCCAAGAAAATGATCAAAAGAGACATGATGCTACCAATCATTTTTTTCTCATCACTTGGTCTCCTTCCTAACATCTAAAGCAAATGCTCAGAGAAGGCACTAACGGTGGGGCGGTCACAGTTTAGAGTTCTACCAAAGGCTCCGCGTCACCGTCTTCACCCTCCTTCCACCGAGCTCCAGAGGTACTTAGAACTCTGGATCTCTGGGCTTGGCTAGGGGCCAGGATGGGCCTCAGACAGGGTGCTAGTCATGGAATAAGTAAACACATCTGTGCAGTAGCCTGAGCATTGGCCGTGGTGGGCTCAGGGGCTCGTGGCTTTTCGACTGTGTTTGAAAGTGGACTAGACAGGCTTTGACATGGGAAAAGACGACACTCTCCTTATCGCTTTATGTGATACATATAACTTGGTAGGGCAGTGCTCTAGGAGAAAGGGAATGAGGGAAGCAGAATGAGACAGAGGAAGGAGCTAAGCCAGCATGTCAGCCCAGCTGCACTCGAGCTTCGATCTGATCCCAGAGGAGCATGGACTGTACCACAGAGCCGGTCTCACCTTGAGATAGGGCTGCAGCCGTTTGTACAGGGGGCTATTCCATAGGAAGCAGACATTGGTTGACTGCCCTGATTAGAGATGATGGTGTAATACCCAGGACAAGGGGCTCCAGTGCAGTGGAAAGCAATTCTCCAGAGATGGGGAGCTGTGAGTCCTTCACAGCTATCTAGGAGGGGCACCAACAAAGTCCACCTAGTACACGGGTCTGAATGGTGATCATCACGGGCCACTGGGGAGAGCTGAGGCCATAGAAATACCGGTCAAATTTTGGCTTCTGGTACTAGACTAAGCAGGCTTTATTGGGAGACTGATCTAGGTTTGGTGAGTCCTGAAGCTGATTACGATCAGCCCTAAGAAGAATCCACCCTTACAAGGATTTTACACCCACCCTGGAAGGAACCCGCCACCCTTTCCCAGGTCCTAGGTAGATGACAAAAACCTGATTGGATGACAGGCGCATGAAGGGTTAGATCAGATTAAAAGAGCCCACCCAAAAGCCCATAAACACTTCTAGACTTGGAAACTCCAGTGGTTGGGATACCTGAGTAGCTCAGCGGGTTGAACAACTGCTTTTGGCTCAGGTCATGATACCAGAGTCGTGGGATCCAGCCCCACATCAGGCTCCCTGCTCAGAGGGGAGCCTGCTTCTCTCTCTCCCTCTGGCGCTCCCCCTGCTTAGGTGCTCCTGCTCTCTCTCTGTCAAATAAATAAATAACATCTTAAAAAAAAGATGAAAACAAAACTTTGGTGGCAACCCTCTCAGATCCCCTCCTTCTTTGGGAACTTCGTACTATCGTTCAATAAACTTTGCTTTTTTTGCCCACCACTATTCATCTGGTCTACCTCTTCATTCTTTGAAGCACTGTGACCAAGACCCACAGGCATTGAAAGAGAAGAAATCCTGCAACAGGAGGTCCTGAAACTAAAGCTTTGCTAGTCTCATCCATCTCTGGGTGTTTTTGCTACTTTGTGCAGAGGAGAAGACAGAAGATCACAGTTGAAGTGAAATTGTCTAAGGACATCAATCAAGGAAGTGGCTGGAGCTGGAGCCCTCTCCTTTGGGCTCATAGTCCAGAGCCTGCTCCTTGATAACACCAGTCAAGCCCACAGCCGAGGGCTGCTGGGAGGGTCAGGAGATAACAAATGAGAACATGCTTTGTAAGCTCTCCCTGAAGGGTCATGTGGCTATAAGGCATTACGATTCAATGGGCAATTGATCTGGGAGGTGGGATGTTGTCAACTTGAATAATTTGTTCAAAGGATATATATTCTCTCCTGAGTTTTCCACACTGGCTCGCTAGGTTTGTACAATGGCAAATATCTCTGGCTTGATTCAAGGTTGCAAGCTCCCAAAACTGGCATGGGTGATAAATTGATAAATTAAGCAGCTTATGGCTGCTTGCCTAAGCATGAAAACAGAACACAGAAAACAGAAGCTTTATCGCAGAAAACAAGAGAGAATTCCTCCTTATCACTGTACCAGAATGAATAGTTGATAAACACTCAACGGTTCTTAAGAGACCAGGTTGAGGAGATAAGAGAAGCAACGAGAGGTCTCCTGCATTTATAGTGCAGAGCAATGATAGAGTAGGTTCCTAAAAACATTTTCTCTGTCCAGAAACTATTGCCAATGGTCATGGCTAACTCTAGATCCTGGATGTACCAGTTTATGCCCAGTGAGTTTTTCTTCACCCAAATTTCATGGGCAACGGGTCAGAAGGGCCCACCAATCCCCTGAAGGTAATGGGGGTCAATAAACTGGGATTATGTTGAGCCCAATCTAGCTCATTTACAGTATAAGGTCTATGGAGAAAAAAGGCCTGAGGGCTTGAGAATTGCCCCTCTTCTATTTCTATCACTGGCATGCTCACCTTACTTGAGTAGAAATTACTAGTATCATGCTCTTTCTCTATCATCTCCTAAGCCTTTCTCAGTTTTTCATACAGCAAGATCATTTCTTTCAAGTGTGTCTCAACTCCTAGGGCACTAGTGCTGGGGGTGGGCCACATGGGTATTCCCTTTCACTGCTTTGTTTATAGAGCTACTCTCTGCTTGGCCTTGGAGAAGGTTCTTTAGGGACATGAAGGGTGGGTCAGGGTGAAGAGATGGGTGTGGATGGGGGCTGATGGGTAGGATGAAGCTCAGAAGTTGAGGAAACCAGGTTTTCAAAATTCTGGGATTTTGTACACTGAGGATCAACGCCTTGAAATAGAAGTGAGCCATTCGCTGAGGCTGACATGCGAGCCAAAGAGGGAACCACATCTTTGGAACTTCCCTAACTTTTTTGCATCCTAGAATTGTAGGTTAAGGGCTGCAACCAACAGTTAACTTGGATGTTACATTTAATGAGGTATTTGACTATTTACTTTAGAGAAGCAATAACCCCAAAGCCAATTGTAAGGAACTTCTAAATTAGAATGTGTGCTATTTAGACCTTTGTCTGTGACATGTGACACTGCTTGCTACTGTCAAAAAGGAACAAAGAAGAAACCAAACTGATTTCCGCTTTGCTTTCCCTCAGAACAGAAAATGCACAAACACGGGATACGAGTTAGAAGGTCTGGACGTTCTATCTGGGCTAACTTTCTAACATTGGCTGAGATCAATAAAATGGAAACCACTCTCAACAGTAAAATGGAAGGGACAATGGGAGTTACCATATCTGAAAAGAGAGAGGGTACGAGGATTGTGATTAGAAATTTTTGTAGTGTAAGAGAAAAAATAGTTCCCATTGGAAATAATAAGATTTCAGGAGACATCATGGGCATGACCTTTCCATTGTCCCTGCGTTTCCATTTCTAACACTAATCCCACTGAAACAGGTCAGGTGGCCGCAATGCCCATCCCACGAGCCCTTCTCCTCTCAGCACTCCTTGGAGAGTAGTGAAAGAAGTCGCAGCCAGTGTTTATTGAGCCTGTGCAAGGAGTTTTATCAATATGTGTTAGGTGCTTTATCTCATTTATTTCTCACTATAAGGCTTTGTGGTGTTATCATTTTTTAGATATGGGAACTCAGGGGTTGAGTCACTTGCCGAAGATTACACAGCTAACAGAAATATATAGCTCCTTCACTTTCGCTAAGTGTTCTTCTCATTGACTCTGACTCAGATCATCTTTTTGGTGTTGCTGTTAACTTGGTCTTCTGGTCTTTCTCTCAGGTTTCTACCTTAGCTGTGTGTTAATTTCATTGGCATATCCACAAACTCAAATGGGTCCAGTGAGGTAAATCCTAGTAGGCTGCATACTCTATGAGACGAAGGAATTGTGCCGGCCATGTTCATGCCCGTATCCTCTGACACGTGGTAGGTGCTCTATACATATCTGTCATATGAAATTTTTGGTATTGAAAGAATGATATGTCCACAGGGATTTGCTTTTGGGCTGAGGTCAAGCTTCTTGAAGCTCTGGGTCTGGATAGACGGTTCCTGGAAGGTATTCTCTGGGATTTGAGGGTCTGGGCAGGCTGATCCCCCAAGAACTACAAAGATACGATCCATCCAGAATATATGTCTGGGTTCTGGAGACTGTTTGCAAGAATGCACACAAGTATCCTAAGGTGGTGTAATTGTTCCAGAGATGGATGTATGTCTATGGTCTTAAGGCCAGAAGGAAATCTCTCCTGAGAATCCTCA
>CM052811.1:26916441-27036852 GCA_028533885.1 Nasua narica | reverse complement strand
CGCGGCGATGAGGTTGCCCTCCGGGAGCAGTTGGGCACCCTGGGGAGACTTCCCTCTTGGATGGTTCTAAAGGCAGCACTAGAAACTTAAACACACGCTCTCATACACCCTGTGTCTTCTCTCTGACCCATTACTAAGCCTGAAATGTGCTGGATCTAAAAGACCATTTCACTTGGAGGGAGCCAAAATAAGCAATAACAATATTTGCTTTCTAAATAAGATGAGAGAAAAATGCAAAACAACCCAGCAACCCAACCACCCAGTTTGCTGCTGGTGCCCTTTGTTTTGATGCAAATTTAAGACAAACCCTGCCCAGTGAAGAGAAAGGGGCAGCCGCAGGACCTGGTCCCCCCCAGAAAGGCAGGTTTTCATTCTCTCCCATGTGCTTGGCTAATGCTGAAGGGTTTTGGAAAAGCCACTTATTCAAAATTAACAGTTACAAAATTTTCCAGTCTGTGGGGAGTCTTACAATTTTCTTTGGAGTGGCCAAATAAATTTCAGACCTTATCATTTTGTCATTTCAAGTTCCTAAATCTAGAGCCAGTGAGACTAGGAGCCTTGGCAGAGTTGCAGGGAAAAAGCTCTCTCCCAAGACCTCGTTGTGTTCCTGCGAGGTTGCCAGTTCTGCCTGTGTGTCCGGCTAGAGATTGTGTAATGCCAACACTCCTGGGAGGCTGCGGAAGCTGAAAGAGCCGGCCTGGTGCTTTAACCTAAGGTCCCCCAAACAAAGAACTTCTTCATTGTCCCTTCGTAGAACCAGCTTGGACCACATCCTGTTGGATTTAAAGCTATAAACCACCCTCGTACTGGCTCAGAGGTAGCCCTTTCCTTGTTTGTGCAAGTCAAGACTTCTGAGCTGACTAGCATAGTACATCCCCAAGGACTGCAGCACCCGAGGGTGTGGCCTCAGAGGACACAGTGTGGCAAATGTAGGTTCTGCGGAAGGCAGAGCCCCTGGGTGGGGCAGGTGACTGACACCAGGGTGGGATTACTGCTCCCTGAAGGAGGCGGTGGAGGAGTTGGGTAGCTTCGATTCCCCTTGGAGCAGCAGGGTTACCTCTAAATTATAATCTCAGGGAGGTCCAGAAGTCCCTGCCTGTCTCAAAGAATTTATCTTTTTTAAAAAAATTTTTATTTACTTATTTGACAGAAAGAGATCACAAGTAGGCAGAGAGGCAGGCAGAGGGAGAGGGGAAGTAGGCTCCCCGCTGAGCAGAGAGCCTGAGATCATGACCTGAGCCGAAGGCAGAGGCTTAACCCACTAAGCCACCCAGGAGCCCCTTAAAGAATTTATCTTTTAAATATGTGCACTGATAGGACCCTGTTTCTTGGTGAAAGCTGCTGGGCATTAAAGAGTACCCTGTTAAAATATAATGACCTTCTGGCAGGTTTTGCCTTAAACATAACCAGTTTTCTAGTACAGACCATCAAGAGCAGGGAGCAAAGGGCTGGGGCAGAGTTGGGGGGCCAGAGACCTGGGTGGGCAAGGTTTAGACTGGAATAGAGGCAGAAGAGGTTGAAAGTGAAACGTTTTGTTTCCAGCATTGCCTCCCATTGCCACCCATGAGACAAAAGAAAGCATTGGATCCCTCTGTGTCACCAGTGAGTTGAGGACAGAGCCAGGTTGGGAAGGAAAGAGGGAGAAAGAAGAAAGGAGGAGAAAGGAAAGGGAGAAAGGAGGGGTGCCTGGGTGGCTCAGTTGGTTAAGCATCTGCCTTTGGGTCATGATTCCAGGGTCCTGGGGTAGAGCCCCAAGGCTGGTTCCCTGCTCAGCAAGAAGTCTGCTTCTCCCTGTACCCCTCCCCTGCTCTCACTCTTTTTCTTTCTCTCAAACAGATGAATAAAATCTTTAAAAAAAAAAAAAAAGGAAAGGGAGAAAGGAGAAGCCTTGGGAAGCGGGGGCCTAGCCTCCGTCAGTGTGTGGGGGACACCCCCAATGGCTCCCTCCAGCCATCGGCTGCCGACCCAGCGTCCATGGATATGTCTGAAGGTGCAGGCAGTGGGGCAGAGTGGAGGGGCACTGGCCTGGACGACAGGAGTTCTGGTCCCTGACCTGCTGGGGACCTGGCTGGGTCACCTCTGGGGTTTCTTAGCCACGGCAGGAAAGGCTGGCAGAACGAAACAGTCTTGAGCGGCGAGTTGGTAAAGGGACAGCCCTGTGATTCCACCACCAGTGGGGAGCAACACCCCGCCCCAAAGACGTCCTGATGAACCCCAGGGAGCAGCACGCCATAGAGGCCTTGGTCACCCCTAGTTCCCACCCCGGGGGGCCTCACTGTTTAAGGGCAAAGTGCTTGGAGACCGCCGATAGTCTTAATTCTTTTCTTTAACCTTGAGATAAGAACGCCTTTGTTTGAGTCTCAAGCAAGTCTCAAGTTATGTAACTCACTTTTAATAAAGCTCCCTGACTGCTTTATATGCAGCCTTTTAGCTGCCCTGGTTTGAGGCTTTCATTGAATAGGTGGCCTTGTATTTATGCTAAGTGTTCTGTCTTTGTCTTTCAGATCTTGACAGGATAATCACATTGATTTGTTTAGTAAACATGAGGCTGCTTCCACCACCACCGGGCTGCCTGGCAAATGGCCTGGGGCGGCCCTGGGAAAGCTTTGCTCTGCTCACAGGGCTTCAGGGGAACCAGCCCTCAACAAGCCAGATCGGCCTCCCTCCCAAACCCGCAGCCCCCAGAGAACTGGACAGTTTCGTTCTTGTGTGCGGAGCAAACCCCAGGGTAGCCCCAGGTTGTGGTCGTTGGCTACTCCTTGGAGGGCTGGCCCCTGGAGCGGTCTGCAGGGGCTCCCTTCCTCCAGCTGCATAGTCCTTTTAAGGTCTTCATAACACTTTTTTGCTACTTGAAATGAGCTATTTACAAAGTTTTGTGTACAGGAAGTGCCGTGCTCCACCTTGCACTGGAGACGGAGCTCCCCACGGGAGCCCACAGGTGGGCACAGGTGCCCAACCATGCCGCCAACAACCGCTTGCTGACCGCCTGCTGTTCACTGGGCGCTGGGCATTCTGGGATAGACGTGTACGTGACTACAAAAAAAAAAAGAGAGAGCTTAAAGCTATGTTGGCAGAACTAGAAGTTTCCTCAAACCCTCATGTTCTCTCCTGCTAAGCTTTTGGGAGGTTGCCATCCCCTGATTCACTACTTGATGTGCTAGATCCTCGGATGGGGCAAGAGAATGCAGGAGATGAGTAAACCTGTTCTCAAGGAATCCACTAGGCCAGCGTGCTGCGGCGGGCGTGAGAACAGGCGTCAGTTCCGTGGAAATGAGTAACTCTGATTACAGTGAGGCCGAGGTCTTCACAGAGTGATGCATTCAGGGTCATAGGAGCAGTAATTGGAGGAGGAGGACAAGAGGGCTCTCGGACGGCAAGAGTTTGACAGGAGAAGAGGAGGAAGAGCATTCAGGCATGAGGAACAGCATGTGTAAAAATACAGAGCCAAGAGAGGATTTGCTGAATGCGAGGACAGGAACGAGTTGCTGGAGCTTTCTACAGATGTGGGGAAGGTAGGGGAGGCAGAAGACGGAGAAGGCTTGGAGAAGCCATGGGGAATGAGGCTGGGAAGGTTAGCAAGGGCCAGATTGTGGAAAGCCTGGCCCCAGGGTCAAGTAAGGAAGAGAAGTAGTAAGTAGGGCAGCCCACAGAAATGTTGATCTCAGCCTTGCTGTGCTGGTTGAGAAGGACCTGAGTAGTCAAAAGGAGGTGTATTTACAAACCTCTGGGTCTGGCCTTGTTGCAGAAGCTCTGATTCTAGAAATTCACAATAGCATTTGGACACATTCAGGGGGAGGGGCAGGTCTGGGGAGATCTTTTCCTTTTAAAGAAAAAGAATACCAAATTGGATTACAAGAATGCTGGAGTGCCTCCCAGGGCTTTGGAAGAGCCTTGTGCAAGGGGGGCACTCCAAAGCTTACCCTCAAAGTGAATCCATCTCTGGAACCTGAGTGATGTTTACCTGAAATCCTGCAAGTCAGAAGTAAGGCCTGATTTTATGATTTCACAGCTATTTCCCTGGGAGAAAAGTCTTTTGCTGCCAGGTCTTCCTCTGCTATACACAAGTCTTGGTCCTGTGCCCTCTTTTCTACCTGCACCCTTTCCCTAAGTGACCAGCTTCTAGCACAATCCATGTTGTCCTCTGTGCTCTGGCCCCCTCCCGGCTGTTCAGGCCACCTCTCCTCTCTCTCCCGTGCACTAGCCACAGAGCCTCTCTGTCTGGTCCTCAAATGTGTGAAGCTTCCTCCCATCCCAGCACCTTTGCCTCTGTCCATTTGGGTTCCCAGACGCTTCCCTCTTCACTTTCGGGACACAGCCTCAGTGGCCCCCTCTCAGGGAGGCCGTCCCTGTCGTCCAACCTCATGAAACCTCCTAGTCACTCCCAGTGGCACTGCTTTGCTTTCTTTTCTTCATAGCACTTTTTAACTAACCCAACTCATCTTATTTATTTATTATTAGTTTCAGGTGTGCAACATAGTGATTGCACAATTCTCAATGCCACAATGCTCAGTGCTCACCATGATAAGCGTAGTCACCATTTGTCATCACACTGCGTTATGACAATGTTATTGACCGTCGAAGTCGTCTAATTTTTTCCTTTGGCTTTTTACTTTCTGTAAAGATGTCTTCCCACCACATAAGCTGCTTGAGTGCTGGGACCTCGTCTCTCTGGCTTACTGCGGTATATCCTCAGCCCCTGGACATTCGATTTTATTTTTATTCTTTTTTTTTTAAGATTTTATTTATTTGACAGAGAGGAGAGAGATCAGAGTAGGCAGAGAGGCAGAGGGAGAGGGGGAAGCAGGCTCCCTGCTGAGCAGAGAGCCCCGTGTGGGGCTCGATCCCAGGACCCTGAGATCATGACCTGAGCTGAAGGCAGAGGCTTCAACCCACTGAGCCACCCAGGCGCCCCTGGACACTTGATTTTAAAACAAGAGTCTGCTGAACACTCTTAACACAATTATAATCCTTTGCATTTGGGTAGCACTTTCTAGTTTCCAAAAAACTATTACATACCGTAGTCTTACTTTCACCTCAAAGCAACCCAATGATGTAAGCAGGAGAGGGATTGTTATCTCATCTCAAACATGAGGTAATTGAAATTTAGAGGGGTGGAATGACTTCTTACAATTTTCCAGCTAATAAGTGACAGCCCCAGGTCCCCTTCCCTCCAGACCAACTCTCATTTCATTTTGGCTCATATTTTGCTAAGACTTGTTTCTTCTCTTGTTCCTCAGAGCTAGGAAATCCACCCACATAAGGAGTGAGAAGGCACCTGTCCCCATCCCTCTGAGAGGAAAGAAAATGAGAGCTTGGCTTCCACATAAAGATTTATGGCAGGCAGTCTAACCTTCACCTGTGGGCCGAGCAGAGCACGAGAATGATAATGATTTCCTTTGGACAATAACAACCCATTCCCTATGTGCAGCAGAATTCTGTTACCCATCATGAAAATTGAAAGGGACTTGAATTTTCATTTTGATTTAATGTCAAAAGCATCAACTGCTGGGCAATTTCACATATTTTACCCTTAAAGGCAAACCTATTAGCTGGTGATTGAAGAATGAAAGCCAAACTTGCTATTTTTAAAAATAGAGGTATGACAAGTAATGTTTTTCTAAAATTGTCTAGAGAATCAGTAACAGAACAAGGAGTCCAGAAACTTGCAATTCCTGGTCCCAGTCAAAGACTGCTGGCAGTCAATTTCTACACCTCTTCTGGGCTCCAGTTCTCCATTAGTAGAGATCTTCAGAAAATGCTGATTCATTTAAAATACTCGATGTGACCGTTGTATGGATTTTTTTTATTGACAAATTATATAGAAATGTGTGCAAATCACAAAGAGCTCAGTGGATTTGCACAAAGTGAACACTCATGTGATCACCTTCCAGATCAAGAAATAAATCATGATCAGTACCCCAGAGTCCTCCTCTTGCCTGTCCAATAACTACCCTTCCTGAACAAAGGTAACCATTCTCTGGAGTTTTACCACAATAGATGAGTTTTATCTGCTTTTGACCTTTATACAAAGGGAATCATATTGTATGTAGTTGTCTTTTTTTTTTTTTTTTTTTGGCCTGCGTTTTTCTGCTCCACATTATGTTGGTAAGACTCATCCATATTGTTGGGTATAGTTATGGTTTGTTTATTCCCATGGCTCTTTAGTAGCTTATTGCCTGAACATGCTATAGATCTATTCTGGCTACTGTTGGCCATTTGGGTTTTTCCAGTTTGGGAAATATTATGAATAGTGCAGCTATGACCATTTTTATATATATTTCTTTTGGTGAAAATATATGTGAATTGGGTATAAATCCAGGAATAGAATTTCTGGATCATACGATATACTTATATTTACAGATACTGCCCAAGAATTTTCCCAAGTGGTTTTAGCAATTTCTTCTTTCATCACTGATGTATGAGAGGCCAAGTTGCTCCACATTCTTTTCAACACTTGACATTGTTTATCTACTCGTTTTAGCTGTGCTGGAATGGGACCGATGATGGATTTTAATTTATTAAATTAACCAAATTAAATTAGTTATAAATAAATGTATTCGTGGAATGGTACCTAAGAAACCTGAGATTAGGTAAAGATTAGATCAGTTTTGATGCTCAGTTATATTCTTATGTTGCTCTCTAATTCCTTCGTATGTAGGGCTTCAGCCTACCCAACAAGATGGCAAGCTTCTTGAAGTCAAGGGCTTTGTCATAAACTTCTTTCACATTTGTTGTAGCCCTTAGGACAGTGCTGGGCACAGAGTAGTTTTGATTGAATTCAGCTGAACTGAATAATGGAGGCAAACCCACCAAGGTCTATGCAGTATCTCTCTGTTCTGGGTTCCTTGCCTAATCACTGTTTTCAGACACTTCCTAGGTTGATGAAAGGATCAGAGGGGAATTCTAGAAAATGTCCAATTCATTGAGGTTCTACCAGAGCCTACATGCCAGGTGCTAAAACTCTTTAGGTAGAATGAGCCCTTCTGTTTTCAATAGGATTTTCCTGAGGCATGTACCTTAGGCAACCAGAAAGTAAAACAGACAGAAAACTCTCTTACCCTGCGTTATCAAGAAGAAGCATTGTTTGCGTCCTTCCATGCTTGAAGGGGTGCTTTGGACTCAAAATGTCTGATCTTATTACACTAGCCTAATTTCCCTATGGCTGCAATCAGTTTGATAGAAATTTCTCCAAAGGCCACAGTAATCTCTATGATGCTTAGTTTCCTGTTTTGCTGATTTTTTTTATCTGTCCTAATTTTTAAGAACTATTTCTGTCATCTCATCAGCTAAAGAATCTGTACTCAATCATCCATTTCAACATGCGGCCTTGTATCATGCTATGCACATTTTTGTTCATATTGAATGTTGGCTATTTCTGGACTGAGATCCTGCCACATTAAGTTAGTACATTTTTACAGTTCTGGTTTAGTTTGGAATTAGGCACTTACTGAAAATAATTGGTAGAACCATCCCTCGACTCCCATCCCTGGCCTTTCAGTTTTGGATTCTGACATTCAGTAAAGGAAGATAGGTTTTAACAGATGTGGTCATTAAGTGGAGATTAAAGAAAGAAAAAAACGGACCTTGAGAAACATGTATAGAATGCTGATAAAATGGAGCCCGGTTTCAGAGTCCCTTTGGGCCACCTGCTAGCAGACCTATCAGGGTAGGACCATGTGTGTTTGTGTACGTGTGTGTGCACGTGTACCTGTGTGTATGTCTGTGTGTCTGTGTGTAGGGGGTGGCGCAAGAAATGAGAAATCCCTGAAAGGAGTATTGTGGTTAGATCCCCAAAGCATATCAGTTAGTAATTGTATACAGTCACTAATGGAACAGGCTTGTTCTGGAAGCTGAAATCACCATCAGTAGGTAATCAGATCTAGTGCTCTCGGGCCTCCCCCGACACGGTGATTGTTGTAGGCTAGACCAGAACACAATAGCATGTTTGATTCTTTCTTCTTTCTCTCCTATCAGGACTGGCCAGCTTCCCAAGATTTGTGGGGAGAGGGAGGAGGGCTGTGAGTTTCAGAATGTTTCTTTTCTTGGGGGATGGGTCCTATGTCTCAGCCCTTCTTGGAGATCGTATGTCTCCTCTCATGTGTTACACATATATATGTCTCTCCCTTCATATATGCATTTGCTTTTCAATCTCAGATTGAACTGGCTATGACTCTTAGGTTTATCAAATTCAGGCACATTAGGCAAATCCATGTGTAGTTTTGATTAGGTAGTCCGGGCCATAAACTTAGGACGGATCAAGCGGGTCGATGAATATGAAATGGAGTCTGTAGCAAGCTGGTGAATCTACTTCTCTTCCAAAGGGACATCACTAGTCAGCTTCAGACAATGGTCATCATGGACCCTATGGTCAGATCTGATTTTTTTGAGAAAAATCCAGAAATCCAGATTTCTAAAAATATAATTTCTTGATTTCTAAATGTTTGTAATTTAGAAATTCTTTTTTTTTTTAACTTTATTTATTTGACAGGGAGAGAGATCACAAGTAGGCAGAGAGGCAGGCAGAGAGAGAGAGAGGGAAGCAGGCTCTCCGCCGAGCAGAGAGCCCGATGCGGGGCTCAACCCCAGGACCCTGGGACCATGACCCGAGTTGAAGGCAGAGGCTTTAACCCACTGAGCCACCCAGGGGCCCTGTAATTTAGAAATTCTAAAATGATTTTATAGGCTAACTATGTGAGGATAAAATAAAACAAATCTGTAGGTCTCATTTGGCTCCCAATCCTGGGCCTCCAGTTTAAATTAACTTTCTGCAGAGAAAAATCCAACTTATTAAAGTTATTTATGTTACGGGAGACTCTATTATAAGGATATGTGAGACAATAAGATAAACAGGATTTTCAACTATGCAGTAAGGCCTCATAGAAACCAGGACCTCTATTAAACAACCCAGGCCGAGGGATGAACAGGGGCAACATCTAACTGGTACTTACTAGGTGTTGGAAGGTCCTTTCTCACCATCGGTGGTACAACTTATGCTTCTCAATTGGTGGTATGTTTCAACATGAGCTGCCTATGACTCACATTAATTTTTCTGGCACTTGTAGAATTCTTGACTGGGTCTCAGGGCATCCAGGCTTGCTCCCAGCCTGTTTGTGAAGGGCCTTCCTTCCTTCAGTAACACCCAGATTTGGGGGGAGAGGGTGGAAGAGTCATTATCCTTGTGGCAAGTGGATTGTTGGAGCAGCTGTTCTTCTCTAAGACAACAATACGGCTGCCTCTCCACCAGCCATCCCTCCCTTCTTCCTCACTAGTATTATTTCAACTTTGTTCAGATGTAAGATGTAAGTTATGCTTATATCTGGTAAGACGTAAGCACGACTTATGTGCTTCAGGGAAAGCTGATTGCAGCCCAAAGCAGGGTGGATCTTGATCACGTCGAACCCATCACAGCAAGGCCATTTTCCTCATCAAAAATTTTAGTTTAGCAGTTGGCATGAGTAGCAATTTTGAGCAGAGACATTGCAAGAAAGTTTAAGGAAAACTTAAAAATTTAATTAAAAAATTTTAAAAACTGAGATAAAACTTAAAAATTGCCTCTGAAGAAAAGAGATCCAAGGCAGGACATAGACCGTCTTTTGTTTACACTGTTGCATTTCTAAGGAGCACTTACAACTTTGGCAGCTGGTTTGCAACTGTAGAGGATAAATGTGTGGGCCTTCCTTGGTTGGAGGAAGGAAGAGCAGAGAAAGAAGTAGAAATTGGAAAACACAATGCAACCAGATGTCTTAATGATTGAACAGTGAGCTTATCAACCCTGAAACCAGCGTTTGAACTGGTTACCTTTGAACTTACTGTTACACGAGATACTACCTTTGAACTTACTGTTCCCTTTGAACTCACTGTCACATGGGATACTACCTCCTCCTTTTTGTTGCTGATAGTCCTGGTTGGGTTTTCTTTTATTTTCAGTTTAAAGCATCCTAATGTATTATCAATTATTATTCCACTTCAAGTAATGAAATAGTCTAGCTTTCCCTTCAAGATTAGATTGGGTCCTCCAAAAAGGGTTTACTAGAAGCTGCCTATGAGTTTAAATGTTGCCCTTTGTGCTCCAGTCTGTGTTGGAGGAACCTGCTGAAGACTTGCAGACGTGATCAGAGATCTCACTAACAGGAGAGAAGAGCTACCTTGGAAACCCGTGGTGGATTGGTAGCTTGTGCCCAATACCTTATCCTAATACGCCTATACCCCAGGTATGCTACCTGGGGAACCAGGCCCAGTCTTAGATTTAAAACACTCATACTCATTGAATGCAAATGATCTAATTTTCCAAGGATTTGTTGAGCCTACAATGTTGCCTTTGGGTTGTGATCACTATCTAGACTCCCTGAGGCACAGTCTACCAGATCCCTGCCCTCCCCCCCACTACAGATCCCACACTCATCTCAGAGTGTTTCCCCAACAGCACTCCCAAGTCTCTATTCTACTGAAATACTAGATGCTCCTGTCCTTTATATTTTCCTCCCACCTTTGTTGTCTGTATGCTTCTCCCCTTCCCTGCAACCCAAGAGGGAATAGATCACCACATTGCTTTCGCAGATGCTGGGGAAAAATAGAAGAGAAACCAAGGTCGTCTTATTCTTCATTTTCTTGCTCTGGGATTTGGGAGCGCTATCTTTTGGTGAGCAGATGCAGATTCCCTGGGATCATATGTGACTTAAACACATTCCATTTACTCTCTTTTTTGGGGTTCCTGAATTTTTGTTGCCAAATTTCTCTTTCCTCTTTTCTGCCCCACAAAGGGCTCTTCTTTGCTTGTCAGCCTTTTCTTACCTTCCTAAATTGAACAACTTCTTAGCTTCTTCTGCCCATTCTCGATTGTTCATAACTGGTTCCTTTATCCCCAAATATCTCTTTTCCTGTCCCCACCCCCCCTTGGAGACCTAGTATTTTCCTTCCAACCTTCCTGGAGCATCTATGTGTACACCTGGAACATCAGTGGTTTCCTGGAGTTCTCTTGTCTTAATTTTGGGAAGTTGCCATGTCTTAGTCTGTGCATAATGTTTAACCTCACCCCCAGAATGGCCACCAGTGCCTTGGTTCTCACATAAGCATAATGGAAAATGTTAAAATTGCTCTGAAAATAGTTTTCCTTGTTAAAATATTAGACTGAAAGATTGTGTGTTCTTCTGTACAATGGCAATGTTTATGGTAAGACGTAACCTGCTTATCTTATCAAGAGCTAGCCCCCACCTACCGTCATGATGAACTTTCCCTAGTGTTTCTTCATTGCATTTGACAAATTCTGTCACCCACCATCATTCAGGATGAACTAAAAGAAAACATAAATGTAAGTGAGGACAGAGTTCCAATTTGGAATGTAGGGTGTTGTTGGTCTTGACCTTCAGATTTAAATATACCCATGGCTAAAATCTAAAAATGCTGTTTCCCAGATGGACAGGCACATTTTTGTTTCTACAAACTTAAAATAAGAACAGGAGAAAATATTGAACCCATGCTGAAATTCCTAAGTATTTTTTAACGTTTGTTATAGGGCAATTTTGCCTTCCTGAGCGAGGGCCAAAATACAGTTAGTGAAGACAGTATTAAATACTTTTGGCTTTGCATCCATTTTTATCATCAATGTGCGTTGTTTTGTGCTGGCTTGGTCACATATCCAGCGCCCTTGCAGGGAGGACAAGTAAGATTAGTGAGGTGTCGGGTGAGAAGTGAGTGGTAGAGGAGAGGCACAACATCTAGAAGGTGTTGCAGACCCTTGGTTTAGAAGGGAGAGACCAGAAACAGAGGAATTGGCTTCGTGAGACTTTGAGGCATTTCCAGCAAGAGGTGAGAGGAAGAAATTGCAACGTCTTTGAGAATCTTTAGGCACAAGCACAACTGCTTGGATCAAAGAGTGGCAGGGCTGGTTGGAGGTTGATCTCACTGTCTCTGTATGGAATCTTCTCAGCTGTGGTGCCCACTGGACCAGAGGCTCCAGGAGCATCAGCAGTCTGCATGCTTGGCACAGATCCTAGCTCTCTCCATGGGCACTGTCAGCACCAGCAAGGAGATGGCTTTGTCCTTAAGAACTCGGAGGAAAGCAGATGCCGATGGGAGGGGTGCTGGAGGATATGGCACAGCAGGACGCAGAGAAGTACAATTGAGCAGGAATACTTGCTCAAGAGGAAACCAACCAACCAGCCTGTAAGTGATAGTGGTACGTTGCACCCCCTTCGGTTTTGTGGAAAGGAAGGTGCATGACGGGTAAATACATTTTCTTTTTTTTTTTTTTAAAGATTTTATTTATTTATTTGATAGAGAGAGAGATCACAAGTAGGCAGAGAGGCAGGCAGAGAGAGAGGGGGAAGCAGGCTCCCTGCTGAGCAGAGAGTCCGATGCGGGCTCGATCCCAGGACCCTGAGATCATGACCTGAGCCGAAGGCAGAGGCTTTAACCCACTGAGCCACCCAGGCACCCCTGGATAAATACATTTTCAAGTGATCCTGTCACAGAGTCAGAGTTGCAATCTGGAGCCCATAACTGTTCCAGTTTCTGGGCTATCCGCAGCAAGTGTGATTATTTCTAAGGATGAATTTCCACGGATATAAAATATGCATCACGTGTTGTGCTGGGAGTGAGTATATCTTTAAGATGCTCCAGAGGCTTCTGGAATGGAGCAGAGAAAAGGTATGAGATTAGGGCATCCTTGGCCTCTGCCAGCGTGGCCTGGTGTAGTAGCCATAAAATAGTAATGGCGGACACACAGCACTTCTCCGGCAACAGGGAACTGTCTCCCAGAGCACTGTGAGCTCTGCATTTGAGAAGTGGGCCAGACTACATATACTGAAGCAGCAATCACAGTATCTTCTGAGATCTGCCACTGGTGTCACGTGGTGACAAGGAAGGGACTCGCGGTGGGGGATAGTTAGGCCAACCCCAATTGGTGTTACACACCTAGAGTCCTCAAGCTGCTACCGGTAAACAATATAAACAACGTAGTAGTTCTCAGTGTGCACTACTGAGTTCCACCTGTGAGTTCAAAGCCCAGCTCCACTATCTTAGAAACTGGGTGGCTTTGGGCAAATTATTTAATTTCTCTTGGCTTCAGCCTTCTTAGTGTAGAATCAGTATAGGAGTAGTACTCTGTTTTGGAGATATGTAAAGGTTAACTGAAAAAAAGTGATATAAATATATTATCAGGGTAACATGAATTACCAGACATATATAAGAACCTGATAGATATCGTTAATAAGTCTTTGTAGAAGATTCCACAGATCTTCCCCTGTGATTTGAAAATCTGACTCTGGTATCTTAGTTTCCATTGTTTTCTACTCCCTCCTAGAACAGTAGCTAAACGAACAGGGTTGCAGACAGAGTGGAAAGCTTACTCAGGTGACCATCTGGCAAGGAGAGGGGGCCTGAGATACGTGCCCGTGTCCCAGGGCTCTTGTGTGGGGCGTCGCTGGGCTCTACTCTGAGGGCGCTTGGCTAGTCTGTGCCATTGGAGTTGACCTGCCTGTACTTTGTTCTTGGTGCATCCAGCACTCAGTGCTCTTTTTTGCTGATTCAGGTCACCTTGGTGTGGCATACCTATCTGAGTTGCCTGAGTTACCTACAGACTTCATCTGACTCCTGGTTTAGGTTGAACAGTGTATTCCGAGGCACACCCTCTGGTTCCCAACTCAGCTGCCTTCCCAGTCCTTCCTGAGATATATGGTGATCATCAGCTCTCAGCCAAGGGACGCTCAGAGGGATAACCAAGGCCCACTGCCATCTAACACCCATGCACCACTGTTTTTAATCTGCAGTGAGCATTTCTTAAAGAAGCCAGCCTGCTCGGTGCAGCCCTTCTTTCCCCAAGTTCCAAATGGGGGAGGGGCCCAAACCTCCTCTGCTTCCTGTAATCCCTTCAGTCTCTTTAACTTCAGCTTCCTGGGTTCAAGCCCTCCAGGAGCAAACCAGAACATAGGTACCCTTTGTCTCTCGGGTCTTGTGTTCTTAGACTCAAAGGTGATAGGAACATGTAAAAAAAAAAAAAAAAAAAAAAAAGCTCCTGCAGTACGTGGAGAGTAGGAGGAAAATAATGTTTGGGAAGTATGGAAAAAAACGTGGTCTAGGGGAAATCTTTCCCAATCACTAGATGGGTACAATTGTAAAAAGAAGATTTTGACCCCACCAGTAATGATTAGAAATGAAATTTCTCTCGGGGCACTTGGGTGGCTCAGTTGGTTGGGCCTCTGACTCTTGGTTTCTGCTCAGGTCATGACCTCGGGGTCATGAGATGGAGCCCCCACATCAGGCTCTGCGCTGGGCATGGAACCTACTTGAGATTCTCTCTCCCTCTGACCCTTCCCCCATCAAAAAGAAAAAAAAGGAAATGGAAATTCTTGCCTGTCAAGAATCTACTGCAAAATGCAGCATATGCAGTTATAAATGCTGCATGCATTTTCAAGTCAGAGAATTTGAGATTAGTGACTGGAAAGATAATTTGATATGCCCTGAAATCTGACACTCCCGCACAAAAGGCCTGATAGAGATCTCCCCAAATCTGACAATCATCCTCAAAATTCACACGACTTCAGTAAGAAAATGTTAAAAGCTGACAGAGACTTTGTAAAACTCTCAATAAATAAGAACTTTATTAACTATGCTAGAAGAGGGGCGCCTGGGTAAATCAGTGGGTTAAAGCCTCTGCCTTCGGCTCAGGTCGTGATCTCATGATCTCAGGGTCCAGGGATCGAGCACCGCATCGGGCTCTCTGCTCGGCAGGGAGCCTGCTTCCCCCTCTCTCTCTGCCTGCCTCTCTGCCTACTTGTGATATCTCTCTCTCTCTCTGTCAAATAAATAATAAATAAAATTTAAAACTACCCTAGAAGAAAAACTAAATTGTCTTTCCATTTTCTTTTCAGAGCAGATCTAGTACTGCACGGCCAGTAGTCCAATTTACAGTGTCCACCGATGGATATTTGGGCTTGCCTGTGGGAACATGTCCTGTAAGTGGGTGCCATTTAGCGCTCTTATTACTGTCAAATAAAGCAAAATGACAACAACAAACAATTAAGATCCACTGTTCTACAGCAGAGGCCAACGAGCGACTTTACTAGAATGATTACCACCATCCCAAATTCAGTGTTTATTGTTGCTATGTACTTGTTTATTGTTTTGGCACATATATATTTTTATGCGTTGGTATCATACCATGCGTAGGCATTCTGGTTATCTGTTGTGTAAACAAATTGCCCCTAAACATAATGCCTTACAACAACAATTGTTTCATTGTGTTTTATGATAGCTCACCTTCTGGGAGGGTGATGAGGACAAGCTTGAAAGGTAAATTGCCGGACCGGTCAGGTGGCAGTGGCACGACCTGCCGTCATCTCAGCTAGAGCAAAGAACGGTTGTGGGAAGTAGAAGGAGTTCGATTTTGAGCACTTGTACTTGAAGACAGACCCTGAGAGTATGAGTGAGGGGAGAAGCGGCGTGGGGCTGAGGGAGGGGTTTGAGGTGAGGCGCAGATCTGTCAAAATACATCGATGGAACTACTCTAGGAGGATTAAATAGGTTATAGCAAGGACAATCAATTCTGAGGGCATTGTCAAGGTGGAGTGTTCTGCCTACCAACTAGCCAGTCGGATTTTGGGAGCTTGAAATTAAGCTTGGGTGTGAGATAGAAAAGATTTGGCTGCTTTCCAGTTACAAATAAAATATGTTGATTATAATAAGGTCACTGTAGATGTTGTCCTCATCTTAAAAGAAGCTAAAATATGCAATTCCTTCTGGGACGCCTGGATTCCCACTGACTTCAAAGGCATTCCTGAAGTCTGGGGAGTGATGGGGAGGATGTTCCACGTATCCAGACAGGCTGTTTGGGGAGGAGACCATTGTCTGCCCTGTTCTCAGAGGAATGGAAAGCACACAGCAGTGTTTCCTTCAAGCCACAAGCACATTTTCTGTATCGTGATGGCTACATCCACTTCCTTGTTATTACTGCTGAAAAAAATGTGATAGAATATGATAATCATCCCTAAAGGGTTCCTGACAGTGTTCTTGTCTTTTGTACGCTGATCTTCACTTAAAAACCGGGCTCTGTCTGCTTTTCCAAGTATTCTCAAGCAAGTCGGCTTCATGGATTTGCATTTTTGTTGCTCCTACTGCTAACCTGTTTTAGTGACTGCAAGACATCTACCAGTTCTATAGAAGTCGGTCATTCCAGTAGATGCTCTAGCCGCGTTTGGGAGAGTGCTTGCCGGAATGCTCATGGTACCCTCATCCTGGATTTTGAGGGGTGTCTACCTCCACTCCAGCGACCTCAAACAGTCTCCCGGATATCCGGAAGCTGCTTCTCGCTCCTTAGTGGTCTGTAGAAATGGCTTATGAGGATAGTTTTCAGGGCCTAGCCTTAAGACCTGTGTGTAGGGGCGCCTGGGTGGCTCAGTGGTTTAAGCCTCTGCCTTCGGCTCAGGTCGTGATCTCAGGGTCCTGGGATCGAGCCCCGCATCGGGCTCTCTGCTCAGCAGGGAGCCTACTTCTCCCTCTCTCTGCCTGCCTCTCTGCCGACTTGTGATCTTTCTCTCTCTCTCTCTTTCTCTGTCAAATAAATAAATAAAATC
This sequence comes from Nasua narica, assembly GCA_028533885.1. Taxonomy (NCBI): domain Eukaryota; kingdom Metazoa; phylum Chordata; class Mammalia; order Carnivora; family Procyonidae; genus Nasua; species Nasua narica. Next base: position 27,020,284 of record CM052811.1, on the reverse strand, counting down.
TTAAAAAAAAAAAAAAAGACCTGTGTGTAATCTGGAGATACAGGGTTAAGAACACAGGCCCTGGAGGCAAACAGAACTGCATTTAAACCTCAGCTCTTTGACTTACTCATGTGCCTTTGAACAAATGATGTGACCTTTTAAAACCTGGGTTTCTTTTGTCAAAAGGTGATGATGCCCATAATGCTCATCTCATTGAGGCATTTTGTCGATTAAATGACGTTATGAATAGGTATTATTATTATTAACTATATTTTTGCCTTTCGATCTCTTCTTCGACTCAAAAGAGCTGCTTCAGTGGGGCAATAATCAGCATGGCTATCACTGATTACCAGCCACTTGATTTCCATTACCCGTAACCATCATGACAGACACATGAGGAAGAGACCTTTCTGGTGCCGCAGAGGAAACTGAGGTCAGAGAGGTTAATTAAGTTTCTCAAGGTTACACCACCGAGCGGTAGAACTGGCGTCTGAACTCCAAAGTAGGTGTCCTTCCTCGCTAAGCCACAGTTGCTGCTAACATATCCCAGTTCAAGTCATTCTCTCTCAGGATCAACGTAGGTCGGAGGGGTCATTATTTCCCTCCTGCTCTAGAGGAAAATGGACCCCTAAGCAGCAAGCCCCGGGGGGAAGCACATCTGTCCATAGTGTTCCCCATGGAGCATCTGTCTTTGTAGATGCCGGCAATTCTCACTAGGAGACAAACGTGGTCGTGTTGGAGAAGCATGCGCTCATGTCCAGGGCCCTGTAAGTACTCGCCTCAAAGCCTCAAGGAACCTTGGTGTTTTTGGTTTGCTCTCCCTTAGAGAATATAACCAAGCCACTCTGGATCATCAGCTTTGGATATTAAGTAAAGTCTCCCTGCCAATCAGTAACCAAGAGTCCCTATTCTTGTCCACATCTACTCTGGTTTCTCTCGTTTCCTGCAAAAAAGTTCCTCTCTGGCCTCTCCCTCAGGATGTTTAATCTCAAAGAAAGCCTCCTGGGTGGCCAAGCAGTTGGCCAGCCACAGTCACTGTGCAACTTCTGGGATTAATCAGTGGCCACAAACTACCGCCGAGCCTGTGGAGTCCACCGAGGGATGCCAGCGATTGGGTCAAGCTCACTTGGTTTCCAGGGCCCCCGACGCTGCCAGAGCCCCGGCCAGTTCTCCAACCTTGTTCTTCTTTTTGTCAGCTGGACCATGAAGCAACTCTGCGGGTAGGCAGAACTCGCCATGGTCTCGGGGAAATGGCGCGTTCATCTTCTGTCAGCGACCCTTGCACAAGAAAGCACACATCTCGCACAAAGGAGCAAAGAATGTAAGTATGATGTAGCTTAAACTATACTTGTAGAAAATGCAACAAGGTCTCCAGAGATGCAGTTTGGCCCTAACGCAGACAACTTTTTTATTCTCAGAGAATAAATCCTCTCATTTTTGCCTCAGCCACATCCAATACCTTTCCTAGCATAGTCACTACTTTGTATTTGTTTACATGTTCGCTTACCCTGACTCTACTCCACCCGTCCGGTGTCCCCTAAACCAAGGGAAGAGTCTCCTGTAGTAGATAACCAAATCTCTGCCTCTTACGGGGAGGAACATTCTTTCCATCTTACACTATTTCCATGAAGGTTAAAAAGATTGTAGAGTCCGTTTCAGTCCATTCTCACTGACTTGGTACCTTGTGCTTTCCTTCCATGGAAAAAAGAATCCCTGAGATAGGAGAGTGGAGGGTTTTCTTCAGGAATCATTTTTTTTCTCTCTGAGAAGGCTTTTTGCTTTCTTTTTTTTAATGTAAGGATTTGGCCCAACTTGATTCAGGTATAGTAACCACAGACTGGGGAGGGAGTGTGGAGGAGAGGGGAAAAATACACAGAACACCAAAAAGGGAAAAATCTATTGAACGAAAGGAAAGGAAAAGACATGGGAGATCAGACTGACAGATAGAAATGAATTCCTTGGAATCGAAGTGAGGGAAAACCATATTTATTATATGATATTTTGAATCTTCTGAAAGAACACCTCCACTAACCAGTAGAGGGTAAATGACTTCTCAGGTAAATTTACAGGTCAGTAAGGCCTTCAGTAGCTTTTTGGTTGACTATATCCACTTCAATTTAGCAAATGGTCTATGCCGTCCTTCTTCTAAACTGTTTATTTCTGTGTGTCATGGCAATTTTTTAGTAAGTAAATGACAATGTATAAATCTTTGTGGAATAATCCTTTTAGAGCTTTATTCTTTTCTTTTCATCTTCTTTTGTGAATATTAACATTCTTCAGGCCAATAATAAAATAGACGACATCCTGACAAAGTGGACTTTCCAAACTGCCTGTCACTCAGACCTAAGGGGAGTACAATTGACAAGTTCATAAAGATCCTGCCATTACTATGAAAGTGGGGGAAAGTCAACCTCCGTTGACAACCTCCGTTACTCAAAGAATATTGCCAGGAACACGGAAATGGTTATTCCCCTAGTTTTGTGTGACCACTGGAACAAACTCTTGATTCAGGTTAAATATTTGGGTTGAGTCTGTGGCTTTTCTGTAAATCAGCTTTATTCTTCCTTTCTGACTTTTCAGGGAAGTCAAGCAATTTCTAGAGGTTCTATGAGAAGAAAGGAAAGGGGAGTGAGTAATTACTAAGAGGAGTAGAGGAAATGGGGAAGCAGGTTCTTCAATTCCCCTAAAAGGATAGTGATGACATATTCACAACTAAGCATCTGAATGCACGATTTCATACAGAGTAGGTAATTATGTATGAAAGCAGAATCAGCTGGAAAATCCAGACTGTAGGGTTGGAGAATATGCTGAGAGTTTTCCTTCTCTTCCAGAGTTAGAGAATAAACTGTGAAGAATATCACAAGGTATTTTAGCAGTATTCTATATAAAAGGAACAAACTATGTATCAGAAATGGACTTTGAGAGACTTTGGGTCATTAGTTATTCTGTTTAAAATTTTTCTATTATTGGGGTGCCTGGGTGGCTCAATCGGTTAAGTGTCTGCCTTCGGCTCAGGTCATGATCTCAGGGTCCTGGGATCGAGCCCCACGTCAGCCTCTCTGCTCAGCGGGGAGTCTGTTTCTTCCTCTCATTCTTCCTCTGTGCTTTCCCTCTCTTACTCTCTCTCTCTCTCTCTCAAATAAATAAATACAATATTTAAAAAAATTTTTTTCCACTATTGCTGACTTGTGCCAATATTTTCTAAGATTTCTTCCAGGAAGGAAGTCACAGACATTAGAATGTCCAATGTAAATCCTTCCTCCTGAAACTAAGTCTCTTCTATCTTGTATCACAGAAATTTGTTAGAAGCCCAAACGAGCCACTTGCAAAGTAATTTTTAGAAATATTATGGGCAATTTTGTAGGACTACTGAAAATTTGTAAAACAGAGAATAAATATAAACCCCATATCATCCTACCAGTTTTTAACATACTTCCTTTCATTTTTTTCTGTGTCCACATATGTTTTTACATAGTTGTAATCTAATTTTTTCCTGCTTGACATAAAAATTTTCTTCTACTGCTGAGTTGTCAGTGGCAATTATTTTTAATAATTGCTTAGTGATACACGAAGTATAAGTTTTAAAAAAATTTAAAAAGGATTTTATTTATTTATTTGTCAGAAAGAGAGAGAGAGAGAGCACAAGCAGGAGGAGCAGCAGGCAGAGGGAGAAGCAGTCTCCCTGCTGAGCAAGGAGCCCCATGCAGGACTTGATCACAAGACCCTGGGATCATGACCTGAGCTGAAGGCAGATACTTAACTGCCTGAGCCACCCAATCATCCCATGAAGTGTAAGTTCTTATCAGTGTTCAATCCAATCCAAGAGAGACAATGTTTTGTCCTTTAAAAGAAACAATTTAAATTTTTATTTTACATTTTTAAAATTATAAAACCGAAACAAATCCATTTTGGAAATAATTTCAAAATTACGGAAAGGTTTCAAGAATAAGAATAAACATCGACCACCTATATGGTCTATATCCAGACTCACTATTATTAATATTTTGCCCCATCTGCTTTATCATTGCTTTCTTCTTTTCTGTCCTCTCTCTAATATTTTCTAAACCATATGAGAGGAAGTTTTATACACACTGGCCCTTTACCGTAAGATACTCCTGTATGAGTTTTGTATAAATACGAATGTGCTTTTACAAATTTATACTGATGTGATACTTCTATCTTTCATCCATATTCCAATTTTGCAATTGACTCACTAGTGTCCTTCATCGCATTTCCCCCTCCAGTACAGGGTCCAGTCTAGGGCCAAATCAATATCTGATCTAGTTAGTTGTCATGTCTCTTTAGCTTCCTTTAATCTAGAACAGTTTTACAGTCATTCTTCATCTTTTGTGACACAGATACTTTTGAAGAATGTATTCCCCCCCCTTTTTTAATAGAATGTTTTTTTGTTTGGGGTTTGTCTTAGATTCCCTCTTGGTTAGGTCCATTCCAGACGGGTATACTGCATAAGTGATACTATGTTTCTCCTGGGGCATGATATCTGGAGGCACAGGATGTCCATCTGTTTCCTCATTGGTGATGTTAAATTTTTTTTATTTAAAGTAAGCTCTATACCCAATGTGGGGCTTGAATTACCTTGGGATCAAAAGCCACGTATTCTACCAACTGAGCTGGTCAGGCACCCCTGGCAATGCTAATTTTAATCACCTACTAAGTGTTGTCTAATTTTGGTTTCTATTTTTCTCTTGCCGTTAATAAGCAAATGCGAAGAGAAACTTTAGGACGTGCAAATATTTGACTTATCAAATCTTTGCCCCTAGACTTAGCATCCATTGATGTGATTCTTGTGTGACCCACTCTTTGCTATCATGGTTGCAAATTGATGAGTCTTCAACTCTAGCACTGTCTCCACAATTACCAGTTGACCCTCAGTGTTCTACTGTTAACAAGAGTTACTCATCTATAACTCATCTAAAATATATTTATATATTTATGAATATCTAATATATGCATATATATTATGTAAATATATTTCTATAGATTGATCATATATAATATATATAAATGTTATGTATATCATATAAGTATATATGTACATTTACTGATCTATAATACATCTAAAATAGATTCAGGATTGCTTTGCCCATACTTCTACAAAAACAAGCCTACTAGAAAAGGTTCAGGATTTGTTTGCTGTTTCCCCCCATCCCAACCAATCCTGACAAATATTTATAGTCCAATTCTATGTTTTTAAATTACTTGAATTAGTTGGCTCTTTTTTCCCCTCTTCAGTGTAGCTATGTTATTCATTTAGATACTGTTAAAAATCATTTTATTTGGTTTGCTTTCAGTTTTAGTAACCTCTTCCTGTCCTTGTTGATTTAACTTTATGTTTCAATCATGTAGACCATGTTTTCAAAGGTCAACACTATATAAAACAAGATACCAGACAAGTGTCACTCCATTCTGTCTTCCTTCTTATTCCCTCCACCACCCCCTCTTACAGGGAACTAACTGTTGGTTTTCTGTTTAACCTTTCTGAGTTTCTTTTTGGACAGATAAGTGGATATACACATATTTTCTTATTTCTCCCTCTTACACAAAATAGCATACTACAGATGCTATTCTGCAGTTTGATTTTTCCACTTAAGAATATCTCTTTTTTTATTTTTATTTTTTGTAAGATTTTTTATTTATTTATTTGACAGACAGAGAGAGAGAGAGATCACAAGTAGGCAGAGAGACAGGCAGAGAGAGAGGAGGAAGCAGGCTCCCTGGTGAGCAGAGAGCCCGATGCGGGGCTCAATCCCAGGACCCTGTGATCATGACCTGAACCGAAGGCAGAGGCTTAACCCCCTGAGCCACCCAAGCGCCCCTCCACTTAAGAATGTCTCTTGAGGGCGCCTGGGTGGCTCGGTGGTTGGGCGACTGCCTTCGGCTCAGGTCATGGTCCTAGAGTTCTGGGATCGAGTCCCGTATCGGGCTCCCAGCTCCATGGGGAGTCTGCTTCTCCCTCTGACCTTCTCCCATCTCATGTTCTCTCTCTCTCTCAAATAAATACATAAATTCTTTAAAAAAAAAAAAAGAATATCTCTTGAGAATTATTCCATACCAGTTCCATCCCAAAAATATCTCTTGGGAATTATTCCATACCAGTTCATAGAGATCTTTCTCTTCTCTCTTTACAGATACAAATGGCCCCATCATGAGTATTTACCATAGTTTATTTAACTGATCACTTATGCTTGGATATCTCATCTCTAATATTTCGCAACTGCAAATAATGCTGCAGTGAATAACTTTGTCAAATGTATTTTGTTGTTGTTGTATTGTTGGACTTGTACCTTCAGTACACACAGAAGTGTGATTGGCAGGTCAAAGTGTGAATGCAGATGAAATTTGTGGACAATGCCAAATTCCTCTCCATAGGGGTTACATGATTTTGCATTCTCCGTGAGAAAGCAATGTTTGAGTGCCTGTTTTCCCCCATGTCCTTGCCAACACAGTGCCATCATAAACTTTTGAATTTTTGCCAAACTGATGGGTGAGAAATGGTGTCTCCATGTTATTTTAATTTGTGTTTCTTTTATTATGAGTGAAACTGAATATTTTCTCATATGTTTAAGGTTCATTTTTGTAACACTTTTTTTTTTTTTTGCAAATTGTCTGTGGACATCTTTTGCCCATTTATGAATAGGATTTAAACATGTTTAAAGTTGTTTATTTGGAAGAAATAGTTTTTAATACAGTTTACATTAATTGAAGGCAGAATCCCAAAGTACCTGCTATGGATAAGATATGGCTTCTGCCCTCCAGGAATTCGCAGTGTATAAACCGAACACTGTCATAGTGGGTCAAACATAAACTCTGGAACCAGATTGCCTGCCTTCAGATGCCAGTCCTGCCACTTAGGCATGTGTGTGTGTGTTTTTTAAGATTTTATTCATTTGAGAAAGAGAGAGAGAGAGAGAGAGAGAGAGAGAGAGAGAGAGAGAGAGAATGAGGAGCTGAAGGAAAGCAGCAGAGGGAAAGAGAGAGAAGCAGGCTCCCTCCTGAGCAGGGAGCAGAGGATATGGGGCTCAATCCCAGGACCCGGGGATCATGACCCGAGCAGAAGGCAGATGCTTAACCAGCTGAGCCACCCGGATGCCCCAACTTAAGCATGCTTTAAACCTCTTGGCACTTTAGTTTTTCTGTGAGATGAGAATATTAACAGCATTTACCTATTAGGATTGTTGTAAGGATTAAATGATTTAACATATACGTAAAGTACATTTCATAAATGTTATTTAACAATCAAGAAAAAAGGGATGCCTGGGTGGCTCAGTTGGTTAAGCGGTTGCCTTTGGCTCAGGTCATGATCCCAGGGTACTGGGATCGAGTCCCACATGAGGCTCCTTGCTTGGCAGGGAGCCTACTTCTCCCTCTGCCTGCTCTGTCTGCCTCTCCTGCTTGAGTGCTCTCTCTCTCTCTCTCAAATAAATAAATAAAATAAAATAAATTATATAAAAAAAATGAGGACCTGGAAGTTTAGAAACATTAGGTGAATCAGTGGTAGAACCAGAATTTTTTTAAAGTAATCTCCACACTCAACATGGAGCTTGAACTCAAGACCCAAGGTCAGAAGTCACGGGCTCTGCCACTGAGCCAGTCGGGTGCCCCTGCGTAAGATAGATCTTTGAGCCCCTGAAGCTCACTCACTTTCTTGTGCTGGAGGGGTCTGTGTGGGCTGTAGAAAGAAAAAAAACGAACAACTAAGTAAACTGATTTTTTCTTTTAAAGATTTTATTTATTTATTTGATACAGAGAGAGAGATCACAAGTAGGCAGAGAGGCAGGCAGAGAGAGGAGGAAGCAGGCTCCCTGCTTAGCAGAGAACCCGATGTGGGGCTCGATCCCAGGACTCTTAGATCATGACCTGAGCCGAAGGCAGCAGCTCAACCAACTGAGCCACCCAGGCGGCCCCTAAGTAAACCGATTTTATCTGTCATGTTCATTATTTGTTGTTCAGCACACATGACAGGGTCAAAATTCATTTGTTAAATGCAAAAAAATGAGGAATAAGTGACAGAGTAGTGAAAAATGAAGCTCAATACATGGGTAGGGCCCAAATTGTGGAAGGCCTTGTCAACTATCCCGAAGAGTTTGGACTTCATCCTGAGCAGAGAAATCACATCGACTGATCTGCACTGAAGAAAACTTAAGCCAGTGGCTGGGTGGAGAATCCACAGGAGAAGGGCCCCCAGCAACGTTACCTCAGCATAGTGGGAAATGATGGTGCCGAATCAAGAGGGAGGCTGAGAGGATGGAGAGGAGGTGATGTGGACAGAGATTTAGAAGTCAGAACCAGCTTAACACAGACTTGTTTGGTGCAGAGGGCAGGAGAGAGGAGGGAGAAGTCTGAAGTAACACTAAGTTTTCACTGCGATGAGAAACTGAAGAGGGACAGCTGACTGGGGAAAACGAAGAAGGGACTTTTCAACACACCCAGATTTCGGGCAACTGTGGGAAAATGCTCAATCTCTTATCTATTCTTGCATCTGGCTTCTCTACACTCCTTAGAATCAGGAGCTGTGTGGCCCTGTTCAGGGCACTGTAGTAGCATCCTAGGAAATGATTGGTGTCTAATAGTGGAAAGGAAAGCAGTTAGGTCAATAGAATAGGAGGAGTGTAGCCTTAAGTCCCTGGGGGTCCATGATGGCGTGCACTGAGTACTAAGTTAACTGCTAGCTCTCATTGAAAGGTTATTCTTTGACTGCAAAAATACTCATTTTTGCATCCTCTTTCATGCCCAAAATGATACCAGGCATAAAACAGATTGTGGGCAACATTAAATAGATGCCACATAGGGAGATTATGAAAGGAAATCCATCATCAAGCCAGGCTTATGGCTGGGAGGGTAGGGGCACTGAACCAGGATACAGGGAGTAGGAAGTCCAGGAGGAGCTCCAAATCCCTTTCCATAAAGACAGAAAACAGAGAATAAACCGACAGCCCAGTGGAAACCCTGATAGAATGGTACTGTGCAAGCTTCTAGAACACCAGTGTTTTTCTAGAGGTTATGCAGGATGAAAGGTCGTGATTTTTAGACTTGTGAGAAGACCTGGACAAGACAGCAATTTGGACAACTGGATACCTGTCTTTACCAAGAAAAAGACTTTTTAATGCATCGGTCATGTGGTAAAAAATCCAAAAGAAAAGAGATCGTGTCTTGCAGAAGCTTCCACAGGCTGGTATTTATTTTAAAAAGTGACCTGAACGTTCTACAGGATATCACTGGATTCTCACAAGAAGGTTCATCATAGTTTGTAAAGGACCTGCTACAATTCATTATCTGATGACAGTGTTTTCTGGCTTGTCCCTGCAGGTACTGGGAGCAGGAAAGGGTATGCGCAGTCAGGAAGATAGGTGGAGGGTCTCCTAAGCAGATGGGAACTATTGCAAATAAACCATAGGATGGTCTTTGGAGGACAAGCAACATTAGGGATTTGGATGAGGAAAGATCAAAAGGAAAAGCAGGGCAGAGCAACAGTTTGGGAGGGGGACAGAGAGGGAGGAGGAGAACAGCTGTGGAAGAGAAGGTGGGGGATAAAAAAGAAAGGCGTGCGAAAGCAACCTCATGTGCAGGGCACGAGTTAACGATTATGAAGAAGAGCAGTAAAAAGAATTGGGTTACTGAATCGGGAAGGAGGGACTTGGTTCTCTTGAGATCCCTTCGGCGTTTACACGGAACAGCCCAGCGCTAAGGGGGTGTGGTACTGAGCTCAGAGCTGTGCGGCGCCTCAGAGAGGCGATCGCCGTGGGGGCGCCGCCCAATCCCTTCTAGAAGTGGAAGGCCGGGAAAACCTAGCGACTGGCAGGCTGGCAGGCAGGGAGGCTGCCAGGGCGGAGGCGGAGCGAGGGCGCCAATGGGCGGGACGGGGGAGGGCGTGGGGAGGACAAGGAGGCGCTGGCTACCGGCGGCGCTAGGACCCGCGGGCGCCCCGCCGGTTCCCGAGAGGTTGATAAAGCGGCGGCGGCGTTTGACGTCAGTGGGGAGTTAATTTTAAATCGGTACAAGATGGCGGAGGGGGACGAGGCAGCGCGGAGGCAGCAACCGCACCAGGGGCTGCGGCGCCGGCGGCGGACCAGCGACCCAAGCACCGGGGTTAACCACGTCTCGTCCACGACCTTCCTAGGTACGTGCCGGCAGGGCGGAGGCCGCAGGCCTGGGTGGGGAGAGGGCGCGGGCTGCTCGGACCTGCGGGCACCGGCCGCAGGCGGCGGGGTCGTCGGCCGCGGCTGGTTCAGCTCTCCTCCCGCCGCCGCGTCTGACGGCCGCCGGGCCTAGCCCCAGCCGTGCTCCGAGCTTCCGCGACGCGCGGCCTGAAAGGGCGGCCCTCGGGCCGTGGCTCCGGCTGCTGTCGGGTGAACCGGCGACGAGCACATCTGCGCCCGGCCCGGCCCCCTGCCCTCCCGCCGCGTGGCTGCCGCCGCGTCCGCCCCGACCTGAGGGGGCGGCCTTGAGCTGGGGCCGCAGACCTGGGGCGCGGGGAGGTCGGTGGCGCCGCGGCTGGGTGCTGGAGAGCTCCGGGCGCGGCTGGGCGATCTGTCTCCTGGCCGGCACTCTGCTCTCTGTCCTTCTGTCAGAGAGGGAGGCAGGGGTGGCCAGGGCTTTATGGGCCCCACGGAGAAGGAGGACGCGGAGCGCGCGGGGGGAGCAGACACCTCGCTGCCAGGTCGGAAAGCTCTTCAGACACCCTTCCAGGAGGGAACCGCAGTCCGCAGGCCAGGGCTGTGCCCAGGGGCTTGCGTTCTGGGGCTCCTCGGCCCCTAAACCCATTGGCGCGGGTTGCGCGTGGCTAGGATGCAAGTCCAGATTTAGTTGTTAAACTAGGGTTGAGAGCAGTTTACTTGTCAGTTAGACGGTATAGTAAGGCCCGATCAGACTCAAGTGTCCGTGGTGTGAAGTCACCTGATCCTTCGCTCTCCGGTTTTGCGGAATGTGAGCTGCTACTGTACGGGTACAAGGAGCGCCCCTGCCCCCCTCCGAGACGCGTTTGCTTTGGCAGCGGAGTATTGTGTGTCCCTCTCATAACACCCCTATTTTTAGGAGTTCAGCATTTGATCTTTAGCTCTGGTGTGAATTGAACGCATGTAATCCTGATTGAGAATTTTGATAGTACTAAAAGGCACAGTTTTTCAAAGGCTTAAAATTGGAAAAGCTTGCAGTTAGGTAAGTACAGCCATGGCATACATAAGAGTTTATAAACTACGCTAAATGTGAACTTGTGGTCTTCAGATTCCTCTCTTTCCACAATCTAATAAAGGTTTTGTGAGATGAAATGTAAAACATTTTGATAAGGTGTTATCCGTGAAGACTAACTTCAATAGAAACCTTTATGTGAAATACATTTCATCATTCATAGCAAACTTTGGATGTGCTGAACATATGTTAGAGGTGATGACAAACTAGAGTTTTGGTGTGGGATAAAGAACAGGAAATAAAGCTTATTTTATTATTGCGTGCCAACAAAAGCACTTCACAGAATTGTTTGCATAGAAACACACACACACACACACACCCCACCCCCAGAGAAGAGAGGTTTTGCCTTAGATCTCTTCTGGTTGGAATTCTCAAGTAATTAGTTTTGGAATGCTGATGGATTGATTTAGATCTTTAGACCCTAGGGGTGTGTGTGTGTGTTCTGTGTGTGTTCGCTCTTGTGCTTACTTATATTTATTTTAAGGTAACCGTTTTAGATGTAGTTTCAAAGTGTTTTATGTACTTGCCTTATTAGGAGAGGCATAATTTATGATTTAGTCATGGTTATGAGCATCGCTTTTATTTTGTGGTACATTGAGAAAAGATGTGATTCTTAAGAGTTGATAAATAGGGCTCACCATTTATTAAAACATTCTGTCTGCTACTCACAGGTTTTTGTTTGTGTTTTTTCCCCCATTCTTGGGAGGTAGTCCTTCCCTTGATAACCAAACCTATCAAATGACTGCCTGAAACCTTTTCATTTGCTCTGTAGTCGCTCAATACGGCATTAAAATCCAAATAAAACTTCTTAAGATTTGTGTTTAAAGTCAGAGCAAACAGGCTGTGAATGAGTAGGGACTCAGCTATATTTGAGTGTGTATAAGAAACTCTTTGTCTCCCTCTGCTTTCCGAATAAGTAAACTTGAAGAATTGAGTTAGGGTGAGTCAGGTGCCACTCTAGTAGTTTAGTCTTAGGAAGGTGCTTTTTGTCTCTTAAGGGAAATACTTACATTCTTTAGGAATGTAGGGTCTTAAAAAAGCACTTATATACTCTTCTACTTTAATGTATAAGATGATTAAATCTCTTCGAAATTCTGTATTTGGGGAAGAAGGAGGTGTCTTAGAGTAAAGAGGTATTATAGGGAAAACAAACTGTGAGTTAAAATGAGATTCTGGCTTTAAGTTGGGTGCACCTATTTTGGGATTCGATTTTAGTTTGCCAGTGTGTTTTAACTTTAGGGTAATGTTTTTAAATATTCGTAGATGAAAGTAACTTTCTTGAAATTGTTAGACCTTTTCCAAAATTGTGCTTTTTCCATCTTAAGCAGTTGTTAAAGAGTACCTGTCACCTTGTTCCATGCCGTAGTTCAAGGCATATTTTTACAGTTTAAAGACTTTTTAGCAAGATGCATTCTAAAAATTTGTTTATGCTCAATTGGAAGACCTATTTGACACACAGTTGTAAGCAAAGCTCTCCGAGATACCTGTTGGCAATCATCCTCCAAGCATATGGCCCACCAGTATACATCTGAAGGGTCTTGTGACTCAGGTTTTATTAGACAGTAATAAATGAGCTTTTCCCAACAATAGCCAGCTCCCTCAAGGTCCTGGAAACCTTGCTTCCAAAATTCCTTAGAGACTTAACATTATCCCTAACTCCCTGCCAACTTGAAAGTATATAATGGGCTACTCCTTGAGTCCCCAGTGCAGCTCTTTCTGCCCATAGGTCTTGTCCTTGTGCTTTAATAAAATCACCTTTTTGCACCAAAGATGTCTCAAGAATACTTTCTTGGTCCTCTGGCTTTGAACCCTAACGTTCTTTCCTTTATCATTCACCACCCCTCCTATAGAAAGAATGGTTGAGTGCTTTCTTCTCACATACATAATTAGAAATGTTTCAGTAAAACTGTTGAATGAATGATGTCAGAAACCATACTAATGAGAAGTTGGGGCAGTTAATAAGTAAAGATAGAGCAAGTCACTAAGTGGAGTGGGAAATTTTAAAGAAAGAAGGGAAAAGGTAGATGGTGTAGAAAGAAGAATTCATGAAGTAGAACAATTTTGCTTGTTGTTTTTTTTTTTTTTAGAGATTTTATTTATTCATTTGACAGAGAGAGAGAGAGATCACAAGTAGGCAGAGAGAGGGGGAAGCAGGCTCCCAGCCGAGCAGAGAGCCCAATGCAGGGCCAATCCCAGGACCCTGAGATCATGACCTGAGCCAAAGGCAGAGGCTTTAACTCACTGAGCTACCCAGGCGCCCCTAGTATGCACTTTTGACTTGGAGTTTGGTTTTCTGGCCAGTACAAGTAGGGTTTAGGGGATTCCTTGGTAATGTACCAGCTTAATAAAAATTATTCATACAAATTAATTTTTATGACTAGAGTCAGAATAACCAGTAACTCTAATAACTTGGTGAGCTGTGTAATTTATGAAAGATGCTTATCAAGGATCTATAGTACATTTCCTCTTTTTATTGTGGGGGCAATGTTTTTTTTAATTATAGAGAAGTCAAGATAGTGCAATGGGAAAGAATGAGGAAGGGAATCAAGAGCTGAGTGACTTAAACTCTCTGAGCCTTGAAGCCCCTCACACATAGCAGTGATAGTAATCCTGTAATAGGACTGTTGTGGGAAAGAAATGAGATGATAGGTACAAATGTTTTGTAAATTGTAAAGCTGCCTGTAAGAAACTGTAATGCTTATGTAAGAATGTGGCTATTTGACTACTTATACTATTATATAGTATTTTATATATATATAATAAATATAATAAATATATATATTTATATATAAATAAAATAATATATTTATATATTTGCAGTCAGTTTCTTCTAATTTTTTTTCCCTGCAATGTGGACAAAGGTTTAGTTTGGGCAAGGGTGGTGGGTAAATTTTTAACTTTACCTGTAGAATGCTGATAATGTGTTCCTGATTAGGGGTATTGCAAGTATTAAATGTGATAAAAGTGCTTAAACCAGTGGCAGACATTTTGTTGATGGTAGTATTACTATAATGTGTAGTTATTTTGAACAAAAAGTTAAGTTTCAAAATACGTGACTTGAAAAACCCTTTTTGGTTTTTACAAGATAAAAATATACATTCATAGTTCTCAGCTATCTTTATTTTAATAAACTTGTACTTTAGAAAATCAATCATAGCAAAAATAGTCTTCTAAAATTCTTTATTTTCAGTACAGAATTCAATATGAAGTAATTTCTTAAGGTCATGGCAGTTTTCAAGTAGAGTGCATTTACTTTTCAGATAGTAAATGTTCAGAATCTTTTTTTTTTTTTCTTAAAAGATTTTGTTTATTTATTTTAACAGAAAAAGAACACAAACGGGCAGAGAGGCAGGCAGAGGCAGAGAGAGGAGCAGGCTCCCTGCCGAGCAAGGTGCCCGATGTGGGACTCGATCCCAGGACGCTGGGATCATGACCTGAGCCGAAGGCAGCCGCTCAACCAACTGAGCCACCCAGGTGTCCCAAATGTGCGGAATCTTTTTTTTTTTTTAAATATTTTATTTATTTATTTGATAGAGATCACAAGTCGTCAGAGAGGCAGGCAGAGAGAGAGGGGGAAGCAGGCTTCCCGTTGAGCAGAGAGCCCGATGCGGGGCTCGATCCCAGGACCCTGAGATCGTGACCTGGGCCGAAGGCAGAGGCTTTAACCCACTGAGCCACCCAGGCGCCCCAAATGTGCAGAATCTTAACTGGAGTCTGTTTTGCACAAAAATGCCTAAAGAATGATTGATTTGAAAGTACACAAATTGTGAATCTCATTAAAAGCTTTTTTCTGCCCTTACATGTAATCATTTAATGTCATGAATAGTGATTAGAATATATTTAACTTTTGAATTCTATAAACTAATTATGATCTTCAGAGTGGATATGGAATGGAAGGTTGGATTTTAATACTAGCTCTGTAGTAACATTTTTTCCTTCCTGGTAGGTAATAATCTGCCTAGAAAACTTAAAGGTTTTTTGTTTTTGTTTTTATTAAATAGATCATCTGTGAAGGCACTTTAGAAACGTTAAAGCCTTCTGTAAGGAAACTGTCTTTTAAAGGAGTGTGGAATTGGCATGCTAAATGAGCTTTGCATTTCATATTTGAATGAATGGATTTATGAGATATTAAAACTTGGATTAATTTTACTTTTATCAGAAAGGGGGGTGAGTTGTTTTTGAAGTAAGTTGTAGAGAAACTTTGACACGAATCACCCTTGTTCTTAGATTTTTTTGAACTTAGTTTTTAATCACATCTTTAGAAATCGCTCTTTTCATCAGCACTTTAATTTTAAAATAGATACTACAGTATGATTTGCAGAGTTTATTGAGAGTTGAGAGGCTTTTTATTGCAGGAGAAAGGCAGTGGGCTTGGGTATTGTTTCGCAAATTCTGAAGCATAGTCTAGAAGTTCTCAGAAAGGTTGAATAATATTGTTGATGCCAAAAGTCTTAAAATTAGATATTAAGATAGAAATTTACTGCCTTTAAATTACAGCTAAACTTGTGATTGATCAGAGCTTATGATCATGGCTCTTAATCTGTTACAAGTCACGGGTAATTTATACCTTGTAAAAGTTTTAATTTTTTTTAATAAGCAATAAGTCTTTGTAGACACTTTGGAAAATACAAATTTTTTTGGGAGTAAAGAGGTGGAAGAGGGCAGGCTGATAGAATACCATTTTTAGACAAAGAACTAGTTTTTCCCCTTGATGTTCAGTTGACATATTGAGCCACCTACCTTATGAAAGGGCTTTTCAGTTGCTTGTAATGAGTACTTGTGTAGAAAAGTGTAGAACAGATCCCGGTTCTAAGCTTTCATGTAGTTGGGAGATCAGATAGACCTTATGCATATTTGTCAGTAAAGTGTATCGTTAAGTTTATAATTTCAGAAGTAGGAATTACTGTGTGCTAGTGTTACTGAGGAAGACTTCGTGGAGGAGGGTGGGCTTTGTCAGACCTCAAATGGGTGGATCTAGGATATACCACTTGTTTGAAGATATAAAAAGGCAGTTATTTGGTAAGGTTTTTTTTTTACAAAATAGTTTAAGCACTTCTCTCCTTTCTAAGAATTTTTCCAGAAGGGATGTTTAAAAAGTCTTTAAAAGCAATTAGAGGTAACTGAAGGATCAAATGGTGATAGAACATGTGTAATAAAAAGATAATATGGGCTGTTTTTGTAGCCAAGTCGAGCAAAGAACTGATTTAAATAACTGAATGATTCCTGGAAAAACTGAATAGCCCTAAATGTGACTTCTTAAAAGCTATGGAGATGCCTCCCCCCACCCCCCATGGTTTTTAAGCATCTGGATTTATCTACTACAAAGAATCCTGACATGTACTTAAAAGTTGCCAAACTAGAAAAAGGATAAAAGGAAGAGTATAATGAGAACCTCTGACTTTCTTATCCCTTTTGTTTTTCAAATTAGTCACGTATATATTCTCGGAAGTATGTTTGTCTGTTTTGCACTATTCCTTTCTTAACAGCTGTTCTCTTAGTAGGAATTTTGCCTGTGTTAAGGAGTTTGGGATTTGAGCATATACTTTGTTTTTTTTAAAGTGCTGCTAAAGGGACATCTGGGTGGCTCAGTTGGTTAGGCATCTGACTTCAGCTCATGTCATGATACCAGGGTCCTGGAATTAAGCCCCTTGTCAGGCTCCATACTAAGTGGGAAGTCTGCTTGTCCCTCTCTTCCTGCATCCCCCCACCTTGTGCACGTGCTCTCTCGAATAAATAGTTGTTTTTTCTTCCTTCCCTCCTTCCTTCCTTCTTTTCCAGAGTCTTGGCAGATACCTAATTGAGATTTATCATAAAAACCTTATTCTAAATTTAAGCTTGGGTCTGTGTGTGTATTAATGACTCCTTTGCTAACTGATCATCCCAAATTTCAGTAACTTTTCTATGGATTTAATATCTTTAACTCACTACTGAGCTAATTTTGGGGCCAAAAGGAAAGATTCAATGGTTTGCCTGAGTCAAGGAAACCTACTCTGGTTTTGATGGATACCTGATCCCTGTGTTAGAAAACCTTAGAGTAACTGCCAAAATTACTTTTGGAAATGGAAATTTAGTGCATTGTTATTTTATAAAGGATTATAAGAAAAGAATATGTTCCCTATGGAAATATGGAATAATTTAGTGTATCCTGTTGCCTAGTTCAGAGGGGGATGTTGAAGAGAAACTGGCTAGCTCTCATGTGCATTGCTTTCCATTTTTACTGTTACCTTCTGACTTCCGGCTTCTCACCTTATACTTAGGCTCTTCTAGTTACTTAATATCTGATTTCCCTGTTTTTAGATTCTCATTATACTTCTTACTCACTCATCACTTTTGGTTTATCACTGCAGCACAGCTTTGATCCTGTCACTCCTCTGCCTCAAAATTTTCCTTGGGTCTCAGGATAATGCCCAGTATTCTTAGCCTAAACTTTGAAGGTTAGCCTTAATCTGATTTTCAGGACTCAGAGAGATGCAGCCTTCTCCAGGATGTCTTCATTGATAACATTAGCTAAATAACCTAATGTAGCACTTTCTTTACTGTTCTTTCATACTTGTTTGTGTTGGAGCCTTGAGAGTAAGGACCATTATCAGCAAATTGCATTTCTCTGGTATCTAGTATAGTGCCTTGCTCTCTAATTACTACTAACTTGAAGTATATAGGGTGGGGGACCTTCCTCCGTTATTGATGACACATTGTATAGGTGTATCATATGAAACAATGAATCACACATTTATTTACATGTAAATGTATATGCATATCTTACCAAAGATGGGCAAATATAACTTTTTTACATCTCATATTTTAAAAGTCTGCAATTTAAAATTTGCCCTTCTAGAAAGCTAACGAAGAGAAAAAAGATTGTTTCCCACATGTTGGGGGATGGTATAAATGCTTTGCTGACTGTATAAATAAATTTTGACAAAGAAATTTTTGGAAAGAGGGAAAAGTTGCTGTATGCCAAGATTTGTTAAGGTGAGAAATAAACCCCTCTTCTTTTTTTAAACAAATTGTGGTTTTGGTAATTTTTTTCGGCTTTCTAGAAATCTAGAGCAGGTAACAATTCAGCTTTGAGTGTATTCAACAAACATACTCATTTGGCATAGTTGGCAGATGATGGATTTGACGAGGACTTGACTGTGCATACAGATTTGATTACTTAGGAAATATATGTCCTTGCAGATTGCTTAATCTGGACCTCATTGTCCTCCCTCCAAACAGGGAAACTCATAGTTTATCAAACAAAATGACTTTGAGGATTAAAGAAGTATTATGTAGTTATTAACCCAGAATAGACACTGAGTGATTTTCCCTCTTCTATAGTAGAAGGTACACCTGAAATTATTTCATACATTAAATTATTTCAAAGAGTGAGAAAGTTATTAATAATGTTTTCACCCATTCTCCCAGATACCCACTTTCAGTTCTCTGCTCAAATGTTTCCTCATTAGAGAAGCTTTGCCTGATCATTCTCTTGTGAAATAGCAAGCCCCTGTTCCATTTCCTTTAACCTGCTTTATTTTTCTTTGTAATATACTTAATACTAGCCAATGTCATTTATTTGTTTTCTTGTTTTCTATTTCCTCATCTTTGGGATGTAATAAACCCCTAAGGGCAGGATTTTTTTTTTTTAATTTGTTCACAAGTGAGTCTTGCAATTCTTAGAACCATGTTGTAGGTGTTCCGTGAATGTTTGTTGAAGGAATAAAGACTTAATGCGCTCCCATTTCTAGGCCTTTAACTCGCTTCCATCGGAATGACCTTGGTGGTTGTTAGTGGGGTGCTTGTTATAAATGTAGATTCCTGGACTCGACTCCTTATCAGCTGAATCAACTCTGGAGTTGAGGTCCAAGAGTCTCTATTCCAAACAAGCCACCCAGCTGGTTCTTAGGCTTTAGTGTACATGGGACTCATTGTTTTATGGTGTTGTTTTGGCTAATTAAATATTGTCAGTATAACTCAGATCCATGTATAATATATATATATATATATATATATATAATATAAAACAGCTAGACTGTGCTGTAGTAAACTTTTTTTTTTTACCTGTTGATCTGTCAAGGAAGACGTGTATCTGTAGTTTTGATTATTTTGGTTACTCTATTTTTTTTTGTCCAGAACTCCAGTTTAATCCAGGACTTTAAGGATATAAAAACCTCAAGTATTAGATGCTTATCAGTTTACCGCTCCCAACTAAACAAAATCAAACTCGTTAAGCACACACATAATCTGTACTTGTCATTTTTTACTTATAAGAATAGATGAACTGATATCAGGGATTTGTATTAAGTGATAAACATCTTTTAAAAAATATGGACTGGTGGAGCGCCTGGGTGGCTCAGTGGGTTAAAGCCTCTGCCTTCGGCTTGAGTCATGATCTCAGGGTCCTGGGATCGAGCCCCGCATCAGGCTCTCTGCTTGGTGGGGAGCCTGCTCCCCAGCCGCCCCCCCACCCCCGCCTGCCTCTGCCTACTTGTGATTTCTCTCTCTCTGTCAAATAAATTAAAAAAAATATATATATGCACTGGTTTGTGTCTCCTTTCCTATGGCTGTGCCACTGGGGAACAATGATTTTTATAAGAATTATCCTGTAGCATTGGAAGTTTAGTATAGAGGAAACAGTATGGACTTATTATAAAAACCCAGATAGAAATCTTGATGCATATACTGCTTTTTCTCTTTAAAAAAATTTGTCCATATTTCTTCTCTCTGAATTGGGGATAATTGCTAAGTTGCAGGGTTGTTGAGGGTTCCTGTCACAGTGCCTGGCTTAAAGTCATAGAGTCATTTAATAAATAGAAATTACTTTTTCTGTGGAAGTAAATTCTGAAGTAATTTAAAAGTCTTCATTAAAAACAATTGTAGCATATTTCAAACTTATAAAAATGATAGAAAAATATTATAGATGTCCAAGTGCCCATTGTCCAAGTGCCCATTGCCTAGATCTAATGCATAGTATTTACCCTAATTGTTTTGAATCATTTTTAAAGAGAAAAAAATGTCACTTTAGAAGTTGAAGGGTTCTCCCAACATCATTTTCTTCTTTTCTTCCCTCCCTACACACACACAATCTTAAAGTTGGCATATATATCCTTTTTTTAAAGTAGGTTCCATACACACTGTGGAGCTTCAATGTGGGGCTTGAACTCACAGCCCTGAGATCAAAACCCGAGCTAAGATCAAGAGTTGGATGTTTAACCAACTGAGCCTTATATGTATTTTTAAAATAAATGATATACCGTATTGTGCTATATTTAACAATTTTTAGTAAGTGCCCAGAGCATGTACTTGTGATTTGATTTGTTTTTTTCATTTGACATTGGTTTTGAAGTTTATTCATGTATACACACTTACATTGGCTTTCTATTTCCTGGTTAATTTATCCATGAATATTTAGATTGTTTCAGGTTTTTGGTTTTTTTTTTTTCAGTTTCAAATAGTACTTCAGTGGACAAGGAAACTTTTTTTTCCTGTGCATATGTGTAAGAATTCTTGGAGCATATGAATAACTTCTCTAAAAATTAATTTTTTCAGTATTGTGTACTTTAAAACCTGGGATCACAGAACAAAAGTATATCTTCCCCACCTACCCCCTCGAAAAAAACTACTTAAGAATAGATGTAAGAGCCCTGGGTGACTTGGGTGAGATTTTCTACAGGACTTAACTTTAAAAGAAAATCGAGAAAAACCTTTGTTGCTGAACCTAAATAGGATTTTTCTGGATTTCTGTGTTGTTGCTTAGAGTCCTCTGAGCCATTATTCTAGCATCTCTTAACTAGCTAACAAAATTGACCTCATAAACTACATCCTCATTTAAGCTATCTAATTTAAATTAACTTTCAGTTGAAAATTTTTTTCTTCAGAGTACACTTTACATTTTCCAAAGTGTATGCTTTAAGAACTGCTTAATATTTGGTGATAAGCTTTGGGAAAAATACCTCGTGCTTATACATTTGTAATCCATTCTACATTTTTCTTAATCTATTTAGATAAATTCGTAAAAACATTTTTATGCCTCAGTATTCTATATATGGGAACATCAGGGGCGCCTGGGTGGCTCAGTCCTTAAGCATCTGCTTTCAGCTCAGGGCATGATAGGGTCCTGGGATTGAGCCCCGCTGGCTCCCTGCTCAGCGGAAAGCCTGCTTCTTCCACTCCCACTCCCTCTGCGTCTGTTCCCTCTCACTGTCTCTCTCTCTGTGTCAAATAAATAAAATCTTAAAAAAAAAAATTCTGTGACATCAGTGCTAGTTACTATGGAAACAGTAGTTTTCAAGTGGAAAATAATATGTGAATCTTCTAAGAAAACAACTTTTGTGTATCTCTTAATTTGACAGTATTGAAGGAAGGAGATGAATTACATTAGATACTCTTTAAAAGCAATTTTAGCAAAATGATTAGCAAAACGGGAAAAGCTAATGTGGGAAAGTATCTTATATCTGACATTGCTAATAGGTCTTCTGAAATCTTTTGAAGTTTTTATTTTTGCAATTTGCATTATAGTTTCTGTTTTATATGAGAGTTTAACCTTGTGAGTTCTTAGTAACCCTATTTTATAGGAACAAATAGTTAAAACTTTTTCTTGAAGTCCCTGATTCTGCTTCTCTTTAAAAAAAACTGTATTATGGAAGTCCAAGTATGTATCTGTCAGTATTCTTCTGGGCTGCATCTGTCTGGAGGAGGGGTGAGGGAAGCCCAGCACTGTTAGGAAAGAAAGTTCACCTAGGTGGCTGATGGTGACTCCGGACCAATAGACTAGTAATTTTCAACTCCAGCTATATATCGTGTCAACATAATAAAACATTTTCTTTTTTCTTTTTTTTTTAAAGATTTAGTTTATTTATTTGAGAGAGAGAGAGATTGAGAGAGCACATGAGAGGAGAGAAGGTCAGAGAGAGAAGCAGACTCCCCAGGGAGCTGGGAGCCTGATGTGGGACTCGATCCTGGAACTCCGGGATCATGACCTGAGCCAAAGGCAGTCGCTTAATCAACCGAGCCACCTAGGCGCCCCAATAAAACATTTTCTACACTTACATTTTTAATGTAAGGATGTCCATGTTCACTGCCTTTTTTCACTTTATCCAGAATCTTCACTGGCTAGGCTAGGAGTGGTTGGTTATATCAGAGTATTAACAGTTTCTCAGGAAGAATACAGGATTATAGTTTAGCTTGAAAACTTTTTCCTTCTATAAAAACATCAGAAGAAACTACAAAATAAAATTAGTTTACTTACTAAACACCTGTAAAATATGGTGATCCATGGTTCTCCATTAGGTTCTGAAACCATCAGTGTTGGTATCATTTTGGAGTTAGAAATGTGCAGTTTCAGGCTCCCCTCCAGATTTACTGAATCAGAATATGCATTTTAACAAGATCCCCAAGTGATTCATATGCATGTTAAAACTTTGAGAAGCACTGATGTAGAGGAAAAACACAAAATTAGTAAGACCTAGCCCAGTACTCTTTGCAAACAGATGTCTAGTGAATTAGTGAATTTGGCTACCTGATCTCTAAAGCCCCTGTGAGTGATATATTAGATATAATTTTGAGTATTGAGGCTAATTTTTAAGAGTATATACTAGAACTTGAATGTCCTCATGTGTCTTGACATATGTATTCTAGGAAGCATATGCATAATCTGTTGATGCCTCAACAGATTATGGAACTTACAGGAATAACAATAATAAGAATAATAAAAAGTACTCCTTCCCCAATATAAAAAGCTGCTTTGAATTCTTTAAGAAAGTATTAGTAACTTCTTAATACCTTTTTATTTTCTATCCAAAATAATTTTGGCATGGTGAGGTAGTGGATTCACAGGAATTCATTCACAAAGGAGTACATTTGTCACCATTGGAGACACTGAGAATTATATTTTCCAGTTCTTGAATTCAGGTCAAGAGAAAACATTTTAAATTGAATTTGAGCAGTGTCAGAATTGATGGATAGCTCTAGTTTTCGTCCCATTGGAGTATAACCTTCATGGGCAATACTCCTTGGAGGGGACAATACTAATTAGAATATTTTTGTTCTGGAAAATGACTAATAAATTGGTTGTATTGCTTTATTCTCTCATTTATTAAATGGAAGTGCTAAGGGGGTGGTGGGCATTTGGCACCTGAGTGGCTCCATCAGTTAAGCATCTGCCTTGATCTCAGGTCTTGATCTCAGGGTTGGGCTCCCAGCTCAGCTGGGAGTCTTCTCCCTCTCCTGGCTGTCCCTGCGCTCATGCTGTCTTTCATGAATGAATAAAATCTTTAAAAAAAAAAAAGAAAAGAAAAGAAAGTGCTAAGGGGAATAGGCTACATTGTTTTTTTCAAAGTCTGCCTTACTGAAATAATTTACATAAAATTCACTGATTGTTGAGTACAATTTGATGAGTTTTGACGAATGTAGTTTTGTAGCCGCCGCCGCCACCACCACCACCACCACAATCATGATACAGAACATTTCTGTCATCTCAAAATCTCGTTGTATCCCTTCATAATTGTCTTAGCTTGGGCTGCTGGAACAAATTACCATAGACTGGGTGGCTTAAACAGACATTTTTCAGTTAGGGAGACTGGGAAGCCTAGGATCAAGATGCCAGCAGATTTGGTTTCAGTCCTCTTTATTGTTTGCACATGGCTGTCTTGTGTCCTCACAGGGCGGAGAAAGAGATCATTTCTCTGAAGTCCCTTACTAATTCTATACATGAGGGCTGTACCCCCATGACCTTATATTATCACCCCACAGGCCCCACCTCCAAATACCGTCACATGGGAGATTAGGGAGGGCTTCAATATACGAATTTGGGGACACATACACATTGAGTTTGTAGAGTAGTCAATTCTCTTCCCCTGCCTTCATCTCTTGGGAGCCAATGATATGCTTTCTGTTACTGTAGTTTTACTTTTTCTAGAATTTCGTATGTGTGGCTCCTTTCACTTAGTATATAGCTTTTTAGATTTATCTGTATTAGTGTATTTCAGTAATTCATTTCACTTCCAAGTAATAGTTCACTGTATGAATTTAACACAATTTATGCATTTTCTAGGAAATGGACATTTTGAGTTTTTTCCAGTTTATGGTCATTATAATTAAAGCTGCTATGAATATTCATTTTCAAGTATTTTGTTGTCATATGTTTTGATTTCTCTTTTAAGTACCTAGGTGTGTGTTTGCAGGTTGTATGGTAAATATATGTTTAACCAGGACTCCTGTCTAGCTCAGTCAGTAGAGCATGCGACTCTTGATCTTGGCGTTGTAAATTCAGGCCCCACGTTGGGCGGAGAGATTATTTAAAATACGTTTGACTTTCTATAAGATGTTACCAAAAAGTTTTTCAAAGTGATTGTATCATTTTGTACTCTTTTTTTTTTTTTTTTAAATATTTTATTTATTTATTTATTTGACAGAGAGAGAGATCACAAGTAGGCAGAGAGGCAGGCAGAGACAGAGGGGGAAGCAAGCTCCCCGCCAAGCGGAGAGCCTGATGTGGGGCTCGATCCCAGGACCCTGAGATCATGACCTGAGCCGAAGGCAGAGGCTTTAACCCACTGAGCCACCCAGGCGCCCCTATCATTTTGTACTCTTAACAGAAATATATGAGGGTGCCAGTTGCTCCCCCCCAGCTATTTTGTCAGTCTTGTAAATTTTAGCTGTTAGAGTGTGTAGTAGTATCTGATTATGGTATTAATTTTTGTTTCCCTAACATCTAGTGGTGTTGAGTATATTTTCATGTGCTTAATGACCATTCATATGTCTTCTTTGAAGTGTTTATTGAAATTTTTCGTCCATTTTAAGGTAGAATTGTTCTGTGGGGTGCCTAGGTGGCTCAGCTGGTTAAGCGCCTGACTTGGGCTCAGGTCATGATCCCAGGATCCTGGGATCTAGGCCCCTGTGTCAAGGGGCCTGCTCAGTGGGGAGTTTGCTTGTCCCTTTGCCCTTCCCCATGTGCACACACACACGTGTTCTCTCTCTCTCTCTAATAAAGTCTTTTGAAAAAATGGAGTTATTCTTATTGAACAATTGTAAGAATTTTTTACGTATTCCAAAACTGGGTTTTGATTAAGGATTTTGTCTGTTCATGAGGGCTATTTATTGGTTGGTAGTTTTTTCTTGTAATGTTTGTCTAGTTTTGATATTAGGATAATAATACTGTCTTCATAAAATGAGTTTGAAAATGTTCCTTTTTCCCCCCCCTCTGTAAGAGTCTTTGTAGAGTTGGTATAGTTTCTTCCTTAAATGTTTTTTTTTTCCTTCCTTAAATGTTTGGTAGAATTCACCAGTGTAGCCATCTGGCCCTAAAATTGTCTTTTTAGGGTTTTAATGGATTTGATTTTAAATCTCATATTTTTCAGTTTTCCCTAGTAAAGAGTACCTACTTTTAGTTAGCCAATTGAGAATGAGTTTCTTAGGGTTTTTGCTTTCAGATTTTAGGAGGCAAGGATTGATGCTTTTTTTTTTTTTTTTTAAGATTTTGTTTATTTATTTATTTGACAAAGAGAGAGACACAGAGAGAGGAAACATGAGCAGGGGGAGTGGGAGAGGGAGAAGCAGGCTTCCTGCTGAGCAGGGAGCCTGATGGAGGGCTCCATCCCAGGACCCCGGGATCATGACCTGAGCCGAAGGCAGATGCTTAACAACTGAGCCACCCAGGCGCCCCAAGGATTGATGTGTTTAGATGAACTATTTTTATGGGGAAGTGGGTTGAAGGGAATGGTAGAGTAGACATAGAATTTTATAATTGCTTGACCTCGTGTATTTTGAAAACTTTTTTTCCATGGCACTCCTTTGTGTCTCCCAATCATTAAAGGGCTATAGAAGTAGAAGAAAGTTGAGAACGCTGTGTTATAGAATCTTTGAGACATTTTTTTACTTCTAATAGCACTAACCTGTATCTCTGTCTTTTGTATTTGGATCTGTTTCATCTCTTAATGAAACCTTTATTAGCCTCACTTTTTTTTTTTCAAGATATATTTATTAGAGAGCGCGCGTGCTCACGAGCAGGGCGAGGGGCAGAGGAGAGAGGGAGAGAGAGAGAGAGCAGACTCCCTGCTGATCTTGGAGCCCTACACAGGCCTCAATCTCATGACTCTGAGATCATGACCAGAGCCAGAGTTGGACGTTTAGCCAACTATGCCACCCAGGCGCTCCTAACCTTATTTAAAGATTATTTATTTATTTATTTATTAGAGAGTGAGAGACTGAGAATGAGAGGGGAGAAGGTCAGAGGGAGAAGCAGACTTCCCGCAGAGCCGGGAGTCCGATATGGGACTCGATCCCGAGACTCCGGGATCATGACCCGAGCCGAAGGCCTTGCTCAACCAACTGAGCCACCCAGGCGCCCCGTCCTAACCTTATTTAAAAGAAACTTTCTATTATGGAAATTTTCAAATATGTACGGAAGTGACGAGAACGACATAAGGAACCTATGTATATACATCTCCCAGATTCAATGACTATCAGCATAATGGCTGTTTTGTTTTACTTATTCCATAGCCAGCCTCCCATCAGATTCTTTTGCCTTTGTGGTGCCTGAGATGTTCATAAGATCTTTCCACCACAGCTGGACCAGAATGCCAAAGTATCCCAGTACTACTGTTCATTTCTGGTGTCTCTGTTCCTCTTTCAACCCTGTAGTAACATCTTTCTGATAAGCTTTGCATAGTGCTTTGTTCCTCTGCACCTGTGAAGCTTCTGGGCTGCACCTCTGCACAGCTGCTTTTTCTCTCTTTCGTGTGTAACAGGTTCTAATTTAGCAGCCCTGAACTCAGATATTGTGCTTTGGTTCCCCATGCTGTGTTTAGGAAATTGTTTCTAGGCAGAGAGGGAGAGGGTAAGTGAGAGATGGAGGTGGTGATCCTGGGGCTCACCTTGTGAGTTTCCTTCTATCAAAGATTACTCTCCTATGACTGTTGTCCATCATTGAAAAAAGATGCCTCATATATTTTGCCTAGTTTTATAGTTTGTGGCAGAGGGCCAACAGTTACTCTAATGACTGGGAGAGAAGGTCCCAAGTGTTATTATGTTTTTGTTTTTGTTTTTGTTTTTCTGTAAGTGTACCTAATGTTTTTAAAAACAAAGCAAAACAGAATTGGGGATGAGTTGTAATAGTTTGTGATCTGCCTTCTTCTTCCCGCTTATTTTGTACTGATGTCTTAAATATCCTTAATATCTTAAATGTGTGGATGTATTTTTAAGCTGTGTAATATGTCCACGAGGTTAAGAGAACTATTGGGTCCGTTTCCAGTGGAGTTCCACACTCAACATTAGTTCTCCCTGCCATAAATAATGTTGCTCAACAGACTTGTTCATCTTTGTTATTAGCATCTTTATTTTCTTATAAAATTCCTACAGATAGGTTTGCTATGGTAAAACCTCTTTAAGGCTTTTAAAAATATGTGCTAGAATAAATTTCTGAATACTTAGATACTGTTTTTATTTGGTTATAGAGTATAAATGTTGAGGGCCAAGTACCAGACCCCAAAATACTGCTTTTGTCAAACTGCTGATTTTTGTAAATAGACTGAGTAGACTGAACCAGGCTACTTTCCATACACATTGTTTTATGTTTTTAGTTGGAATGTGAATAATAATTTAAAATATACTTTTCATTGCTTTTGAAAAGTGAATTAACCTTTACTTGGTTCTCTTTCTACAACTTTAGTTTGGGGTTGAAATAATCTAACATTAGTATACTGCATTTTATTGTAATGCAGATTTGTAGCATCTTTTTATTGCCTTGGCTTATAATTATGTTGTAAGCTGGCAGACAGATCTAGGTCAGTCCTGAAGTGTAAATTTTGCCATTGGAATATATGCTGAATGTATGAATTTGGCAGATTTAAGATAAAGTATGTTTAAAGAGCAATCAAAAAGACAAGTGTCTTTTTTTTGTAGATTTCTTTTTTTAGAGCAGTTTTAGGTTCACAGCAAAATTGAGTGGAAAATACAGAGTGTGCATGTTCTCCAGTCCCCACATATCAACGGCCTCTCTGCTCCAGGCCAGAGCGGTACATTTGTTATAATTTATGAATCTGCATTGACTCCTCTTTATTACTAAAAGCCTACAGTTTACATTAGGCTTCACTGATGGGGTTGCATATTTTTTTTAAGATTTTTATTTATTGGTAGAAAGAAAGAGATCACAAGTAGGCAGAGAGGCAGGCAGAGGGAGAGGGGGAAGCCGGCTTCCCGCTGAGCAGAGAGCCCGATGCTGGGCTTGATTCCAGGACCCTGAGATCATGACCTGAACCGAAGGCAGAGGCTTAACCCACTGAGCCACCCAGGCGCCCCAAGGGTTGCATATTCTGTGGATTTTGACAAATGTGTAAAGCCATATGTCTACCTTCATAGCATTAGAGAGAATAGTTTAACTGCCCTAAAAGATCCTCGTGCTCCACCTGATCATGTCTCCTTCCCCCTCAACCAGTGGCAACTACTGATCTTTTTTACTAAGATGAATGTCTTTTTGTAGGCCTTGTGACAAATAGGTTAAGTATACTTAGGGTTAAGGAATGGGGGAATATTTGAGGAACAGTTGATATTCTGTAGGTAGGTATCCTTCAGCTTTGACCTCAAAAGATCCATTAGGGAGTTGGAGTGGAGGAAGAAACTGATTTGGAACAGTGAATCAGGAAAATTTATTGGAGGTCTGAAGTCACCTTCAGTCATTTTTTGACACTAAAAAATGGAAATAGAATTAAAATCACTATTCTCTGTATAGCATTTAGCTTTAGTTTACAATCTCAGAGTAATGCTAAATTTAAAAAGATTTCCAATTTAGGTAATCACTGTATGTTAATGTTTAGAAATAGTCTGATGAAATGTACATTACAATTATTCAGTTGCTTATATCAGTGTTTGATGAATGAAGTATACTTTATCTGTAGTTAGTACAAATTTTGTAGAGAAATCATGATGGGGGAGTAAACTTAGTGAACCATGTTATTGTTCTTCATTATCTCTTTGAAATGTGTTTGTTGCACTTTACTTCAGAAGTCTGTAGACTAGAAATGGTGACAATATGTAGACATCTGCTGCCTATGTATCTTAGGTACCTATCTTTATCCATGCTAATCAAAGAAAACTGGTTACATAGTAACTATATTCAACTAATCTAGGTGAAATTTCAAGTTAATAAAAAATTTCCTGCCAAGTGGTTTGTCTGTTTTATTTTTCAGAAACTAATGCTTTTATAGTAGGAACAAGACTATTTGTTGATTTTTTTTTTTTAAACAAAATCAGCAATCCAAATTTAGTCATGGGATTTTTTTTTTTTTTTTTTTTGGTCATGGGATATTTTAGCATACTTTATTAATTTTGGATTCTTTTTAATTAATGTATTACTTGGCAGAACTTCATACTTTTAATTGTAATTTTGTAATAATTATACTCTTGAATTGCTGGAAGTATTTTCCCAAACTAATTATGTGATTTGTCAAATTTGCCCATAAAATGCATAGGGGCAGATAAAAAACTCCTGTGTAAAATGCATAAATTTCATCCAACCAAGAAGTATTTGTTAAGCACCTGCTAGGTGCCAAGCACCGTTCTGGGTGCTGGGAGACAGAGTGGTCAGCGGGGTGATTGGGATCCTTATTTTTGTGGTACGTATATTCTATGGAGGAAGAGATATAAGGTATACATGTAAACAAATGAAAAAGGGTTATTTTAGATACTGAGAAGGACTGTGGGGAAAAAAACCCCTATTTTGTTAAAGTGATGTGGAGGGGTCTGTAATTTAGACTGAGTAGTCAAGGGAGGCTACCCTTAAGAGATAATATTTGAGCTGAGACCTAGATGATGGAGAATTAAGCCACATGAATTTCTAGGGACAGAGCATTCCAGACTGGGGAAAATAGGACTAAGATTCTAAGGTGGGAAACAGGTTTGGCTTGTTCAAGGAACAGTTAGAGGACTAGACTGTGGGAGCTAGAACACATAGGACTGTGGAGGTCATGGTAAGGAGCTTAGAGTTTTTGTTTTTTCCATTTTCTGGTTACAGTGGGAAGCTAATTGAAGATTTTAAACAGAGGATTGATAGTCTAGAGGGGGAACATATAATAAATAAGTACTTACATAAATATTCAACTGATGGGTGGATTCAGATTGGGGGAATATAGGAGGACTAAACTTGGTTAGGAGCCTCAGGAAAGATATTCCTGAGGAAATGGTGTTTAAACTGAGACCTAAGGAATAAGCATGAATTGATTAGGGCAATGATGTGGAAAAGAATATTCTAGACAAAGGAATATCATGAGTGAATATGAGTCTAGAAAGAGCTTTAATAGTATAAGGATCTGGAAAAAGGCTAGCTTCTCTATTTGTAGCTTACAGAGGCAAGAGTAGCACCAAGTGAAGCAGGAGAGATTTGGCAGTGAGTACAGGATTTTATAAGACGTGTAGGATTTTGGTTGTTAATCCTCCGTAGCAGTGATTTTAAGGAGAGTAATTTAATCACGCTCATATTTACCCATATTATTTAGTTGCTGCTTTGTGGAATTTAGATTGGATTAGAGGAGGGGGCAAGAAGGGAGACCAGTTAGGTACTGCTCTATATTTGTGTACCATTGCAACTGGAAGTGATAGTATCCTCTTTAATTAAATATTGATTGCTTTTACTTTCAAAGATTCTCCTTTGAAATAGCTTGCTCTTCATATCATCACTGTTTGCAGCACATTTTGAAATAACACTGCTGCTTTTGCTTTGTACAGTGAAAGGTGCCTTGTGATATGGAAGTAAAGGCTTTTAGCTTTTGCAAATCAAATAAGCTAGATATTTCTGTAAGGAGAAAAAAAGTCCATTAATGTAGATAAATAATCTTTAAGAATAGTGGTTAGTTGGATAAGGTATTCTTGCAGTGTTGGCTAATAATGTGCCACTCTTCAGTAGACTGTGTCCTGGGAGAGAAGGGACTGTCATTTGCATTAAACACAATAGATACTGTATGTCTCCATAGATTGGAAAGGGGCATTTAGTAGACAGGTTTAATGGGAGAGTTTTTAAAAACGTTGACGTGGGAAAGGATAATGAATAAGGTCCCCAGGAGTAAGTTGTTACTACATGGGATCAGGCAACTGATAGGAAAGAAAGCCAGATAAGGGATATAGACTCTGAAACCAGCTATTAGGTGTTTTTGTTTTGTTTTTAAAAGAACAGAAACGAACACTTTAGAAACTTGTCTCTGCTGTTTCATGTTTTATAGTTATTTCTTTATTCCAGTTGAGTAAAGTTCTTCTGTAAAGGTTACCTTCTTTTAGTGTGCTGGGTAAACAAAGGAAGAGTTTATATAGCTGTTTTGGGGAGTTATGTGATTTTGAAGTGGTAGCTGTAGTCTTTGGAGAAAAAGAGCCCAGAAGCCGATGAAACTGTACTGACTGTTCTTTTTTTGTTTTTCACTAAAATGTTAATCCTATGCTTTGCTTTAATAAGGGAAGTGTACTATTAGGTTACTCTTACTAAATTAGGGACTCATTAGCTTTTACCGTGTCAGTTTTAGAAACGTCTTAGGACTTTAGCTTAGGCATTTAAGTTTCACAGCGAACAATGTTTACAATTCCTGTTTTAATCTTTGTAACTTAGAGTAATTTCCAGGTGGTGCCCACAGGGAAAATTGGATTCTGAGTTATTGGGTAAAATCGACCCCCCCCAACCTCCTTTTACACAGATCACAGATCCAGTTTCTATGTGCATACAGTAGCAGAAGTTGTTTATAGAATAATGTGTGCTCCAGAAACAGCTATAGTTCACATTTAGCTGTTAAGACTGAATAGAGGCTGTACTCAGTATTGCTGTTTATCTGTATATACAGTGGGAAATCTTAGCAGTATTCTCGGTCCTATTATAGAGGGAGTAAGAAATCCAATATGACTTGAACATCACTTTTTGTAACTATTTTCAGATGATCTGGAATAAGGGGGAAGTTACTTAAAATTTCGCTTTAGTTGTGATGCTTTAGGAGAAGTTTGTAATGCAGGAATTCAAGTAACCTCTTTCTCTTGTTTTAATTCTAGGTGAGAATTATGAAGATGATGACCTAGTAAACTCTGATGAGGTTATGAAGAAACCATGTCCAGTACAGATTGTTCTTGCTCATGAAGATGACCATAACTTTGAGCTCGATGAAGAAGCTTTGGAGCAGATATTGCTACAGGAGCACATACGAGATCTTAACATAGTAGTGGTATCCGTGGCAGGAGCTTTTCGTAAAGGGAAATCATTTCTACTGGACTTCATGCTTAGATATATGTATAACAAGGTGAATAGTGTCTTTTAAATTGAACCCAGTTAAAAACAACCAACCTTGTTTAAAAATAATAGACAAAAAACAGTGAGAGCTGTGTCTTTAATTTTACAAAAATCCAGTTCTTGCTAAGACTTCTTAGTTAAGACAGTAATCTAAGTTTGTTTGAGTTTTGATTCTTCCTCATCTCCATAATTGCTTTTTGCATATAGTACATGATGATTCATGTGACTGGCACTTACGGTAGAGGCATTGTAGCTCTGACCCGCAATGTCTTCAGTATACCCCAAAGTCTTTGATGTACTGTTCATATCTCCCTTTTTGTTATTTCTTCACACCTTCCCCTTCTTGATCACCTCTCCAACAGTGTGTGAAGTAGGCTCTTAGAAACTTTTGTAAAAGTACACCTATGCTCTTCAGATAAGTCAGCTTCAGTTACTAATTACATTTTGAAATAAAGTCCAGTTCCTTAGAGTGGCTTCCAAGGCCTTCAGTGATGTCTGAGCTTCATATCTTGCTTCTCTGTATCGGGTATACTATAGTTTTTGCAGTTCCTCAAGTGTTTTATGTTATTTCTCAGATGTTGCTATATCCTTGGCTAATCTTTGCATAGCAGGCCTTCCCTGATTTTTTTTTTTTTTTTTAAAGTAGACCCTATGCCTACTTGAATCACAACCTGAGATCACAAGTTGCATGCTTTATGACTGAGCCAGCCAGGTGCCCTGAGGCCTTCTCTGATTTTTAAGACTATGTTATATCCAACTCTCATGGCATAAGTCATTTGTTTCATTGATACTGCTTTAGTTACTTATTTTTCCCAGCCAGTTTAATCTCTGCCGCGAGGGGCTCTTATCTAAGTTATCTTATCTCCCTCACCTAACATATTAATTGGCCCATAGTAAAAGCTTCTTTTCTTTTCTTTTCTCTTTTCTTTTCTTTTCTTTTCTTTTCTAAGATTTTATTTATTTATCTGAGAGAGAGAGCACAAGTGAGGGGGACAGGGACAAGCAGACTCCATACCAAGCAGAGAGCCTGACACAGGACTTGATCCCGTGACCCTGGGATCATGACCTGAGCCAAAGGCAGTTGCTCAACCGACTGAGCCACCCAGGCATCCCAACACTTATTTTCTATTTTGACCAATGACTCTCCCTTTCTCCACCGATTTTTACTTTTTAATGGTACTAAACAATTATTATTTCCCTCTCCCTCCCTGATTTTGGCTTTCTCCCCTGAAAAAAAGCAAAAAATAATTTCACTTGAATCAGAATGTTTTTTGTTTTTTTTTTAAAGATTTTATTTATTTGACAGGGAGAGAGAGATGACAAGTAGGCAGAGAGGCAGGCAGAGAGAGTGGGGAAGCAGGCTCCCTGCTCAGCCCGATGTGGGACTCTATCTCAGGACCCTGAGATCATGACCTGGGCTGAAAGAAGAAGTTTTACCCGCTGAGCCACCCAGCACCCCAGAATATTTTTCTAACAGTTGAGAGTTGGGTTGAAGGAGTGAGAATTTACAGGGGGCGTTTGACATTCAGAAACTACATGAAGATGCTAGAAATAACACTTTGACAGAATTACGTAATTGTCTAAACACATGTCAGGGTGCTCACCTTTATGAGTTCTATATCAGTCTGTAACTGGGTGTGCATCTGCCTTAAGGTAAGTAACAAGGTAAACATTCCTAGTTGATTTTCCGGGAAGCTTTTCAGTAAATTCTTTTCATAGGAATCTCCTCAGGCATGGTCAGGTGTGCCTCAGTATCAAGAATATAGTTCAAATTAAACGACACTATTTTGCATGTTTAGCAAATTGAGAAAGATACAGTGTTTTCATCCATTTAGACTTGATTATTTCTCGCAGTTTTACTTCGGATATAGAGAAATGAATAAATAGTGGCATATTCTTTTAAAAAGAAGACTATACATTTAAATGAAGATGATAATGAGGTTCTAACTCCTTAAGTTAGCTTGTGTATATTGTACGTATGTGTGTCTGATCTGTTCAGTGCAAATATATTTGATTCCAAGTGGGTCACAGACAAATGTTCACAGGGGAGGGAAGCATAGATCGCTTGCCTAGCAATGACAGATATATTTCACCTCAGGTGCCATTTCTGAATCCATCTCTGATCTATTAGTAGTGGTTGTTCAGAGGAGGAGTAGCAGCCCACGCATGTATCATGTTTTTGCAGTCTCTGAAGTAATGCTTTCCCTTTTCCTGGGGGAGACACTGAAGCTACAGGAAGGTTATGAGGGCCTGAGTGAGGTTATATACCTAGTTTGTGGCCTCTAAGCTGAAATGTCATTATTAATTTTCATTGATAAGGTTTCCATATAGAAATTCTGGTATAAATAATCTTATCCTGTTAATTAAAAATGACATTAAACATTGTCTGATTTTTGGGATAGCATGCCTCTACTTATATTGATTTAGTGGTGGATCATGCTTTTCCTAGGAGAATGAAAGTAAAGAAGGAGAAGTCACAGTGGGTAGTTTTGAATTTATTTCATTAACCATATCTGCCTGCAAAGGTGGAATTCTAGCTGAAGAAGGTAGGAGATGAGTAGTAGCTTACACTAACTTTGTCTGTCCTCTTTATTGACCTGAGTCAATTTATGTAAGGGTGCAGTTCACTAAAGGAGTTAAATATAAGCATTTTACTTCATGATTTAGAAACAGATGACTGTTTTCATTTTGAGTAGTTAATAAAGTAATAATGCAAGGTTAAATGTGAGCTCGTTTCTGTTGGACAAAAATGAAGACTTTCAGTATTTAAAACTAAGAATATTCTGAGGTGTTTACCAAACATTTCCAAATTATAGTGGAAATTCTGATTTTTAGGTCTCATTCTTATGAAGTAAATAGCTTCTTACACAGGTTTTGTTTTTTTTGTTTTTTGAGCTGCCATTTGTATTTTAAAAATAGGTTTTCAGAGTATAGGAGGAAAGAAGTTAGTCTTTTTTTGTAAACTTAAGAGGTGAAGTAAGCATTTTTCTAGAGTAAAATTCCCTCATATGTGTTGGAATTGATCAATTACTCTAGTTAAACTTTTACCATGAAATATAAGATAATGAAAGGTTCACTAAAATTGCTAATTCTTGAATTCATAATGTGGGAAACATTTTGAACTTACAAGAATATCACTTATGACATTCACTATGAATGCCATATATGAGGAATACAGAAATTCAAGTATTATTGGTGAACCTAATAATTTGTAAGTAGAATATTTATTGCTTATAAAAGTCATTCTCAAAAAGCTATAAATGAAATAATTGTAAAAATTTATGTGAGCACTATTAGGTCTAGTATGTCAGTATTTAAAAAATCATGATTTCATTTGTAGAAGTAGGGAGTTATAGAAGAGGAGATGAAAATCTGTAATGAGAGACAGAATAGGTGGTAATGGTGGGAGAGAGGATGACTTTTCCCTGCGAGATAAAAGTATATACTCAAGTTTTTTATACCTTTCCCTCTCTAATGCTGATTTGATTGTTGGGGGCATAGTTCAGGTAAATATATTTTTTCTTTTTTTGAATTTTTCTTTTTTTTTTTCCTGAAATATAATTTATATACAGGAAAGTGCCCAAATCTTAAGTGTATAGTTTGCTGAAATTTTACATACATATATATGTATACATACACACACACACACACGCACACACACACCCATATTACCACTACCCAGATGAGAATATAGAACCTTACCCTCTGCCTTGTTATATCCCTTCCAGTTAATATCTACCCCCCGCCCCTCTGGTTAATATCTACCCCCAGTTAATATCTACTCCAAAAGATAACTGCTATACTGAACTGTCATACCACAGACTGGTTTTGCCTGTTTTTGAACTTCACATGAATGAAATCATGCCATAAGAGTTTGTGTTTGGTTTATTTCTTTAAAGTAGCTATGAAATGTGCCCATGATTTTGTGTGTAGTGATCATTCATTATTTTTGTTACTTTGGTATCTGCTGTATGATTATACCATATTTTATTTATTCATTTAACTGTCAGTGGTATTTGCTTTGCTCTTGTAAGTTTTAGTAAGCTGGTTTTTGTGAATCTCATTCTTCCAAAGTAGATTACCCCTATGATAATAGGAATTATTACAAAAATGTTGATCAAAAATTATCATGTAAAAGTAATTTCAATTTCAGGAATCGGTTTAGGAAGGTCAGAACTTAATTTAGAACTAAATTATGTCTGTAAAACTTAATACTTGGGAAATATTAAACATTAAGCAATGGTGAAAGCTGTTACTGAACTCTTCTAGATAGAATCTTAATTCTGTATAGAGTTGCTTGCAGTTTTATATCATTTTCTATTTTTTAAGGAACATTATTATGAAGAATTTTTAATACATGTAAAAGTAGATAATGGTATAATGAGTACTCATATATTTACAGTTATCAACTCAATCTCATTTCATCTATACCCCAACTCATTCCATACCTTATGTGTTGTTTTGAAGTATGTCCAGATACATAATTTCATTTGTCAATATTTCAGTATATATCTCTTTAAAGATAAGGGGCCATTTGGACATTACAGTAATATCATACATAAAAACAAATTCCTTGTTAGGTAATATGAGGGATCAACTTTCCATTTGACTCAGATGTTTTAATTTTTAAATTTTTAACAGTTCGTTTTGAGTCAAGATCGAATCAAATGAGGTCCACATTGTGATTAGTGGCCGTTAAGTGTTTTTAAACTCTTTTTAGGCTTCCCTCCATCTCTTTTTCTTTGCAGTTTGTTTGTTGAAGAAACTGGTTGTTGGTCTTACAGTTTCCCCCGTCTGGATTTTCTGATTTTTATTCCATTGGTGTAGTTTACATGTTCCTTTGGTAAGGACTTGATCAGATTCAGGTTTGACTTTTTGGTAAAAGCAGCTTATAGATGATGTATTCTTCCATGAGGAAGTACAGATTATCTTTGAAGATAAGTTTTTGAAACATTTCTGAATTCTAAGTATTCTGATTACTGAGTGTTTAATAGGTACTATCTCACTCAGTATTCACATTAACCCTATACAATCTTGTAGTATTTCAGCTTGATAGTTGAGGAAATGAGGCTCAAAAGACGGGCAAGGGTAAGACCCAGACCAGGCAATTTGATTCCAAAGTCTTTATTATTAAAAACCACTATATAAAATGATGTTGGGTCCTTTTCCATACTTACACTGAACTGTTCTTTAATAAATGGTCACTTTTCAATGTTTACTTCAGTAGTCGAGATAGACTGACAGGCGTGCATGCCTGCTAACTTGTTTTGCTCCCCACTGGTATCTCTGCTTAATGAGTAAAGTTTTCACTCCATTTATAGCATAATTGCCAAAGGCATTTTAAGGGAAACTATATGTAGTTTTTATTTTATACTATTTAAAGAGTTGCTCCCCGTATGGCTTCCAGAGATCAGGAATAAGAACAATCTTTAAGGATCATATGTGCTGCTACATAAAATTTGCCAAAAGCACAAATATCTCTAAATTAGCCCTATGGGATGTTGAACTTGATTTCACCTTTTTTTCCTAAGGCTAACAATGTCTGATATGTAAGACTTGGGGGAAGTGTGTGAATGCATGAAGAACAATTTGGTTTGTTTCGTGTTCTTTTCTAAGAAAGAAATACATTTAGAGGAAGAACAATATTTTTAAAAGTTTCTTCCTAGGGTTATTTTATTATTTATTTATTTTTTGTGTGGTATGATTTACATACAATAGAGTGTATAAACCTTAGTATAGCCAGTGAATTTTTATGTACCTGTACTTCTGTAACCACTGCCATTTGGATCAAGAAAGAGAACACTACCAGCATTCTCGAAGGCTCTTCTCATTTCCCCTGCCAGGTATTACTATCTTTAACATTGAGAGTCCACCACCATCTTGACTTACATCACCGTAGATTTTGTCTACTCTTGAACTTTACATAAATGTAATCATAAAGTATGCACTCTTGTGTCTAGTTTCGTTCACTCAACATTGAATCTAAGAGATTTTTCCATGTTATCAATGCATCAATAATTGTTTGTTATTGCTGAGTGGTATTTTGTCTTATGAATAAGCTACCATGAACATTCTTGTACAAGTCTTGGCAACGTAAGTACTTACTTCTGTTGGATATATTCCCAGGAGTAGAAACGCTAGGTCCATAATGCCCATTTAACTGTAGGAGGGACTGCCAAAATTTTTTCCAAACTGGCTTTACCAATTTGTACTTTCATGAGCAATGTAAGAGACTTACACTCTTTGTACATCTGATGAACAGTATTGTCAGTCTTAATTTTAGCTGTTCTGGTAGGTATGCATTCTGACAGGTACCCATCATCTTACTCTATAATAGGTTCATGCTTATAAAACTGTTGCCACATTTAATGTAGAAATTTAACCTATTCATTTAATTATTACTTTAACTGAATTAGCTTTTGTGTATTTCACTTACTACAAGTGAAACAGTGTATGCAAGAAGCCAGCAAAATTTGATCAGCATTTCAAAAAGGAAAATAAACATTGGTGGGCTAATTTTTATCCCTGAATATAAGCTGAAGAGTTGAGTATAGAGGTTATGTGGATTGTGAACTACCTTTTTTCCATTAGCACACTTTTTTTTCCTCCTAGATTTTGATTTCTGGGTTGAAGCTAATCTTCTATTCTCTCATATGCAGGTTTAAAATTAGTATGAGTAATTTCAGTTAGAAAAACTTCACCAAATGTTGCCAAAGCTAGAGGACTCAGAAGCAGAGGAGATGGAGGAGTCTACAATATATTGTTCAAAGTCCTTATAGGAGTGTTTTGGGAGAGACTTTCTCGGTTGCATTCCTGAATCTGTTCCCTGAAAAATGTGCTGTCATTTGTAATCTTTGAAAACACCTCTCTAGCTTTAAGTCCCGAATGCGTGTACTGCCTGTTGTGTGTATTATCATCAGAATTATGGTACCTACGTCGTCATATATTTGGACTTGGGAGAACATAAATTATTTTTTCCAACAGATCTTTTTCCATTCCGAAGTCTGTGTTCCTTTTAAGTTAAAATTTACTATTTCTAAAGTGCTTGATTTTATTTAGGTCATTTATTGAAGAATATCTTAAATAATAGACTGTTAATGTAAATACCGATTACTCAAACACAGCTTTAAGACATTTAGGGAGTTAAACAGTCTTGTATAATTTAAGTTCCTTTTATATTAATATTAACTTTTTTGTTTTTAAGATTTTATTTATTTATTTGACAGAGAGAGACACAGCGAGAGAAGGAACACAAGCAGGGGGAATGAGAGAGGAAGAAGCAGGCTTCCCTCCAAGCAAGGAGCCCAATGTGGGGCTCGATCCCAGGACACTGGGTTCATGACCTGAGCCGAAGGCAGACGCCCAACTACGGAGCTACCCGGGCGCCCCATATTAACTGTTTTTTTTTTTTTTTTTTAAAGATTTTATTTAGTTGACAGATCACAAGTAGGCAGAGAGAGAGAGGGGGAAGCAGGTTCCCTGCTGAGCAGAGAGCCCAATTCAGGGCTTGATCCCAGGACCCTGGGATCATGACCTGAGCCAACATCAGAGGCTTTAACCCACTGAGCCACCCAGGCACCCCAACTGTTTTTGAAGAATACTTTTAAAAGTCATTAACTCCCTGCCTCCTTCCTTCATTCTCCCAGACAATTTTGTGTTGAACTTACCAGTTTTAGTTCAGCAATGTTTTGTTCTCACTGTTTGAAACATTGTTTTCTTACACGTATTTTTAAATGACCAAGAGGATGCATTTTGTATAGATACTTTGGTAACAATCACTGTAATCCTTTCATCAAAAAGTAAGTTTAGGGGCGCCTGAGTGGCTCAGTTGGTTAAATGGCCACTCTTGATTTTGGCTGGTGTCATGGTCTCAGGGTCCTGTGATTGAGCTCATTGTTGGGCTCTGCGCTTAGTGGAGCATCTGCTTGAGGATTCTCTCTCTCTTTTCTTCCCTCCTGCGCTTGTGTGCACACACACTCTCTCTCTCTTAAATAAATAAAAGAGATCTTTAAAAAAAATAAAGAAGCAAGTTTAGGGATGCCTGGCTGGCTTAATCAGTAGAGCATGAGACTCTTTGATCTTGAGGTTGGAAGTTTGAGTTCCATGTTGGGTGTAGAGATTACTTAAAAATAAAAAAAAATCTTAAAAAAATTGTTCAAGCCATAGGATTTATGACATACTGCACTAGTACATGGAAATATAGCAGAACCTCCAGTGTACATTCCTTTTCCTCCTAGATTTCTGTAGTAATGTGGGATGGATTTTGTATGGCTGGGAGTCTTGGTTAAGCTTGTATACTAAATGTATTTGATTTTTAGTTTTTCTTTTAACAGCTTTATTGAGATATAATTCACATACCATATAATACATCCACTTAAACTGCACAGTTTCATGGTTTTCAGTATATTCACAGAGTTTTACAACTATCACCACAATCAATTTTCAAACATTTTTATCACCTCAAAATGAGAAAAGTGAAGCCCTGTACCCTTTAACTATAACTTCTCCTTCCCCAACCCCAAACCTCTGACCCTAAGGGACTATCAGTTTATTTTCTTTTTCTATAGATTTGCCTATTCTGGACATACACATTAATGAAATCATATCATATATGGTCTTGGTGACTGACTTCTGTCACTTAGCATATATATATATATTTTTAAGATTTATTTAAGAGAGTGGATGAATGTGGGTTGAGGGGCAGAAGGAGAGGAAGAAGCAGACTCTCCACTGAGCAGGGAGCCTGACTGGGCTTGATCCCAAGACCCTGAGATCATGACAGAGCCCAAGGCAGATGCTTAACCAGCTGAGCCACCCAGGTGCCCCAGCATTATGTTTCAAAAGTTCATTTATGGGGGCACCTGGGTGGCTCAGTGGATTAAGCCTCTGCCTTCAGCTCAGGTCATGATTTCATGATTTCCAATTCATAAACATGGGATGTTTATTTATTTATTTGCTTTTAAAATGTTTTTACATTTATTTAGACTTCTTTAATTTCTTTCAGAAATGTTTTATGGTTTGCAGAGTATGCTTTACTTTTGTTAAATTTATTTTTTTAATGCTATTATGGCACACATGGAATTGTTTTCTTTCTTTTTTTTTAAAGATTTTTTTTTTTTTTTTGACAAAGTGATCACAAGTAGGCAGAGAGGCAGGCAGAGAGAGAGAGGGGGAAGCAGGCTCCTGCTGAGCAGAGAGCCCGATGCGGGGCTCGATCCTAGGACCCTGAGATCATGACCTGAGTCGAAGGCACAGGCTTCAACCCACTGAGCCACCCAGGTGCCCCTGGAATTGTTTTCTTAATCTCATTTTCAGATCATTCATTGCAAGCTTACAGAAGTACAATTGATTTTTTTTTGTATATTGACCTTGTATCCTGCAACTTTGCTCAATTCCTTCATTAGTTCCAATAGTTTTTATTTAAAGTTTTCTATATGCCAGATCATATCACCTGTAAGTAGAGATAGTTTTACTTCTTCCTTTCCAGTCTAAGTACCTCTTACCTCTCTTTCTGGGCTAACTGTCCTGGCTAGAATCTCTAGTACAGTGTTGAGTACAAGTGGTAAGAGTGGATATCCTTATTGTTTTCTTAATCTTTAAGGAGGAAGCATCAAGTTTCTCACCATTATCTTTGATTTTAGCTGTAGGATTTTTTGCACTTTTTTTTTTTTTATCAAGTT
The DNA here is from genome assembly GCA_028533885.1 of Nasua narica. Classification (NCBI taxonomy): domain Eukaryota; kingdom Metazoa; phylum Chordata; class Mammalia; order Carnivora; family Procyonidae; genus Nasua; species Nasua narica. Next base: position 26,978,188 of record CM052811.1, on the reverse strand, counting down.
CAGGAAGTTCCTTTCTATTCTTAGTCTATTGGGAGGTTTTGTTTTTTTTTAAAATCATGAATGGATGTTGGATTTTGTCAAGTGTTTTTTCTGTGCGTCTATTGATATGATTATGTGATTTATCTTAGCTTGATATGATTTGTTATTAATTTTTTGAATATTGAGTCAGTTCTTGTGTCCCTGGAATAAATCCCATTTAGCTGTGGCATATACTGTTTTAATATATGTTGTTGGATTTAATTTGCAAATTTAATTTTAATTTTGTTAATTTTTTTTTAAAAGATTTTATTTATTTATTTGACGGGGAAAGAGATCACAAGTAGGCAGAGAGGCAGGCAGAGAGAGAGGAGGAAGCAGGCTCCCCGCTGAGCAGAGAGCCCGATGCGGGGCTCGATCCCAGGACCCTGAGATCATGACCTGAGCCGAAGGCAGAGGCTTAATCCACTGAGCCACCCAGGCGCCCCTTTGTTGAATGTTTTTGTTTCTATGTTCATGAGATACATGGGTCTGTAGCTTTTCTTTCTTTTAAAGTCTTCAGACTTTAGTTTTCAACTTCCCAAACCGAAACTGTACCCATGAAACTCCCATTTTCTCCCTCCCCATCAGCACCTGGTAACCACCATTCTCTGTCTCCATGAGTTTAACTATTCTAGGTACTTCATATAAGTAGAATCATAAGGTATTGTTATTTTGTGGCTAACTTATTTCACTTAGCATAATGTCTTCAAAGTTAAGGATATATTTTTAACCAGATTTTTAAATTTTAATTCTTGTCGAGTGTGTGCCGAAGTTGATAGAGTTGTCCTTTGTCTGAGCTTATGACTTGGGTCAGTCATAATGTTATCTATTTGTCTAGCCCCAAAAGAGAGGAGGAGTTGGACATGGGTTTAGGTAAGATGTTAGACAATTTAAACTGTTTTAAGACTCTAATGTTTCTTAATTTGTTCTAGGACTTGCCAGGTATTCTTAGATATTCATATGGAAACACTGCATGATGCTTGGTGGTCAGAATGTATGTATTATTCTATCCACAACTTGGGTGTTGATTGTTTATAACAAGATTAAGATTTTCATCCATGGTGCTTTTGTGGCGAATGTCTCTCAACTAAGAAGGATCTCTTCTTTTATGGTAGTGTTACTTAAGTCTTTAATTTCATCCCTTTTGTCATTTTTCCTCACAGCTATGACAAATTATTATGGCCTTTATTCTTCCAGCCTGTCCATTGGAGAGTGTGGGTCTGCAAACAGGAAGTTGTATGTATTCTGACACATTACAGACCTAGCTGGACCAACAACTCTGTGTTGCAAGTTTACCTAGCTGTTTTTTTACTTTGTTGTTAGGGAATGTTATCTTTCCTATGGTAAAATAAGAATTTGTTTCTTATTATTTAGAGTAGGTAGGGGTTCTTTATTGTTGATAATTATATTACATTGGTAAGTCTTTTTGGCAAGGGCTTATGTTTATTCACTATAGTATTTGACTATATTTAAAGTTCAGTGTTTTCAGATTACCTTTTACCATTAAGATTCATTCTTTTTTTTTTTTTTTTCATTAAGATTCATTCTTAAAGAACTTCTTTTATTTTCCTGGAGGACTAAGATTATTTTTGGAATTTTGAGTTTTAGGGGTTTTTTTTTTGTCTCCATAGTAGTAAATGGTACCAGTTTACTGTTTTTCAAGTTCTTAGATTTATTTTTAGAAACTTATGACAAACAGTATCTGTTTTCAGTGAGGCTGCTTCTAGAATTCACTAGAATGCTCCTGGAGGGTAGGAAAGTATGTTCTTGTGCAATGCTGTAGCTCTAGAACCTAGAACATTAGCTTGCACGTGGTAGGCGTTCAGTGAGTACTTGCTGAGTGAATGTATAAATGTATTTTATGGAAGTTAACAGTATTCTTTATGATACAGTGATAGATGTCTTAACTTCAAGTTTTAAACCTGTTATTCTTTTTTTTTCTCTAAAAAGATGTATTTATTTTAGAAGGAGAATGCACATGAGTGGGGGAGGGGCAGAGGGAGAGAATCTTTTGCAGGCTCCCTTCAGGAGCCTGACTTGGGGCTAGAACTCATGACCCATGAGATCATGACCTGAGCTGAAACCAAGAGTCGTAGGCCTAACTGACTGAGCCACCAAGGTGCTCCTCTTTCATCCTTTTAATTGACTAATCTGTTTAGTGGTTTTTAAACATTTCTACTACAGGGTAAACAAAGAAAAGAGGAAATATAGTCAATAGATTTTTTTTTTTTTTTGAGACATCAGTTCTTTTTAAAGTTTTTGAGAGGGTAAAATTAACAAACATGTTAGCCTGTGATTTTGGTCAATCTACTTTTTAAAATTGATTTTTACTGTCTGTGTAACTTTTTTGGAATAATAAAAGGTACATATTTCTTCCATATCTCTTACTCATGCTCAAAAGGAAACACATTAAAGCTTAGTAATTAAAATTTTTTATGTGTTTATTTATTGAACAAATATTTCGAGTGCCTGCTACAAGCCAGGCATTATTCTATGTCCTGGGTATACTCTTCTGTGTTTTGAAGGGAAAAAAAAAGACAAAACTTGCTTCCCTATGGAACTTATATTCTCATAGAGGAGATAGAGAAATAAGACAAATAAGTAAAATGTAGAGATAAAAATCGATTTATCTAAAGGGTGGATTCTTTAAGTTATTCATAGGTTTAAAAGGTTGGACCTTTTAAAAGTAATCAATTTGTTGAGTAGCGAATGAGAAGCCACATGTGAGAGCCAAAAATGGGGTAAGACACTTCGGTAGGAGCCATTTGGTAAACAGAAGTTGAATTTACAGCATGTGCTCATGTGCTTTTAAGACTTAACACAAGAAATGCAGTGCCACATCGTGTAAAGATAACCACCTGTAGTTTCAACTGTGTTTTTTAGGAGTTCAGAAGGGTTAGAGTTTGTTCAATGCTGGCTTAGTCCAGGCAGAGAATGGGTGGAACTAAGGTATGGATATGCTCAACAACATACATATTTGGTATAATGGCCACTTTGGTATGGTAGAAACAGGAAGAGGGTGTGTTGTGTGTTAGGGGACTATCAGGTATGTAGGAGCACAGGTAGGAAAAGTAAACTGAAGGCGGATTGTATGCAACAGATCTCTTGGTGGTTCTATAGGTAAATGGGGAACCGCAGATGACTTTTTTTTTTTTTTAAGATTTTATTTATTTATTTGAGAGAGAGTGGGGTGGAGGGGCAGAGGGAGAGAATCTTCAGGCAGACTACCTGCTGAGGCCAGAGCCTGATTCAGGGCTCAATCTCACCACCCATGAGATGAGGACCTGAGCTGAAATCAAGAGTCAGGTCCTTAACTGACTAGGCCATCTAGGCGCCCCTGAAGATGACTTTTTAGGACAGTAGCATGATTTCATTTCTTGTTGAGAAAATTAAGTGACTGTGGGGGGATGGATTGGAGAGCATAGTACGAAGGTGCAGGGATACCTTTTAGAGCATCCAAAGTATAGTCCAGGGGCAAGACCACCACTGTGCTTGTTTAGGAGTACCGTTATTCTTCTTATCACTGTGAAGCACAAGTCCTAAGTATATAATGTAAATGGAGTTGGGCCATGAGGCAGCTTTGTCGCCAGTAGAGAGCTGAGGGGGCCTTAAGTTGAAGATACTGAAAGGTGAAGAAGAGTCCAAGAGAATTTTGTAATTGATAAGATTGGTAACCTACTGGGGATGGGAATTTTGTGGAATAATAATCATTATAGATGATTTGAAGTTTAAGGCTGATCTTCACATTAGGTGCCCACTTTTTTTTTCCACCTTAAATCTGCTTTTTATAAATTGCTTCATCCCCTATTGAGCCTTACTCATCCTTACTTGTAATGCAACTTTGTTATCTGTTTTGGACTATGTATCTAAACTTATTAGAAATCTTTCTGAAATAAAGGAATTTTTGCTATGGGGTACTTTGAGTAAAGGGTATGTGGGCTAAAGTATAGGGGTCTTGATACCTGTCAAACTTACTCATTTATTATGTCCCAGAATTAATTTTCCAGATAATTATGTTATGGTATATTAAGTTTTATATTATTTCACAGTATTTAATTATAACTGTTTGACCCTGTGGGTTTAGTTAGAACATTTTATTGTGGGAAGTTTTAAACTTACCTGAAGATAGGATAGTATAATGAACCCTAATGTATGTATTTTGTTGGTCTTGTTTCATCTGTGTACTTCCCTGCCCTTTTATTTTTTGCTGGAATATTTTAAAGCAAATGCCAGGTATATTTTTTCACTGTAAATACCTGAGTATTTAACAGATAAGAACTCTGTTATTGTTAGTATTACCCACAATACTGTTATTACACCAAGCAATCATTTTTACTGTGATTTAGTTACCACCTAGTAAAATACCATGTCTGGGATCAGATTTCCCTTTTGGTTTTGAAAAAGGCCTTAAAAACAAAACAAAACAAAACAGAAAAACCAATTGGATTATTTGAATCAGATTCCAAGCAAGTGTTGTGGTTATTTTTAAACTTGATATTTTTTGAAGAGAAAATTAAGGCAGTGTGAAAACATTTTAATATAAGCTATTCTAAGAGAGCAGCGCTTTTCTGACAGCCATTCTTTCTGGAACTTAGCTTCGCTTATCTGTATGAGGAGATGTCACAATAGTTGGTATCTACTTTTTATAATTTTTTAACATAGGAAATCTTCAAAATGAGGGAAAAGTGAGTATGACCTCACTTAACCTAGAAGACTAAAGAGTGAAAATGTGAGACTTGAGAAGGTTCGGTTTGTAGAAGAGTACAACTTTAGGACAAAGCACCTCAGATGGGACTTGGGGTTGCTTTTGTAACTACATGTGTAATGTTATGGTGTATGTTGTTTTGATGGACTTACCTGCCTCATCTGTAAAATAAAGAATAGGTGATTTCTTACTCTTCTCCTTAGTTCTTACTTTTTTGTGTTTTATTTTACATTTATGCTTGACTTTGACAGGATTCCCAAAGTTGGATTGGTGGAAACAATGAACCATTGACTGGCTTTACATGGCGAGGTGGTTGTGAAAGAGAAACAACAGGCATACAAGTCTGGAATGAAGTATTTGTGATCGACAGGCCTAATGGAACGAAAGTAAAATATTGTTCATATTTTCTTACTGTTTTTTTCTTCCATATTCTTTTTTTGAGCTTTTTCGTGGTATTAAAGATCAAAACAACACAGAACTATTAATGTCTGATAACTTTAACATAATGTATATGGATTATTGTGTCAAAATGTGTGAGATATTTAGCTTAGAGTACTTTTCTTGACTTAATTGCTGATTTTGACATTTGTCATTTTAAATTTGGTTGTAATAGTCACTATTGGTGAATATTTTACTTAGTATTTTAACTTTTAAATTCCTAGGTGGCTGTGCTGCTAATGGATACCCAGGGTGCCTTTGATAGCCAGTCAACTATCAAAGACTGTGCAACGGTGTTCGCTCTGAGCACCATGACTAGCTCTGTCCAGGTGAGACACGAAATGCTGTGATATGATCAGTTCAGATAATCCTAATACTTTTGCTCTTTCTTAAAATGATTTTTGAAAACAAAACAGATGAACATAGGTGAAAGGGGGGAAGAGAGGTAAGCAAACTGAACTGTAGAAGAGTCATCTATAGAGAACAGACTGAGGGTTGCTGGAGGGGAGGGGAGTGGGGGATGGGCTAAATGGGTGATGGGGATTAAGGAGTACAGTTGTTTGGTTGAGCGCTGGATGTTATATTTAAGTGATGAATCACTATATTCTCTTGAAATCAGTATTATATGATCACTAACTAGAATTTAAATAAAAATTTGAAAATCCACATCGAAAAAAATTTTTTGATTAAAAAAGGATAAAAATTAGAGTTATTTACGTTTCTTATTGGTCATTTACATTCCATGCTTTTCTGGGTCACAGTGTGAAATTTCATACTTTGGTTAGGAAGTAATAAACCAATAGCCAGTCCCTTCGGTTCTTCATCATGGCATACATATATATCTATGTATGTATATATATATGTATGTATATATATATATTTTTAAAGATTCGTTCATTTATTTCAGAGAAAGTACATGAAAGGGGGGAGGGGCAGAGGTAGAGACAGAATCTCAAGCAGACTCTGCGCGCAGAGCCTGACATGGGGCTCGATCTCACAACGCCAAGATCCATGACCTGAGCTGCTGTGAAGAGTTGGAGGCTTAACTTGCTGAGCCACACAGGCACCCCATGCTTTTTTTTTTTTTTTTTTAAGGAAAAGATATTGCATGTTACCTTTAATTGAATTCAGTCATATGGTTCCCAGATTTTAAGATATAGAGTATATCTTTTATATTTTGGCTAAACCAATAAAGAAAAAAAGCCCAAGTAATTAAACTTAGTTTTCTATTTGGTATGTATGATAACTAATACTTGATTATTTGAACTAATGGTGGTAGAGGTGGAAGAATTAATTCATATTTAACTTAGGAAATGTATGCGCTGTTTCTGTAATACACTAAGGACTTACAGGAACTGTTTAATTTAGTAAAATCCCTTCTGTTTTTCACTTAACTCTGTACTCTGTGTTTGGTATTATATCAAGTTTTAGTCTCTTCAAGCTAGTCCATCTCTTCTCTGTATAATTTAGACTGATGGGCTGAAGTAAGCTTATAGTATGGTGATGAGCCCTAGCTGGTGATGATGTACTCCAAAGTATATATGTGAATAGGAGAAGTATGTGCTCCTCCTGAGATGATGTTTCTTACTGATAGTAGATCATAGGTGATACTGTCACAGTGTCTTGGAATTTTTATATTGCTTTCTGGTCATATCTGGAACATATGTCCAGTCTATATAAGTTCCATTTCCTTCCTTCAATTTGAAGTATCTAGCTGTCAGAATTGGAAAGGAAATTTTGGATATTATTATGAGATAAAAAAGTAGTACTTTTCAGCTTGACTTCTGTTTTTTGTAAGGCTGAGGGACCCTGGTACTACTACCAGTTAAGTCATGCTTTGGGGACCCTTACAGTATCTTTTCTCCATTTTGTTCTACCTTTTTCCTCTGATCTTGCAGGGTGGCGCAGCTGCTTTTCCCTGAGGCAAGCAGAAGCCAGTCGTGCACTTCAGATTAGCTGCCTCTGTGGCTTGCCTTAAATTATGATGAGGGAATCCTCCGTCTTGAAATTTGTACCTTGGTGTTCTCTTGTTTATTTATCCAACTTTATGATAGTATAGGAGGCCTGGTTTTGGACAAGTATTTAGAGCCACTCTGCCACTTAGTAATCTGTAAGATGAGGATTTTTACCAACTTGCACGTGATGGTTGTGTGGAGGCAGAAAAAGATCTAAATGAGATAATGCACAGGAAAATACTTTGTAAACTATAAATAATGAAGGTTAAAGTTATTTTCATTACTTTTTTTCCTCATCTTTGAGTCTACATTTCTCTTCCTTACATACATTATCTGGTTGATAGATTAGTGACAAGTCCTCTTGTCATTTATTCTTTCAACGAATAATTGTTGAACATCTATTAAGTAAAATGCAGTATGCTAAGTACTAATGATCTAAGATAAACAAATCTTCTCTTTTTGCCATTTACAACCTGGCCCTGAAAATGAGAGTATCTTGACCTGTTTTCTAAAAGCTAAGGCCCTTGTCAGTAAGAATAGGTTGGTCATGCTTTCAGATGTTAAGTTTAGCTCTAGTATAATCACCTCAGTCATTAATTACTTTTTAAGTACCATGTTTGGAAATAGTCAGCTGAGAATGTCATTTTAGGTTTGCCATCCTATTTTGGCTGTTTATATTCTTGACCTCCAAGTGATTCAGCTAGATTATCACTTATTTGCCGTTAGAACAAATTGTTCTATCTTTGGAGTAGTAATCCTATTTTCTTAGACGTAAGTTATTTCTCAGCAGAAGTGACATCTGTGGACACCCACTTTTCTCTTGCAGCTGCCTGTTTCACTTTTTAACCTGATTCGGAAGGATTGGATCTCTTCTGCAATTCCAGTTCTTTTCTCTGGTTTCCCTTCCTTGATAGCACATAGACCTTCAGCTCTAGGCCCTGTGCCCTGGAAAGCCTCCTAAAACATTCTAGAAAGGGCAAGAGTGCCACCTACTGTTACTTTTTTCAGCAGTCATAAAATTTTTGTTTTAAGTTATTAAGACAGATGATTTACTTAAAGTAAAAAAAAAAAAGCTATGTAGACTTGATGGTAGTCAAGGCACCCCTCAAAGAACTATAAACTATATCTGTCTATTGATCCATCCATTCATCCATCCAAACACACACACACACACACACATCCTATAATTATACCAGGAAGGAATATATCTTTGTAGAACTATACCCCTCACATTCATTGACTTAGAAAAATAATTATGGAAACAATCTTCACTCTATTTTAAAAAAAATGGTCATGTCATAACATTAAAGAAACTTTGAGAAGGAGAAAAACAAAACCTTATTACATAATATACTTTTTAATAATGTCTGCCACTTTCTAGACAGCTAATGTATGTATTCATGACTTTTACGTAATTTACTACCACTGCTTCCCCCTTAATGTTTTATCCCATTAGGAAGAAAGAGAAAATCCTTTTCATGTGCCACTGGTTAAGCTAATGATATAAGTGATTCATTTGTGCTGACATATAAAATAATCTTCATTTCTACAAGTAAAGTTATACACAGGTGGGTATTAAAAAAATGAATAAAAATACAATTTTATTTCAACAGGTATATAATCTGTCTCAGAATATTCAAGAAGATGATCTTCAACACTTGCAAGTATGTATTTCTCAAAGAATATGTGCCAAAGAATGGAAAATAAAATTCTTACTTAATTGTGACTTTTCATCTAGAAGCCTATTACAGTGTAAGAAAATTCAGTATTATATGGTTTTAAACCAGTACATAACTTAACTAGAAGAGATTTTAAGGTGTACCCAGTCTGTTAGAAAATTAAATGCTTGACTATCAGATGATTTTAAAGGCTCTGATGTCTATCTGGTCTGACATAGAATGGCTTTACAGATACCTTCTTTCAACCTTTTTGAGGGCATTAATTTAAATAACTTGCTTTAATAGTTATTTACAGAGTACGGCAGACTTGCAATGGAAGAAATCTACCAGAAACCATTTCAGGTAAATAAGTATTTTCTCGTTTTTAGAAACTTATATGTAAAAAAAACTATCAAGCCACCTTATCTTTTAAGTCTGAAGATAAGAGGATATTACAACAAACTCATTGTTTAGCAACAGATTCAGTGGCGTTGATACTAATGCCATTACCACCTTAGTAGTAGTAGGTGAACAGCAGGAAATAGAACAAATGAATATAGTTAGATTGCTAATACTTAGATTGAGAGGTTAATGTTACTCTTAATTAGATGTTATTTAATTCCTAAACTTGAGACAGTTATGCAAATTGCTTTTGTACATAGGGAACTATTACAAAATATCACAGTTTTTTTGAGTGTGTGGTATATTACAAGTTGAGGTTAGTCCTGTTATTCTTTATTTGGTTTCATACAGAGAAGTTTCACAATTTATTATATCTCTCCCCTCCTCCCACCCACCCCCTCAATCCCCGTATGTTTTTATTCCTTTTAAATGCCAGGTACAGAATATTAAGTCAGAAATAAATCTGGGTGGAGTTATGTGAGAAGTATATGCTCTGCTTGCTTCTGTGGAGTCCTGTTGTGACAGAGATTTAAATTTAAAAAAAAGCAAAGCTAATTTCAGGTAGTTTCTTTGTTGAAGTAAGTGTAATTTATAAGTTGGCATTAGTACTGTTTAGTCAGATGTGTTATAGTAGGTGAGAATGACTCCACCTTGTTTGCTCCTCAGTTTGTGAAGTCCTTTCTGTGTGACAGCATTGCTGGTGATTCTTAGTGTTGGTGGGTTTACATCGATCCTGCATCAGTCTTTTTTTTTTTTAAGATTTTATTCATTTATTTGACAGAGAGAGAGAGAGAGAGACATCACAAGTAGGCAGAGAGGCAGGCGGGGGGGGGGGGGAAGCAGGCTCCCCGCTGAGCAGAGAGCCCGACGCGGGGCTCGATCCCAGGACCCTGAGATCATGAGATCGTGACCTGAGCCGAAGGCAGAGGCTTAACCCACTGAGCCACCCAGGCACCCCAATCCTACATCATTCTCATGTGGCTCAAGTGATCACTTTTTAAAAAAATTAACATATATTATTTGTTTCAAGGGTACAGGTCTGATGCCTCAGCCTTACACAAGTCACAGTGCTCACCACAACACATACCCTCTCCAGTGCCCATCATCCAGCCATCCTCTCCTCCTGTCCCCCTCAAGTGATCACTTTTATGAGATATTGGGCAGGTTATGGCTTTATTTTGTATATATGGATGAAATATACTCTATTTGGCCTATATCAGTTTTTCTGAACTGGGTTAATTTTGTCACCCAGGGGACATTTGCCAATGACTGGAAACATTTTGGTTGTCAGGGTTCTGGAGGGAGTTTAATGATGCTGGCAGTAGTGCACTGAGGCCAGAAATGCTGTTCACCATCCAGCCACGCAAAACTAAGAATTCTCTGGTTCAAAATATCAGTAGGGCTGAGATTAAAAACCCTAAGCATATGTAAATAAAAAATTCAGTGAAGAGAATCAGTTGGTGTAGAAATAGATTAGTTGGTCTTTCAGTTATACAACCTTGACTTAAAATTATGATCTGTATGCCCTGATGTGCCTTTTTTTTTTTAAGACCCTGTATTATTTCCTGTGGCGACTCTTTCTTCGTAGACAATGAAGTTCTTAGATGGAAGCAGTTGCTTGGTGTAGGGGTGGGAATGTTGTAGGCTTAAGAAGGCCCTTGCTAGAACTATGAGCAGTATTAACCATTTGGTTATTATAACTTCTGATAAGGATTGTTCAGGGGATTGCATGATTATTAAATGGTTAAAGTAGTGATTTTTTTAATCAAACTTTGTAATAAATGATTTCTATTTTTTTTCTGTCTGTAGACATTGATGTTTTTAATTCGAGATTGGAGTTATCCTTATGAACATTCATATGGTTTGGAAGGTGGAAAACAATTCCTTGAAAAGAGATTGCAGGTAAGCCCCCATTTCCTAGTGAGGAGAGTGTAATCACCAAGCCAAGAAGGAGCGGGTGGTCTGGACCACTCTTATACTTCCAGTCTCTAAGTGTCGCCACCATAAATTACATATCCCAAGTTAGCCCAGGTGGCTCCATACAGAATTGATGAACAAAAAATTGGTTGTATTTCTTCCAAAGAGGCCAGTGCCCTTGAATAGATATTAAGGAACAAGTATTTCTCCTTAGAACCAACTATAAATTAATATACAAAGGATAAAAGTTTGAAGGAGACGAACTTTTTAATCTACTTACAGGTGTGTCTCTTTCTGGCCCAGCTGACCTTCCGAACATTTGGGACAGACTGGATAATAAATATAATGTGCATACACTGAACACAGATGATGTGAGACCCTTTCTCCAAAACATACTGTCTTCTAGAGTGACAGCATATAGAGCTAGAAGGGGGGTCTTAACCATCATCTAACTCAGCTTTCTTTTTAAAATACATAATGTAACTGAACCCAGAAAAGTGACTTACTTGTGATCTCTTACCTAATTGTTGGTAACTGGGACTAGGACCCAAATCCAGACTCCTGGCCCATGCAACATGCTACACTAAAGCATTCCTGGAAGATAACCTCATCAACATGTTTCTTTGTTCCTAAACATACCCTCCTATGGAAGTACTTGGGGAAACCCTCAGGTCAGATATACCCATCTACTCACATACACAGAAGTTATGTGAAAATCCCTTAATTCATAAGTGGTAGTGTCCTCTCTTTTGGTTAATAAAATTTTGTTTGCCTATAGGATGATGCATGTAGTTTTTCAACCACATTCAAAAACTTGGGGTATAATATAATTTTCTTATTACTAAAGGAAGATTCAAACCAGTTCCTTATTCTTGGATATTTGAAAGGCATTTCCATACCTTATTGTCAGAGATAATTTCAGTCATCAGAGTTTCCTCTGGTTTGTTCAGAAGAAATGCACATAAAGCATATCAGGCATACTAACTAAACTCTGAATTATATACTTCAAAGACAAGATTTTTATCTTAAGTGATATAGGAAAGTGCTCAAGTCATAAGTGTGCAGCTTGATGAATTTATGCAAATGAACATAGCCATGTAATAGCACCCGGAAGTACCCAAAACCCTAAACCCTCTACCCCCTAAACCCTCTACTACTCTCCTGACATCTCACAGGCTTTGTGTGTACTTTTTATGACAGGAATCACATACAACATGTATTCTTTTGTGTCTAGCTTCTTGCCCAATAGTATGTTTCTGAGATATTGTTGCATGTAGTTTAATTCATTTATTCTCATTGCTATGCAGTATTCCATTGTATGAATAGACAACAGTTTCTTCATTCTATTCTTGATGGAGATTTAGGTAGTTTCCAGGTTTTGTTGATTATAAATGGTGTGTGTTTTTTTAAAATGGTGTTTGAGAAGAGTCTTTGAGAGAGTATGTGAGTTATACTAGGATAATAAGTAGTTATTAAAAAAAAATCTAAGGGCGCCTGGGTGGCTCAGTGGGTTAATAAAGCCTCTGCCCTCGGCTCAGGTTATGATCTTAGAGTCCTGGGATCAGCCCCACATCAGTCTTTCTGCTCAGCAGGGAGCCTGCTTCCCTCTCTCTCTCTGCCTGCCTCTCTGCCTACTTGTGATCTCTCTCTCTCAAATAAATAAATAAAATCTTAAAAAAAAAAATCTAAGATTTTCTTCCAGAAAATAGATAGCAGTCTCTCTTTCCAAAACACTGATAACTAGCATAAATCACAAATAATTATTTGGGGTAAGTACGGAAATCCCAACAAGTTTCAAAGTCCTAAGGAAAAAAAAACAAATGAAAACAAACAAACAAACGAACAAAAAAACAAAGTCCTTTGGACTGCACTGGAGCTTTCTCATTTTAGCTGTTACTTTGCTGAGGGGCTGACCTTTTTATTTGTAGGTAAATTAGTACTTTGTTTTTTCTCTTTGCTATTATAAGTACTTGAAAGGTAAATTCTTAATTTATTTACTGGTTTGTAAACCACAACCACTACTTGTTAGTTTGGTGTTAGATATTACGATTAATTATTATTTGTATTTTTTCATTCGTTGGCAGCTAACATGGGAAAAGATGTCTTTTCTAGTTTTAAGACAAAGTGGAGTCTTACCTACGTGGTCAGAAATGGGTCTTAAGTAAAATTTTTTGTTGTCAAAAAACTCCCATCTGGAGTAGCATCTGAGTTAAGTGTGCACACTTGTGAGTATGCGTGTGTATTTTCTTTAAAACTTCTTTTTCCTGTTTGTACCTTCACCCTGTCTCCTTCAACCCTCAGGTAAAACAAAATCAACATGAAGAGCTCCAGAATGTAAGGAAGCACATTCACAATTGTTTCTCAAATCTTGGTTGCTTCCTTTTGCCACATCCTGGTCTTAAAGTTGCAACTAACCCTAGTTTTGATGGGAGATTGAAAGGTGGGAATTCCCATTCTTGCTAAAATCAGAACTTATATTTTAGAGGCTGAGAGTTAAAAAAAAATGCATGGTTCCTTAAATTTTCTGTTTTATACTGGAAGACATTTTGATGCATTATTAATGAGGTGATTTTAGTGCTCTCTGTGGTCTGTCTAGCTTTCCATTGGTTTGTCCCAGATATCTAGTGTATGGATTTGCATATTTTATTAAGTGGTCTATTGCTCAGCACCTGTGTTCTAAAAATTCTGAAGGCTGAGAACATTGCAGTATTTGATCTGTGTTCAGTCTGTAAAATGTTTTATCAGTATATCATATTCATGTAAGCAGATTTAAGTTTCTTAAAGTTTTAGAGATGATACAATTTTTTGAATATGTTTTAGGATTGGAGCACGATGGCAAAAGGCTGAAGGAATAATGAAAGTTTTACAGTATAGCTGGAAAAACAAAATCTAGTATTAAAATTTAGTACAATTCATGAATTGTTTGCCTTTTGAAAAGGATATGGAATTTATTTTGGTACTCCACAATTTATTTATTATTTGAGCTTAAAGAATTATTGGGGGATGAGGGAAATGGAGTAGCTGAGTTTAAGGGGAGAGCGTATTTTTTTTTCTATGAGATATGATATCTTTGGATGAGATTCTCTACATGGATCTACTTAAGTAATAGATACTGTATATTTTCATTTCATGAAACAGAATTTTATGTACTTGTATGAGTAGGGACTCCTTTAATCTTTCTTTTTTTGACTAACATATTGGCTTTTCTCTCATGTCCGCTAGATATTGATGAAGACTTTAAACGAGAGCTTCGAAGTCTGGTTCCATTGCTGCTTGCCCCTGAGAATTTGGTAGAAAAAGAGATAAGTGGATCTAAAGTCACTTGTAGAGATCTTGTAGAATACTTTAAGGTAGGAAAACTCCCACATTAAATTACTTTGTCTCAATTAGAAATACAGCTGACTTAAAACTCCAGTGTATGTTCATATGTATGTTTATCTTTATAAAGCAACAAAAATTTATAGTTTGTTTTTCTGCTTTGAATTGTTGGCTATATCAATTTTTAAAGATATTTAAAATTATAGCAGACAAGTTGTATCTCTTAGTGATTTTGTTTGTGGAATTATCCTACTTTTTCTAGCTCTGATACAGAGAGAAGATCTTTTACCATATAATTGTAATACCACTCTATCAATTGTGAATGATGATAGATATTGGGAGTGCAATTCTGCATCTTGAGTTCTCATAAAAGCCTTCTCTCTGAGTTCTTGAGGACTTGATAAAAGCAGTTGAAAGTACAAAACTGGAAAAAAAAAAGTACAAAACTGGTTTCTGAGTTCAAGTAAATTATACATAGGTTTTTTTTTTTTCTTTCTCTATGCTCTTCTCTAGTCATCATTGCTTGCTGGCCAGAGCAAGACCATTGTCAGAGTTCTTCTTATTCATAGTAATTACAGAGAGATGGAAGGGAAATTTCAGTTAACATAAGAGTATATTTTTGTTAATTTACTGGTCAGGTGATGGTAACTTTCATACTACTTTTGTTTAGTTTTGAATTAATTTAGAGGCAGTAAAAAATTGAGATGACAATTCCTATATGAACTATTTAAAAACTTTCATCTTTCCTTCCTACTTTTAAAGCATAAATTAAGTAATTCTTTTTCTCGAACTGAATAACTTGGTCAAACTGAAATACTGAGTAAAAATGTTTTCAAACATTTAAAACAGTGGCAGGAAGGGAAAATTAATGGGTTTCTTTTCATAAGGTAGATGGCGTTGTAAATATAACTTTTAAATGAGATAACTTGTATATAAGATAGAATTATATCTAGAAACATTAGGATAAAAAAAGAAACATTAGGATATAATTTAGCAAGTTTTTTTTTTTTTTAATTATTTGTTTCAGGGGTACTTTTCTTTTTTTCCCCTAACATATATGCAACATGTATTTTTAATAATGTTGAGAATAGGGTTAACTTTGTGGAAATGAGAGTATATGATTTTTAAGCCTTCATTTTTCTTTTATTTATTTTTTTCCAATTTATTTTTTTATTTAAGATTTTTTTCTAGACTTTCCTTTTAAAAGTATGAATTTTTTTTATTTTTAATGGTTTTTCTTCTGTAGAGCCAATTTGTTTAACCTGCCAATATATTGTCTTTTGTATTTTAGGCTTACATTAAAATTTATCAAGGAGAGGAACTTCCACATCCAAAGTCCATGCTTCAGGTAGTGTGTGTGTTGTACATATATTTATTTATGAAGGAGAAAAGTCTTTGGTTTAGAGATAAATGTGGGAAATAGGATCATGCTTCTTTGCATGCAAATACATTTCAAATATTTAGGGCAATACACATCTTGGGTCCTGAAGTTTTTATATGATTGCAGACCTTGCACACACACAGGCCATCAGAAATTAGAGTTTTCAGTACCTTTTCTTCAGTTGCTGGAAAAGTGTAGAAAATTTTTTTTTGCAGGAGATGGCCAAATTTCTTCTGTTCTCACAGTCTTTGACAATGAATGTTTGAAATAAGGCTTATTTTTCCTCTTGATATTAATGATTTAGAGCTGCTTCTAGTGCATATAGGTTTTTTCCCTCTTTTTTCCTCCCTCTTTTTTAAAAGGTGTCTTTTGGAGGCTTCTGGGTGGCTCAGTTGGTTAAGCGTCTGCCTTCAGCTCAGGTTGTGATCCTGGGGTCCTGGGATTGAGCCCCACATGGGCTGCCTGCTTAGTGGGGAGCCTACCTTTCCCACTCCCTCTACTGCTCCCCCTGTTTGTGCTCTCTCTCTGTGTGTCAAATAAGTAAATAAATAAAATCTTTTTTTTTTTTTTAGAGAAGTTCTTTTGGGACAATGTTATTTTAACCTAGTTAATTTCTTAAAAAAGATTTTATTTATTTACTTGACAGAACAAGAGAGCACAAGCAGGGGGAGTGGCAGAGGAAGAGGGAGAATCAGGCTCCCTGCGTAGCAAGGAGGACGATGTGAGACTTGATCCCAGGACGCTGGGATCATGACCTGAGCCGAAGGCAGATGCTTAACTGACTGAGCCACCCAGGCACCCCAACCTAGTTCATTTTTTAAAAAAAGATAAAACACCTTAATTAAAAAAAAATTTAAAAAATTAAAAATTAAAAAATTAAAAATTAAAAAAAGATAAAACACCTTTCTTAAAATCAAGAATAATTAGTGTTAAATTCATGTTGATCTGTTTTTAGTAAATTTTATGTCATTGTGTTCATACTGTTAATTTTTCACCCAAATTTATGTTTAATTTTTTTCAGATACGTATCTAGTTCATATTTTTAAAGATTGGCTATATTGGGCAATTTCTCAGTTTTATAGTAGATTAAACAGTATATTCTTCTAAAAGTCCTGCAGTAAGCAGTTTTGTGGATTTAAAAAGTCCCTTGTGTAATACTGATAGGAGAGGTCAAGGTTATCAGCAATTCTTGGTTCTGTACATCTGGAGGCTTGACAAATTTAGGATTGTGTCTATTTCTCTATTATTTACTGAGCATGTGGGGTGGTACAAATTCTTTTTTTTTTTTAAAGATTCATTTTAAAGAGAGAGCACAAGTGGAGGGGCAGGGAGAGGGAGAGAGAATCTGACTCTGTGCACTTAGCACAGATCCCAACATGGGGCTTGATCTCATGACTCTGACTGAGATCATAATCCGAGCTGAAACCAGGAGTCGGACACCTAACCGACTGAGCCACCCAGACACCCCTGCATACCCATTTTAATAAACCTATGTGAAACAAAATTAGACAGGCAGTCCTATTAGAAGCAATTAGTTTATCTTTTGTACTGGTATTCCCTTTCATTGGAAAGGAAGACTGGAAGTTGATAATGTTTTCTCTGGTTCATTTTCAGGCTTGTTCATTATATATAATTTATTGTATTAATCAGAATTTATTAGAGCCTTCGAGTATCTTTTGCATAAAATTGGTACTTTTTAATTTTTTTTTAGGCAACAGCTGAAGCTAATAATCTTGCTGCAGTAGCAGGCGCAAGAGAAATCTATTGCAAAAGTATGGAGCAGGTTTGTAACCAAATTTAAATTTAACCATTTAAATTTGACACTAGACTGAGATAGAGGATTTTTACATTTAAAATAATTGAGCTAATTTGCATTCCTTATGCATTGTCACGTTACATCATTCACTGATTCCCCTTTTATCATCTCTGCTGGAAATAAAACTAAGAAAATAATTCACATGGTTAGAGTGCAGGATACAGGTGGCAAGTTATTACATAAATCGTACTAAAATAGTTTTGATACATGATTCAGAGTGCTCTTATTAGTAGCTTCTGATGTAATATTAGTTTAAGGCCAAAAGCAACTTCTGTGCTAACCTTGCTAACTTGAACATTAAAGTACCTTTTTTCTGTGTTCTCTTTTACCCACTCTCTGTCAGCAGTCTTTCTGTATTCTAATGGTGTGTTGGTGGGTCTAGTGAAGTCAGGTACAGATTGCAGTGTAATTGTTTTTGTCTTTACTGGTATTAGTAATACTTGGAAGATTTATTTTGCCCAAGTCAGTTAAACATATATGAGTAAGTTATGATTATGTGTGAGATATTATGAAAAAGTTTAAAACTCAACTGTGTAGGTGGCTTGACTTTTTGAGACTAAAATCTCTGAGCAGGGAGCTTCTTTCAGATGTGAATTATTTCTAGCCTATAATGTGTCCTTCTGTAATCTTGTCTGGACAGGTATGTGGTGGGGACAAGCCTTACATTGCACCTTCAGATCTGGAGCGAAAACACCTGGATCTCAAGGAAGTGGCGATTAAACAGTTTCGTTCAGTAAAAAAAATGGGTGGAGATGAATTCTGCCATCGTTATCAGGACCAGCTTGAAGCTGAGATTGAAGAAACCTATGCAAATTTTATAAAGCACAATGATGGCAAAAATATCTTCTATGCTGCTCGTACTCCTGCCACACTGTTTGCAGTCATGTTTGCTATGTATATAATCTCAGGACTGACTGGCTTCATTGGCCTAAACTCTATAGCCGTCTTGTGTAACCTTATCATGGGGTTAGCACTGACATCTCTTTGTACTTGGGCATATGTAAAATACTCTGGGGAGTTCAGAGAAATTGGAACAATGATTGATCAGATTGCTGAAACACTATGGGAACAGGTTGGTATCTATCTTTTGGTTTTTCAGTGACTAATCTCATTCCCGTGACACTTCCCCCTCCTTCTGCAGTATTTGCACACCTACTTTTCCTTTATATGAGGAATGTCAAAAGGATATTTTCTGTTTTGTTTGGTTGTATAATCTGAATATAAAGTATGAACTGGAGAATTTTTTTCTTCAAGTCAGAATTATAGTGTGCTTTGATTGGCTGAAATCTGTAAATATCCTTTGGATAGATTCTTAGTCATAGGCCTGATGATGCCAGACCATGGGCAGGGCCAGAGTCTCTAAGGATTTATTTTCTTAGAGGAAAGAAAATATAGTCAGAGTAAGGAAAAGAAATTTGGAAGTGAAGTGCTTTAGGAAAAAAGAAGCTTCGTAGTAATACTGGCAAGAAACAATGCATGCTTAATATTTGAGGAAAAATACTGGAGATGGCATTGAGGTGTTTTTTTACTTTCCATGAAGATACTGGTGATTTACTGATGCACGACAAGGAACAATCCTAGAGGGATTTCTTTTACCAAAGGAATTTTTACCTCTGTACTGTGGAAACACTAATGAGCAAAGCAAAGTGCCACAAAGAGAACCAGCTTCTCTTAATCTTTTATCTCAGCCAGAATTCAAATCATAATCTTTTACCTCAAACCAGAATTAGAACCGGGCCTGACAAGAATCTACTAAGGAAAGCCATGTTGTGTATTGGTCAACTGTGTGCCGGAACTGCCTGTGTTCAGAAAATTCCATTCAGGGATGTTGTCATTAAAATGGTCATCGTGAAATACTTGAGCATCATGTCGAGGATCAGAATGAAAGCTGCAGATATTATTGATGGACAGTATAATAGGCCTTTTCAGATAACATTTCTGGGCCAATGCAGTATCGGGCTTATTTGAAGATCTAGGATATGTAGGTTCATGTTGGTTTTGGCTTTAAATTTAAAGACTGGAGAAGTAAATCATTTTTTGAGGAAGGTTGATTGGGTATTGACTTTTCTTGTAATAATGTCATTATTGTAAAGTGACCCACTATATTAATTTGGATTTTGTATTTATTCTTCAGAGAAATGCTTGATTTATTTGGATCCGATTTGGAAGCTTGTGTTTGGATATTTGTTAAATTTAACGCTTTATCTCAAAAAATCTCTCCATATTCCTTTGATACCTTCTTCTAGAGGATGGATTAAAAGCTATCAACAACCTCACTTTTTAAAAATAATTATCTACTTTAAAATTTTGGACCATTACTAATTTTCTGCAGCATGAATTTTAATTATTGTACAGTGTCTTATTTTGAAAACCAGTCATTCTCCTATATAGCGTTGATTCTGGGACTTTAGAGATTCCATTATTATGAAACAATTAAATGGAAGAATCTAAAGTGTGTAAAATTATTTTCAGTGTAGTTAAGGTAAGTTCATCACTAGTCAGAGAAGATCTGTGCTGTGTCAACAAACCTTGCCTAAATTTTCTTGCATTTCTCTTTTCTTTTGCTTCAGAGGAGTCCCAGGAAGGTGAGAAACCCACAAAGTCTCAGATTCTTGTAGTAAACTCTTTAACTTCAAGGCACTCTCAGTCATTGTCCTAACGAATCACTCCATGTTTTAGGTGTTTTCCAAACTGTTTGAAGTTACTAGACGTCGAATGGTCCATCGTGCTCTTTCATCAGCACAGCGACAGAGACTGTCATCCAACAATAACAAGAAGAAAAATTAGACAGTATTTTTAACTTTTTTCTCTATCTGAAGTGTTCCCACTTATACATGTAGGACAATAAGCAGGACCGTCTGGGCCGGTCTGCATAAATGCTGTATACTTACCAGATTTGATGCTGCACATAGGGTATGGAATTGCACATCCGTCTCCTAGGAATTGTAAATGGTTTGAATAGGAGGAAAGTAGTTTGTGTTGCATTATCAAATGTCTAACTGCATTATTTGTAGCATCATAACTTTTTTTGGGAGAAGCATCTTTTTATTTCCCACATTCCTGGTTATTTTCATCATTGCTTTGAATTGAATTTTTATATCTATTTTTATATGTAACTCTTTTTTTACCTCATGTTTTTATTTGTTTTGCACATTTCTCATACCACAGGTATTGAAGCCCCTGGGTGATAATTTGATGGAGGAAAACATAAGGCAGTCTGTAACAAACTCTATCAAAGCAGGCCTGACTGACCAGGTGTCTCATCATGCCCGATTAAAGACAGACTGACAGTTCATCTCCTCATGGACTCCACTCTCCCTTTTTTTCATGCTTGCTGTACAATGAGAACTCAAATAAAAATAAACCAAAGTTTACAATCAACTGTAGAAGTAGTTTAGTATAACTGGCTTCACAGATGGCTGCCACAGAGTGTGAAAATTGTTCGTTGGTTTTGAGCATTCTGTTCTTGGCTCCTACGACATGGAGATGGGCTGAGGAGCTTTAGTTTATCATGCACATTTGTGCCATGTTTCTTTTCTTTTTTTCCTTTTAATCTAATGTTGGTGAAATTTGTCTTGTGTAAAAGGATATTTCAGGGAAATATTTTAAGAAATCTATTTAGAGTCTAACACCAGTGTCCCATTGAAATTTTAATTTTTAGTGACGTTATGAATCACTGTATCAAGAATCAGATCAGAATGACAATGAAGCCTTTCTTGAGCCACTACATTAAAAGTATATATTGCTTTACTGCCTTCAATACCAGTATTACATAAGTGCATGTATCAGAAATTTCACAGAAATTACATGACAACTCTTGTAGCTAAGAAAGTGATTCTGAGGTGTACATTTGTCTTGCCTTTTTAAATTTATAAACCTGCCCTAAAAGGAGATGCATATCTGGGAAACTGAACTGTCTTTATGCAGTTTAGCCTTCATGTACATAAAATATGCCATTAATTTTATTGGGGGAGAAATTCCATCCAAAAATGTTGCCTACAGCTATGAGTTAAGAGTGTCTGTACAGTGTGTAGCTTTTATTTTCTAAAATCACAGATAGGGCATGTATATGAATTATAAATATATAAATACGATTTTGTATTAAAAGTTTTGTAGTTTATGGCAAAATCTGGTTCTGTGGTAGGCTAAGTACAGTCCCTGTGAAGGAATGTTTGTGGCTCATGTCAGTGTGTGAATGCATAGACAATTTGAAGTTTTTGATATATTTGTGATATTTATCTTCCTTGAGCACTGCAATCTCACCCCCCCACCCCAAGGGAATTCAGTGGGAATGTTTATTGTGACTTTGTCCTCTGTTGCATTTTAAAGTTATTTCCTGTAATTTATTTTCAGTACATAATTAAAAATTTGTTGTATATATAAAATGAAACTTGTGATTCTTTTTTAAGGAATCCTTCAAGTATGTACTCCATTACATAAACCATGTTTGTTTATACTGAAAAGAGCATGAGCAGGAAACACCTAAGTGAGAGCTCTAAGGTATTGTACCCAAAGCTAAGCTTGTAAAAATTATTTTTCTTTGTCTGTCTCTGTTAGGGAAAACTTGTTGTGATTAGCCTAGGTATAGCTGGGGATCTGTTAATTTTTTTTCTCCCTCCCCCCCCTCTTTTTTTTTTTTTTTTTTTGGTGGTATATGTAAGGCTAACATTTTGCAATATTTTTGTGGCCTTCTTTATAAACACCTATTATTAAAGCACCTAGTTTGGTTTTAAGTGAAGAAAATTCAGATGTTGAGTTGCATGCCTGAAAGCTCTAAATTTACTTCGGTTGGTATAATATCCTCCCCTCCTCCTTTCAAATCCTGTTTTTATATGGATTGTATTTGTTTCCATCTGTATTAAATTGCTACCAACTCATCTGTTCTTAAAACATAAAGAATCCACTTGAAAAGTCTTTTTATTTCTTCTAACACCCTGTTTTATGAATGCTGTGGACTGTTTTTATGAATGAAAAAATAAAAAGTTTGTTGTATAATAGCAGTTCTTCTGAAATTAAAGACACAGAGCTTACCTTTCTAAAAAAACAAAAGAGTTGTGAAATCTCGACCGTGGATTTGTTAGTATTTCTTGTTGGAGAATGTGTTTTCCACAAAGAAGATAAAATTCTATAAAGAATTTCAAGAAAAAACACTTTGGTTTCAGCTGGAAGACTCTGAAAGTAACTGTTAAGTAAGAAGCAATAAAAGGGATTAAAGACATATTCGAAACTGTTGACTGATCTAACTTTGGTGTTAGTATATTTTCTGTGGAACAATTTTGTAGTAACCCATATAATATGGAAGGTTTTTTTTTTTTTTAATAATGGAAGTTTTTTAAAAGAAATACTTAATGACAAGTGATTTACCCTCCTAATTAAGACACAAATAATTTACTTTTATGAAAGGGACAATCATTCATGACCCTGCTACTGAGTTATTTTATACACGCGCGCGCACACACACACACACACACACACACACACAATTTATTTTGAGAGAGAGTGAGCGAGTACATGAGTGGGGTTGGGGGTGGAGGTGGAAGAGGGGGGGAGAGAGAGAGAATCCCAAGCAGGCTCCGTGAGGCCCAGTGAGACCAACGTGGAGCTTGATCTGAAGACCCCCAAGATCATGACCTCAACCGAAATTAAGAGTGGGACGATTGGGTGCCTGGGTGGCTCAGTCAGTTAAGTGTCTGCCTTTGGCTCAGGTCATATCTCGGGGTTCTGGAATTGAGCCCCGCACCAGGCTCCCCAAGCAGGGAACCTGCTTCTCCCTTTCCTCCTTGCTTGTGTTCTCTCTTGCTAATCTTTTTAAAAGATTTTTTAAATCTAAAAAAAAAAGTGGGACACTTAAGCAACTGAGCCACCCAGGCGTCCCTGTCTTACATATTTCTCATGAAGATAGCTAGTCCTTCTCACTCTGCTGCACTTACTCTATTTGTAGAATTGAAGAGCAGTATTTCACTTGTGAGGGTTATATTTTCAGAGAACTCTGACCTGGACTTGGCTTTAGTTATTTCCAGAATTGACAGACCAGGGGCTTTATCCTTGCTGAAGGTGTAAGTGCTGTTGGTGTTGGTTACGTTGTTTCATTATTTGGGATTTAAAAAAATTTGGTCTTGGTTAAAAACCTATTAAAAATATATACCACAAAATTTCAGTGAACGATGTGGCTGTTGCTGTTAGTGGTGCACTATGTAAATATTCAAAATAGCCTTTCACAAAGACTTTGAAAGCACTTGCTTATTAGCCTTTTAACTAACTAGGGAATTGGCTTTTTTGATTAGCTGCTTATCTGCTAGTGGAGGTTGCTTGGGTCTCAACACTGCTAGCCTTGATTCGTGGTCGAATTCCCAAGTTTTGATCAGAATCAACCTGTGCACCTGTTTATCCCTTTTCCTGTCATAGTTGTGGGATGATAATAAATCCGCCTGGAGAGCAGTTCTGCTGTGCTTCTGGCAGCCAGCTTCTCATGGCCAACGTTTACTGGTCTCACAGGGTTTGCTAGCCAAATGACTTTCTTGGATTCAGTCATGGAACTTAACTTTGGGGAATATTCCAGTAGGCCTCCTGGGCAAACAAAGCTGAATTAGGGCTTTTCCAAGGAGAACAGTTGCTACTTTGTCAACCCAAGCCTTAGATCCTAGGGATTTCTCCTTCAGATTTGGGGTTTGCTGGAGTTTAGGTTGAGAAATTGATCTACCCTTTACATCCTTCAGTGCAATAAAACTCCTGTATGTTCTTTTAGATTTGTGACTTTCTGGGGTCTTTGGAGCCAAAACTAGCAGTTGACCAGGTCAAAAGTGCCTCAAGATAGGTACAAAAAGGTTGAGAAGAGGGGATCACAGCTTTGTATAGCTCAGGAAAGCACTTCCACTTAATATTGGCGTTTTTCATACAACAGTACTGTGAGGTTGGTAGGAAAGCACATTATCAAAGAAAGCATTCGGGGGTACTTCAGGCTTGCAAATGAGAATGCTACCACACACCTCTGGGGGTTTCAATCACTATGAAGTTTCAGACACATGAGTAATGTTCCTACTCACGGCAGAAGTTCTGTCTGGGTGGCATTCTGTAAAGCACCAAAAGGTGGAGCAAACCCAGTTTTATTAATACCGAACAAGGTGAAAATCACCCATTATATTACTCATACAAAACAAGAAGTCAAATTCTCCTGCTCTTTTGATTGTGCACCTCAGCGGTAACCATTATTTGGTGTGCTGTTGAAATCACTCCTGAGCTTATTGACGCGTCTGTATGCATAAAACATACTCCTGATTTTTATTTTACATAAAAAAAATTAATTTTTCCCCCCATGGAATAGGCATTGTCCTAGGCTACTCAGTAATTCTTTATGCTCATGTGATTGCTTTGATTCTTCTGAGGGTAGATGGGGTATTGAGAGAACATTAGACCTTGGATTGCGGATAATAGTTTTATTTTTTGAGTTTTCCCCTACCACAGGATTGGTGAGAGAGTCAGATAATAAAATGTGAAGGGTGTTTGCGAAGCAGGAATAGAAAATGTGCGCTCTTAATCTTTCTTGTTTTAATGCTCCAGGCACTGCCTTTGTTTGGCCAATAGTCCAGTAAATGACTTCCTGAAACTTGTCCATTGCTAAGGGAGGTGGGGCGGGGACCATGTGAGCATTAGTTTAGACTTCCTAGTCACAAAATGTGAAGACTATCTAAAAACTTGGAAGCATACTTAAATTTTAATTTCAGGAAAAGGAGATGGACCTTAGAGTTAAAACTGAGCTTTGGTGCCAGCGCCACCCCCTCATGCTTTGTGAACTTGGGTGAACACAACGTGACAGCTTAGCCTCCGCTGCTTCATCTATAAAATGGAGAGAATGCATCTATACCTCTCTCTCTCTCTCTCTCTCCCTGGGAAAAAAGGCATTATTTTACATGTTTGCAAATAGAACACTTAACTGGCTTAGAAGACAGCTGGATTCTCATATCAGCTTCCACATTCATATGTTGCAATATGTTGTTTTGGTTGTAATATATGAAGAAAATCTGGCCTCACATAGTTAAATGTGGTTGGAAAAGGAGGATCTTCCCAGAATCCCAAAAATCTACTGGGGAATTCTAGGGGTCCTTGGATTACATTTTGAGAACCACTGCCCTAGAGTAAGAAATTCCATTGGCAGGCATGTTAAACAGTGCCTATGTAATAGTATGAATATGAAAGGACAGGGTGTACTGTCTTTTGTTTTATTTCCAAGTTTGGGATAATTTTTCCTAACACTTCAAAGCCTGTGTCATGTTCCTGTCATCAGAAACAGATTGGGCCAGACAAACCATATTTGCCTTGGAAATAGTAGGAATTAGGACTGATTATAAACCCATTTCTTTAAAATAAACAACCCTCCTGCAAACAAAAATTTTTTTTCTGTCAATGTAAACAGTGTGCAAGAAATTTTCAAGATATAAAAAATAACCCTTAGTACTTTGAACTTATGAGAGATGAAGACTGATACTTTTCTTTAAGTCCTCCCAGTCTGTTATCTCTTAGTGTGTAAAAGTCAGTCTCTCTTGATTTGATACCCTGCTATATACATAATGGGTTTTTTTGAAACTGCATTTTCTATTTAATATATCCTGAATCTTTTTTCATGCCCATAAATCATACTCTTCAGTTTTTGGTTTTTTTTTAAGATTTTATTTGACAGTGAGAGATCACAAGTGACAGAGGCAGACAGAGAGAGAGGGGGAAGCAGGCTCCCTGCTGAACAGAGAGCCTGATGTGGGGCCTTGATCCCAGGACCCTGAGATCATGACCTGAACCGAAGGTAGAGGTTTTAACCCACTGAGCCACCCAGGCGCCCCCATACTCTTGAGTTTTTTAAATGGCTACATTTTATTTTGTTACTCTTTATGTTGACACTTTTGCGTTTCATAACATGGCATTTTTGGCATTTTTTACATTTTCATTTTTGCTGTATTAATAATATAGCAGTGGATGACCTTGTACCTGCATCTTGTGCACCTCTCTGTTAGTAACCAGGAGATTGGAACAAACTCCTGGAGGTAAAATCACTGCCTTCTGGGAGTCTCGTACCGAACTCTGTCTTCCCTAGCAGTGCTTGAGAATACCGCCCCACCACCAGTGCTTCCAGGACCGACACCGTCATGCCTCACTGCTCGTCTCCCCCATTCAACCTCAGAAAATGACGTCATTTATCTCCACGCTGCTTCACGTATCACTCGAGCCAGTGGTCCTGAACTCTGACAATGGATCGGGATCATAGCACCCCTGGAGATTGTGATCCAGGTAGTCTGGGCCCAGGCCGTGGTACCCTAAACATCCCCCAGGTGGTTCTGTTGTGCAGGTAGGACTGAGACCCACCACCTATACCTACCCCAGCCGTAACCCTTCCCTGCCTTCCTGCCCCTTTCTTTGTGCTCTGTAATAATCCACTTTCTGCTATTAGCAAATTTGCCTAAAATCTGATCTCTCTGTTTTCATTTCTGTCCTGAACTGAAACCTGTTTTCCTTTTCCACTTTCCCAGCTGAATGTTTCTGGGGCAGCCCACTCAAGGCTGGTTTTCCCCACACCCTATATTCTTCAGGTACTGAAGGCGGGTTAGATGTCCTTGCACTCCATTGCTGATTTCATTTTTTCTCCTCTTAACAACAAAACAGCTTCTTCAGAGTTGTCAGAATTTTCCACTCGTCACCCCGATGTACTACGGGCAGTCTACTGACCACCCCGCCACTGCCTACATCGATCACTGTAGCACCGCGCTTACATTCTTTTCCCTCCTTTTGTGGTCATTCTTGGCAACCTTCCCCCAGTAAATGCACCATCCCCCACCATGATTTTTGCGGCTCTAAAGATATCTCCTTCCACTCCATCTCCATCCATCGTAAGTCAGCCTCCTGCTATAGAACTCCCCGCCCCTCCCCTAGCTAGATTTTTGACAGCAATCACACCTCATCCTTTCAGCTCCTTTACTCCATTATTCTCTGTCAAGACATCTCTAATCCTTTCAAATCTATCGTCTCCTTTGGCCCCACTGCTTCTTTGTGCATGTCACCCCATCTTACTTCCCTTCTTACTCTCCCTAGATGCAGCGGGCCAGCACCATGCTCATTCCTTTGTACACATCCTTGGCCCCCATTGTGGTACTTGTACCTCTTCTCTAGCAGCTGAATATTATCGCAGAAGATGACAGAAGCCCGCTGGCTAAAGTTCCTTATATTGCATGACTGCAGATCTGAAATGGTTTACTCAGTCCTGCCAAATTCCCTGACCATACTTCTCTGGTAAGTTGAGGGGCTATTGTTTACCTTCTTGCTTTTCAGGTTATTAAAATCCTTTCCCTGCTCTAATTCTGCACTGATGACTTCACCTTATATCTCATAAAGAAAAATGCATGCAAGAAGACAGTTATTTTTATCTTGCCACAATTGACCTATGGGTGTGAATCTAAATGTGCCCACATCCTTCTGTATTTCTCTCTTTCACACTATCGCTGGTGTTCCTGTTCTATCGAAGGTCTATGCTTCATATGCGTTCTGGAATCCATGAGGACTTTTCATGAGGACTTTGATCCTGCGAATAGCCTTTTTCTTTGCATTTCTCCGCATCATCAAATTCTTTGCTACTGCATCATTTCTTTTGGCTTTTAGACATTCCTTAGTTTCACTCAACTTCAAAAAAACACAACCCCTCCTTCCCTTAGCCTGTCCTGTCCTTTCTAGCTACAGTTCTATTTTTTCACTTTTCACAGCAAATTTTTCTGAAAGATTTATATACACACACTGCCTCTGTTTTCTCATCTGAACTGACTCCAAGCTGGCTTGCCTCCACCAGTTTATGAAACGGTTTGGATTAAGGTTACAAGACATCTTCAAAACTAACAGTCAGTCTTAAAGCACAGTCTCAGCAACATTTGACATAGTTGACTATACCTTCATTCAAATGCTTTTGTGATTATTTCACCTCACTGCTGTCTCTCCTACTCCTTGTCCTTTGTTGGATCCCATAATCACCATCTTTACACTGGTGACTTGGCTATTAAATCTCTGTCTCCCACCCAGACTCCTGCCTCGAACTACACCGTATCTCCATTTGTATGCCCGTTTCAGTTTATGCCAAGACCAGAGCTACTGATTCTCTCCCAGCCCCAACTGAGTCTGCTCAAAAGCATTTTGCCTCAGTCCGTAGTCCAAGAGCTCTCTTTGATTCTATTCTTTCTCTCATATCCACATTCAACCCACCCTGGGCTCCTTGGTTCTGTTTCAGAACATAACCTCCATCTGATTTCTTCAGGTCACCTGCTACTACTCTGGTCATACACGGTCTTCTGTCATCAGTCCACACTGGTCTGCTCGCCCTGTTAGATCCTATTGTCCCCAAAGTGGTCAGAATCACTCTTCCTCTAAAGAGCCAATCAGAGCATACTGTGCTGTTTCATTCTCCAGTGATTTCCCCTTATTGCCAAAATAAAACTCGGGCTCCTTACGTTAGCCAAGAAGCTGGCCCTTGCACGTCTCTGTGAACTCATCATCCCTTTTTCTCATTCCCTGTGCTCCAGTCACACTGACTCTGCCCATAAACACACGAAGACTATCTCAGGGCTCCGATGCTTGTTTATTCCACTAGGAACATTCTTTCGTCCGATCTCCCTTCTCATCATCCGGATCTCAACCCAAACGTCAGTGACCTCCTCAGAGATGTCTCCTAACCACTGTTAATACCAGTAGCTCTATTGCTTTACTCTATTTTAGCATTTTCTTCTCACCACCCGATAATGTATTTGTTTGCATATTATATATCTTCCTATATTAGTATGTTAGCTTCCAAAGGATATGTGTTCTCTTTGTTCAGCTGCCAGCCTTCAGCTTTAGAAGTGTGCCTGGTAGAGGAACACAATATCATTAACTACTTGAATTGTCAGAACTGTAAACGCTCCTTTTACATACATAGCGAGGCTGTTGAACAGAGCTCTTGGAGGAAACAACTGCAGGGCTCTCTGCCACAGCAGATGGTCAGGTAAACACCCTCATATCACAGGCTCGGAGGGGTCCTGAGGAGCAAATGGAGAAACAATGTTGAAAAGAACAGTATGTCCGCTCTACTTAACTAGAAGGATTTGGCAGATACCTTTGATGCTTAAAAAAGATGCTATACATACATTAAGCCAAACTCTCCTAAATCTTTTAAGAACAATGGAGGTAGAGCAGTGGAGAAGAAACTCCAGGGAGGAGAAGGAAATTATGGAGGTAATTCAGGTAAGCTTCATGCTGGTTTGCCTTCAGTAATATTTCCCAGGGAAGCCGACTCCTTGGGGGTCGGCAAACAGCTGCTGTTGAGCAAACGTCCGGATATTAACTCCGGGCTGTTTGTGGAGTCAGTGCGTGTACGCACGGACTGTGTTTCTCCTGACTGAGGAGCTGTGGTGCCAGGGAGAGGAGATCAAATGAGGGGTTAATGTAGAAGTCCATAAAGAGATGTTTAGAGGTGTTATGACGAAGATTTTCAAACATAAAGAACGTAGAACAGTATAACAAACTGCCATGTGCCCACCACCCAGCTCCATTATGGGCACACGGC
The DNA here is from genome assembly GCA_028533885.1 of Nasua narica. Classification (NCBI taxonomy): domain Eukaryota; kingdom Metazoa; phylum Chordata; class Mammalia; order Carnivora; family Procyonidae; genus Nasua; species Nasua narica. The sequence continues at coordinate 26,948,015 of CM052811.1, read as the reverse complement.
CGGTCTGGTTTCATCTATGCACGCCCGCTCCCCCGTCCCCAGACGTCGGTATTTCGAAGGACGTCTCAGATATTATATTATTTCAATCATAAATACCTCAGTATGTATCTCTAAAACATCAGGACTTTCCTTTTTAGCAACCACAGTACTCTTATTTTTTCTAAAAGAATAACATACTTCTCAATATTAAATATCCAGTCAGCATTCAAATTTTCCCAGTTTTCTCATAAGTAGCTTCATATGGCCAAAGCCCCTGACCATCCACTACAAGAAGTTGAGCTAACTTTTCATGGGCATTGCCCTTGCTGTGTGGTACAGCATCTACAGACCTAACGTAGTCCTCAAAACTGAAGGATCCTTTTACCTTATCTCTTATCACTGGGTTTCACTGATCAGGACTTTCTTTTTTTTTAAAAAGATTTTCTTTCTTTATTTGACAGAGAGAGAAATCACAAGTAGGCAGAGAGGCAGGTGGAGAGAGAGGAGGGAAGCAAGCTCCCCACCGAGCTGAGAGCCCGATATGGGGCTCGATCCCAGGACCCCATGACCCGAGCCGAAGGCAGAGGCTTCAACCCACTGAGCCACTCAGGCGCCCCTGATCAGGGCATTTTTAATATGAATAAGTGAAAGAACCCTCTTTACATTCCCCCTTTTTCTCATTTCCCCCCGACAAAATACATTTGAGAATTACTAGCTGTTTATTCTTGATAAGGAAACGTTGTGCTGTTGGCTTATTAACTTCCTGCTCTGAATCTCACTTGTTGCCCAGGCAGGATTTTGCAGGGTGAATACAGACAGTGAACCTGGAAGGCCAAGAGGGAGGGCCAGAGTAGTAGTGGAAGCAATATTCATTCATTCGCTTTGATAACCCATTTACTCATTCTATAATTCAATTTATTCACTCCACAAATTTTCATTGGGTAGCATATCTTAGACCTAGATAAAGGCATGAGGGAAACATCAATGAACAAAAGAGACAAAAACATCAGCCTTTGTGGGGAACTCAGGCAATAACAAGTGTAGTAAAGTGAGTTGTAAGGTTTGTTAGAATGTGGTAACTGCTGTGGAAAAAATGAATCTTCAGTCTATTTCACACGAAGCAACTATCTCTTTTACAAAATATACTACTCGTCCTTCAAAAGGGGAAGCCATAAACTTTAGTTTATTGCATCCAAACTCTAAATTCAGGATTTTGGTTTGATGTTGATTCTTCTAATTTAAACACAATCCCATCTTAAACACCCTATCGCCTGTGGATAAAATGTAAAAGGAATCAACAGAGACTATATAGAAGGGAGGGGGAAAGAGAGAAGAAAGTTAGCCTACATGCTTGTGCACACAGCTCATCAAGGATGGAGAAAAATGGCCGTAGTTGTTATTTGTCCAATCTGTGTTTCTTTTGCCCTCAGCCACTAGTTTGTCTGGCTTTTCCTGGTAGAGCAGCACAAACCTTTATTCCTGAGGGATCTGCGCTCTTGGTGGCCCTCTACTTCTCTAGAGTTACTCTAAGCCGCTATTAACTTTCACCTCTAAATAAGGCAGGACAAGGAGGACCCGCTAGTTTCCAAACATTCCTTCCTGTCTCATGTGGCACCAATCCTCTTTTCCCTTATAGCCAAGATCAATGACCTCAACTAAAACTCTAAATACTCATCCCACCCTCCACCAAACCCCCATTTTATTTGCTTGTTTAGTGATACGGTGTAAGGAACCTGAACTGGTTCAGTGCGTGTCTCAACTGGTAGGAATAATTCCTTGGTGGAAACAGTTCTTTCTTGGGCATTTTCTATATCACATCCATTGGCACTTCCTTACATTCCCCACAGAACTGTTCTGGGTATACTTACTTGCTGACTTCTCAGTGAAATCTGGGCTTCTCCAGGGTAGGTACATCGGTATATCCAATGTCAAAATCTTAGCCCTAACATGACTTCTTTCATACCCAGTAAATCTATCTCCAACTAAAGATGATCCCTACCATCTCAGCCTTGCCTTTCAAGATACACGGTAGTCATTGGAGGGCTGGTAGAAACAGGGGTCTCTGGAGAAAAGAGTGAAAGATAACAGAGAGAATTTATGATCTCTCAACTTGTTCTGCTATCTTGGAGAAAAGAACATATATATATTTTACTCACCTCGTGGCTTTTAGATCCTAAGCTCTCGAAGATTCATTTCTTGGCAGTAACACTTAGAAAAGCTACCTTTAACCTTAAAGTCTGAATATTCCAATTTTATTATTTTGTTCAGCCCAGAGGAATTATTAGAGGACAACAGGCATGCCGATTGCTACCAGTTTATTTTAAACACTTCTGAGGAAAGGATCACCAAACATTTGCACTATTTTCTTCCCTTGGGCCAACATGCTCTGGGCGGAGGCCAATGCAGAGTATGTGAGCCCATCTTCCTCACCTGTATGTTGACTCATTCGGCACACGTCTATCGAGTGCTTGCTGTATTCCAACCCTGCTACGTGCTGGAGCACAGTGCTGAACCCCAGGCCAGGCCTTTTTGCCACAGCCTTTGTATTCTGCAAGGGATGCCAGGACATGCCTGATTTGGCCCCATCTCCTGGGGTTAGGAAGTCCTGCCATTTACCTAGAGTACAGCAGGGGGCAGATGAAGTCCGTCTTTCAAAATCATTTGTGGCGGCCTAGCCTTTCAGGTATAGCAGAGTAGAACTGTTACTTAGTTTACCTTTGGAAACTGGAATCTGGTTTGGCATTTTGCTCATTGCTTATCTGACTGGGGGGTACCGCTGGTAACAAATTTGAGAAAAAGCCAAACATTTTACCTCTCAGAACAAATATTTTTCTGGAGGGGCTGGGAGAGAAGCTTGCTAAGTAAAGGAATTCTACTCTGAATGCTTTAAAAAATAAAGACGTTCAATGGGCTTAATATTAATTTTTTTCTACGAATTTTCATTTAGGTGTTTGCTAAATTGAGCTGAAGTTGCGTTTTTATTGTTACTGAGTGCGGGTAAGAAACCATGATGCCCATCAGCTAATCTTGTCCTTATTTCAGCAACCGTAGGTCGACATCCGCAGATTTTGAGAGGGAATAAGAGGAAATTTTAGAAATGCAGAGAGAGCAAATGTGTGTGTGTGAGTGTGTGTGTGTGTGTGTGCATGTGTGTTTTACAGATTGTAATGGCCACAAGAATGGTATCAGAGGGGCAGAAACAAAGAAAGGATTAAGGATGTGGGGTGTTAAATTTTGGGCAAAGACCTCAAGAGAATATTCTAATTTTGGACTTTTTAATGCTATGTTAGATTTGCTGGGTGCTCTAAAGCAAGCAGTATTCATCTCAGGTATGAAGATAGATATTAGAATTTCCTTTGAAAAGGAAAATCTGAGTCAGAGAGACCAGAATCACCTGAGCAGACAGCTTTTTTTTTTAACTAGTACCTTTAAATCTTTTTTTTTTTTTTTTAAGATTTTATTTTACTTATTTTAACAGAGAGAACACAAGCAGGCAGAGAGGCAGGCAGAGGCAGAGAGAGGAGCAGACTCCCCGCTGAGCAAGGAGCCCGATGTGGGACTCGATCCCAGGACACTGGGACCATGACCTGAGCCGAAGGCAGCTGCTTAACCAACTGAGCCACCCAGGCGTCCCATTTTTAACTAGTACCTTATTGGATCTTTTATTAACCTATGGTTTCCTTGGCCCTCCAGTTACTCTCGATGGGACAAACATAAGAAATTTGCACCAGCTCTCTCTGGGTATGGCTCCCTAGAGAGCTGGTGGGTGACTTGATGTAGAAAGGGAGGGAGGTAAATCAATGTCTGGTGAATCTGAGAGCCAATTACATCTCATATTCTGCGGAATTACTTATCTTCCTGCTAGATAGTAAGTTCTGTGGGACAAGGTCATGTTTATCTTGCTCACATTGACTTTCCTGTCCACCCCACATGACAGTTTTCATATGCCTGTGCTTTAGGAGCAGAAATAACAGTCCTCCCATTGACCTCATTAAAGAAAGACTAAAGAGATTAAGAAATGTGGATAATCCCAGCCACGAGTTCTTTCAAAATTTGTGTGTGTGTGTGTGTGTGTGTGTGTGTGATTTCCAATCATCTGTCTCTTGCCTACCTATGAATATGATGGGAAGTGCAGAGGTAATAAGTAGGAGTAGCTAAGTAAACCCTGAAATGCCTTCAGACTTGGCCATCTAATATTCTAGATTCTTTGAATTAGAAGGGCCCTGCCTCGCCCTAGCCATCCAATTTAGTGTCCCTAAAGGGAAGTCACTCACATTTTTTGGAACATTCACCATATTTTGACATAGCTGTTTCATTGCTAGACACTTCTTGCTTCTTTTCCTTTTTTTTTTTTTTTGGAGCGTGGGAGCAGGTGTTTATAGAAATATATAAAAAAGCAAGAAATAATGTAATGATATTCATATGCCTGCTGCCTAAGAATTAACAAGCATCAATGTGTTGTCTGTTTTGCCTCAGCTATCCATCGTTGGGAAATAACTTTCCATGGGTCTCTCACCCTTTTGAACATCGGTGAATGAATGAACTGACTGCTCCTTGCTCTGGACTGTCTCCTCAAAGATGTTTGTACTGTAAACAACTATGAAAGATATAATGGTTCCCTTCAGAGTAAAGGGCAGGTTTCTTATAACTGTGGAAGACAGAGAATATGTCTCACTCTGGAGCAAAGAACAGGTATGCTTCATGCCCTTGTAAAATAATCAGTTTCCTTAAACTCAGGGTTCTGCCTTGGGGATGCAACCACTGCATAGGCAGGTGTCATTTGGTCCTCTTCACATTGCCCTGCGGGAATCGGGGCTTCTGAGATTGGCGCAAACGCTCTGATCTCTCACTGCTGCTATTGTTATAATAAACTGTCTTTTGTCTCTGACCCAGGAGTTTTGTGTCAGCATTTATGAGACTGTGGTGGGTTATTTTTAAACTATCCCAGGCCATGAAAAAAATGGTAGGACTAGTTCCCAAGTAATATTAACATTAAAACTTGAAATAAGAAAGCCATTTAAAGGTCAGGAACAAAGAGCACTAAGAACTTTTATCATTATTTAGTATTATTTTGAAACTTTTAACTAATGCAATAAAGCAATAAAATATGTAAAATATTTGGAGAAAAATCAAATGAATGATCCTTTTTTGCAGAATTATAAACATATATTCAGAACTTAGTGATGTTAATAACCTACTAGAATGCAGAGGAGAATTTGGTAAGGTGGCTAGATATGATAAACATGTAAAAAAGTCAATAGCTTTTCTCTAAATGAGCATAACCGGTTAGAAATAAAAATAAAAATAAAAATAAATCCCCTTCTTTTTTTTTTTTTTAAGATTTTATTTATTTATTTGAGAGAGAGAGACAGAACATGGGAGATGAGAAGATCGGAGGGAGAAGCAGACTCCCCATGGAGCTGGGAGCCCGATGTGGGACTCGATCCCAGGACTCCGGGATCACGATCTGAGCTGAAGGCAGTTGCTCAACCAACTGAGCCACCCAGGCGCCCTAAATCCCATTCTTGATAGAAATAAAAACTACAAAATACTTAGGAATGAATCTGATGAGATGGGCAAAAGACAGACGTTAAAAAAAAAAACACCTATAAAGTCATGTCAAAAGACATAAGGCAAGATTGAAAAGTGGAGAAACATACCAATATACGATTTAATTTGCAACGTCAATCTTTATGAATAATGCATATGATATACAAGTGTAAATCAAAATTAAAGGAATAAAAATCATTATCTTGGGTAGGTGGAGGGATGTAGACAAAACGATATTAATGTTCCTAGGGAAGAATAAATACTTGAGAGGAATTTAAGAAGGATGGCTTGCTATACCAGGTAGTCCAACTTAAAACAAAGCTATGAAATTGAGACATCTGGGAAATGGTACTGGAATAGATCAGTGGAACAAAGAGAGTCAGGAATAGAACCAGTGAATAGGAAAACATAATGAACGCTAAAGATGGCGATCTCAATTCAGTGGGAAAAAGAAGCTTTGGAAAAAAAATCAACTGTACCAGGTTAATTTATTATTAATTCATTTCTGTTAAGACAAAATAAAGCTATGCCTCTAATTCACTCAAATTTACTCCAAATTAAGTTCCAGATGGACTCACAATCTTAAATGACGTTAGAAAAAAAGATAATATTAATAAGTTTGGGGTTTCAATATTTTCCTACACTCTCGACCCAAGATTGTCATAAAAACTAGATCAGAAGCGAGGACTCAATAATCAGCCAAAGTATTTCTCTTCATAGCACTTTTAGATTATTAAGGCCCTGGGGAGGCCAGGCACAGAGAGGCAGTCTGTGCCACAAAAAGATCAGGAAGCTGAGACATACAGACATGGGTCAGAATCTCAGTCTGGCTCCATATTAGAAGTGCAGCTTTGGGCAAGCAATTTAGTTTCTTTAAATTCCAGTTTTCTCAGGGCGCCTGGGTGGCTCAGTTGGTTAAGGGCCTGCTTTTGGCTCACTGGGATCGAGCCCCGCATGGGGCTCCCCGCTCCACGGGAAAGTCTGCTTCTCCCTCTCCTATTCCCCCTGCTTGTGTTCCCTCTCTTGCTATCACTCTCTCTCTGTCAAACAAATAAATAAAATCTTCAAAGAAAAATTTTCAGTTTTCTTTTTACTGAAATGGGTATAATACTTTTCGGAGGTCCTGCAGGGAGGATTAAATTTGCCGCTTGACTCCTAAAAGGGCCTAGCTCAGTGCCTGACACATGTTTGGTATTCAGTAAATGCTCATTTACTTCTATCATTTTCAAATTATGAGTGTTTGGAAAAGCATAAGATTTTGGTTGTTTGTGAAGACTGTCATTAAGTACTCTCTGTGACTAAGAATAAAACCAATATAGACACTCTTATTTCAATTCTTTTGGTTCTAACTTTTTCTGGAAACCTGAGAATTTTCAATACAGGCAAACCAAATTGATGATTCTGCCTCTCACAGAAGAAAATCAATAAACATTAGCTCTTCTGAGGCAGATAAATTACAGGAAACAAAAGTTCCACAGTGTTTCATAATCTTAAGACAAACACCATCTGAGTTACTTACAGTTCCTGGATGAGGAATCTTTTCTTACCAGGATCCACTGGCCAGGCCCAGAGTTGGCTATGTCTCCTGGTTTTGTCCCTTTGCTCATCTGATTGGTTTGCACTTTTCCTATTGTGAGCTTAGCTATCTCCTGATTTGGTGGATTCCAAATTCCTAGCCCTTCAGAGCCAGCCACTCTCCACGCAGGGTCCCAGGAGACTTCCTGGTCTGGCTGCTAACTGTTGGCCTTCAGCTCCAACATGCCAGGCTGATGCTTAATTCTTCAGTATTATATATTCTTCAGTATATATATATATATGAAACATATAATATAGTCTATATATTCCATATAATATAATTTTATATTTTATATAAAATATATATATTTTATTTTATTTTATTTTTTTTTTTATTTTTCGGCTGGCTTATAGCTGAGCCTCTTCCGCTCATCAGAGAGAAGTATTTTTTCTTTCTTTCTTTTTTTTTAAATATTTTATTTATTTATTTGACAGAGAGAGAGAGAGATCACAAGTAGGTAGAGAAGCAGGCAGAGAGAGAGGGGGAAGCAGGCTCCCGCTGAGCAGAGAGCCTGATGCGGGGCTCGATCCCAGGACCCTGAGATCATGACCTGAGCCAAAGGCAGAGGCTTTAACCCACTGAGTCATCCAGGTGTCCCGAGAAGTATTTCTGAGGCTTCTCAGGGAGATCTCGTTATCAACTTTGGGATTCAGGGTCTGTCCTGGGCCACAGGACCTATCTGAGGTAAGTGCCTCAGGTAAGTACTCATATCTTAGCCCTCAGTCATGTCCTTTTCCTTCTCCCTGTAGGGAATTTTGTACCTGTTAATAAGAGACTGTGTTTTGTTTGCTCAGTGCCTAAATGAAAAATTATTTGGGTATAAGGAACAGATATTCCAGTTTCCACTGCACCCCTAGCTTAAGCAGAGAGGGACTTATTATACAACGTCAAGGAAAAATCTCTTAGACATCCAAGCATAAGATACAAACTGCAACCAGTCTGGAAATGCAACTGGAACGTTGGGAACAGAGATTGTCTCTGTAGTTGTTAGGCTCAGATGATCTCTCTCACCTCTATTTCTCTATCTCCCCTGGTGGCTTCTTGGACCAACATGGCTGCCCCAATCATGGCTCTACACAACACTTCTGTTCAATCACCTACCTTCATTTCAAGATTTTTAAAATCTCTGTGACAGTTCAAAGGCTGGAAGAGTCTGATTGGCAGCTTCTCACCCAGTAGATTGACAGATTGGTCAGCCAAAAGATTGGTCCAATCAGCTTTGGACAGAAGGCAGTGTCAGGTAATAACCCTTGGCTGGGGCCCAGAAGAGGTTCTCCAAGAAAGGGGCTTAGTGGATCAGGTCAGCTCCCCGGGAACTAGCCCCGTACCATCGCTAGCCCTTCACATTGAGATAAGGCCCAATAGTTTACAACGTGCTTTTACATACACGATGTTAATTTGCTTGCTTACGTGATTTATTCACTCAACATTTATTGACATGGCCTGTACCAAGAACAGGAGTAGGGATCACAGTACCAGGTCCCATGTTCCAATACTGGTATGTTGTCCTCAAGGCAGTTCTATTAGGGGTGGGGGGTGCGGGGTAAACAACAAATAGGGGATGTGATGGAAGTGCCCTGACGGAGGAAGTGGGGCTGCTGCAAACAATACGGAAGGACAAAATTGGGCTTGGGAGTAAAGGGAGCAAGTCAGGAAGCTAATTCCGTGGCTTGACCATCTTTCCAAATCACAGAAATCAGGAGGTTGGCAAGGCAGGTAAAAATGCCATTTGATAGCTGAGATAACTAGGGCTCAGAGGGGTCGGGTGATTTTCCTGACACCACCCAGCACTGCAATCCAGACCTGACCCAGATCCTCTGACTCCCGGTCCAGTGCTCACTCCTTTCACCTGAGTTCTCCCTCTCCAGCCCTGCTCTGGCAACACACTGGGTAGAACTCATCACATTAGTGGGGTGCTTGGAACTTGGAGATTGGCTTGGTCACTACCTCATTGCCTGGGGTGGTCACATCCTACAGATCCTTCAAGGCTGGGGTGATGGCGTGGGGACCAGGAGGAGGATTTGAGGAAACTGTTGTCACTTTGCTTGGGGGTGGGAGGTTGGGGCTCAGAATTCTAGCTCTTATGGCAAGGGACGTCTGACTTGCAGACAGCAGGGTTGGTCAATAGAGGAGAAATCAGGCAGGCTTTGACTCGGCCTCTAGCAAGTCATATGTTAGCCAGGATACAGAAGACATGGAAGACCCTCTCTCTGTTCAAAGGTCGTGGGGGTGGGATTGGCAGTACTGGAAATCCCTGTCTAGGCGAGGCCTGTATGTGCAGACTGTACTGGATGGCTGTGTCTAGGTAGGTGACAGGGACATCCTGTGGGATGACATGAATTTGGTCTGTGGAGGGGTCTTGGGAGTAAGTCAGGGCACAGGGGAGATTTCAATATCCTTTCCCCTAACTCATATACTTTTCTCATAATTGGCTTTCCTCTTGACACACACTCCTCCTTTCTGCTGCCAAATAAATGGTGAGGTCTATGTCATGTGGGTAATTTTCACCAAAAATCACATGTAGTTTTCAGAGTGTGCATTCACGCTCTTTTCCATTATCAGGAAAATGTGGTTTCCTTGAGATTCCCCTTTCCACATTTCTTGTTTTTGCTTTCTTTTTCTTGAAGCATGGAGCCATCTGGGTCCACTTCTGTTGTGATAGAAATATAGAAAGCACCTCTTTATTGTAAGATCAACACTGTGGATATGATAACCAATGGCAACTGATACTGGGCCTTAGAGCTGGGGAGACCAGAGGACCGGAGGGGCCCAAAGAGGACACATGCCATGGGGGGGGGGTCATGGCTTCTCAGTGCCCGCTTGGGCTTGGGAGTGTTGTGGGAGCCCGCAGTCATCCGCTCTTTCTAGTTTTTAAGAGAAGCTAGAAATCCGAATTGAAAAAAGTCAGCACCAAATTGGCACATAATCTCTTAAAAATACAGATAGAACAAACAAACTATGATTTCCTTGACAGCAGGTCAGTTTGTAGGACCCAAATTACCTGTTTCCTAGACATTTCACGTCTGAGTAGTCTTCCTTAAAACCTATAACCCTACTCTACTCATGAGACAACATCAGACAACACAAATGGAGGGAATTCTATGAAATACCTGGCCAGTATTCCTCCAAATTGTCAAGGTCATGATAAACAAGGAAAAGGAGACTGAAAAACTGTCACAGATCAGGGCAGGCTAGCGACACATGATGACTAAATGCAATGTGAAGTCCTGGAATATTAGTGGAAAAATTGGTGAAAACCTGAATAATGTCCGGAGTTTAGTTGGTGGCACATTAGTTTCTTAATTTTGACAAATGAAGCATAATGGAGGATGTTAATATTATTGGAAAGTGGGTGAAAGGTATGTGGAAACTCTGTACTATATTTGTAACTTTTCTGTAAATCTAAGATTATTCCAAAATCACAAGTTTATTCAAAAGAAAAAGTCCCTTCTGAGCTCAAGATAACCTTTGGTTGTTATGGTTCTGCAAATGAAGCTGGGTTTCCAATGTCAAAACAAATGCTGTCCCACTCGTAGCCCTTCTCTCAACCTGCTTAGCACAGTTTAGAAGCATACTTAGCACAGTGTTGAGTTTTATTGTCAATTTCTTTTAGAACACGGGGTACCAAGACTCCTAAAATGGGTCTGCGGGTGAGCCCGGAAGTATTCGGGTGGTCATGCAACTTTCCTGTGCAAAATGGCGTCTCTCTTCCTATTTGTAAGAGAAGGTCTATTTTGTGGCCACACACACTGCTGTCCTCCCACTCTAACTACGCTGCAGCGGCTGGAGTTGGTTTGAAATCCATAGGCAGAGGCTTAGGTGCACACTGAGGGCTGACATTTTGCCTAAGGATATGGAGGTTTGACTCCTTCACCAGGCTGGGCAGCTGGCTCATTTTCTAAATGGCTTCTGGCTTCGGGTAGTAGGATCCAAGAAGAACCCCTCCTTTCTAAGAAAACATTCTCCGAGTCAGGAAAATTGGAGAGGCAGAGAGCCTGAAGTGAGCTGTCAGAGAGAGGAAGGGGCCAGCATGGGAGTGAGAAACCTTTACAAATATTTTCATCTTTCCGGAGGAGTTAAGTTTCTCTAAATTTGTGGTTCCTCTGACTTCACAGGAATTGTGTCTTTCTGCAGTGTTCCCAGGCAATTATTCCTCCTCACAGAGCTGAGCCTCTGCTTTCAGGACCCAATCAAGTGGCCACAAATCAAAGATAGCTTGGACTCATTCCACTAATAGCATGGAAAGCCATTAGCTGAAGTTGTTTGAAAAGGGAAGTGGCTCAGATATCTCTGGTCTCACAAGAAAAGCTTCTGTAACGTCAGATTATGGTTACCACATGGCTTAGTGGACGGAGGCATCACATTTCTCATAATGAGAGGTTATTTATTGCACCACTGAACCAACACACTCTCCCTTGCCCACTTGCACAAGATAAGATGAAGAGCCCTTTCAAGTTGAATTAAGTTTAAAAGGAAAAGCAACACACATGCTCCCAGCTAATCCCTGGGTTTAGCTCTGGTTGTGTAGGGACCGAATGTGGATGGCTCCCTCTGTGGGTGGTCCGAGAGCCTCTGCAAGACTCTCCTTGCCCCAATCTCTAATTTTTTGGGCCCACTGCTAATGCTTGAGGTTGAACTCATTCGGACCATTTCTTTTGGTTAAGGCACTGTTTCCAAGAAAGCCTTTGTCAAAATGTTAAGAACCTATGCTGTTCACCATCCTTAACCTAACAGGTGCCCCTCTCTCTGGGGCAAACTTCTCCTCTGGGTCCCCGGTCCTGGGGTTCCTAGCGGCTGTCAATCCCAGGACTCCCTGCTCTGGGCTGCGGAGTAAGCATGCGTCCGTCCTCGGGCTACAGTGATTGGCTCAGGGCTGGGCACATGACAGACCTTGGGCCAATCAGAGGCCCTTTTGAAGATGGTTCCGAGAAGAGCCAAGGGTGGCAGCATCTTCATCGGGAGGTTGGGAGTCTAGGGTTCCAGAGGCTGTGTTTTCAGTCACACTGAGGAAACCCACGTCCACTGGAGAGAAGAAAAGCCACGTGGAGGTAAGGAGAGAGGAGAGACAGAGGGAGGGGTCCTCACGGCGGTGAGGGCCAGTTCTCTTCCCGAGAACCCGGACACGTGTGCGGCCGCCCCAGGAGCCTTTCCAGTAAAGCCCCATTTAATTAAGCTTGTTTGAACTGGGCTTCTACCACTGGCACGGACGAGGACTCTGACTGACGCACCCCGTCCATGTGCCTGTCTTCTGCGGCTTTCCATAAACACCGTTCCTGCCTGGGCAAGTGCGGGCTGCCTGTCGGCTTGCTCCCTGCCGCTGGGTGCCGAGGTGCCAGGTGCCTCTGCTGGTCAGGAGGGGAAGGGAGCGAGGGAGGACAGTAAACTGCAAACACCTTGGCCCGGTGGAAGGGAAACCCGAGGGCACAAGTGTGGGCTCTTCTTGTTGGCTTTCTGGTAAGCTCTGGAAGAAAGGGCTCTCTGCGGTTCAGGTAGTTGTGGGCGGCGTAGGAGGTCAAGGGCGGAGCACAGGGAAACAGAAACCCCTCCACCCCCACCGCAGGCTCCCCCCAGGGCTCTCCCAGTGGCCTCCAGCCCTGCCTGGACCCTGCAGGCCCCTGCTGAAATAAGCCAGAAGGAAGCCAGTCCATCTGGCCCTTCTGCTCTGCGATGCCCACCCCGATCAGGAGGGTCGGGGGGTGCAAGGGGGATCTCGGGTCCCTGAGCCCGGGTTCCCGAGGCAGGCGACTGGCACCGGTGCTCCGAGGCCAGCCTGAGGCTGCTGTGAGCGCTGCAGGGGGGCGAGGGGCAGGGCTTCCGAAATGCACAGGGGCCCGAGAATAATAAACCCCTTCGTGGCTCGCAGGCGCTCGCAGCCCGCCTTTCAATTATAAATAATCCCGGGATTTGTTCAGAGCTCCCCAACAGCCTCTGGTGCTCTGCAGCTGGGCAGAGCAGCCCATGTGGCTTCTTAGCTCTCACATGGGTGTGACAGTGTGGCCTTTCCATGGAGGGGCGCTGGGAACACACTGGAAGACTGGCTCCGAACTGAAATCCAAGTTACCAGCACATGTGTTTCCTGGGCCTTCGTGCAGGTGTGTTGACAGAGAGCGCTGGGCTGGCGGTGGGGAGCTTTCCCTGACAAGGCCAGGGACCCCCCCGGAGCCCCTCGGGGGGCCTTCAGGCCGGTCCCACACAAGGCGTTTAGGCGGAAGTGGAGGCAGAGACAGATAAGTCATTATTCCCGAGTTCCATTCCGTGGGCGAAGCAAACATGAGAGGAAGGTGATGTGCTAGAATACAGGGCTTGCTCAAATGCTCTAGAGCATTCCTCAGAGCAAAGAGGAAGGTGTGGGAGCCCAGCCAGCTGTGTGGCACGTTCTGGCCCAGCAATCAGAGAACCAGGCGTGGTGGGAGGACTGAGTTCCCAGCCCTGGAAGGCTCAGGAAGCAATGAGAATCTGAAATGCAGCACTCAGGAGTCCATGGACAGACCCAATCTGACCAAAGGGTTTGTTGGGGCCCATGTGTGAAGGGGTAGGGATGGCTAAGGGCGGGAGGGTCAGGAAGTGGAGCCGGAAGCTGCCCCATAGCCCGGAAGCAGAGGCTGGGGTCTTTCGCTGTGAAACCTGTGGCTGGTGGCAGGGGAAAGAACATTCCCTGAGAAAGCATGAAGGGCGGGAAAGCTGGTGGAGGGAATGTTGGGCCTGGCGTGAGGCCCTTTCCCCCTGCTGTGCAGCCAGGGGGCCCGATCTGCTTCTGCAGTCAACAGCTCGCTGTGGTCTGTGCCCATATGTTTTGGTTAGAAATACTTTTCAGGCAACACGAAGAAGTCCCAGGAAACATAACATTTGAAGAAAATAGCCTTCTAGGGTTTTAATGTAGGTGGAGGGAAGGCAGGGTGGAGTTCAAAAATCATGTTTACACCCAGAAACAATGAACTGGTACATGGTGTCCTTTCAGACATTGCTCTGCTGTGTTTTGGAAATGCCTTGGCTCTAGGGCTGTAAGGGAGGGTAAAATCATCTCACTGTAATTTGAGAGAAAGTGCCTATTTTCTTATTCCTTGAAGAAGTGAAAATAAAGTAAGTGTGTGTGTGTGTGTTTGCGGTGGTGGAGTAACGAGACTCTTGTTATATGACTTAGTTGCCTTGGGAAGAAATTGTTAAGTCTTTCAAAGTCAACATTTCCAAGCCTCACAGCAAGACTGTCACCAGGGCGGTAGGAAAATACATCACATCTTTCCCAGTTCGGTTCTCCTAGTGCTCTCTTTTTCTCCCCTCCATGTTGCCTTCATAGGAAGGAAGAAATTGGTCTAAGGCAGGAAGGTTCAGGACACTACATCATGCCCCATGCTCCCCTAAACTCCACCTCTAATAGTTTATTTCCCAAACTTTAAAGATTTTGTGGACTTATTAGAAGCCAAATATTCCTGAGAATAGAAAACAGGTGCACTGAAAGTCCCCAGGTGCCCAGAGCAGGCGGGAGGCATTCGGTGGTATAAGGTCTAGTCTGGCTGTTGAATGTATGTGCGTGACGCCTAGGGAGGAATCCAGGATGGTGGGAATGTGGCCGGAATATGCAGCAGTCACACAGAATGTGGGATTTGGCTCCACTGTCCTCGAGCCCTGGAGAGAAGGCTGGGTCTGGGAATGCCAGGATCATCATGGGAGGGGTTGGGTGCCAGAGAACCTGCACAGGGACAGAGCAGAGAGGGGTGAGTCCCTGGGGATTTAGCATGTTTCAGTGAAGCCCCAGTTCACTCCTCAAAGTCTGAGGATGGAAGAAGTTCCTCTCATTCTACCCTTCCCTTTTAATTTCTTAAGCAGGATGTTACCTCACCTCTCTGGGCCCCATCTTTCTTGTCTGATGAAGAGATTACACTAGGTCATCTCTAAGGTCTTTTTTAGCACTAACCTCTTGGGTAGGGCTGGCTATATAATTTTTTGGGCCCACTGAGAAATGAAAATGCAAGGCCCTTGTTCAAAAATCAGGGGAAAAGTACTCTTAAAGGTCCTAAAATATAAAGTATTTCCTTTTTCCTATGTTCTCTCCACCAGTCATGATGTTTTTCATTTACTATTTAATGTTATTCTAAGTACAGAAAAAATAAATTTAATATTATTAGCGTGAATTTTACCATTCATCTTTATATTGTGCAATGTCAGTTATAAATTATTGGGGCACCTGGGTGGCTCAGTTGTTAAGTGTCTGCCTTCGGCTCAGGTCATGATCTCAGGGTCCTGGGATCGAGTCCCATGTCAGGCTCTCTGCTCAGTGGGGAGCCTGCTTCTCCCTCTCCCACTTCCCCTGCTTGTGTTCCCTCTCTCACTGTGTCTCTTTCTGTCAAATAAATAAATAAAGTCTTAAAAAAATTATTAACTATGAGAGCATCTAAATTACAGGCACAATCACTGAAATCACACAATTCACATTTTGTAGCTCGCACTTGCACGTATATTATTTTGTTTTAACTGTAACAGTAGAAGCGCTGCACGCAACTAAATTAACTGTTTTCACTTTACTTCTTTTTTTTTTTTTTAAGATTTTTTATTTATTTATTAGAGAGAGAGACTGAGAATGAGAGGAGAGAAGGTCAGAGGGAGAAGCAGACTTCCCGCAGAGCCGGGAGTCCGATATGGGACTCGATCCCGGGACTCCGGGATCATGACCTGAGCCGAAGGCAGTCGCTTAACCAACTGAGCCACCCAGGCGCCCTGCACTTTACTTCTTGATATGTACACCTATCTATGCTCTCACTCTTTGGCTTTCTGATGAGTAAGGAGGGCCTGAGAAGAAGAGGAACATCAAGGGGCTCGTTTTCCCCTTTCCTTCTGTGTTGTCATTTTCAGCCTAAGTGGTTGACTTAGGCAGGGAAGTAACATGAGTAAAAAAAGCTGATACAGGAAAATATCACCTATTTCTATAAAAAGTAATAAAAAAGGATGTAATATACAAAGATGTTAAAAGAAAAAAAAAGGGAAAGGAAAAGTAAAAACAAGTATCAAGTAAAGTACACATTCCAGAACAAATGTTGCAGTCTCGCTCGTAAAAATGATGACATTAAAACAACACTACACTTATTAGAATGGCCAAAATCCAAAACACTGACAACTCCAAATATTGGAGAGGGCGTGGAGCAAAAGAACTCTCATTTATTGCTGGTGGGAATGCAAAATGGTACAGCCACTTTGGGAGACAGTTTGGTGGTTTCTTGGAAAGCTAAATGTATTCTTACCATATGATCCAGCAGTCCCACTCTTTGGTATTCACTCAAATGAGTTGAAAATTTATGTCCAGGGGCGCCTGGGTGGCTCAGTGGGTTAAAGCCTCTGCCTTCAGCTCAGGTCGTGATCTCAGGTTCTGGGATTGAGCCCCGCGTCGGGCTCTCTGCTCAGCGGGGAGCCTGCTTCCCCCTCTCTCCATGCCTGCCTCTCTGCTACCTGTGATCTCTCTCTGTCAAATAAATAAATAAAATCTTAAAAAAGAAAATAAAATTTATGTCTACATAAATACCTGGACACAGATGTTTATAGCAACTTTATTCATAATTGCCAGAACTTGGACGGAACCAAGATGGCTGTCAGTAGGTGAATGGATAAATAAACTGTGGTGTATCTTGACAATGGAATATTACTCAGGGCTAAAGAGAAAAGGACCAGGGCACCTGGATGGCTCAGTCGGTTAAGCATATGCCTTCAGCTCAGGTCATGATTAGAGGGTCCTGGGATCGAGCCCCATGTCAGGCTCTCTGCTCAACGGGGAGCCTGCTTCTCCTACCTCTGCCACTCTGCCTATTTATGTTCTCTCTCTCTCTCTGTCAAATAAATAAATAAAATCTTAAAAAAAAAAGGATTCAAAGCCATGAAAAGACTTGGAGGAACCTGAAATGCATATTATTTATATTCATTAATCTGTAAAGGCTACATACTGTATGACTCCAACTATATGACATTCTGGAAAAGGCAAAATTATGGACAGTAAAAAGATCAGTGGTTGCCAGAAGCTAGTGTGTGTGTGGAGGTGGGATGAATAGGTGAAGCACAGAGGATTTTTAGGATGATGAAACTATTCTATATACCATAATGGTGGGTATATGTCATCATTCCTTTGTCAAAACCCATAGAATGTACACTGCCAAGAGTAAACTCTATTAAATGGTGGAGTTTGGGTGATAATGATGTGTCAGTGTAGGTTCATCAATTGTAACAAATGTACCACTTCTGCTGTGGGATGTTGATAGTGGGGGAGGCTATGCATGCCAGGGGAAGGAAGTGTGTAGGAATTCTATGTACTCTGCACTTGATTTTATGGACTTAAAAATTTCCTTAAAAAATAAACTTTAAAAATATGACTAAATTGGGGTACGTGGGTGGCTCAGTCAGTTAAATGTCTGCCTTTAGCCCAGGTCATGATCCCAGGGTCCTGAGATCGAGCCCCATGTTGGGTTCCCTGCTCAGTGGGCAGTCTGCTTCTCTCTCCCTCTCCCCTTCTGCACCCTTCCCCCCAACCGCTCATGCTTTCTCTCTCTCTCAAATACATAAATAAAATCTTAAAAAATTATGACAAAATACCTTGGAATAATTTAAAAAGTAATCAAATCCAGAGCCCAAAACAGAGATACAAAAGATAGGGAGAGAGATTGCGATAACAAAAATAGCTGAAATGTGAACAGGTTTAACATAAATTATGAGTAAGATTTAAGGGAAGATAGGATATCTATATAGACCAATTACATTAAAAGAAATAGAGAAAGCCGCCAAACATCTATCTTCTCCAAGAGGCGTAGAGGCTGGGATTTTTTAAAAAAGCAAAAAACCCCCTAGCATTGAAATTAAGCTATATTGGAAGGAACATGAAGGAAAACAGACACAGTTGAATAAAGAGTAGAGGCTATAAATGAAAAATTTGAGCAATATGAAAAGCAAGCAAGGGCTTTAAAGATTAAAAGACAGTACCAGCCCGTGTAATGTGGAATAGACTCCCCCCTCTACCTTCTGTAAAATGAGTCTTTCTATGAATTGACCGATGGATCTTAAAAAATAGAGCAAGTGGATAATCATAAATAAGGATATGGGAGATCTAAACAACCTAATTAGTAAGGTTGATCTAAATGATATGCATAAGGAGATCTAAATACTAAAAATATTGTTTGGCAATCTGGTTTTTTCACTTAATACGGTTTAGAGATCTTTCCATATTATTATAGTTCTACCTCAAAAATGAGTGGCCTTAAAAAATTACAGTGTAAAGTATTCTTTTGAAAGGTTACAGGTGACACAAGGAGTTTTGGAAACTAATTAGTCTTAACGACATTATATTCCTTTTGACAGGTCACTTCCTACTTGGGGTTTTTGTTGTTGTTGTTTTTAACACATGTTGAGTTTCTTTTGGGGGCTTCTATTTCGTGCACTAGTTGAGGCAGTTGCTCTCCCCTCAACCAAGTGTAATGCCTGGTCTGATTGCCAAGGTGAGGTGTGTTGAGTGACCATAAGCAGGAAGGCAGGAGAGCAGCTCTGACCCCGGGACTAGCCTGAGCAGAGCAGAATGAAAGCCAAGGGTAGCAGTCGTGACTACAGAGCAAAACTTGAAAGAGAGAGGCACCTCATAGCTATTCCCCTATTTGAGATTCCAGTCCTGTGTCCCTTCCTTCTTGAGGACATGCAGACATGTATGCTTAGCTTAGAAGGCATTTGAATCTTTGATATGGTGTGGTTTCAGTTAAATAAGGCTATTTGTAGAGTTACAGTGAACTGGAGAGTTAATTCTTTGCGGGGGTCTTGGGTTGCAAGATTCTTCTGCTTTATCCTTTGACTTCCTGTCTACAAATATTCCCTGTACATAGGCCACCCAGATCTGTCCCCAGAATAGGAGGGCAGAGCAAACAACCAATGCCCTCGCCTTAAAGGACACAAGTTAACTCTTCTAGACTGGGCATCTCATGTCCACACTGTCTCCCCTGCCCTCTGCGCGCTCCTCTTTTATCAGAATTCAACCTCTCACTTTCCAGCCCCTGCTGCTTCCACATCCCGCCCCCATCACCTGCCCAGCTCTCCCTTAGGCTGTAAAAAAAAAAAAGAGCTTTCAGGACCATGCTCACAACCAATGGTGCTAAAGTCCACTTGGGTAGTTGCCTCCTCCGGCCAGGGCTGGGGAGCTCTGTGCAGAGAAGGTTTACCCAAAGTGAGAATGCTTCACTGTGCAGCCTCTTACCGTGTCAGTTCAGTGAGGCGAAGACTTTCCCTGGGAGGTTGGGACGCTCAGGCCCAGCGCCTGGCTGATCCTGAGCAGTTTGTCTAAACGCATCCCCTATGCCAGCTTTCTAATGCCGCCGCCCCCGCGGAGGCCCTGCAGGTGCAGCAGGATAGCCCCAGGAAATGAGTTAAGGAAGCTTGGCGCTGGGACAATCGTACTGAGTAGGAGCGCTACTGCCCCCTAGGAGAGCACTTTGAGAATTTTAGGAGTATTTTTACTTCTGAGATGAGTGGGGGTGCTACCGGCCGTTAGTGGGTGGGGTCAGGGATGCTGGTTACCCTGCCACACACAGTACGTTCCTGCACATGGCAAATACTGTTACATCTCCCACTCGACTTTCTAATCTCACTGCACATTCCTGTAAAAACCCACTTGGAATTGCTTGAACCTAGATGTAAAACTCCATTTTACATAGAGATACAAATACTTTTTTACATGGTAATAAAATACATTGCGTTTTCCAGGAATGTTAAGTACCCTATAAGTCAATGGACTGTTTTATCTTCAAATAATAGTATCCTGACTTTTTGCTGATTTGATGTAGGTGTAATTTGAGAACTACACATTTTTGCTTTTTAAAGTTTTCCTCCCTCATCACAGATCCATGAGGAATAAATCCATGATTCATGAGGAATCTTTAATATACAACACATGCTGAATAATATCCTGAACATATATTGATAAGGTAGGATTTGTGAAAGACCAATGATTGGTAATAGGCCACATGCCTCAAAATGTTGGCTGCGTATACCTGAATTTCTCAAACAGAAATTCAGATTGACCCCAGATTCTCTAGAAAATGCTTAGGTTTTGTGATTCTCTTACAATGATAATCTAAAAAAGGATGGATTATTTAGATGCTCATCTTCTTATAATTACTGCCACCAATTTAGTACATGTGTTTTCGGTTTTGTTCATGATCCTCTTGGAAACAATAGCACAAAGTTAATTGTTGGCCAATGATAAAACAGTTGAGAATTAAGCTTCAGATAGCAGAAAAATTTATTTGTCTGAAATACCCATTTCTTTAAAAAACACATAGACAAGATCTTACTCTAGATCTCAGTCTAATTGCTTACTGTGTTCTGCATGGGAGAAGTAAAATGGCGGCTCTTAGCTGGGTACAAGTGATGTAGATCTTGCCCTCCTTGGAGTAACCCTATTCCAGAATAACTGAGAAAAGCACTTTACTGAAGCCTAAGGGCGAATAGTTCCTTGGTGGAATTGTCTCAGCCACACATGTTCCTCACCTCTCCATGTATTTCCACTTCCTTTTCTACAGTCTTGAAAGCAAAACTCTCAGTAAAGCCAGTGCAGCTGTCTGCTGTGTGATCCAGGCAAATATGTTCTGACCTCAAGCTCTCACTAACATAATTTGGAAATCAGTTGGTAGAAAGGCTCACCAAAATGCTCTTTAAGAAAGATAAACCATGCCACCAGGTCACTGTGTGGATACAGATGTTTCAAGTTAAAAAAAAAAAAAAAGGCTTCCTATTGCCTGTGAACTGTTTTCCAAATATTTGGCTTGGAATCAGGACCCTGTAAAGGTGGGCTCTGTATTAATTAGGGTGTGGACAGCAGAAATTTGTGGTTCTGGAGGCTGCATAAGAAGCCAAACTACCCTGAAATAAATAAGATAGAAGTTTCTTCCTTTGTCATGTGTCTAGAAGTGAGTGACCAGATGTGGTGGGCAGCTTTGCCATCCTTCACTTATGGCTTCTATATCTGAGTTCAAGGCTGTACTTGTTGCCATTTGCATCCAGGAGGAAGAGGAACAAGGGAAGTATCAGGTAGGGGGCTTGGTCTTTAGGACATTAGCATGGTGTTTTAGTAGTATGTCATGTCAGTTCATGCACCTTTGGGTCAGACCTAGTCACATGACCATACCAAGCTGCAAGAGAGGCTGGGAATTGTAGTCTCTAGCTGGGTAGCCATGTACTAGGATAAAGCTGGGATTTTCTTAACAAAAAGAAGAAGAACAAATGGATAGTAGGAGATAACTATCAGTCCCTACTTTATTTTATTATTTTTAAAATATTTTATTTATTTGAGAGTATGAGCGGGGCTGAGGAGCAGAAAGAGAGGGAGAAGCAGACTTCCCACTGAGCGAGGAGCCTGACATGGGGCTCAATCCTAGGAGCCTGAGATCATGATGTTAACTGAAGGCAGACACTTAACTGACTGAGCCACTCAGGTGCCCCTTAGTCCCTCCTTTTAACCATGTCTTCCTTTACTTTGCCTGCATTCCAGCTGCACAAAATAATTACCCGGATATGTGCTTTGCCTCCTGGCTCTGGGCCTCTTTGCCCTTTGTCTAGGACACTTTTCCCTCCTCCATTTATAAACAAAGAGCCAGAGGGAGAGAAGGAGAACTGAGAATTTGGGAAGACTTCATGGAGAAAGTAGCATGTTATCTGTGCCTTGAAGTGTGAGTATTTTGACAAGTAGAGGAGGAAAAATATGCTCCAGACAAAGGGAGGTTGTGAACATAAAGACCCAGAGCCAGGAAACAAAGCACATACCGGGGTAATCAACGGGATTATCCATGGTGTACCTTTTCTTTATTTATTTGTAAATTTGTGGATTTGATTTATTTTTTTGGTGACTGTCTCACTTGCAAATATGTTTTACTTTTTATGATAGTTCAGAAGCTTCTTGAAACAAGCAAGGCTCAAGACTTGACATTTTTGTGTTTGAATCCCAGCTCTGCCACTTAGAAGCCTTGTGACCTTGGCAAAGTTACTAAAACTTGCTACACATAGTTTTCCCTTCAGTAAAAATGGGTGAATAATATTACCTGCCTGAAGATTAGAGCTATTTTATATGAAGGCTTTAGCAAAGTGCCTGGCAGGTAGTACGTGTTCAGTAAGTATAAACCAGTATTGTTGTCATATTCTTTTTTTTTTTAAAGATTTATTTATTTATTTGACCGAGAGAGAGAGACAGATCACAGGTAGGCAGAGAGGCAGGCAGAGAGAGAGAGAGAGAGAGAGTGTGGGAAGCAGGCTCCCTGCTGAGCAGAGAGCCCTATGCGGGGCTTGATCCCAGGACCCTGAGATCATGACCTGAGCCGAAGGCAGAGGCTTTAACCCACTGAGCCACCCAGGAGCCCCCAGCTGTTCCCATTTTCAGATGGATGAAGCATAGGGAGGTCAAATGACTTGCTCAAGGTCATGTAGGTGGTCTTAGTAAGGTCTGACTGGAAACAGCTCTTTGGAATCCATACATGATACTTTTGCCACTTTCTACCCTTATGTCTTGTACTTTTGAAAAACAAAATAATGCAGAACCATGTTATTTTTGTGAATTATAAGGGAAGTTTTCTGTAGAATTATGAATGAAACAGATTAAAGCAGGTCAAGAGGAGCCAGCTGTTTTGCCTTTTTCAAAAGGCAAAGGAGCCAAGCATGTAGGGCAGGGCAAGGTGCTGGCGGGCTGCTTAGGGAACCTCCCCCAGCCTCAGAAGCCCTGCCTCCTCCTGCCTGCCACCTGCATTCTGAGGTCTACCAATAGCGACTTCCTCTTGCACACAACAGGTGTTCTGTCTACGTCTGGATGGCATTTCCTGTGAAATCGGATCTTAAAAGTGGATCATCAGGATCAGTAATATGAAAAAACAGAAGTTTAAGCCCAAATGTGTTGGAATTAAAAACTCAATTTAACAAAAAGTGCAAATACATGCATCATCTGTAAATTATGCCTTATAGACCCAGTAGGCTTCAAAGGCTTCAAAGTTAGAGAGCCCATGCATCCTGAAGGCCCAGGAAAGACAAAGCAAATTAGAGTTTCACTGGTCTGCAGAGGGAGGGCATTAGCCAACCCAGCAACTATGGCTGAAGCTCCTGCTCTTTAGAGCAGGAGCCCAGGGAGCTCAGCTGAGAATCCAGCATTTTCTGCCATCAGCCCACAGCCCCTGCTATGCATGGTAACTAAGGCACCTGGGTCAAAGACAGTGACCAGCTGAGGTGGTCATATCTGCTCTTGGCATTACTGTAGTGTGAGGAACCATGCTCTAGCTTCCACTACAGTGAGCAGTGCCCTCTCTAAGGACCCTTGGAAGATCTGTACAAACCAGAAATTTACAAGTAAGCACCTGGTCTTAACCCAATCTGCAGGAAGACAGTGCTCTTCACTGGAGAGAAGTGGTTTGTTCTCAGTAAATGAAGGGTGGCCATCTTGGCTAACGTCATCATTGGAACTCCTAGCGGACAGAGGTGTCTTGGTGCAGAAGCAGCCTATTACCTTCCCTCATTAGACTGTTGCCCTGTGTCACCCCAAACAGGGCATACCTAGGAGTGTAGTTATTGAGAAATGAATAGAATTTGGCAAAGAACACAAGAAGCTTCATTGAGGGGGGATTTGAATACAAGGGGAGATATGTTTCTGGATGGTAAGACTCAAAATTCTGGGTGTGTCAACCCAGTGCACTCCAGAAGGTGTTGAGGTGAAGTCCACTATCCTGGCTACTATTAAGTACAGCCAGGAAACCCAGGTACCCTGAGACACGTTGGACCCTAACATCACTCAGGGGAGGCCGCTCCTACAGCTTTGCTTTAATAAAGAGCCTTTGCTGATCCTTCTTCTAGACAGGAGCTGGAGAAGGAGGCTGACTGCAAATTTTCCACACACAAGGACTCTGGTTCAAACTTCTGGTGATAGGGAAGGTCTAGAAAGAATGAGGGAGGGAAAATAGTGACACCTGTAATTTTCACCACACAGAATCAGGGACTAGGGAACCCTGAGGTTCGGAGATGCCATCAGTGAAGTTAACATGGAAACCCTTGCCTTGCTAGGAACTTAGTAACCTGGCAGGGGATCAGCCAGTCTACTATGCAGATATAATGGAAGAGAAAGTACTTCACTGCTCATTCCACAGCCAAACCGCAGATCCTGGCAACTCCTTGTCTCTGAGGCAACAAAGATGCCTTCATAGGGTTTGGCTCTTTTCCCCTGAATTCTACACCTTAAGCTACAGAAGTCAGTCACGCAAAGCTGGGCTGCTGGGAGGTGCATCCGTGGCTACTGTAGAGATCACATCACTGATCGTTTCTTCTGATTCACTTCCAGGAATCTTGATTTGAAGGCATTGACCCAGGAGAGAAAAGTACTTGGTATTGCTTTTTGAGACATCTTGTGGACAATCCATCAAGAGTTCTGTGATATATTGTTAACCAATATATTGAGGGCGCATAAATTGTCAGACCTTGTGCCAGTCTCAAAGAAGCAAAGATAAAGAAGATTGGAGTTTTCTTTTCTTGTTATTATCCAACAGATTCAAGGGGATGGTCCAGGGACTTGGTTCAAGGTAGGAAGTGTCAG
Organism: Nasua narica; assembly: GCA_028533885.1. Taxonomy (NCBI): domain Eukaryota; kingdom Metazoa; phylum Chordata; class Mammalia; order Carnivora; family Procyonidae; genus Nasua; species Nasua narica. The sequence continues at coordinate 26,923,341 of CM052811.1, read as the reverse complement.
AAGACCTGGATTTGGCTCCTGCCTTTGTCAGGTGATCGTGGAGCAGTGGCTTGTGTTCTCTGAGCCTCAGTTTCCTCATCTGTAGAAGTAGCAATGGGCCTGAATGACCTCGCTGCCCTGTCTGCCTCTAACACTGGATGCTGACAAGTCTGGGCACAGACGGAATCGTGCGTTTCTGGAGGGATCTTGTTTCTGTGTTCTTAGAAAAGCATGGCCACCAGATTTTCCTTTTATTGTTATTATGTAATAGTTGATATGTACAAAAGAATGTGAATATCACACAGGTGAGTGATGAACATAATAACAATAAGAGTACCTGTGAGCTTTGAGGAGAATACAGCAAATACCATTGGTTCCATTGGTGGACTCGTTTCCTTTATCATGCCATGCGTACCTCTAGAAGTAACCAACATTTTGAATTTGATTTCTATAAATGCTTGGTTTAAAAAGATAAGTCAGCACATATGCATACAATATCAAGTAGCATATTATTTAATTTTGCTTGGTTAATTAAAATGGCATTAAGCTATACCCAGTCTTTTTTTCACTTGCTTTTTCCACATTTATTGAGTATGAATAAATCATTGTTTATTCATTCTCTAGTTGCTTTGAACAGGGTTGTTGCCAGTTGTTATTACAGTGCTGCTAAGAATGTTCCTACATGTAACTGCTGTGCAAGAGGTTCTCTAGGATTTATATTTAGAAGTAGAATCCCATGAATCTTGGGCATGTGTGCGAGAATTTCTTTAGGGTAGAACTGCTAGGCTCTAAAGTATGTGAGGGTTCAACTTGTCTTTTCCCAAGTGGTTGTACCAATTGACTTCTCCCAACAGTGTATAAAAATTCCAGTTGATTCACACCCTCGCCAAGACTTTGACGGTGTTAGACTTCTTAATTTTTGCCCATCCATTGGGTGAAAAGCAACGTTGAGTCTTAGTGTCACTCGATTACTAATGAGGCTGTTCTTTTATGTGTTTGTGGGCCTGTCATGTTTCCTGCTCTGTGAACCTATTTCTGTCTTCTGCTTATTTTTTTACTGGGCTTTATTCATTTATTTATTGGACTTTAAAGATAAAAATAATAAATCATCTTTAGGTACATTTTATTGGTTATACATGTTGCAAATTATCAGAAGATAATTTGGTTTGTGGGGTTTCTGATCACTTTCATCATGGGATCTACTGTTAAACAGATGTTCTTAATTTGAATGTAGCAGAATTTATTATTTTTTTCTTTTGTGGTTTGTATTTTTTTTAAAAGATTTATTTATTTATTTTAGAGAAAGAGAGAGAGAGCATGAGTGGGAGGGGAAGGGGGAGAGGGAGAGAGAATCTCAAGCAGACTTGATCTCATGACCATGAGATCATGACCTGAGCTGAAACTGAGAGTTGGCCGCTTAACTAACTACGCCACTGTAGTTTGTACTTTTTATTTTTATTTTTTAAAGATTTTATTTATTTATTTGTGAGAGAGAGAGAGAACAGGCGTGGGGTAGTGGCAGGCAGAGGGAGAAGCAGACTCCCTGCTGAGCCGGGAGCCCAACACAGGGCACCATTCCAGGACCCTGGAAGCATGACTTGAGCTGAAGGCAGATGTTTAACTGACTGAGCCACCAAAGCAACCCTAGTTTGTACTTTTGAAAGTAATCTTCACCACTCTCAGGTTCTGGAGATGTTCTCCTACATTGTTTAAAAAAAAATTTTTTTTTAAAGATTTTATTTATTTATTTGACAGAGAGAGAGAGATCACAAGTAGGCAGAGAGGCAGACAGAGAGAGAGGAGGAAGCAGGCTCCCTGCCGAGCAGAGAGCCCGATGCCGGGCTCGATCCCAGGACCCTGAGATCATGACCTGAGCCGAAGGCAGAGGCTTAACCCACTGAGCCACCCAGGCGCCCCTAAAAAATTTTAAGAGTTTTGCCTTTTATATCTAAGTTAAAATCCATTAGGATTTGACATTTCTGCACGGTGTGAAGCAGGATCTGATTACAGGGTTTCTTTTCCATATAGAAAACCAATTGGCCTTGCATCATTTATTGATGAATTCATTCCTTGTTTCCTTATTGATTTGCAGTGCCTTCTCCTTTGTATCTCAAGGACCTACCCCTCTTTCCTCTCTCTGTTTAATCTCTCTCCTCTCCTTATTCCACTCAATGGCCTTGCACCATTTATTGATGAATTACTTATTTCCCTAGTGATTTGCAGTTTCTTCTCCTTTGTATCTCAAAGATACACCCCCTCGCTCCTCTCTCTGCTTTTTAATCTATTCCATTGGGCAATTTGTTGATAACTATACCACTCCAACACTGTCTTTATTAACACAGCATTGTCATGAGTCTTGATCATCCCCTTCAGGAGTGCCTTATTTGTTCTTAGGTCTTCGCTCCTCCATACAAATTTGAGAATTAGTGGTCAAATTCTTCAACAATTCTATTTGGCTTTTATTGGAATTGCAACCAAACTTTAGATCAGTTTGGGAAGAAGTGACATGTGTATGATATTTCCAAAAGGTTATATTATGGCCCTTGAGTAGCTGATGGTCTAGTGGGGAAGACAGATGTAGACACATCATTATAATACCGTGTGGTAAATATTACATAAACATGAAATACCAGGGAGGAGTTGGGAAAATGTTACAAGAAGGTAACATGTGTAAAGATTCTTAGTGAACAAAGATTCTGTATTCTGGCTTCAGGTGTCCAAAGTCTGTCTATTCCATTTTATCAGATTCCCTCAGGAGATAACCGCCAAGGCTACCCTTATTGAAACCCAGGGTTTGGGCTAGAATTGCTGGGATGGTAGCACAGCTGGATCAGTTTGCCCTGGGCCTACATCCAAACCAGTGTGCCACGCCTGTTCTTTCTCTGTATCCAGACCGGGACATCAGTGCATGGTATCCCTTCTTGTATTCTTTACTCCCTACCCTAAGGGTTTTGCTTACTTTAGTAGGTCTGACTTGTCTTTCTCAGATAGACCTGCTTCGGATCTACTCACAGTCTTTATGAAGCCAATTTGTACCAGCTTTACAAGTTCAACTTGCAATAGCTTTGCCCCTAGGGCTTTATTCAATTCTGGACCGAGTTTTCCTGGTGATACTTCAACAATTCATTGGCACAAACCATGGAGTGCCTATTATGGAGCCAGACACTTTTAGGAAGTACAAAGTCAAGGGATTTGGAATCAGGTAGACTGAGGTTCAAGTCTCCACTCTACCTTAATTAGCTGGGTGACATGGGGCTAACCACTTAACCTTTCTGATTCCTTGGTTCTTCATGTATAACATGGGATGATAATTCTGGTTAATAATATATATAAAACATCTTGCGCATTTAATCTTTTAATCAAAGGAGAAACCAAAAAATGTTAGTTTCAAAAATTAGAACATCGAAGATAACTAGATACAAGAAAACAATTAGAACAAGAAGATAACTTGCTTCTGAGATTTTTTTCCTCAGGAAAGTAGATAAAGTGGCGGGAGCTCAGGCACTCATGGAGGAAGTTCTGAGAAAATAGCACATGCTAATATAGTCCGCAGAGTCACATGGATACTCCCATTTTGGTCCAGAGAGGATGGAAGACAGCATGTAAAAATAGATAAGCTAGAACAAGGTAACACATTAGAAAGGATGAAAAGACAAAGGAAAATCAAGGGTGAGGACACACACTGCACACTGAAAGCAGGAAGGAGGAAGGGCAGAAAATACAGGGGCGCCTGGGTGGTTTAGTCGTTGAGTGTCTGCCTTTGGCTCAGGTCGTGATCCCTGGGTCTTGGGATCGAGCCCTGCATCGATCGGGGACCCTGCTCGGTGGGTGCCTGTTTCTCCCTCTGCCACTCCCCCTGCTGGTGTTCCCTCTCTTGCTATCTCTCTCTGTCAAATAAGTGAATATCTTAAAAGAAAATACACAACAGGGAGTCTATTCCACAAACTTTCTTTAAGGGGGCCACAGAGATGATGCTAAGCTTTCCAGTGGCAGCCACCAATAGTCAGGATGACAAGTATAGAAAATTATAGGGAATGACAAATACAGGAGAATGATGAGCCTGGAGAGGGGCTGGAGCGGGGAGGCTCCTTGAACATGATGAGGTTTGAGTCAGGGTCTGAAAGATGTTAGAGCCATGGGTTCCAGACAGAGGTAGCCACCTAAGCAAATATGTAGAAGGAAAGTAGAGAGGTTGTCCAGGGGTGCAGGGCTCCCTTTGGATCGCCTCAAGGTAGGGCAGGCCGATGACTGAGGTCTTCAATAGGGCCTGTAGATTTCACACGAAAGGGAGTCCCAACTGTCCCTGAGGAAAAAATACCCTATGAGAGTGGTGTTTGGAAGAAACGATTCTGGCACCACACAGCTGCCATTTTCCTCCTTGCAAATTATAATTCATCAAAGCATTTAGGAAAACGCTGTCACGCATGTCTCTTCTGATGTGGTTCACATCTGGCTCTGTCATTGGCAATAAAGAATATTTAGAAAACCTGTGCAGCATTAGTGTCTAATAACCTTTGCTTTAAACACAGTGAAGCAAACCACAAACTTAGCAATGGCACATATTCCTCTGCAGTAATTTAGTCCAGGTTTCCTGTGTGACTTTGGAAATCCCTCAGTGTAGCTGCATCTAGTAGTCTGGACAATGGCAGGAGTGCTGAAAACAAGATTATTTCTAATCTTAGAAATAAGAGTACACTTAGCAACTTTTGCTTTCAGGTTGCTTTCCTTGCATATGTAAAGTTTTGAGAGTTTAAAATGACTGTAGACTTAAAAGGCATTCGGCTTAAATACAGTACAATCAGTAGGTTTTTTTTTTTAAAGAAAGTTATAATTTTGTAGCATATGGACATCAGTGATAAGTTCAAGTATTTAGATTTCAAATTTAGGCTTGAACTTTTTTTTTTTTAAAGATTTTATTTATTTATTTGACAGAGAGAGAGAGAGAGATCACAAGTAAGCAGAGAGGCAGGCAGAGAGAGAGGGGGGAAGCAGGCTCCCCACTGAACAGAGAGTCCGATGTGGGGCTTGATCCCAGGACCCTGAGATCATGACCTGAGTCGAAGGCAGAGGCTTAACCCACTGAACCACCCAGGCGCCCCTGGGCTTGAACTTTTGGCCAGAGTTTTCCTTTGTTCTATTTTGAGGAACTAATGAGCTCCTTCAGCATCTAAAAAAAAAAAAAAAAAAGCTAATAATAGCTCCTTGGTCATTCAATGACAGAATCCTGCAGAAGATAGGAACATCAAGTACCACAGGACTGAGCGTTGGGAGGCAGGGAAGTACTTGAGGGAGCATGCACTTTATCAGCCCCAGGGGCACCCCTTTTTATAAGACTGTGGGTGACCTCTTCTTGACTCTAGTTGGTTCTAATGTGCAAGCCATCCTCCAGCACAGCTGTTACCAGGCGACGTGGGGGAAGGATGTCCCCACTAACCTCTCGGTGGAGAAGAGGAAAAGGTAAACGCAAGACTTTATTGGATTGACAGTCATGCAGTCACCTCATATAATCCAAGTGGCTGTTTTCTTTGGAGGCCTTTCTCAATTGACTCTGGGAAGCAAGTTGAATTTGTTGAAGGTAGGTGGTAAGTTAAACCACAGAACCACTGGCCTTGCTTTGTCCCTAACTCTCAGCTGGGGAGAGAATTTCATTCAGAAATGACAGAACCCTTGGGAGAGAGTCCTGGGAGGAGATCAGATTTTGACTTTTTGCATTCCTACATGGACTGTCCGGATTGGGTGGTTCATTGTGATCTTTGTGATTTTTTTCTTTGTAGGGAAGTGAAAGTACAATTCAGAAGAACCTTAAGAAGTGTAGAACTTTGTGGTAAGTTGGTTTTCCTTTTCCTTTTCTTTTTTTTTTTTTAAAGTAAGTTCTATGCCCAATGTAGGACTTGAACTAATGACCCTAGGATCAGGAGTCACATGCTCTGCTGATTGAGCCAGCCAGGCATACTCCAAGTCGGTTTTTCTTAGTGAAATTCATTTATTCTTTTATTTGACAAATTCTTTTTTTTTTTAAAGATTTTATTTATTCATTTGACAGAGAGAGAGAGAGAGATCACAAGTAGGCAGAGAGGCAGGCAGAGAAAGAGGGGGAAGCAGGCTCCCCGCCGAGCAGAGAGCAGAGAGCCCTATGCGGGGCTCAATCCCAGGACCCTGAGACCACAACCCGAGCCACACGCAGAGGCTTTAACCCACTGAGCCACCCAGGCGCCCCTTATTTGACAAATTCTTACACAGAGCCTTCTCTGTGCTAGGTGCTGAAGATATGAGGGGATACTGACAAGATAAGTCATGGCCTATGAACCATTGAGGTGACATATGGCAGAGTAACAGTTCTCGAAATGGCTGCCAAATGATGATACCAAGTCCATGAAATGCTCTTGCCTCCATAAAACAAATGAATATGGCAAGGGGTGGGTGGGTGGTGGTAGTGGTAGATTTTTTTCTCAAACAAATTTTTTTTATAGTTTTTTTTAATTTTAATATTTATAACAAGCTGAAAATTACATTCTTTGCATATACATGAACTTCCAAAGAGGAAACTTCACTACCACTATACTTTTTCTAAAACTTTATACAATGACTTTTTTTTTTGTATTTTTTTTTATTGGAATGCAGTTGTGTCTATTTATTTATGTTTTTTTTTCTCCCCAAATTTGTTTAATTTTTCAGTGTTACAAGATTGATTGTTCATGCACCACACCCAGTGCTCCATGCAGTACGTGCCCTTCTCGATACCCACCACCAGGCTCATCCCCCCCACCCCCTCCCCTCCAAAACCCTCAGTTTGTTGCTCAGAGTCTACAATCTCTCCTGGTTCATCACCCCCTCCGCTTTCCCCCATTCGCCCTTCCCTTCCTTCTCATGATGCCCTCCATGATTTTCTTTATACTCCACACGTAAGTGAGACCATAAGAT
>CM052811.1:26759476-26915941 GCA_028533885.1 Nasua narica | reverse complement strand
TTTTTCCACTGGATATTTTTGCCTGTTTTGTCAAAGATGATTTGACCATAGAGTTGTGGGTCCATCTCTGGGCTCTCTATTCTGTTCCACTGGTCTATGTGTCTGTTTTTGTGCCAGTACCATGCTGTCTTGGTGATCACAGCTTTGTAGTAAAGTTCGAAATCAGGCAATGTGATGCCCCCAGCTTTGTTTTTCTTTTCCAACATTTCCTTAGCAATTCGGGGTCTTTTCTGGTTCCATACAAATTTTAGGATTGTTTGTTCCAGGTCTTTGAAAAAAACGGAATTTTCAAACAAATTTGGGAAACACTCTATATTTTGTTTTGGAGACATGCATTGTACCGTAGAATAATAAAGGCCTTGATATGCTCTGCTATAAATAACTGTGCTATTCGTTATTCAATCCAGCATTTCTCAAAAGCATTTAACCCCGGAATCCTACCTACTAATATCTTGGGGACTAGTTTTCTATAAAATACCCTTTGGAAAACACTGTGGTGGAGAAAACTTAGTGGAAATTAACAAGTGTCAAAAAAGTCTCAGGTTCACAAATTTGGCTGTGATTAGTGGTGGTCAAAATTTTGCTGCCAATGAGTGGCAACCACTGGGATCTGTCCTCTGGGCGACCAAGAAGAATGCTTCTATGCGGGGCACTGTTTCGCTTACTGTATACTTCTCCTATGAGAACGGACCTAGTCCTAGCAACCCTGCTCTATTTCATATGCTTTTAGAATCCTGGTTCCAAATTCACCTTAACCTGGGGGCACTCTCTGAGGTGGTGTCTTTAGAATCAAAGGAAAATGACTATTTTTCTTTTCTTTTCTTTTCTTTTCTTCTTTCTTTTCTTTTTTTTTTTAAAGATTTTATTTATTTGACACACAGAGAGAGATCACAAGTAGGCAGAGAGGCAGGCAGAGAGAGAGGAGGAGGCAAGCTTCCTGCTGAGCAGAGAGCCTGGTGCGGGGCTCGATTCCAGGACCCTGAGATCATGACCTGAGCTGAAGGCAGAGGCTTTAACCCACTGAGCCACCCAGGTACCCCTTATTTTATTTTCTTATTACAACAGCAAAGCATGCTTTGTCATGAAACACCATGAAATACTATGAACCAGTAAAAGGGAACAAAAGCCCATCCCTAAATAACTACTGTTAATAATTTAGTGATCATCCTCTCAGAGTTCTCTACTCCCTACCCTGTACGAAGTACTTATCAAAAATGGGTCATTTGTGGGGGGCGCCTGGGTGGCTCAGTGCAATTTTTATCTTTGTTCTCTACAGGTCGAGTGTTCTTTTATTTCTTCTTTCAAATTTTTCCCTTGGTCTTTGATTTACTCTAGTTTGATATGTGTGGGTATAGATTTTTGTATATTTATCCTCCTTGGTATTCTCTGGGCTTTCTAGCTCTGTGATTTGGTGTTTGTCATTAATTTTGAGAATTTCTCAGCCATTATTACTTCAAATATATCCTCTGTTCCTTTCTTTGTTCTCCTTCTAGTATTCACATTTCCTAAGCGCTGGGTGAAATGTGGATTAAACAGTGTTCTATTCATTCTCACAGCCCTTTGAGCAAGATATTGATAGTTTTTACAAGTGAGGAAAAACACTCAGAGTGATGAAGGAGTCTTTGTAACATCACAGAGCCGGTGCACGGTGGGAGATGTTTAGACAAAGACTCCTTGAGTGCCAGAAAGAGCTCTTTCTCCAACTGCTGTTGAGAGCTGCCTTTAGTAACCAGCTGTGACTGAGGAGAGTGACCACCGCTCTAGGCAAGTCTGTGAAATCAATATTTAGATGGTCAGAACAGATCCAGATGGCCACTGTCACTCAGTTCTTCACCTGACTTGGCCACCTTTAGGTCAGTGCAAATTACTCCCATGATTGGCTAAACAGCAACTCTCAAGGACACTTCCTGTTATAGGTATGTGTTTCTGGGTTGGGGATGGGTGGGTGAAGGGAGAGCTGCCTCACAGGGTGAGCACCACCCAGCTCCAAGGGGCGCCAGGCACACAGATGACAAGGTGAATCACACCCTGCAGGGCTGGACGGAGTGGCAGCCTGGTGAAATTCAGATGATCTGGTATGCTAGGATTTACTGAAAAACTAAGTTATTGACTAGGTTTGGGAGCTCATCTGTTTTTCAGAGAATTTTGTAGAAAAAGCCTTGTTGTAACAGTTTGGCGCAATTTAAGGCATAGTAATGGAGTAAGGGGAATACGGGGTGGGGGGATACTGGGAGAGATAGATCACTGTCATAAGTTAAGTAAAAATATTTCAAGGCTTCAAATAAGTACACTTGGCAGACACAGAAAACAATGGATGCCTGCAGAGTTCTGTGTCTCTGCACATCTTCCACCATTAGATCGCCTGCCATTTTCCTGGGTAGTGTATAGGATGACATTTTGGACAAAGGAAACAGTAAATGTAAAGACTCATTATGAGCACATGAAAAGATACCCGACATCCTTAGCCATCGGGGAAATGCAAGTCAAAGTCACAATGAGATACCACTTTATCTCATCTTTATAGGATGGCTATGGTCAGACAAATGCTAACAGGTGACGGCAAGGATGTGGACCCGGCCACACTGCTGGTGGGAATGGGACATGGCTCAGCTGTTTTGGAAGACAGTCCGGCAGCCCCTCAAAAGGTTAAACAAAGTTACCATGTGACCCTGCAGGTCTACTCCTAGGCGTATAGCCGAGAGAAATGAAAATACACGTCCACAAAAACAAAAACAAAACCTTGTTCGTGTTTTTAATGTTCACAGCAGCATTATTCATAGTAGCTCAAACATGAACACAATTCAAATGTCGTTCAGTGAAACAAACTGCGTACATCCACACAGTGGATTATTCTGCAATAAACAGAGGTGAAATAGTGATGAACCTTGAAAACATGCCACATGATAAAAGCTAGTCACCATGGATCACATATTGTCTGATTCCATTTATATCAGTTTCCAGAATTGGCACATCTATGTAGACAGAAAGAAGATTGGTGGTTGCTTAAGGCAGGATGTGTTGGGGAAAGATGGGGCGTGACCACCACTGAGTATGGGGCTTCTTTCTGGAGTGAGGAAAACGTTCTGATATGACTGTGGTGATGGTTATAGAATATACTGAAACCACTGAGTTGTATACTTTCAATGGGCAAGTTATATGGTATGTGAATCATGTCTCAATCAAGTTATTTTATACAACAACCATTATGAGCAGTGACCCCCACACCTCAGGCATGGGTGCCACAGGCTTATCAGCACTTTGTCCTCGCTATTCAATGTCCCGAAGAGGGCAGGTGGAATAAGGAAGTCCCATTTACTAGATGAGAAAACCAGCCACAGCGAGACCCCAGCTCTTGAAGCTTTGAAGATCAGTGAGGCATCCAGGTCTTCTGACAACTAGTTCCAGACACAGTTGACAGATGTCTGGTTGTTAAGCTGTGTCCTACAGAGCCTCTTCAGAGGGTGGGTCAGGGCAGTGGGGTTGGGGTGGGCATGGGAAGTGGGGCTTCAGGTCAAGGGAGCTCTGGTCTCCTAGTTTAATCAAAGCACTTCTGGTTTAAATGGACATATTGGGTTTTTCTGCCAAAATTTATTGTCCCTACACCCATGGTTCTCAGATTGCAGATTGTGAAGAGAACACTTCTCTCAACTTCAGCACCTGAAACCCTGAGGGATTTTTAGAAAAATGTCCACATTTCAAACAAAAAGTGATAACTCAAGCTGCCAAGATCTTGTTCCTTTGGTGTTGATTCTTTGCTGTGGAATGCGCCCACAAGGTATCTGTTTACAGCACTAATTGCCAATGAGCAAGTGAGAAACAGTGCCCTTGGCCAAAGTATATTCTTTCGCTAGAAAACAATACAGCTGAAGTGTTTATGAAATTATCAGAACACAGTCACTTATTAATAATATTGTACAAGATGTCCTTGTCCCCAGAAATGCTCCTAGCCTCATCCAATACTGTCTTCAGAAGCAAACGTTGTTTCCCAACAAAATCGAGGTTTGTTCTCAATTTGTCTTAACGAGGAATGACATAAGTTTACCAGACAAAAGAGGTCCATTTTCTGTTCCTTGTGTTTAATCTGTGCAGACAGAAGGCTGTAAATATCGTAAGTGGTTGTTGCTGGCTGGCCTTGGAGGGGCCCCGTTCGTTAAGGACCATGGTTCGCTGGTTTCTTGTATGGCCTCCAAGGGCCCGGAGGGTGCTTGCCCATCATCCCTGTGAGGCCTGGTGAACAAAAGCTGGGGCCCAGGAGCCTGTGTTGAAGGATGATGTGACCTTTGACCCCCACTAGCGGGGCCTGGAGGGAAAGAGGCAAAGTCAGGCTCCAGTAACGTTTAATGACAGATCTTGTTAGGGTTAAAACAACAGCTCTGGTGTCCAGCTGGGACTTCATGGGGGGAGGTGCTCAGAGGGCCTTCAGCCACTGACAGCCCCCAGGCCCCTTGGACAGTTGCACCAGGTGCCAGCTAAGCGGTCTTTTTGATCCTGCTCTTGTCAAGGACCCCCACCTCGTAGGTCTGACTCCATAGGGAGAGTCATTCTTTTTCTTTCCCGATTGCCTCCAGATCTCTCAGCCCTCTGGATGCTACGGTGCCATTTGGACAGTGGCAAGGCACCGCTCCTGGTTTTTCTTTTATAAAAATAATCACCAAGCAAGTGACACGGGATGAATGTCCTTATAAAAGAGACCCAAGAGAGTGCTCCTGTCCCTTTCCACCACTCGAAGTTACAGGGAGAGGGCAGCCGTCTGGATAACCCAGCAAGTGGGCCCTCGCTAGAACCCAACCAAAGCTCTAAAGCTTTGGGCTTTAGAACTGGGAGAAATGCATTTCTGTTGTCTATCAGCCAGCCTGTGTCTGGTGTTTTTGTTTTAGCAGCCTGAGCTAAGACCACACTGTAGGAGCTTTTAGCGAGGTGTGATGAGTGTTTTCTTTTTTAATGCTTGCTCATTTATATTTTTTATTATTTTATTATTGCTGGTTTATATTATTATTTTTTAAATTAACATATAATGTGTTATTTGTTTCAGAGGTACAGGTCTCTGATTCATCAGTCTTACACAGCACCTGGCACTCACCACAACACATACCCTCCCAGTGTCCATCACCTAGCCTTCACCCTCCCTACCAGCAACCTTCAGTTTGTTTCTGAAAATTAAGAATCTCTTATGGTTTGTCTCCCTCTCTGGTTTTGTCTTGTTTCATTTTTTTCTTCTCTTCCCCTATGATCCTCTGCCTTGTTTCTTAAATTCTGCATATCAGAGAAATCATAAGATAATTATGTTTCTCTGATTGACTTATTTTGCTTAGCATACTACCCTCTAGTTCCATCTACATTGTTGCAAATGGCACAATTTCACTTTTTTGATGGCTGCATAATATTCCAGCGTGTATATATACCACATCTTCTTTATCCATTCATCTGTCAAAGGACATCTGGGTTCTTTCTATAGTTTGGCTATTGTGGACATTGCTGCTATAAACATTCAGGTGCATGTGCCCCTTTGGATCACTACATCTGTATCTTTGGGATAAATACCCACTAGAGCAATTGCTGGATCATAGGGTAGCTCTCTTTTCTACTTTTTGAGGAACCTCCATACTGTTTTCCTGAGTAGCTGCACCAGCTTGCATTCCCATAGTGTTTAACTTCTAAGTCAAATGGAGTCAGATGAAGATCGTGGCTGTAGCTCTCCGCTGAAATATTCAGGCAAACTTCAGACTGAGAGAATCCTGCCATAAATGGAACGGCTTTGTTAGCTTTGCTTCTGAATAATTCTGGGCATCATATATCTCTTTGGCACATCTGAATAGACACCAATGATCCGTTTTAGTCATGCCAAACAAAAAAAAAAAAAAGAAAAAAGGAGAGGACATGGTGTACCTTTGGCATCCCTCATTTAGCACCACCGTGCTCACTCATCTTTGCGGCAGCTGAGTGTTTTACTGAGGTGTGGAGTTGAGCAGCCTGGGACCTGGCATCTGCTGTTCCCTGAGGCAGCACCGGGGCTCCTGATTTGTTCCTGGGCGCAGTGACTTGGGACACGAGGATCCTGCTGTGGAAAGGAACATCAAGGGAGGGGTAAAACTGTAGCACAAGTTGAAAATGCGGTTGGGAGCACTGAGGATGTAACCAGGAGACTCGTGACTCTCCAGGAGGGGCGATAAAAGGGAGAAAGCCTGCACGAGTGGGTTCATTTTCTGGTATTTGGGGATTCCTGAAGATTTGGACCTACTTTCTCAACTCTCAAGGGTCTCCTCTAAAAAACACTGTGACACATGAAAAAACACTTTTTATTTTGAGACAATTAGAGATTCATATGCAGTTGTAAGAAATAATCCTGAGAGATCCTGTGTGCCCCTTACTTAGTTTCTCCCAAAGGTAACATCTCGAACACTATAAGGCAGTCCTACAACCAGGATATTGACATCAATAGAGCCAAGATCCAGAACATTCCATCACCACAAGGATCTCTCCTGTTGCCCCTTTAGGGCCATGCCCTCTTCTCTCTTGCCCTCATCCCCTCTTTAATTCCTGGCAACCACTCATTTGTTCTCCAGGTCTGTAATTTTGTCGTTTTGGAATGACATGTAAATGGAATCATATAGTATGTGGCCTTTTGGGATCAGCTCTTCCCACGCAGCATAATTCTCTGGAGATTCATCTAGCTTATTGTGTGTACTGATAGTTTGTTTCTTTTTATTGCTGAGTAATAATATTCCTAGGTATGGGTTTACCATAGCTTTTTTTTTTAACCAATTATCCATTGAAGGACATGCGAGTTTTCCCCAGTTTTTGACTATTATGAGTGAAGCTGCTATAAACATTTGTATACGGGCTTTTGTATAAATGTCCTTCATTTCTCTGGGCTAAATGCCACAAGGTACAATGGTTAAATATTGTGATAGTTCAGTTTTAAAAGAGAATGAAGTTTAGTTTTATAAGAAAATGAAATGCTTATTTTCTTCAGAAACTTTCAAATTGTTTCCAGGATGGCCGTGCCATTTTACATTCCCACCAGTAATGGGTGAGTGACTCAGTTTCTCCACATCTTGTCAATATTTGGCTAAATTAAAATTTTTTAATTTTAGCCATTCTGATAGGTGTGTAGTGATATCTTACATGCAGTTTACTTTCAACTGGCCTCCACAATGTTGGAAGTGAGTTTCTTGTTTATAAAATATAGTCGGATCATATTTTAAAATCTACTCTGCTAATCTCTGCCTTCTAATTGGTGTAGTTAGACCATATACATTTCATGTAATTATTGATTTGTTAAGGCTTAATATGCCATTTATTTTTTGCTTTCTGTTTTATCTGTTTCTTATTTCTTTGTTTTTCATTTTTCTGTCCTCCTATGGGTTACTTGAACATTTTAAAGAATCCTACAGTGATTTATCTATAGTGTTTGAAAGTGTATCTCTTATATAACTTTTAATGACTGCTCTGAGTATTACTTATGGCTACTTTCAAATCTTTGTCAGATAATTTTAATCAATTTCTCATCCTAGTGACAACCTTGGTTGCCTTTTTTCATTGAGTTAGAGATATTTGTGGTACTTGGTAGGATGAGTGATTTTTTTCATTAAAACCTGGACATTTTCTAATTATGAGACCCTGGATTTTATTTAAATGATCTTTTTTAGCTGGCTTTCTCTGACATCACTCTGGAAGAGGAAGGTAGGGGAGAGAACTGCCTTGTTACTTCCAATGGAGGTAGAAGTCCAGAGTCCCCACTTAGCCTTCCTTGACTCCAGGGGAGGGAGGTCCAGCTCTCCAGGTCGTCTTTAGTGACACTACCATAAGGGTGGCCTCATTACCTCTGCGTGGGCTGGCTGGGAGTGCAAAGCCAGGCTCCCCACAAGGGGGACAGGGAATGTTTGCTATAGTCAGCAGGAATGAAAGTACCACTTGCCTAAAGTTCTGGTCTTCTCTAACACCCCCCTAGCAGGAGCTCTGGGAGCCTGGATACAACCTGGCAAGAGTGGAAGACTTAGCCTTTGCATGTGTGGGCGAGGGTGGGTCCACAGTTTTTTCTGTGGTATTTGGCTGGAGTAGAACAATATTTATCTAAATTGTATAAAAGTTTTTTGTCTTTCTAGACCCCCTTTTCCCTAGTCCATTGGCTTAAGAGAACAGTCTTCTGTTGTGTTCGTTTTGTTTTGTGTTATTTGTCTGCACCTGTTGGTGTTTCTGGGCTACCAGCTTCTTTGGGTCTAAGTCTGGGATATAGGAAGAAGCCAAGAGAACTCATGGAACCCACCACCATATTGTTCCATGGATCTTAACATCCTCAGCTGGCTGCCTTCTTCTTCCCATCTTTCAGAGTTTTCTTATGTTTGCTTTATATATAATGTGCAGGGTTTTCAGTTGTACTTAGTGGGAAGAATGGGAGAGTACATCTATTCTGTCTTCCTGGAAGCAGAAGTCTTGACACATTTTTGAGAAAAGAAAAAAAAATCCATTTGTAATCTCATCTTAACATAAATTTTCATTTTTATGTATTCCTTTCCATTTCTTGCCAATATTCATATAATTTTTAACAGGTTCAGTAAAATGTTGCAGTAATCAGTGTATGTACATTTTTTCCCTGTGTGTTTGTAAACTTCATAATTACTGTTTGAAAAGTCACTAACACTTATTCTGTTAACTTCCTATTTTACAAAACTTTGTCCCATTGGTTGTTTGTTACTCCCACTTTTTTTTTCCTATTAGAAATAACACTGAAAAATTATTTTATTATATATAGCTTTTTGTTTGGCCTCTCTTGAACTTCTTCCTTAAAATAAATTCTTAGGAAGGAGGTTTTTAGGTCAAAGGATATTTTAAAACAAGTTTTATGACTTGTGGCCCTGGTACTCTCTGGAAAAAATATAGGAACTCATGCTCAGTGTTCAGAGTAGCAATTTCTTTATAACATCATCTCTTTTGGTTTCTTCTTGAGTTCTCTATGGTCCAGTCTTATTCTTACTTAAACCCCAAAGAACTTAACTTGTCCAAAATCATGGGGATAACCTACCTACCCTAAGTCTTGCAACAGCAAGATTTCTAAAAACACAAATGATACCTTTCAGGACAGGCAAATTTCTATTATCCAGTCTGTTTTTTTGCTTCT
Source organism: Nasua narica (assembly GCA_028533885.1). NCBI lineage: Eukaryota > Metazoa > Chordata > Mammalia > Carnivora > Procyonidae > Nasua > Nasua narica. The sequence goes on along the minus strand of CM052811.1, from coordinate 26,906,823 downwards.
TTGGATCCATCTGCCAGCATATAGGATGAAGATGCTCATTCTAACTTTGATATTATTTTTTTGTTACTGAAACAAAAGCCTCCTAATGATGTAGGAATTTCAATGAATCTAAGAAATTTTACAGAATTCAATGCTATAAAAAAGGCATTAAAATTTATTTATTTATTTATTTATTTATTTATTTATTTATTTGACACAGAGAGAGAGCACAAGCAGGGGGAGTGGCAGGCTGAGAGAGAAGCAGGCTCCCAGCTGAGCAGGGAACCCGATGTGGGACTCAATCATGGGATCATGACCTGAGCCCAAGGCAGATGCTTAACAGCCTGAGCCACCTAGGTGCCCAAAAGAGATATTTTTGATTGCTCTCAGAAAACTTAGAGGCACTGGAGAAATTCAGTGAATCTCATTCAAAGATGTGTTTTTAAAAGAAGTGATGTAAATGGCTGAGATGCCCCTTGGAAATAACAGGAAAATTAGGACGGGAGCAATACTTAGTTACATCAGTACTTACATCAATAATACATCAACATGTTAATACTTGGTTACAGCAAAACTTAGTGTCAGCACATGGCTGCCAATCAATGGCACCACTGGAAAAGAAACTTCAGAGAGAACAGTTAAGTTGGCTCTTATGTACAATTGTCTAGGGCTTCTCCTTGTCCTCTCTCCTTCCTGGGATGGTTTTTTTTTTTTTTTTTTTAAGATTTTATTTATTTATTTGACAGAGAGAGAGAGAGAGAGAAGAGAGAGAGATCACAAGTAGGTAGAGAGGCAGGCAAAGAGAGAGGGGGAAGCAGGCTCCCCGCTGAGCAGAGAGCCCAATGCTGGGCTCGATTCCAGGACCGTGAGATCATGACCCGAGATGAAGGCAGAGGCTTCAACCCACTGAGCCACCCAGGTGCCCCTGGGATGGGTTTTTAATGGAGAGACTTCTTAATCTGAGAAACAGGAACTATTTCTAGGAGACAGATATGGCTGCATTCAAACTTCTCAACCAACCAAGAAAACTGCTGTTTCTTCCTGGGCCATATGCCTGGAGGTCCCTGTCTAATGAGGACCCTGGTCAGCCTGTAGCCTCACTTTCATGTCTAGAGTACAAATGAGTACTTGGGAACTGGAGAGGTTGACCAGACTCTTGGTGTCATGTTAGAAGCTGGAAGAGCCACCTGTCATGTTAGGGACATTGGGTGTTCATCATGGGTGCACCCTTTGTATGTCTTTCTTACCATACCTCGCCCCCTTCTCCCATTGCTCCCCCAAAATGGCTCCATTTCAAGTCTTTACTGTTAAGACTTAAAGCCTTTCCCACACTTCTTGGAACTCTATCTAAGTGGGTGCTAGCACTACTCAGATGAACTAACCCGATGTGGTGGTATCCATTTGTAGCTCCATTTGGCGAACGAGGAAATGGAAGATTTGAACCCAGAGATTCGGGCTCCAAAGCCCATGCTCTTCAGCGACTGCGCTGTATTTGCTGTTGCTCTGAGCTGCTCCTCTCCTCTCTGAGGCACCGTCCTGCTTTGGCTTCTGCGCATGCATTTCCTGGCCCTTTCCTACCTCTTTGTTTTTCTCCATTTTTTTTCTTCCAACACCTATTGGTAAACATTCCCTAAGATTTGTTCTTTAAATTCTCCCCTTCTCTCCCTTTGTCATTATCTATGACCGTCGTAATGCAGGACACACATGTATTTATCTCCGCTAACGTGCTGTCGACTACTAACATAGACCCACATCTCCTGTTTGTGGGACATCTGTCTTCCTACAGAGATCATCATTTCTGATTCTAACTATATCACCTAACCCTCAAACTTGCCTTTTTAGGATACATTGTATATTAATGTATAACAGAAATGCAGAAAAGTGTACCAAATAATAAGCATAGAGTTTAAGGAATGTTTATAAAGGGGACACATTTGTAACCAGCATCAAGACCAAGGAACAGAGCATTCCCTGTGCCTCCTGCTTCTTTTTTAGTCCTTGCCTCCTTCACCCAAAGAATAACCACAATCCCGATTTTTAACACAATAGATTAGCTTTTCCTGTTTTTGAACTTCATATTAACGGAACCATATTTATGTGTTTTGCGACTATCTTTTTCCATGCAACATCATATTTATAATATCATTCCAAGTTCTTGCAGGTAGAAATAGTTTATTCATTCTTGTTGCTGTATAATATTCTATTATGTGACTATATCACAATTCTTAAAATCCATTCTATTGTTGGTGGACATTTAGGTGGTTTCCAGTTTCAGGCTGTTATTAATAATGCGCTTTAAACATTCTTTTAAGGCTTAGGGTTTTTTTTTTTTGGTATACATATGCATTTCCCTTGTTCATGCCTAGGAGTAGAATTGCTAGCCTTATTATGTGCACAGTTTCAGTTTTAGTAGATATCACCAAACAGTTTCCTAAAGTGTCTATGCCAACTTACATTTCCACCAGCAATATATAAAAATTCCATTTGGTCTATTTTTTTTGCCCATATGTGGTATTTTCTATTTTTTTTTCATTTTATTTATTTTGGTGAGTGTGCGCTGTCATCTCATTAGGGTTTTATTACTTGTTTATTTATTTTTAAAGATTTATTTAAGAGAGAGAGCAGAGTGAGAGAGAGAGAGAGAGAGAGCGAGCATGAGCAGGGTGGGGGGAGGCAGAGGAAGAAGGGAAAAGCAGGCTCCCTGCCAGTCAGGGAGCCCAATGCGGCAGGGCTCCATCCCAGGACCCTGGGATTATGACCTGAGGCCAAGGCAGCCGCTTAACCTACCAAGCAATCCAGATGCCCCCTCATTAGGATTTTAGTCATTTCCCCAATGACTAATGAAGTTGAGGAACTTTTCATTTTGTCCATTTGCATATCATCCTGTGAAGTGCTGTTTGAGGCTGTTTGCCCATTTTTCTATTGGGTTGTCTGCTTTTCTCATGATGATTTATAGTAATTCTTTATGTGCTCTGAAAATGAATCCTTTGTTAGGTATTTCCCCCCACTCTGTGGTTTGCTTTTCATCCTCCTAGTGGGTGCTGTGTTTTGTTTTGTGAACAAAAAATTAATTTGAATGCAATTCAAGATATATTTATTTTTCACTTAATTGTTAGCACTTTTTGTATCCTGCTCAAATATTCTTTTATTCCGGACTTCTGGGTGTCTAGTAACTGTCTTCCCATTCCTTTCAGTCAGCAGGTTTGCCACTTTGGAATCCCTTTGACTTTCTCTCCTCTGGTCCACATTCATTAGTCACTCTATCAATTTGGTGTTACCTTACAATGAATTCTTACATACTTTTCACTCTTTCAGCCACCACCTCTGTTCAGGCTCCACTTAGCTCACCACAGAAGCTTCTTAGTAGCTCTTCCCACTCCTCATCTCTCTTTTGGCCATATCCCTGCCATAATAATCTTGCTAAAACACACCACGATCTCACTCTTCAGCTCCAAACATCCAGGTGTACCCCCAATGTATTCAGATTGCAGCCCAAACATCTTGCCTACTTTTCAGGTCTCCCAGGGTCAGACCCTCATTGCCCACGCTTGTTTTCACACGACTTGGGCTCCCCAACTGTCCAACTTCTGTTGTTCCCAGTGCTCCTGCTTTCTTGCCTCATGCTGTTATGTCCAGAGTTTTTTTCATCCCTCAGCAGCTTTTCCTGGTGAGGTGGTACATCCTTCCAGGTCCAGCTGGAGCACTAGTTTCTCTGGGAGAATTTCCATGATCCTCACTCACAGCACTATATCTGCTTCTTTCGAACGCTACCTTGTGTAACAGTTACCTGTGTATGTGTTTGATTCCAGTCACAGATTGTTAGATTCTAGAGGATAGGGCCTCAGTCTTATTATTTTTATATCTCTCCATAGGGCCTTAGGTGTAATTGGGTCTTGACATTTATCTATTATTAACAAGAAATTAGTAAGAAAGTAAAATAATAACTACCATTTGTTGAGTGCTGTGATCAGTGCTAAACATGCATTATCTCAAATACCATGGAATTGTGGGGACTCAATGGGATATTGCAAGTCAAGACCTTGAGAGATAGTAAGCACTCAGTAAGTGGGAGCTATTATTATTATTAATCATTATCATTATTATTATTTGAGCTTAGCAGGTGAGAAAACTAAAGTAAGTAGAGTAGGACACTGCTCAATGTCACATAGCCAGATGGAGTTGGAACTTGAGCCCAGGCATCCGCCTTTTTTAAATTTTTCTTTTTTGCCTGCCTTCTTTCATTTAGCACAATGATTTTGAGATTCAGTCACGTTGTTGTGTATATCAATAGATCATCCCCTTAATTGATGAATAGTATTCCCCTGTATTATATACTGTAATTTATTAATCCATTTTCCTGTTGATGGACAACTGGATTGTTTCTAATTTTTTGCTATTACAAATAAAGCTGCTAAGAAAATTCATTTATAGTTTTTATGTGGGCATACATTTTTGTTTCATTAGTTACATACCTAGGAATAAAATGATTGGGTTTCATGGTAGGTGTATATTTAACTTTAAAGAAACTGCCAAATTGTTTTGGCAGCAGGTGTGCTGTTTTATATTCCTACTATCAGTGTGTAAGAGTTCTAGTTTCTCCACATAATTGCAAAGACTTAGTGTGCTCAGTCTTTTTAATCTTAGCCAATGTGTGTGTAATGGAACCTCACTGCGATTTTAGTTTGCATTGTTGTACATTTGCCACAATGAGGACTAATGATGTTGGACATCTCTTCAGGTATTTATTGACCATTTATATCTCTTCTTTGGTAAAGAGTCTGTTTATATCATTTTGAATTATAAGAGTTCTCTCTCTAATTTTTTTTAAAGATTTTATTTATTTATTTATTTGTCAGAGAGAGAGAGAATGAGCATGAGCAGGAGGAGAAGAGGGAGAAGCAAACTCCCTGCTGAGCAGGGAACCCAAGGTGAGATTCGATCCCAGTACCCTGGGATCATGACCTGAGCCGAAGGCAGATGCTTAACCCACTGAGCCACCCAGGCATCCCTCTCTATGTATTTTGAATAGAAGTTCTTTATCAGATAGATGTGTTGTGAATGTTTTTTACCAGTGTTTTATTTGTTCTTTGTTTTCTTATTGGTGTCTGATCAAAGAGCAAAAGCTTTAGATTTTGGTAAAGTTTTAGTTATCATCATTCTTTCTTTTATGGATAATGCTTTTGGTGACATATATAAGAAAACTTTGCCTGCCCTAAGTTCTAAATATATCCTGTGTTTTCTGGAAGTTTTGTCATTTCAGGCTTCACATTAAGCTACAGGATATTTTTTGAGTTGATTTTTGTGTATTGTAAGCCATTAAGGATTGATGTTTATTTTTAAAATATGGATACTTAGTTTATTGAACATTTATTAGAAAAATAGCCTGGGTATTTTTGTCAGAAATCACTTTGTCTATTTTTTGACTCTATTCTTTTCCATTGATCTATATATCTATCCTTAGATAGTATCCAACAGTCTGAATCACTATAGCTTTATTGTAAGTATTAAAATCAAGTAGAATAGGTTCTTCAACTTTATCTATCCTTAGATAGTACCCAACAGTCTGAATCACTACAGCTTTATTGTAAGTATTAAAATCAAGTAGAATAGGTTCCTCAACTTTGTTCCTTATTAAAATTGCTTTGGCTATTCTAGATTTCTGGAAGTTCCATCTGAATCTTACAATTAGCTTGTCAGTTTCTATAAAAATGCCTGAAGGAATTTTGATGGGGACTGAGTTGAATCTTGGGGAGAAGTTGGGCAACGTTGGCATTTTAATAATGTAGAGTTTTCTAATCCCCAACCATGCTATATCTCTCCATTTATTTAGGTCAGAGAAGTTGGGGTGGGAGACAAGAAGAAAAGAGGTCTAAGAATGTTTTGGTTTTATTCAGAAAATAGGAATTTGATATAAATTAAAGCACGGAGTATCTAATTTTGTAATAATACTGAACTAGGAGATCAAGTCTATAGTATTCTATAAAGAAACAAGAAAAGTTGATTCATTAAACTGATTCGTCAAGTACTTAATAAGAATTTCTTTTATGAGATAAAATATTGGTATATTTTATAAATCAGTTTAGTCCTACTGTCTATAGAACATGTATGAACCTTGCTCACATCCATACTCACAGGGACCCCTCAGCAGGTTTAAGTCCATTTCCCTGAAGAACATGTGTCTCCCTAAAATGGATTAGCCAATTTTGATTTTCACTACCTTGTTCCTCTTGAAGTTTCTCTGCTTGGCACATTGGCAAATGATTGTAAACCACTCCATGGTTATGCACTTAAAAAGGGAGAATATGAAATTTGTTAGATGCTTTAGGTAAAAAAAATCCTGATCATTAGGTCAAAAGAGTTATTTCAAAAAAACTTTGTTTCTTAAAAATCTACCAAGATTATCTTCTCTTGAATAATCTCTTAATTTGTCTCATTTTGGCCTTACAGACACAAAGTATAGGTATACATTAGTACAAAAGGTTTTTTTTTTTAGTTGAATGGAGTTTATTGTCTTTAGAAATTTTACCATGGACTTTTTGGTTTTTTTTCCTTTGTAGAATTCTGGATGACTAGATCAACAATCATATTCCTTGTATATTTTTAAACCAGTCTGATATGTTTTTCATATTTTAAAAAGTGTTTTTAATTTTTAAAAAGTGATATTCAGTCTCCTCCAAGATGGCTCGCAAAGACTCTTGCCTCCTGGCATTCATAAGCATGGGTAGTCCCCTCCCACATCAAATATGCTGAGCTGTGTAACCACTAGAATATTGTGGATAATAAGATGGTGCATGATCTCTGAGGCTAGGTCATTAAAGGAGTTGTGACTTCTATCTTTCTCTCTCTTGGATTATCATACTGGGGGAAGCTAGTGGCCATGTGGTAAGGATGGTCAAATAGCTCTATTGAGAAGATACGGCAGGAACCGAAGGGCCTCCGAATATAACCAACACTAATTTGCCAAACATGTGAGTGAGCTACCTTGGAAGCAAATCCTCCAGCCCCAGACAAGCCTTCACATGATAGCACAGCTCTGGTCAACCTCTTACTGCAACCCTATGAAGTGGCCCACCGAAACTATGTGAGATAATAAAAGTTTGTTGTTGTTTAAGTCACTATGTTTTGTGATAATTTACTATAAAGCAGTTTGTAACTAACTAGTACAACCAGTTAGAAATACTTGAACAAAATTTTCCTAAATCTCATTATAAAAACCCTGGTATAACCTTGTTTAATTCAAGGATAAGCTCTTTTTCTGAGATCTGACTATTTTTGTAGGACATGAATGATTCTTGCAATTTTAAGTGAGGTGGTAAACAGGCAGGCGTTACTTAGGGCTTTTCTAGAGAAGGAGTTCAGACAAACAGGCTGAGGTGCACCCTCGTCCTATCTGTAGTATGAGAAAGGGGCAGGGCATCCACAGTGGTGCTCTCTTTTCAGAGTCTCAGGCTCTAAATGAAGGTTAAGAGAACTCCAGGGTTTCTTCTTTGAACGTCTCTGTCTCAGAAAACGTCCGGCAAAGCAGACAAAAATCCGGTTTCATTTCCCTATTGTTCCATGGATGTATTTTGATGTAGCAGAATCCGTTCTTTGTGCCACAGATCAGCATTGAATGACTGAGGTGTAGACTCTTGTGAAACTTTCATTTAATTACACATGAAGCGCCATAGAATTTCACCCACAGAACAGTAGAGTTGTTTTGTCAAGTGTTCAAGACCTAAATTTGCTGTTGGCTCACCCCCAGCGCAGTCATGCGATTAGTCACGCAAGTAGTCACAAACCCCCTTCGCCATAAAGGAATCCTAGCTCACAGCCCCACCAGTGCTCTTTTCCCAAAACATATCTCTGAAAACTAAACTCAAACATGCGTGTCGGTTTAGACTTATTTTTCCTGTTTGTTTTGCCCAAAGCATGGACCATGTCAGAAAAGATGGAGACACCTTCACGGCCGGTTAGTCACATCTCACCAAAGCTTCTCAGTGGGCTGTCAGACAAGAAAGGAGCCTCATGTAGCCACCTTAATCAGCATCCCCCATCTGTGAGGTCATCGGGATGTTTCAAACAATTTCCAGCTCTCATTAGTTGAGCGTGTTCCACAGGCAAGTCCTTATCTTTTGTAACTTTTGCTGCCACATCCTGAGAAAGCCTCTCTGCAGAATGACACTTTCTCCATGGGTCAACCCGCGGTAATGAGCCACCAATTGACGTGCCCTTTGCACTCACTGGCAGTATATGTTGATAGTAACCTTTCGTGTTGTGAGATGTCGCTTTTACCCTTGGCTTCTGCCATGGAAGTCTCATTATTTCTAATAGGCTGTAGCAATTAGGGTCTTGGGGCTGTTGATCGCAGCCATTGGGAGCAGGGAAGGGGCACTCAGGGAGGGAGAACAGCCACTTTTTCTTTACAGGAACAATGTGATGCATAGCTCAGCCCAGATCTGCAAACGGCAAGGCAGTGGTGGACCCCCAGCCGCAGATGGGAACCTCCTCGCTGAGTCCTTTCGTGTGCTTTCCTCACACTCGCCACTGGCTCTTTTCAGACCCATTTTGTGCAGAATGCCGGGCTCGGCACTTACCTCAGAGCATTGGGTTTGGCCTAATAAGGAATTCATTCAACGGAATATTTGGGAAAGAAATGGGTGTGTTCAAAGAGAACTTTTCTTTCTCTTTCTTTCAAAGATGGTTGGCTGGAAAAAGAAAAGGATGACACAGACAACCAGCCATCTCGGGTGGCCCATGTGCCCTCTGAGGAGGCAGCATTGCGCCTGATGGCCCAGGGAAGACCCCTCAGGCTTGTGACTGGGAAATGTCGACTCCTGATGGAATTCTGTGGTTGTTGAAATCTGGTCGGCCTCTCATGGCTTTACATAAGGAAAGAAGCTGTTCCTTTAAGGCTAGAACAATGCTCTGGTTTAATCCTGAGGGCCTGGGGATAAGGGAATTGGGGTGGGGGGGATATCCACACTAGAGTAAGTACATAAGAAACCGTAAATAACCAAAGACACAAAAGGTCAGCATTCACATTCTCTCAGTTTCTTGACCTGAAGTGATTTCTCTATTAGAAGGACAACCAAACAAAATTAAGCATACTTGTTGCTTCAGCTGGGATGAGATCGAAGGCCAAGGGACAACTGAGAGGAAAGGCTGTAGCTTTTTTGTAAACGGTAGAGTTTGCATGTTCTACATCAGGATAAAATGTTTCCACACAAATGCAAGGAAAATCCCCTATATTAATCTGATTGCTTGTGAAAATAACACTTGGGAAAGCCCCTCCAATGAATGTCTCCCATGTCAAGGACACGCAGTGTCCCAGACCCTAGTGTGCTGTTGCTGAGACCATCACTCTTGGTGACACAGCGGCATGGTTTGTTTCTGAGAGCCCCTGGCTGATTTATTCTTTGCTCTGCAAAATGACACATTTAAAATGTAAGTCTATTTTCATTGGGTTGGTTCATAGTATAAATGTAGGGTAGTTGAGAGGTGAAGAGTTCAAAATGTATAATCAATGATCATTGAAAGTTGATTCTTCCTTGAACAGGGAAGAAGTCTTCAGAAGCAAGCCGTGAGAAGTTTCCCTCCTCCCTCCCGTCCTTCATCCCTTTCCTCTTTCCACAAACATTTAACCAACTGGCATGTGAGTGGGTGTTGGGCTGGGCGCTGCTGACAACCCACCAGTGAATGAAGCCTAGGCTTGTTCCCAGAGGACTTTAGAGGGAAGGATGGACAGAGGATGTCAACGTCAGACAACACAAAAATAATGACTCAAAGAAGGGGCAGCAGAGTCCAGAAGAGAGGTAAGACAATTCATTATTGCCAGACTCTCAGGTGCCACACTTTGTTCTCACATTCTGTACCAGGGCTTGAGTGTAGGCTCTGGTGGGATGAGCACCTAAAACAGTGCCTGGCCTTGAGAGGCCCTGAATATTTGCTAATGGAAAAATAGACATCTTGGTAATGAAACCTCTTGGTAATGACCTCTTCTTTGCATTCATAAAGTGTTTTTCCAGGTTGCTTCCTCTGTTTTCTACTCCACTCTCACAGCTCCATGATTGGGGAAAAAGGAGTGTGATCCATGTCAAGGGGGAGGCTACTACTGGGGAGATTTTAGGGGAGTTTAAAGGCATATACATATTTAGGTCATTGACTCTGGCTGTTCTTTCTTGGATCCTTCTCCTCACATTTGAAATCTTGTTCCCAGGCCTCTGGAGGGGTACAAAGAGCTTAGGGCTGCATTACATGGGGAGCATCCTGTTCTGGGAAGGCCAAGCAGGAACAGGGTAGGGCACAGGGAAGGATGACTCAGGCCAGCTGCTCTCAGCCCCAGGGAAGAGAGCTCTTGTTCCTCTTGTTCTTTGGGTTCACTCTTCCTGACTTTTTCAAGTTGCTAGACCTTAGGCTACCAGGTGAAAGTGTGAGCCTTAGGGAGAAGGCCAAGTTGGCTCCTCTACTGCATTTGGTCTTGGCTGCTCAAGGCTTCCGGGCGGCAGAAGTCCTTTCTGTGTACATGTGCGGTCCAGATCAGCTAAGGCTCAGACTCAAGGTCCAGTTGGCAATGAAGAGTTTACATGACTCTGGAGTCTCCTGTTTTCATAATTTTCTCATGAGCTTGTGGAAAGAATTGTCTTGAAAAAGTGGGACTGTGGGGTTCTCAGCTGATTATCCTTTTATATTTTGAAAGTACAACCAAAATCTTTGTAATACATAACACATCCACACAGATTGTTGACTCTGCCAGGATAGCATTACAAAAAGAGATGCTCCTTATTTGGTTTGCTACTTCAAACACCAGACTCTTACTAACAATAGGTGTCTCTGGTCCAGATTATCTTTCGTCTGTCTATCTATCTATCTATCTATCTATCTATCTATCTATCTATCCATTCATCTATCCATGCATCTACACTAGTGTTCTAGGGCTGCCATAACAAAGTATCATAGATTGGTTTAAACAACAGAAATTTATTTTCTCATCGTTCTGGAAGCTACAAGTCTAAGATCAAGGTGTCAACAGGATTGTGGGTTTTTTTGTTTGTTTTTTTTTGGAGGACTCTGTCCTTGGCTTAGAAATAACCATCTTTTTTGTGTGTGTGTGTCTGTCCTAATTTCCTTTTTTTATAAGGACACTACTCCTAACAGATCAGGGGCCACCCACATGACCTCATTGTATCTTCATTACCTCTTTAAAGACCCTGTCTCCAAATATAGCCACATTCTGAGCTACTGAGGGGTTAAGACATCAATAAATGGATTTTGAGGAGACATAGTTTTCCCATAACCCATCTATCCATCTGCCCACCCATCCATCATTTTTCTGTCTGTCCATCCATCCATCCATCCATCTCTCACAATACCTAAAAGGGACTTTAGAAAATAATAGAAATGATTGCAAATGACCAAGCGCATTGAACAATTGACAGTTGAAAACACTGAGGCTCAGAGAAGGCAAGCAGCTTTCCTGGGGCAGCACGTCTAGTGCCTCGTGGAAGCTGCACTCAGTGCTAAGTTTTGAGTTTTAAAATCCAGCATTTGTTTCCTACAATATCATGAGTCCTGGAATAGCTATTAAACTTCTTCCGTCTCACATCCCCAATTAGGACCCCGTAAGTGACCCTTATTAAGAAAAGTCTTCTAAATGTAATAAAAGAGGCCACATGGGAGAGGGTGAATTATGAAACTGGATCTGGAAAGAATTCCATGGCGTGACTGGGCTGCCCATGCTGTTGTCAGCTATAATTCAACAAGAGCGCTTACAGAGGACTTCCTTCATGTATGAGACAGAGAATTTCAAGTTTTTTTCCCCCAAGTACTATGTCCATAAATGGCCAGATGATATGAGACCCTCTTCTTTGGTATGTTTATAGTTAGCTTGAGCCAAAATATGATGTTGAGGTACTTCTTTCAGAAGACACAATTATGTATGCTACGGTAAACTCGTGTTTGGAAGTAAACTTGTAGGTGAATGGGCACTTCCTGGCCATAAGGGGACCACGTGGGGTGGCGAGATTGGCCCCCTGACCTTATAAGGAAGAACTCTAAGGAAGGGTTGACCTGACACAAGGTCATTATTTTCTCTGTAGGTCTTTGCATATTGGATGACAAACCACAGTTAGCATCTGTTCCTAAGAGACTGTAAGGTACTTTTGGGTGTAATTTCAAACTACTTCTCAGAATTGAGAGAATTTCACAATTTTATAACCTGATTGGTGGTTTAGGCTTTCAATGATTTGATGAATGGAAAATTTCCTGAAGGATTTAGATAGAAGGTTCACTTTCATTTGTATTTCAACTGGATGGCTGCACAGCAAAAACCAGTGCGATGAACAGATTCAGTTTGACAGTGGGTAAGATAATATCCTGTGGGTTTCAAGTTTTCAAGTTGCAAAGGGAAAAATAAGCCTTGTATTGAAATGGCTGGTTATGGAATTCAAACGACCTGCAATCATGCAAAGGTGAGAGTTGGGACGGAATTTGTGGGTGAGGAGGGAGGGTGTTTGTGGGTAAAGAAGACTTCTAAGGGCTCTCCTCTCTGTACCTCTCCCTCCTGGAGAATCTGCCCCCGGCACTGGTTTTTCAGACCTACCTTCTCTAGGGCCCTCGGAGATAGGGAAGAGAAACCAGGCCGTGCAGCTGGAAGACCGGGGCTTTTCGAATGAGAAAATTGCTCACAGCTGTGTGTTTTCTAGGTTAAACAGCGCAGCCTCTTTCAGCTTTGCACGTCATATCTTGGCTGTAGGAGCTAGAGATTTGTCCATACTGCACTATGACTCTTTAGTTCACATGGATGATGGCCTTACATGTAAACCCCAAGCGTAGTTTTCTTCTGTCCTCCCGTATTCTACTGACAGGGTGCAGAGGCAATGAATTCCTTCAGCAGTCCTGCTATCAGGTCACTGGTGATGGGGCAACCACTTCATCTCAGTTGGCCTGGGACTGTCTTGGTTTGAAAACAGAAAATCCGGGACGCCTGGGTGGTTCAGTCAGTTAAGTGTCTGCCTTCAGCTTGGGTCATGGTCACGGGGCCCTGGGGTTGAGTCCTACATCAGGTTCTTTGCTCAGTGGGAAGCCTGCTTCTCCCTCTGCCTGCTGTTCCCCCTGCTTGTGCATGCTCTCTCTCTCTCTCTGTTAAATAAAGAAATAAAATCATAATAAAAAAAAAGAAAGAAAAAAGAAAACGGAAAATTCTGCATCCTAGAAGTCCTCGTGGCCCTGTGGACCTCCCAGTGGGCGCTGAGGCTGCTCAGAGGCAGAGAAAGACTGGAGGAGTGAAGTAGCAAGCAAAGTGGAGAGCAAATGTTACCCCTAACAGAAAGACAACTCTGGGGGCGCCTGGGTCACACATTCAGTTAAGCGTCCTGCTCTTGGTTTCAGCTTAGGTCGTGATCTGGATTCAGCTTAGGTCATGATCTCTGGGTCGTGGGATCCAGCCCTGCATTTGGCTCCATGCTCAGCATGGTGTCTGCTTGAGATTCTCTCTCCCTCTCCCTTTGCCCCTTCTGCTCGTGCTCTTTCTCTCTCAAATGAGTAAATAAATCTTAAAAAAAGAAAAGAAAAGAAATGAAATGTGGCTCTGAGGGGGAACCAGGTGTCCAGGCGGTACCATTGAGAAAGGCATGAGCCCTGCTGTTCTCTCTTGAGGGCCCAGGTAAAGCTGTGTGGTCCTAACCTGAGGAGGGGGTGTTTCCAGGGGCTTCTGCCTCATTGCTTGGCTGGGAAACTACCTACCTTTAGACTTTCTAGGAATAGTTGCTCCATTTTTCTTATGAGACCCTGGCTCATGCAAACCTATAGCAATGCAGTCTGCCATATGAGGAAAATCAGTGTGAATTCCTGCCCTACAAAAACCTCTTTCTTGGCTCTGTCACAAAATAGGCCCCAAGCAGCGGTGGCTAAAGGCCTGGCATTTCTCTGCAGCGCACACACAGGAAGCTTGGACTGTCGTGTCTAATATCGTTCTCTTCTCAAAGCAATCAGAATTCCTTGGAAGTCAGTTGAGTCCAGTTGTGAGACAGGAAAGAAAAAAGGCACGTGAACATCAAACAATGAAAGTAACGATGGTAAATTAGCACAGGGTGAATGTGAGAGGCCACGCGTTTATCCGAATACTCTAAAGCAAGAGTATATAAAGGTGTATTTCTGATACAACAGAAAGGTGAATGTAATCGAACAGTTTATTAGGATATGTAGGTATTCCTTTAAAAAATATGAAGTACATATCTGCTTTAAAGTATCGATTTGTGTTTGTTTCAGGAGAGAAGAAACCCAGGGACCTGTGAGTCAGCCAAGGTGTCCTGAACAAGTAGGATCTGTTCTAAGAACAGAAGGAACGAACGCCCGGGCATCCTCTCAGTTACTGATCAGGTAGGAAGGGGGCTAGTGAACACAAGGAAGGCTCCATGGCAAGCTTTCTACTGATGAATTATCCAGTATTCCTAAGAGGGGATGTCATCTTTCATTTCTTAGGAGATGAAGCTTCAGGATCGCTCCACTGATGAGAAGAAACGACTGCTTAAAGGCGGCATTGGTCTTTTGTGGGGGGAGAGCAGAGCTTTTTTATCGGCGGCCGGGGCTGCGGGCCACCAGGCAGAGGGCGGCAGCCGCAGAGGTAGTGGGCCTGGATGTTGGCGGCGATCTTGGCCCCCCCCAAGGCCCCATTTTTGAGCCGCTTCTCCCTGTTGTGCAGCAGGGGTTGGGGCCCTTGACAATGTGGTCCACAGGGCAGGCCTCCTGGTAGAAGCCGCACTAGATGCACTTGGCCTTGTCCCTGTCAGAGTGGGGGGTCCTGCAGGTGACATGGGCCCCGCGGCTTGGCCTCACTGGTGATGGCCTGGTAGGGGCAGACAGCCTGGCAGAGCCGACCGGCGGCGCAGCGCTCCTCTCCTCTCCGCGTGGCTGGCTGGCTGGATGGATGGCGGCTCGGTGCATGTTCCCCACGGAAGCCTGGACTCAGCGGGCCCTTCTCGGGTGGGTAGTTGATGGTGGCAGGTTCTTGGAGCAGGTTGCTCAGGACCCTTCCCAGGCCTCCAAAGAGCTCAGTCCACAGCAGGGTCTGAGCCGCCCTGTCGGTCACCGACTTCATGTCCATCGAGGGCTCCCACAGGTCCAGGAACATGTAGGTGGGATGCCCCCGCACCATGCTGTGATATGAGGAGTGTGCCAGTTGTCTATTGCTGTGTAACAAGTTGCCCCCAAACTTTGTGGAAAGCAGAGAGAGAAGCAAGAGGAAGAAAACCAAATGTCTGGTCTGGTGGCAGGGGCTGCAGCCTAGGAATCTGATGCCTAAGATCCAAACAAGCAACGAGGGAGGTCGGCCACCTGGGACAGCTAAGGGTGGGAGGGGATGATGGCCCCACAGAAGTGCTTTTTAGAACTCTCCAAGTGACTGCATTCCGCTCCCAAGGTTGGGAAGTGCTGTTCCAAAGTGTGACTTGCCAATCTGAGTTTACTTTAGTCTCACCGTGAGGCTGCGGTGGTGGGAAGGTCGCTGTTAACATTGGTTGAGCACCAGCTATGAATCAGGTTCCATGCTAGGAATTTTATATAGATTTCCTTACTCTTAGAGAGGCAGTAAGTTAGTATCATCACTATTTTATAGAGGAAGATACAGCGACTGGATTTATTTACTCTGACTATCTTAAACAAAGCTTGTTTCTTACACCATATCCAACGGTATGAACTAAGGCCCCAAAGAGAAATGGACGATAATGCAGATAAAACAGCTAGTTTGGTAGATTTCTTTTTCTTTTTTGTGAAGATTTTATTTATTTATTTGAGAAAGAGAAAGAGCAGGGAGGAGGGGCAGAAAGAGGGGGAGAAGCAGGCCCTCAACTGAGCAGGGAGCCTGACGCGGGGCTCGATCCCAGGACCCTGGGATCGTGACCTGAGCCATGCTCAACCAATGGAGTCACCCAGACGTCCCTAGTTTGGTCAATTTCAACCTGAGCTCTAAACAGATTGAAAAAGTTGAAGCACTACTGGTGCTATTTCTAAATTGCATACAGTCTGCTGTGCAATTTGGTCCCAAAGAGAAACAGCATGTGCTGGGCTACAGAGAGAAGGGTGTGGGGAAGGGGTTCAACCAGGGCCAGCAGAGACTGGTGCGGGACAAAGGAGGAGGAACGATCTGGTTCCCAAAGCAGGGATTTAAATGTGGAGCTCTCACCCTGCCCCAGGGTGGCAGTGCAGAGGAGCCCAGCTGCACGAAGTGAAGGGCAAGATGGGAGCCGTGGGAACGTGGCTCCTTGGCTCTGGTTAGCTCCTACTGGGTATTGAGTAACTTCGCGTGACAGGAGCAGGGAAGCTGGGGTGACAGATGAGGCCGGGGAGGAAGGTTAGGATATGCAGACTGCAGAGACCAGGGAGGCCAGGAATGACCCTACGGAGCATCACAGCTGCTGTTCTGGGGAGCAAGCAGTCCGTTTCAAGATGGGGAGAACTAGTGCCTGGGGGCTAAGGGTTGCTGTTGTCAGCAGTTACGAGAAGATGTTGTGAAGCAAATATGCTTATGCAAACACACCCCTGTGTACTCATTCAGTCCTCAATACAAACTGAATTTTTTTTTCCTGCAAAGGCAAAAGGCCTACATAAGCGTTTCTGTATTTTATTTACTTGGAGAGGAACACATTAGGATTCCCTCCCTGCAGGAGCTGCGCGCTCCCCTTGGAATGCAGAGCCGGTGGTCGTGCTAGACCTGTGCTGGCTTTCCCTTGTCTGAATGTTTGGTGCCATCGGGCTGTACTTACAGGCAACGGGGTGGCTGTGTCTCTCTTCATGTGGCTTCAAGACAGTGTCCCTTGTGACCATTTCTTTTTCTTTTTTTTTAAAGATTTATTTATTTATTTATTTGATAGAGATCACAGGCAGGCAGAGAGAGAGGTGGAAGCAGGCTCCCCGCCGAGCAGAGAGCCCGATGCGGGGCTCGATCCCAGGACCCCGAGATCATGACCTGAGCCGAAAGTAGAGGCTTTAACCCACTGAGCCACCCAGGCGCCCCGCCTTGTGACCGTTTCTTAATTCTGGCCATTCACAAGGTGGCTTGCGCTACCCTGGGAAATGATGTGAGAAGGATTTCAAAAACCCCTGGTGGCTGAGAATGGTCGAGGTTAGGAGCTGAAGCAAACGGAAGGATGCCATGGTGCCAGGCACCGGATGAACGTAAATGAAGCAAACCCGCCACCAGACCAACCTCACATGTCCTGCGCGGTGCCTCAGAGGCTGTGGAACGGTGGCTCTGGCTTCCCCAACCAGAAACCCAGGAATTGCCTGCGTCCTGAGGCTGCGAGGTGCTCTTCCCAGTCCCCAAGCAAGAGAATGAGAGGTCCCGTCAGAAGTCTGAGCGCGGGGAGAGAGTGGGCTCCTACCTCTCTGGTACTGAGCTTGAGAGTGGAGCGTGCTCTGGCTGCCGGGAGCCCCGCTCGGCTGCATCTCGTCACCCCCCATCGCTGAAGCCATTCCCAAGTACCAGAGGCCGCTTTGGGTGGTCGAAGAGCCTCGCTCTGCAGTCAAGCTGGGGAACAGTCTAGGGGTCAAAGGTGAGGAAATGGGGGAGGATATGTATCAAAGAGACAAAAAGGTTTGGGGTTTTTGTCTTATTTATTTATTTATTTGGTGCTGGTGTCTGAAGCAGTACTGGGACTGTGGAGTCATTACCTGTCAGGGACGGATAACTCTGCCAGTCTGAAAGCTTTTTAATAGGCAGTAGTGAATGCAGCTCTGAATCAGCCACCTCCTGCTTCTCGTCTGTGCACATTGGTATAGGATCTATTTAGGAGAGAGAGCCCACAGGGGGTCATATGGGCCGGGCAGCAGATAGGGTGAATACAGGAAACTGCCGTTTTGTAGGTTAAAAGTTATAAAAAGCCATAGAAAATGGCTCCCATATTGACCATTTATAAAATGGCTCTTCCAAGAGGTTCTAATATTTTCTAGAATTTTGTACCTGGGTCTATGCTAGGCACCGTGGAGGTACCAGAAATGTCAGAATGACCGTTGTCTGTGGGAGTCAGCCTGCTATGACCCATGGGCCAAATCTAGCCCAATGCCTGTTTCTGTAAAGTTTCACTGGACCCTGTCACACCCCTTTGTGTGCTTCCATGAGACCAGAGTTGTGTAGTTGAACAACGACTATACCATCCACGAAGCTTAAATAGTCGACCCCTGTGTCCCACTGTCAACCTCTGTGTCCCACAACGTGAGAGACAATGCTCATTCATAAACACTACCATTTTTCATTGCTAACACCTCTCCTTTTTCCGCTTTCCCTTTCGTCATTCTTCTTTTTCCTCCTCTAAGTGTTTGAATTTCTGGTCTCCCCTTTCCTCAGTCTCCTTCACTGTTCTAGCTTGTTCCTGGTCTTTTATCCCATGTCCCCCATTCCTTCATGCTCTCCTCTGTCCATTTCCCCTCCCTCTCTTCCCCTACTTCTGCTCTATCGTCACCCACACCTACCCACCTCTTACTTCTTCTTCCACTTCTTTCCCTTTTTCTTTTCATCAGTGCCTCCTCCTGAGAACATACTGGGTCTGTTAACTTAGGAGGGGTGGGCTGGTTCCCCATCTCGCCATTCAGAGCAGCCTTCTCTTGTTCCAACACAGTCTTGTGTTGGTTTCCATCTTCAGATCTGCCCAGTCCGTGGAGCAAGTCTGATACTTAACTGGTGGTGAGGAAAGGCAGCATGTCCGAATCAGTGACCATTTAGGTTGGTTGGCTGTCTGCCCTGATTGGTCAGTGTTGAATATTTTGAAAATCATTCCTGCTATGAGATCATCTGCTTTAGCCAGCCAGACAGCTCAAAGTTTAGAAATGCTGTGCAGATACCTTTTCTTAGGAACTCCGTTAGTCCCTGTTTGCCAGCTTAGCCTCTGGAGTTTTAATGCTCTTATTGTTTTTAATAACACTGTGAGGCAGTGTCTAGAATCCAGAAATTAAGTCCATTCAAAATTAGGTTGGGTCTGTGTGCTGGTTGATGCCTTTCTTCCCACAAAGTAATGTGTTTTGAATCTAAGATACTTGTGGTCAAATGCTTCTCAGAAGCATAAACCATTGGTTGTTAAAGACTTTATTATACAATAGCGTAGGGGGAAAAAAGTCAAAACTGAGTGATCTGGAATCATTTTTAAATAATTTTAAGAGATACACCAAGCCTTGTCACACCAAACCTTGTCACACCACTCATCTTCGACGCCAGTGTGACACAGGGTCGCCAACCACCAAGCCAGCCCACAACTGAATTGAGGGGGAAAGTGCCTAGAACACAGCAGCCTCAGACCTCACCTGGCTTTAGGGAATGCTCCATAAAATATATTTCAGGGGCAAAAACTTGTTGCATTTGTCTAGAATTTGAATCTATTCACTCTAGTTACTTTTCATCCCCTTTCAAAAGTTTTTTTTTAAACACTTGTTCTCTTTTCTCAACAGTATGGTGAGGATAGCGACTCTGATTTCTGTATAATACAGTTTTAAAACTTTTGGGCAAACCACTTAATCATTGTATCTAACGGAAAAGTCATAAACTTGATAGGGAAAAAAAGAGAAAGGGATTCAGCCAAACAATATATAATAGATATTTGGGGTTGATCCTGCAGCTTCTATTATTTTTTTTCCCATTAGTCCTCATTTCAGTCTGGGGATCCATTTGTCTCGACAGAATCTGATTCGGAGGGCGGAACATGTGACTCAGATCAGCATGTTTGACTCCTCGGTCATTGTCCCTCCTTGGTCATTGGTTCTGGGTGGATATGTGACTAAGCCGATCCCACTAGTAGGAATTTCAAGACCCCTGCTTGGAATTCTGCTCAGAATCAAAGCTTGTCAGTTCTTCTAAGTGTCCCTTCTTTTCTCCCCTTCTTTTGTGTTCTTGCCAACATTATACACGTCGAGGCCTTGATCTGCCCCATCTCCCTACATTGTTTGCTCCCTTGAATCCATCTTCTTCACTCTTGCTGGACTCATATCCTCAAAGGGACTTTTAAAACTTTACTGGATTCCCTATTAATGGAAAAATAAAGTGAGCATCACCCGGCCTGGCATTCTGTGCAGTCCATTCATTGCAACCGTTCTAGCTCTTTAACCTGGATTGCCTACAGGTTCAACTGAAACACAGGAATGCAATGGCTGTCTTTTTTTTTTTTTAAAGATTTAATTTATTTATTTGACAGAAAGAGAGAGCGCCTTAACACAAGCAGGGGCAGTGGCAGAGGGAGAAGTAGGCTCCCTACTGACCCTGGGATCATAACCTGTGCTGAAGGGAGATGCTTAACCCACTGAGCCACCCAGGTGCCCTAGAATGACTGGCTTTTTGAGGGTGAAAACTTTATGCATGGACTGTGTTCATATTCCCTCCCAGGGGTTTCTCAGAAGGCACTGAAATCTGAGAGTAAGTCTGGGGCTCGACCCACGTTGTGGGCATTTACGCTGGCGAGGACCAGCTGTAACAGCCTCAGAGCTAACAACCCCTGGCCTGGTGAGCACCCCATCCTTAATAAACTCTCCAGAGCAGTGTGTCCTTGCAACATGTGTATCCCTTCGGATGTTAAATAAACTTATTAAAGCAATATGTATCTTGCATGTGGTCAACTCTGAAATGATGGCCATTTTAAACGTTTGTGACTTGAACATAACCAAAACAGATAGCGGTTAATGTCTAATTGTTCTACCTCTTAGAACATGTGTGAGTATATCAAGTATATACTTTCTTGGGACACTCTGTAGTCGGAAGCATCGGAAAAAGTGTCTGTTGACTTATTGTAACCTGGGAATTAGTGCTGCGTTGAGAGAAGAGAGTCTCTATTTGCTTTTTTAATAACAGACACCCTGACCCATGAAGGCCTGTGTGCTCTGAGAGAACGTACTGAGCTTCAGCCTTGCTTTTCTCTTGCTTTCTGTGACAGGCTTCTCCTCCCCAGAAGCCTTTGCCAAGCTTTTATGCATGTTGAGTCCAAACATTCTGAATATGATCTATTTTATGTGAAAAAGGGCTTAAACAACAGCTCGATGTGTACAAGTAGGATGGGATTTTTCAGTCAGTGTTTTAATTTGAATTTCCTGAAGCTTGGACACCTGGTTCGTTCAGTCTCTCAGGTTCCCCTCTCTGGGCTGAAGTGCAGCCCTTGGCTTCCTGCTATATATTAAAGGAATGAATAAAGATTCATTGGAAGCTGTTTGGATAGACTATCTATGGCTCTAGGTATTGTCTATCTCACTGGCTGACTTGGGGGCATACTTAAGTATACAATGGCCCATTGTGGTGATTCCAAGTTCAAAGTAAAAATTAACATTCATGAAAACCATCTTATCTGGCCAATGTTGATGTTAGCTAGAAATCAAGTCGATTTCACTTTTTTTTTTTTTTTAGATTTTATTTATTTATTTGACAGAGAGAGAGATGACAAGTAGGCAGAGAGGCAGGCAGAGAGAGAGGGGGAAGCAGGCTCCCCGCTGAGCAGAGAGCCTGATGCAGGGCTCTATCCCAGGACCCTGAGATCATGACCTGAGCTGAAGGCAGAGGCTTTTACCCACTAAGCCACCCAGGCGCCTTCAATTTAACTTCTAAAAGAAAAACTAGATACAGTTTTTATCTATTCTTTATTTTCATGGAGGAAGGGAGATCAAGTAGTGAATTTGGCTTCTTTAGGATGCAGGGTCAGGGAAAACCAGGCGAGAATGTGTGAAGAAGACAAGAATGGCTTGGGGAGAGAGAATGAAAGATAGATAGTGACTAGATGAAAATGGAACTTAGTCTTCACTGCCTTGCCAAGTCTTACAGGGGCGTCCGCTGACCTGGTATTCCCTATTCTCTCTGAGGATTGCTTAGCCCAGAACCCAGTGACCACACGAGTCAGAAGGTCATCATGTAGTCACGTATTTGTGCTTGAATAACAGAATTTGATTTTTTTAAAGCTGTCCTGACCTGAATCCTTGACTTATTGATGGTGAGACTGTGGAGAAGTATCCCAGAATGTGACCCATCCTCCCAAGAATAGTGAAGAGGATGGATAAAAATCAGAGGAAGTGATTCATTAACCAAGGATTTATAAAGCATATTAGTTCAATAGTAGATAATACATAGAGGAAAATGTCTTCCTTTGAGTCATACATCTTTATCAGTTTTATATCGATATTGATTGCCTTTGCCATATCTAAAATGTTATGATTTTATGGGACTTTTCTTAAAAATGTCTCTTGGTCAAAGATGAAGAAGTTACTGAGTCGAATTTGGGGTACAGTGGTCAGCCCGTGAGAGGGCAAACATGAACTCAGTGGAAAATAGTTTCACAATGAAGAGGCTCTGAAAATGTGAGACTCCTGATATATACTATACCTTTCTTTTCTCTTTATTTCCTTTTTCAGGTGGCAAGTTTTCAAAGGACGGACACACACACACACATACACAAGCTTATCTTCTTTTGATGACTCTAAAGAAATGCTCGTTACTGAGGATAGAGGCAAGAAATCTATCTCTTCTGTGTAACTTGGGGCTCTCTAAAAAAACCCAAGGGGCAGGGCTCTTTCGGAGCCTTACATGGGCTAATGCCTTTCCGGATGCATGCTGGTGGGTAGAGTTTTTCTCCAGGTCATGAAGCATGGCCTAGAGGGACTTTACATTTCCTGATGGTTACATCCAGCTCAGTATGGAATTGGAGTGGAATTGGAATCCGTGTTCTAAGAGAAAAAGCTTTCCACATTGAGCTGGGTTTTCCAACTTCTTGGATCTCTTCTCTGCTTCCAAATCACATTTGCAGTCCTCACTGACCTCAGAGACACTTGTCTTTTTATCTTTTCATCCAGTCCTAAATCATCTTGCTGGATGGAATTTTGCTTTTTGGGGGGAGGGTTGGGGAGGGTCCTTTCCAAATTAAACAAGGAGGAAGAAACAGTCAGGGTGAGATTAACATACCAGTTCCTGTCTTGTTACATAGTTTTGTAAATCACAGTAACCCCTACTTTGAATGACTGGAGGGCAGACCAAGTGAATGAATGATCTGAAATACTGAGAATTATGAAAAGGAGGCAGGTTATCACTAACATGTGTATATAGGGACATGAACTAGTTGCTAAGAAAGTGTCCTGGGCACCCCCAGGTTAAGGGTTTGCTGGTTGCTTTAATGAATTGAGAAATGCCATTTGTATTTAGTGTATTTCTTGTTGGTAAGCAAATACTATTGAAATATTTGGAAACAGCTTATGTTCCTGAGTAGCTTAGACTTCCTCCTATTCACCTTGTTGCCAACAGTAAAGAATATGTTATAAAACCTTTTGCTGGTGTAAACGTTAGACCACTTTGTACCCCACCAATGATGAGCACATCATCGACAGACCAGATTAATCAGACTTTAGCATGAGGTTTGTATTGGGAAGTTGCTCTGACTCCACTGAGGAATGTTTAAGAGAAGGAACGAAGTGGAGTCGAGCCCATTCAACAATGTTTGTGGAGTCTCTCTCTTTCCTGCCTAGTCAGTTCTTGATGTGGTAAACTAGGGTCATCTGAGTAGAGTAGCTGAAAACAAAAATAAACAAACAGCACCAACACATTCGCGGAGCTGCACTGTAGCCATAGACACGTCTTCACTCCTCACATCTCTCAGCCAAAAGGCCAGCAGAGGGTAAAACACAGATCTGAGTTTCACTTCCTCTCCCGTATTCTCCCCTAACTCCGGGGATTAGGGACTAGACAGTAGGAGGTGGAAAGAAGAGAAACAAAATCTGAATAACCACAAAAGCAAATGGCTTTAGGGTGAATTCTAAAGCAGACCACAGGAAAAGGAAATCACTAAATATTTGGGTTTTGTGTGTGTGTGTGTGTGTGTGTGTGTGTGTGAACTTTTATTTGAGTCCCACTTCTCTTTAAAATACCATCTAGTCTCTCTTTGCATGTATTTCTCTGCTCCTAATATCCTCCACATCTTGAATGGGCCTCGTGTTCACCTCTGAACATTATTTTCTTTAGAAGTTTGTGCTTCTTCCTCAACTTAGCTAAAATAGTGACCAATTATGAATTTCTCTATATTCTCTACTCTGGCCTCAAGTTTTCTACCAGCGTTTGGGAAGTCAGTCGTAACTTACAATTTCTGAATCCTGTTTTTTTCTTCTCCAGTTTCTTTTTCTCATAATTCAATATTTGGTCTATTGCTCTAGTCCATTCTTTTTCTCTGTGTGCCCAGTGGCTTTAGTTTTGATTCTTCCTTTCTGAAAAGTCCTCTGGCCCAAAGGCTGTGTTACATTTCTATGAAACCAATGAAGTATGGGAACGGAGGGCAAAGCACCATTCAACATGGGAACGGTTTTGGGGGGAGGACAAGAGACCCTGACTCATCCTCAGTACGTCAACATCTAGCCCAATTACAGAGACTGTCTGGCATGATCAGTTTTCAGCATAAAGTGCGCTAGGATAGGGAAAGTCGGGGAGGTAAGATCTTCCCACCAGCCTCCCTCTACCTCGTCGGTGTTAGTTTTGTGAAAACTGCTTCCCTCCTTCACTGCTCAAGGGCTCTACGGGTTCTGATGGGCACAGCTGTCATTTCTGTTTTGAGAATGCCACACAGGCTCGAGGTCCCCTTAGTAACCTTGGTATCAGAATCAAGGCTATTGCCCCGATGAGTTCCTGTTTTCCTGGGAACTACCTCTGGAGCTGGGAGGCTGCGCTGGTGCCAGTGGGTGAGTTGGTGGGTGCTAGGGCCCCAGTCTCTAACGGCTTTTCTTAGAACCAGGCAAAGCATGTGGCCTAAGTTACCATATGAACAAATACATAAAATAGCTGGAAAAAGATGTGATTAAAACTATTATATAAAACAACATTTGAAAAATAATTGGCAAAGGATGTGTTGAAAATGCATTCCACCGTAATTTGTAGAAGGAAGACACCAAGAAAGTGCCATACTTTGCCACTGGAAAAATGGATTGTTTAAAGAGGAAAATATCCTAGATTTTGAGTCTATCAAGTTCTTTTAAGAAACCCTCTCGGTGGATTTGTAGCCACTGGTATCGGCCGGTGAGCAGGGCAGCTGGTGATCACATCCGCTTTGTAAGCTCAGCTCCAGCCCATTCTCCTAGTAGCTGGCCACCTCCTGAACCCAGTCTCCATCCTCTCCCCAGCCCTTCCTGTGGAACAATTCCAGAGCTTCTGCTGGTTGTCGGTGAGGAGCCCAGGTGCAGGGATCACGACTGGGGGAGCATTAGGGCTGACAAAGACTCCATGATGTGTGGGTTTGAAAACTCAGGAGTCCACTTTGATTTCTACTCATGTTGTTGCTACTGACTGACATTTATTTGCTGTTTTGCATGTGCTGAGAACTTCTTAACTTTATCTGTAGTCCTTCCAACAATCTTGAATGTAAGATTTTTTTCTCTGTTTCCTTGAACTAAACCCATTGGTTAGACAAGTTAGAACACATTTAACGTGGCTCAGCTAGCCAAAGGCAAAGACCCCATGAAGACATCTGACTGTAAACCTGACCCTCTTCCCTGCACGCACGTCTCTGCAAGGATCATAGACTGACCTGCGGTATATAGAAATCCCAGGCGTCGGGAGATGGCTTGTGACAAATTATAGCCTGATTTTATCTACAATTCCATTTGATTATTTAGAGATAAACTCATTTCCCTTTGCAGGCACAAAAGGCCATCTGTGCAGCCCAAACAACATTGTAAGCTCCTATCCAATTTCCTGTCTGCATATCTTTTTAGAATAATTATGGCTCATCTCTCTAGGTTTTTCCATTGATATCTATGTTTGTTGATTTTCCTCCAGATGCATTGGGGGCACATATCCAAATTAAATATCATTTATTTCCTGCCTCTTATTGTTAAGTTTCCTTTGCCCTTTACTCTCTATGGGGTTTGTGTTATATTCCCATTAGTGTCTTACAAATCTGGGGTGCGGGCTGTTAACTACACATCCAGGTCATGAGACAATGAGCGCAAGGCATTGGGTCCTCTCCATTATTTAATCCTGAGCTCCTCAAGGTTAGACCCTGACTATAGCTAATGCTTGGCATCAACCACCAAAGACCATATCTGCCTTTCAACTTGAACACTCAGTTCGCCCTCTTCATCCACACCAGCCCCTCAGGCCATAGGGCGTGATTGTCTCTAGCTCATAAATAGAAGTCAAGGCCAGCCAGATTGCAAGGCTTGCCCAGGCTTATGCAAGGATAGAACCACGAATGGGACTGAAAGCTTTTGTGTCATGGCTGTAAAAGATTAAAACCATTCATGCTCCACATGCATTTTATACAAAAATAATTGACGAGTATTTATTAAATTGCTCTTTATTTGTTGGCATAAAAAACAACTTTCAGGTTTCTATTTTAAGTGAGCTTTGCTCACCTTGGAGAGCTCTGGGCGAAACGCTGACATCAATGAAGTGTCTTTTCAGCCTCGGGTGTTCCACTTTGAGCTCTTTATCTGGTGTTTGGTTCCCACCACCCCATTCCTCTGGTGGATTCAGAGTCTCCCTAGGCTGCTCTTATCCTCTCCCTGCCAACTCCACCTTCTGAGCCTCAGCTTTGTAGCTCTGGCCTCTTGGTGCTCCTCGAATCACAGCCTGGTGATGAGGTCCTTTGCCCTTCGAGTCAAAGGTCCAGCTTTTGCTGGATTCTGAGTCTGGGACATCTAAGCTCAAAGTTCCTTTACCAGAGAGCTTTTCATTCTTAAATTTTTAAGAGATGCAAGCATGTGCTTGAGAGATGAGACTTTGATTTAGAGCCACCCAAAGAGGTAAGCGACTGATGTCATATCTCCTCCTGTGCTGGCTTTAATGAGCACAAAAGAGGAGGGCGATGGCATGAGACTCCGATGGGCCTGGTATGGAAGGGGAGCCCCGAGAGAGTGGATGAGCACATGGGAGCGGCCTGGGAATGTGCATTTCGGAACCAGTGGCAATGAGTGGGTTTCAAAATGCTGCTGACTTCACAAGTGCGCTGACCCCTCCTTGGGCCACTGCTGCTCACACTGATTGCTCCTCTCAAGAATTCTTGGTTTAAAAAAAAATCCACTTAATTATTCATTGCTGGAGAGGGTATAGAGACATAGACGGTAGGTATTAGTGCATCCTTTTGAAAAAAATTGTACTTTTGGCCAAGAGTCATAACAATGTTTATGCCCTTTGAATCCATAATCCTTTTTCTGGGACTCTAGCCTCAGAAAAGAATCCCACATGTAACCTGCAAGCCTGCTCCACGAGTGTGTGTGTGTGTGTGTGTGTGTGTGTGTGTGCATGCAAATGCCCATTTTCTAGTTGGTTGCTTGAGTTTTTAATGCTCATTAGCAGGAAGTTGAGTCTTGACTTTTTGAGGCTTCCCATCACCCCCTTTATTGGTCAACACTAGTAGGTGCTTTATTCAATCCAAAGAGGATCAAAAAAGAAGGGACTTGAACTAGTCCACAGCAGGACCTCCAGGCTCAGTTACTGTTGTTTCCGTTATTAGCATCTGCTCTACTATTGAGAACGGTCCAGGGCATCCATGTCCAGGTCCCTGTGAGGGCCAGCACTTGCCACAGGAGCTCTTTGAAACATAATCACATGCCTCAGGGCTGAGCTTGTTAATATCTCCACATTTTGGCTCAGATGCCTGTGTTATCATGTTCAATCATCCTTCCCAGAACAACAGCATCCTTCCCAGGACAGAGTAGCTGGGTCCAGAGGTGCTTCAACCTCAGCTGCGTGATGAGTCTAAGCATCCACCGTGTTACCTCTGGACCACTAGCCTGAGTCTCCTTTTCCTTATGGCCTTTGCCTCAAAGGTCTCATTGCCTTTCCTGGCCACAGGACCTTGGGAGGTCACACCAGTTCCCCCTCTTGGTTTCTCTGATTTTGAATTATGGGGATTAGGTTTTAGATATTCATTTCTTCTCTGCTAAGGCAGTTACCCAGTGATCTTCTATTGAAAAAAAATATTAACTTCTTTCTCTCTCTCTCTTTTTTTTTTAGAGTGAGAGAGAGTATGGGTTGAGGGGGAGGTGTGAGGGGCAGAAGGAGAGGGAGAGGGAGAGAGAGAGAGAGAGAGAGAGAGAGAGAGAATCCTGACACGAGGCTTGATCTCACGACCCTGAGATCATGACCTGAGCTGAAAGCAGGAGGTGGCTGCTTAACCGACTGAGCCACCCAGGTGCCCCTCAGCTTCTCTATTTTAAAACCAAAAATAAAACACTCATATGTGCATGCAGATATTCACTGCACGACTGTTTATAAAAGTCAAATATGAGAAGAATTGAAGATATAACATTGGGAAATTAGGATATGTCCACTCAGTGAGACAATGTGCAACTACTAAAGTTCTAACTATGAGATTATGAGAAAACATGGGTGTTTCCCTCCTATTTTCAAACTTTCTTTTAATTTATCAAATTGAAAGGAATAAAAGACTCTTAGAATTAACTGTGGACATGAAGCTATTGCCAGCAGGACTTGCTGATGATTTGCTTGGGAAAGCGAGGGACAGAGGACTTTAAGATGGCTTTCAAATGTTTGCCTTAAACAAGAGGGTGCGTATTCGTGTTGTATACTGAGATGGGGAGGCAAAGCTGGGGACGGGGAAGAGCTTTTTCTGTCTATAGCGAATTTGAGATGACTCTTGGACATTCCTAGGGATGCAGGGCAGACAGTGGGATGGAGGGACCTGAGTCAGGGGAGAGGTCACTCTCCCAAGGTGAGATGTTTTACATTTGAACAGCGTCAGTATGTAGATGGTATTTAAAAACACGAGATCAGATGAGCTCAGTTAGGGAGAGGGGAGAGAAGGACAGAATAAGAAGATCTAGACAGTCTCCAGTCATTCCAACATTTGGAGACCAGACAGAGAAAGGGAAACCAGCAAAAAGTCAGAGATGATACAGCCAGTTAGGAGGAGGGAAGGAGAAGTGGCATCATAGAAACTGGGATAGAAGAGGACTTTAAGGAGGGAGTGGTCGACTACATCAAAGGCTACTGAGAAGTCAGTAAGATGAGGACACAGAGGTGACTTTTGAATTGGCAAAGGAGGTTGCTCATGACCTTGAGATCAGCAGATTCAGCGGCATGAAGAGGAGGAAGGCCTGCTGGGGTGGCCTGAGCTAAAACTAAAAGCTGAGGAAGTGAAGCTGGGACTGTAGGTAATTCTTTCAGGAAGTTGCGCTGTGGAAGAGCTAAGGAATGGGATGTGCCTGGAGGGAGATATGACTGCTTGTGGAAATGATCCAGGAGAGTGGGAGAAACTGGTCATGTAGGGAAGAGAGAGGTTAATTATGGGAAGGATGAGAGGATAGTATGCGGAACACTAACAGAGAAATTGGCCTTTAATGAAGTGGGCATGCACAGAGAGTCCTTGGCACAGTACCTGGTACAGATAATAAATGCTCAGCGAGTACTTGCCACAGTTATTACAAGTGTCTGGGTGGAATACCGAGGGGAACAATTACTGGCTGGCCCAACTCATTACTCAAAAGTCGGGCCATGAATGATTGCCTCCACAATTGATACGACCCTGGCCAAAGAGAACACGATGAAAAGGCAGAGTGGGCCATTCTTCTCTCCGACAGCCCTGCTT
Source organism: Nasua narica (assembly GCA_028533885.1). Taxonomy (NCBI): domain Eukaryota; kingdom Metazoa; phylum Chordata; class Mammalia; order Carnivora; family Procyonidae; genus Nasua; species Nasua narica. Next base: position 26,877,328 of record CM052811.1, on the reverse strand, counting down.
GGACAGGGTGGAGCCTGCGTGAGGGGCATTCATGTGTGCTCGAAAAATGGAAAGATCCTAGTGACTGCTGAATAACTGGTATGACTGTCTCTTAACTGAGTCTGTCATTTTCTTTTCACTGGGTTGGGTTTGCCTATTAATAATGCTCTTCAGCGTTCCTGAGAGCAGCAGCTGGGGCCCCAGGGACTGTGAAGAAAACCAAAACCACAATCTCAAAACCTCTCCTATTGCACAATCAAAATGTGAACCACTATAACTGCTGAGACACATAGCCAGAAGTGGTCATTTCACTGGCTCCTGCAGAGAAAACCTTCTAGCCAATCTGTGTAGCAACCAAAGAGACCCCAAGTTGTAGCTGTTATTCCAGCAATTACTGTATTTAAGCCAGGAACTCAGAGCTTTATCTACACGGAATGTTATTGTTGATCATTTGACCTCACTGTTGAGACAGAGTGAGTTGATGTTCGTTGCCAAATAGCTGAGGAAGAGAAAGTCCATGCCTTCATAGCATTGTTAAAAAAAAAAGTTTCTGCAGAAGTTCTACAGAAAACCTTTAGTCACTTTCCTGCTCAATAAAAATTTAGAATTAAAGCAAAAATGTATCAGTCAGGATTCCTAATTGCAAACATCAGAAACTAGCTCTAACAGACTTAAACAGAAAAATAATTTATAAAAAAAATAGTAGAAATGACCCTGACGTCCGTTTGAATGGAATAGATCAATCGTGATATACTCATATGAATGAGTATATCATATACATTTCATATACGATGGAATATACAACAATGAAAAAGGAATGAACCATCAATCCATACAACAATATGAAGGTAGCATATAGACATAATATTGAGTAAAAGAAGCCAAACAATATGTATTTCCATTTACAATAAGTTCAGAACCAGGCAAAACAAAGCCACGGTGTTAGCATCGGTATAGTGGTTATTCTGTGGTGGACGAAGGGCTAATGGGCCCTGAGGGGGGATTTGGGGTGCTGGTTAGACATGTGTGCTCAGTTTGGAAAATTCATTGAGCCATGCACTCTTGATACATATTCTTTTCTCTATGTATGTCTTCATGAAAGTCACACGGAAAGAAATCAACAGAAGGACTATTAGTAGGTCAAAATACCACCAGTAAGTGCTGGAGACATAGGTTTTGGCTGTATGCCTCTCGAATCTGGGACAAAACTTGAATGAGCACATCTTTCTACAGCTTCTGAGCAGGAGATCCTGTCCTTTGCTCTGCAGACCCGTTGCCTGGGACACACACCTATCCCTACCTGACATTTGGTTATATGTGCATTTGTTTATTTCCCCTCTCCTAAACTAGAATGTGAACTTACTGCTGGCACATGGTAGGTACTCAGAAAATATTTATTGAATGAATGTAATTGCCTTGTTCATAACTGAGTAGGGTTCCCCTTCTCATGGATACCTTCTTTTCTTTAGATATGTTATCAGTCAGAGTCCAGTCAAGTCTTGCTGTTCCAGGAACACATTTGCTCTTTCTGGTGATCTCCCATATTTCTTCTCTGATTCATCAGCTTTGACTTTCAAGTTTTGGTCTCATACAGCAATCCGATTTCCTGTCATTCCAAGTTCATGATGGGAGAGTTGTCCTACTTTGACCCCTGTGTACTCACAATGAAAACATGCAATATGACATGAAATTACCATCAGATGCAACTAAGGCAAGTCGTGAAGAAGAGGGTAAACTGAAATGAGCACATATCCATCAGTGGATAGTGATGAGGTGATGCCCCTGACCCCTGACCCGTGACCAAATGAGATTGCACAGACTCCTTCCGTGCTTGTTTCACTTTCAGCTCATCGACACCCCATCATTCATTTGTAGACCAGACTGGGGAATCCAACAGTGTGATCTTGCCCTTCCAATGCACTTTCTGTTTTTTAGGAGGTTTTAAGAAAGAACCAACTGACTCTTCAGATGGAAAATCTCAGGGGGTGCTGTGCATATCCTACCAACTTTGAGCCTCACCTTGCCTTTACCCCTAAACAAGGCACGTGTCCTCCCTGACCCATGTTAGCCCCTCAAAGCCTGCCCAGGGCAGCAGTGTGCGGTGGCACCTGGGGAGACCAGGACTTTAGGTCTGAAGATGGAAGCCCTTGTCTTATCTTGGGGGAGGGCAAAGTAAAGAGAGTGGGTTGCACCTCATCATTTTACTTAGAATTCTCACACTTCTACTAAAGCTACCATGATTCTACCCAACAACAGAAGGTCAGAGAATTAATTCGTGTGACCATGTGTAAAATTTTGTCCTACATTTCTGTATTTCATTCCTGAATCAGGGTAAATGGTTTGGGAAGCGTGGCAGGTGCTTAACTGACTAACTAACCAGGCATCCCTCTCTTTCTTTCTTTCTTTCTTTTTTTTTTTTTTAAGATTTTTTTTTTTTTTAATTTATTTGACAGAGATAGAGAGAGAGAGCTCAAGCAGGGGGAGCGGCAGACAGAGGGAGAGGGAGAAGCAGATTCCTCACTGAGCAGGGAGCCCAACGTGGGACTCAATTCCAGAACCCTGAGATCACGACCTGAGCTGAAGGCAGATGCTTAACCAACAGAGCCACGCAGGCGCTCTCGCCACCTTTCTAATTCAGACCCTCATCATTTCCTACCCCTTCTGGCCTTCTTAAGAAGCAGTCAAACACAGAGATTCAGATGCAGGTAAGCATACGGCCTCTAGTGCTTATTAACTGCATGATTTCGGGCAAGTTGCTTAATTTCCTCATCTATAAATTGCGATAATACCTCTTGCTATGAGAATTCAATCAGATTATGTATATAAAGTGGCACCAGCAAAGTACTCAATAGCAGTGGTGATTATTACCATTTGTTCTCTGATTACTCCAATGCATTTTACTCGCCACTGCTGGATTTACCTTCAACAGGGCAGCTCCCATGATGCTTAATGAATTCCCAGTGCCCCCACCCAGGAGCTAAGTAACACCTAACATTCCCATACTGGCGTTCCAGATTTTCCCTAAAGTACTTGTCTACCCTTCTGACTCTTACTCCCTTCTATTTACCCCCTGTTCCCGTCAGAGGGACCCTGGCACTCTTCCAACACCCTCTCCACATTACCGCCTGCGTGTGTTGGCTTAATTCCGTGACTATTGTTTGATTCACCTTCCCTGTTCTTTTTTTTTTTTTTTAAAGATTTTATTTATTTATTTATTAGGAAAGAGAGAGAGTGAGAGAGAACATGAGAAAGGAGAAGGTCAGAGTGAGAAGCAGACTCCCCATGGAGCCGGGAGCCCAATGCGGGACTCGATCCCGAGACTCCGGGATCATGACCTGAGCCGAAGGCAGTTGCCTAACCAACTGCGCCACCCAGGCGCCCCACCTTCCCTGTTCTTAAAGGTAAGTCAGATAGTTTCTCTCTGGTAACAGGACGTCTTTTTCTCACCTTCTAAAGCCTCAGCCCATGACCACACCTCCCTCCAGGATGGCTCACTGTCTTCCTGGTTTAAGCTGCCTGTGTATTCATCTTACCTCTGTAGCAGGAGGAACCTCCATTCCCCCGAACTCACGTCTCCGTGTGTCAGGACGAACACGGACATTCAAGTGTTCGTTTTCCTCTTCGGTTAACGAGATGCAAAAAGAGCAATTTGAGCAAATTCTCCACTTACTCAGTTGGCTAGATCATCAAGATAGAGATCTTGCTCAAATAAAAGCTCAAACTGGAAAAATCACAAATCTTTTTCCGTGGCTACTTCCTTCAGAATCCGTGCTAGTTTCTTAAAGCTCTACTTAGGAGTAGCAGCACTTTCCACAGACACTGGCCACAGACTGGAGGGTGTGAGAGGAAAATTATGAACGATGCCAGAAAGTGTTGCTTTAAAAATAATGAAGTTCAATTCCGTTTTGAAAAGTTTTAACTTAACTCCCTTTCCCCTCAGAGCCCTACCTCACTTCATACTGTTTTTTTGACTTGATTCGTGTGTTTTGAAAAATCTTTTTAAAAAATTTAAACAAATCAATAAGATATTGCTTATTTTAAGATAAATGCACATTTGGGAAATATTTTATGCGTGAGGCTGGGCCATTCAGGCTGAAAAGAATCATAAAGGCTTAAAATGTTTGTGTGCATCATCCAGTTTGTATGATTTTAGGATTCTGCTTTAAAATATGGCACACACTGCACTGTTGACCTTTGGTTTCATAAATGGTACTCAAATGTCAGCTTTGTTTGATGGGCTTATCTGGCTATAAAATACCTCTTTTATTATTGTTTTAAAATATATTTATCTCATTTGTTTTTGCCTTGGCTTATGAATATATTTGTATTAGCTTTCTTCTTTCTCTTTTTGTAAATTAATTGTCTTGGGAAAAATTTCAAACATATATGAAAGTAGAGTGAATAGTGCAATGAACCTTAAAGATCAATTACTCACATTCTAGAATTGTATCTTCCCACTTTTGCTTCATGTCTACCTTTTCCCCTCCTCCTCCCTTTTTTTAGGCTGAAGTATATTAAAGCACATCTCCTAATTGGGTGATCTCACCTATGTATTTAAGTGTGCATTACAAAAAATATGGGTATTTTCTTGTATAACCATCATACCATTATCACACCTATCAAAACCAATAACAGTATATCGGTATCATTACAGTGCATCATCCAAATGGAAATTTCCCTTGTCTTTCTAGTGGCGCATTGCAGTTGCTTTGCTCAAATCAGGGTGTGTGGCAAGGGCCACACATGTTATTGAGTGTTCGCGGCTAGAGTTTTAGGGTTTGGTGAAGGAGAGCATGTGAAGAGGGTGAAAGGCAAGAGAGCATTGGGAGCTGGAAGGGAGGCTCTGGAGAAGTGCCACTGAATAATGCGTCTTCAAGACTGGAATTGTTTTGCCGCTCGACAGTACTTCCTTATACGTAACTTCCGGTATAGACGGAAATTTGGGGCACCCCGGGGTGTGTTCCATTTGTACGCATGGCTTCCCGAAGAACTGTTCCACCTCCTCCATCCCTTCTTATCTCAGTAAATTACACACAGTACCCCTCCCGGGCAGAAAAGAAATCCAGACACTTCCAGAGTAGCCACTGTTACAGCTTTTGCTGGAAAGGCGTCACAAATTTAGCTGTCCTTGTTTTCAGAGGCGTAATATGTAATCTCAGTCCCTTTACCTACTACTCCATTTTTGGCAAACTAGACATTGTGTTCAGTAGTTCTGAACTTCCTCTGTGCTGATGGTAATGATTTCTGGATCTGCTAACCATACCAGAATATACGTCAGCAACTCTGTTGTTAATAATTTTGTCTGTAAAAACCAATCTAAAGCAATCTTGAAGTATTGTGCAACCCACCTGTTCGTTAATAGTTTACCATCTGTGGATCCTAGTGCAAAAATGGGTCTAATTCAAAGGATTCGCTTCAAATATATTTTCTTTGGCTTTGGAGATAAAATGAATTGGCAATGAACAGTGGTGGGCAGCTTCCTTCAATGCACAGTGGGAGTCAGGGAAGAATCCCCCAACTCCTTCCTACAGCTCTTCCCAGCAGACTTCAAACACATCCAAAAGGGAGCCCTCCAGGCTCCTAATCACCAACCCAGTGGGATCCCAAGTGGCTGGGAATTTCATAAAACAAAAATTCCCCAGGGAGTTTCAACAGAGGTGCTCAGGAAGCCAAAACCCCATTAGCTCTTTGGCCCAACACAAAAGCCCAGCTGCAGACTAGCTTCCCACACTCTGGGCTCCCAGTCACTCTCTTCAGCTGCTTATTGTTCACCTCAGGGTCAACTCCTGCCCATGAAGGGTAACTCCTGGAAATCTTGCAAGAGTGTTGTAGATGGAGGTGAATGTGAGGAGAAAACATCACCACACCCACCACCATCATCATGCCATACATTTCTTTAGCACTCTGTGGTTGCAAATTCTGGTCATAAACATGGTACTCTTTATCCTCATAGTGACCCTGTAAGGTAGGGCATCTAAGGTGTCTTTCATCCTGCTTTCTATGTAAACAGATCAAGTCTCACTGAGGCTAAAGGCCTTATCCATGTTCTGCACTTGGCAGAGCTAGAACCAGTGTGCCAGTCTTTGCCTTCTACTCCAGTGCCTTGTCCTCTTCTCCACATGGCCTCAGCAGAGGCTTAACCCTGCAGATAATCTTTGGCTGACTTTCCTAACTAATGGACCCAGCTTGCTTGTGTGGAAGAGGGGTATTCTTGTCTTTGGGATCTGGGTGGACCTGGGTTGGCCCAGAACAGAAATCTCTTCCTCAAATGACATAGTCCTTTTACATTATCCCATAAAATTTTGTCATTTTCTTTGAGCACAGTGACATGAAAAATGTTGCAGACCACTGTATCAAAGGAAAGTTTAAATGTTCCCTCTTTCTACTGAACTTAATATCTGAAAGCCAGTTGATATGCCCTTGTCCTGAAAAGTCAGGTCCATCAATCATAAATAAAAAATAAAATTTAATTTACTATTTTCCAGTGAATTTTAAAAGTTGACAACGTTTTCCCCAATAAGCCTCTTATAACTTGCATTGTGAGTTGAAGCACTATTTGAATACTTCCTTTTAAAAGCTTTATGGTCGGTTGCCATGGAAGAACTTCTTGTTCCTTTTCCTTGTCTCCTCCAACAGAATAATCAATCTCCATCTCTCCCATCCTCTGGTATATTGAGGACAGGTTCCCTGACATATAGTCTACTTTGTGTATTTAGTTCTGAAACAAAATGAGGCAGTCCCATTGCATGGAGTAATTTCTTTGTTTAAACTTCAAATTGGATTAGCTCATGTCATTACTCTCACGTGGGGTATTATGAAAAACTTTCTTCTCTCCAAGGGCTTTGTTTTTATTAAGTTTTCAATTCTGCTACTCTTGATTCAGGTCCAAAAGCCAATTAATGGAAACATGACCTCAGGCAAAATCAAGATGTTCTTTTTAAATACATATTGATTCCTTCTATCTTCTATTCTAGCCTTTTCCTTTAACATGCCATTCTAGCATACCCTGGGAACCTACACCCAGGGCCTTACATATTTTCTATCTTGCCTCGGTTAACTCTATTATTGAGAAGGTCAATCCACACTAAAGTATGTGAATATTAGTTCATACCAGTACTTGGTTTACTATTTACAGAGTCATTTCTCATGTGTACACAAGATTGTGAGTGTAAGGGTGTATATTAGCAGAGAAGTATTTTTGTGTCTTTCTGTCCCAGAACAGCATCTGGGTTATCCTTTTGCATGAGAAACCATTCAATGATGCATGGGAAGAACATTTTATTGATTGTTAACCTTTTCATATAAGTAACAGAAAACTGCCCCAACTAGCTTAAACACAAAGACAATTTATTTTCTCATGTAACTGAAAAGTCTATGGATATACTTGAGTCATGGCTGGGTCCAAAGCCTCAGACAATGTCATAGGAACCCTGTTTCTCTCCAAGTCTTGGCTCTGCTTTCTCCTCTTTTCACATAGACTCTCCATTCCTTGTGGACCTGTGGCTGCCAACAACTTCAGCTTATATCCTCATGGCTACAAGTCCAGAATTAAAGAGTTGGAATCTTATCCATTTGCTTGGAGACTAGTCTAATTAATTCTGATTGGCTTTATTTGTTTCCTGTCTACATCTTTGAGCTAATCCTTTGACCAATGAGAGGGCATTTCTGAATGGCCAGGTCTAGGTCACATGTCCACCCCAAGGTCCCAGATTGATTGCATACAGACTAAAACTCAAGTAAGGATGGTTCCCTAAAGCACAGTCAGGGTGCTGCAAAGGTCCAAAACACTGTGTACTGCACAATTGTGCAATGCAATTGGTAATGAAAACACTTAGATGGTTAGTCTAAGAAGATCTCTGTCAAGTGGGGATAATGATATCATGTCTCCCTTATTAGTTTGAATGAGGACTGAGTAAGGTCTCAGATGCAAAGAGCTTCGCACGATACTCAATAAACAATAACTGCTGGGAAATAGACGTTAATAACTCTGATGCCACCATTTTAAGTTGTAAGGGGCCGTTTTGGATAGAAAATGCCTGGAATTCTGGGAAAAACTACTTAAGTGGTCCCTGTTGAGATTTGTAGTTTTGAGGCAAATATTGACCTGTTGGAGGACATTTTTTTTTTTTTGGAGGACATTTTGATTTGGGGTTTAGATGCTGCTGTTATATGTTGTCAGACTGTGCTCTTCCCTCCCTACCCTCATATTTATTTGCTGATGTAAGTTTACATAAGAAGAAAGGATTCTCCTGTAGGAAGAAGGATTTGCATTTCAGATTTGGTGAACTATCTGATGATCAGAGTTGGCCCTAAGTGAGGCCATATGGCAGGGAAGGACTACTGATGAAGAGGGAAGGAGAGTGTAGACTGGTGGTTCCCAACTCAACACCAGGAGCCACCAGCCCAATGCAATTTTTTTGCGTCTTAGAGACAATGTGTGTGTGTGTGTGTGTGTGTGTGTGTGTGTGTGTGTGTGTGTGTGTATTAAAAGAGCCTAACATCAGGAGCCAGAGTACTCCAGACTTAGATCTATTCTGAGAACCTGGGACCTAGCCTGATAGAAAGAAGAACAATCTTCCCTTATATCTCAAGGAAATAGCAACAAGATGGGCCTGGAGTTGGCAGAAATGAGGGATACAGGCAGCCCCTGTTTTGACATGTCCTAGAGGAGGCAGCTCTATCTCCATGTTCATGTTACTCTTCTGCCTTTTAGCAATGCAGTCAGATTTAGCATTTCTTTAAAAGGGGAGCACATCTGACCTTTCAAAGCACCCAAATACATATTTGGGGGTCATTACCTAATGACATTTAATAGACATAGGACGAAAGTCTTTTACGAGTCCCTAACTGCAGCGATGAAATAGTAATAATTCCTCTCAGTTATGAAAGGAGGCTCAAGGACCGGTGACAGTAATTAACATTCCAGGTGCTTGTGCTGGCACCATTACTGGTAAGTAAATTTCAGCCATTCAGACATCTGCTAATTAGAAGAGAATGACTTCCAACTTTCCATTGCTTCTTTGACCTGTTTGTGCCACATAAATGAAATGTTGGGAAGGAATAAAAGCTGAAATCCTTATCCTAGAACAATATTTAGAAACCTCCGGGAAGAACAGAAATTTAAAAAAAAAAAAGACAAGCTTGGTGCTGGTCCAAGAAACTTCCTCTTGGAAATACATGACAATAAGTCAGAGGTTCTCCACTGCCCTTTATTTCCAGAGAGCTAGATAAGAGATGGCCAGGAATTAAGTGGACAAGAGAATGAGGCTGAATCTTGGCCTTTATCCCCTCACCAGTGTCACCCTAACCACTACCCCATAAGCTTTCTCACACTTTGCAAGCCAGGAGGTTGGAGGAGAGATGGAAGCCAAGGGCAGAAGATTATGGGAGAAGACAGGCAAATATTCTGAATCAGTGGTTCTCAAATTTGGCTGCCCATTGGAGGCACATACAGAGCCTTAAACATACTGATGCCTGAGTCCTATCCCCCCAAATTCTGATTTCAATGGTGTTTGGCATGGTCTAGGCATCAGGATTTTATAAAACTTCTTGGGAGATGCAACCACGGTTGAGATCATTGTCTTAAGTTTTTTGCATCTAATTCAGAAGAAAGAAAGGGGAAATGAATTTGTGGTCACATTTTATTCGGCAGGACTCCTTAGTAGTCATGTTTTTTAATCCTGGCTGAATATCAGAACAATCCAGGGAGCTTTTAAAACATCCCATGCTAGGGCCCCACTGTAGTGGAATTAACCCAGGATCCCTGAGAGTGGCATATGAGCAGTGGTGTTTTTAAACATTGATTCTCTTTTGAGGCCAGGTTGAGAACTACTGCTAACGCATGCTTCTCAAACTTCTAGTGTACACAGGAATCACGTGGTAAAACTGCTAAAAAGATATTTTCTTGCATCATATCCACTGAGTGTGGGCCTGAGACTCTTATTTTTAACAGACCCCACAGATCATTTTGATGAAGGTGATCATTAAGATAACTCCTGTCTGCCATTCTGATTGCTTTCTTGTCCTGACCAAGATGTGCTTTGCTCAATGTAAATGCAACTCTGCCATCTGGTCACCAATGGTCCCTGATTGAAAGGTCAGGGAGGAGAGGTAGTACCATATTCCTCGGGGGCATTTGAAATATCTAGGCTTCTCTTCTAATGATCACTTTGGGAGATACAACAGACATAGAGTGAATGAGAGCTGAGGAGGCCAAACAGCCAGTCCTGCAAAAGAATTATCCTGCTGAGAATAATACTGCTCCCACTGAGAGACACTGGCAGGTGGAAAAGCGTGGTCTGTGTGTGATCTGAAATATCAAGGTATGGCATTAGTACCAGGCAGACATCAAATTCAGTAGCATGAGATTTGAGGGAAGGTCTGGAAGTTCAGAAAACCAAGATATATACTAAAGCTTCTTTTCCTGCTCTCTCCATTTCTCTTGCCCTTGCCTCTCCAAGGAAACAAACCTAACTCCCCCACCCTCTCCACTCCCTCACCCTGGTCCCAGTTTCCATTAGGGACTCATAGATGGACCCAACAGTTCCATTTTTTTTTTGGTGAAATCAACACAAGCCATCCTTCCACTGGCTCCCAGACTCTGTCACTCTTAGTGAGGTGACCTCGGGAGAGTCACTTTATCAAACAGAACCTAGAGTCCCCTCTATAAAATTGGCAGGTTGAGCTGGGTGGTTTCTACAGCCCCTTTTATTGCTGACATTCTGTTTCTACTCCAGGTTAGGAATTCTTAGTAGAGAACCGTTCCAAAATACTGTTTTCTTATTTGTTTAGTTGATGCCTGAAAATACCTTTCCTGGAGCCAAGCTTTCAGAACGCAGTGGGAGATCAGACTTAAACCAAATCATCCTGAAAAGAGTACGTTAATGTGAATTCCTTCTCACAACCTAGTAATTATCCCGTGGACCTTGCTTAAGAGCTGAGTGTGATTCAGTGACATATATTCACATTTTTTTTTCATTAAGCAGCATTAGTTATGTACTCTTTGTTCTAGATCAAGGGTTCTATTGACATTTTGGGGCCCGAGAACTTTTTATTGTGGGAGAGTGTCCTAGAGGATGTTTAGCAGCATCCCTGGCCTCTACTCACTAGGTGTTAGTAGTACCACTCGCCCAGTTATGAAAACCAAAAATGTCTCCAGACATTGCAAAACAACCCCTCCCAGTTGAGAAGTGCTGGCCTACGTGTTGGGGTTCCCATGGATAAGATCCACTCACTGCTCTCCAGTATCTCGCAGTCCAGAAGTGAGAGAGACTCATCAGGCAGTTAGTAATGTTATCTCATGGGCGTTCCGTGATGGAGGCATGCAGCGTATTTAGGGTGGAGAAAGGGTCCCCAGCCTGGGAACCATCTCCTAGGCTGAGTCCTCACTGACACATAGAAGTTGGCCAAGTGAAGCGGAGAGGCGGCTCTGGAGCACAGGTGACAGTTAGAAACAAAGTCAGAGAAACAACTTGGCGTCAGTGAGAGACATCTTGCTCATCCGCAGGGCGGTGGGCAGGTAACAGGTAGCACTGAAGAGGCAGGCAGGGCTCTGCAGGCCTTCCCTGATGTTCTTTTCTAGGAAACAGGGCAGAAGGAAGCCTGAGGCAGGGGAGAAGCATGGTCAGATTTGCATTGCCAATAGGTCTATGGCAGCACTGTGAGAGGAGGGGATTGTAGCAGACAAATTTGGAGGCTGTTGGAGTAGGTAATCAAGAAAGAGAAGAGGGGGGCCAGAGCCCAGGGGTGGGGGGAAGCTGGGGAGGGGGTAGAGAAGAGGGAGGAGCAGAGCCCTGAGGAGCCACCCTCCTGGGAACAGCAATTAACCTGTTTTTGTAACTAACCTAATTAGCCAGCCAAGCTTTGGACCAGTGTCTAATATGTCTAGAAAGACCAGCCTTCCTCAGTTTCCAGGCCTACAGCATGAGTGGTGTTTTGTGGATAGCAAGCTGTTCTCTGTCAGAGAGCACACCTTTACATTTCCACATGCTCCTTGGCACATCCAAACGGTAGCAGGCCACCCTGGAGAATTTCTGGAACCAGGACACTTCAACGATAACCGGCTGCCATACTTTCAGCCCAATGGAAGTTGAGAGATAGATGGATGTTTAAAGAGGATCATGGGAGGAAAACAAGGGGCAGGTGACACATGCTGGAAGGACAGGCGGTTTGACATGAAGGTGTGAAAGCTAGTTGGGCGGCAGAGTGTTTTTCCAGAGCCCCTGAAATCTTTCCATGATGGTAACTAGATTGTGCCACAAGTTACTTTCAAGTCCAAGGCAGCACAAACTTTTCCTCAGCTTGAGTAACGTTCCTAAGAGAGAAGCAGGAATGACGAAAGAAGTTATGGAAGTCCAGGTGGACCAAGCCAAACCTCGGGATCTGGCAGACAGGAAGGTATTCTGACATGCAGGGCTGACCTGAGGCAAACCCAAGAATTAGACAAGCTGTCTCTCTTTCCTCTGTTCTCACGCCATCCCCTGGCTTCTCGGGGCTCCTCACTAAGGCTGTTACGTTGGACCATGCCACATGACACTCTGCTTCTGGACCTTTCCTTCAGTCTTCCACCCCATGCAAACTCAGCTCCTCTGTGACTGAGGCTAATGAGCCCTGCTCTCTGATTATGAGGAGCGTGGTTTACGAGATAGTAAGTAACGCAGAGGTCCTCTGCATTCTTTGGCTGAAAGGCTTTCTTCTGCTTGGCGAATGCCTACCATCTGTGTAAGGGGGCCGATTTCCTGTCGCAACATTGGGTAGTAAGGAGAAGGTGGATGGGATTTGACCTGGTCACACTTTAGCCAGTGACGGCCGAGAGGCAAGCTCACTTTCTCATCAGATGTCTTCAGATAGTTGGTTCTGGCACATGGAATCCACTTTAACTATCTGTGCCTTGATTTAAAACAATAGGAGGAGTGTTCAGTGAATGCTTTTGACTCTCCCACATCCTCTTTGTGCCTACAAGAGAATACTCTAGGTTCAAATACTCTAGGTTCAAAACTCTGGATAATAGGAAACCTATTTACCTTTCACCTCATCCCTGCAGCCAAGTTTTAGTATAACTAGCTCAGAGGTGATGGCCTGACATTAAGGTTAAGGGAGAGGTGAACTTCTACCCGAAGAGCGCGTGCACACACACACACACATACACACACACACACACTTCAGTGCACTATACCCTTTCCCCTCGTCTGCTCCGTTTTCTACACCAATCTGAATGTTTGGGCCTCAGCCCCCTCATGAGTTGCACGACCACCTGACTTGGCCAGAGTCACAGCTAGAGTTTCTCTTTTACTCACAGTGTTCTTCAGAGACAGACCTCTTAGGAAAACACAGGATGTTTTGTTTTATTTTGTTTTGTTTTTCCATCAAGGGCCACTTCTAAGAAAGGGCTAGTCTTCAGAGCAAGTGTTTCACTTGCTTCACTGCCAATAAAATGGGGTAGGAGCGAGCAGCATTTGGGAGCCTCTTCTTGGTCCTATTAACTTTATTAGAAAAGGCCATCTTCATTTTCAGCCTTACTGAAATATTTATTTGTTTGGCTTCCCCTCCAGAATGATTGTTCTGGTCTGCCCACCATCTTCTGAGAAGAGTTCCCCAAAGCAAACAAAGTTGGAGCGGCCCCCAACTCCAGTCCCTGGTCTTAGCCTCTGCTCCCCACACTGGACTGCTCCAGGGTCTGGTCTGCCCTTCAGACAATGAGCCTCCAATACCACCATAGGCATGTGTGTCCTGGGGCCTTCTTACCCTTGCTGGAGTTCATACGATATAAAGCATGGCTGGATTTATTGCTTGCATTTGGCTTGCTCAGTGCAATCACTCTCTGCCAAGGGAAATATCAGCAGGGGAGGGAGACTAGTAAGAAAACCAAAGAAGCCTAACTTTACTCCTTACTAAACCTGAAAGCAAAACTGCCATCTGTGTCCACATATCCACCTCCAGGAGGCTCGGAAGCCAAGTCCCTTGACTTTAAGTTGGAAATTCCATATGCTTGGCAGAGATTCCTATAGCTGCCTTTGTAAGAAGTGCTCTGAAACCTTGCAGAATTTGAAGTTACCCTTTGAATAACCTATGCACTGCCTCCAACTCTCAGTGTTCTAGGAGGAATTCATTGTAATTAATTCCCCATTCCCTTTTTTCTTCCTGCAAACCTCTCTGTGTGGCTGGCTCAGGTCCACTCACTGATATCCCCTGCAGCTGAGGCTCTTCTGCCCCAAGCTTTCTTTCCTGGGGCCAGCTGCTATCACTGAAGCTTTCTGTCAGCTTTCCTCCCGCTCCTGAACTTTGCTTCACTTGGCTTGGTTTTCTTAATACGCTTTTATCTGAGATGGAATGCGAGAACTGGGAGGATAAAAACTGTTCTCCCAAAGCTGTGCCCACTCCTGAAAAAGGAACTGGAAAACTGGCCGATTAGCTGAGTTCCTTAGGCCTAAAAACAACTTTTATCCCCAAATAATGAAAAACTGAGAGTAATATACGACTCCAAGGGGACCGAATTAAACAAATAGTTATCCCACTTGCCATTCTCATCTTGCTCATAATGACAAAGAAGGACTCTTCCCTTGGGTTCACTGCCTAAATTCCTTCACGTGGAACTTTTTTGCAGAATATGGGTGCGGGAAGGGGCTAAGGAAGCCAAAGGGAAGGCCCCAGGCATCCCTGCAATAAAACACAAGAGGTTCCATGAAGAAGACAATGTGCTCTTTTCTTCCTGATAAGGATCCTATAACATCTTGTCACATAAACAAAAAGATGCCACCAATCCTCTATCCATAAAACTTCTGCCATTTCTGGAGAGCCAGATACTTGCTTCCTCAGGAAAGGGCAGAAGCGTATCGTCTACTGCATAAAGGGGCCACACTTCTTCCCTTTGGCAGATACCTTAACTCTGCTTAGATCTCTGAGCGGCCACATTCCCGTGAACTCTTCCGTCTGCTCTGGTGTCCGTGGCTTCCTTTTGGTAGGAATGTTAAAAACTCTGCTGCTCTTTTGGGGGCATCACCACTCAGGAGCTGAGGGGTGTGGTAGTGTTTTTCTTCTCTCTACTCACTCACCACAGTAAATGCTCCCTTCCTCCGGGAGTCAGCCTTCTTCCCTTGTGGGCAGATGGATGGATTAATGTTTGTAGCTCTGCTACCCACTTAATAGAGTGTGTTGCCCTTAGGAAGTCTTCAGTGAATGACTCCAAATGGAATTCAGTAAATGACCACTTTTGGTCCCTGAACGGCCAACACAAAAAGATAGAGACATAGCATGATTTATTCTTATTTGTCATCACCTCCATTTTAGTTCCCTCTCAGTTCCTTGCTAATGTTCCCAAGTGTCTAGGACTCCCAGATAGTTTCCTGTTGGGTCTTTCTCTCCTCTCTCACTCCACAATAAATCACCAGAGAACTTCTTCCTACAAGAACTGATGTGTTAATCTCTGATGATGGTTTGATTCTATAAAAGCAGTGCATTTTGTCTGATGCCTGACTATGAAGACAGAACTAGCGGGGAGAGTTTAGGGATCACCAGGGGGAAGGAACCAAGGAAGTTACTTTTGATCAATTGTCATCATCACCAATGATATCAGTATTCTTTCTTGGAAGCTTATCTCCTTGGAGTACATACAACTGGTTGACTCAGTAGTCTCTGATAACTGAAGATAAGTATTCCAGTGACTCTGTCTAGATAAACTTGCCCAAACACTTGCTCCCAATAGCAACAGCAAAAAAGCAAAAACAAAACAAAACAGGGGCACCTGGGTGGCTCAGAGGTTAAAGGCCTCTGCTTTCGGCTCAGGTCATGATCTCAGGGTCCTGGGATCGAGCCCCGCATCGGGCTCTCTGCTCAGGGGGGAGCCTGCTTCCCCCTCTCTCTCTGCCTGCCTCTCTGCCTACTTGTGATCTCTCTCTCTCTCTGTCAAATGAATGAATACAATCTTTAAAACAAAACTAAACAAAACAAAAACAAAAAAACAAAAAAGTCCAACCAGTATGTTGAAGAAATTTATTAGATGTTAGCAGATTTTTAAAAAAATTTTATTTATTTTTTTGTCAGAGAGAGAGAGAGGAAGAGAGTGAAGATAAGCAAAGAGAACAGCAGGCAGAGGCAGAAGCAGGCTCCCCACTGAGCAAGGAGCCCGATGCGGGACTCGATCCCAGGACCCTGGGATCATGACCTGAGTCGAAGGCAGACGCCCAACCGACTAAGCCACCCAGGCGTCTCTGTTAGCAGATTTTTAAAATAGTTTCTTAAAATTTATTTAAAAGGGGTGGGGGCAGAGGGAGAGAGAGACTCTCAAGCAGACTCTGTGCTGAGTGTGGAGCCCTGCTCGGGGCTTGATCTCATAACCTTGAGATCATGACCTGAACCTAAATCAAGAGTCAGATGGCGCCTGAGCCACCCAGGCACCCCCAGATGTTAGCAGCTTTGAAGGAAATTGCATAGTCCATGATGAGCCAGTCAGGAGCAAACCAAGATCCAGGAGTCCAGAACTTGGTACAGGTTCTGCGGGGATCACTCCCTCTTCCTGGGAATGCAGTTTTCACTTGGCTTCAGGGAACATACTTCTCAGTCTTCTTTTTTTCCCCCTCCTTTTCCCCCTCATGTCTCTGTGAGAAATGCCATCATCTTAACAAGCTCTATTTGTTTCCTAGGGTTGCCATAACAAATTACCACAACTTAAATCAGCAAAAATTCTGGGAGACCAGAAATCCAAAATCAAGGTACCAGCAGGGTTGGTTCCTTTTGGAGGCTCTGAGGTAGAATCCATCTCATACCTCTCTCCTAGCTTCTGGTGGCTGCTGGCAATCCTTGGTGACCCTTGGCTTGGGGCTGCATAACTCCAATCTAGCCTTTTTGTGAGTTTAGGGATGGGCCTTGCACCTTTTCATTGTTGGAATGCACTCTCTTTTAAAGGTTAAATCTAGGCAGCAGGCACCATGACATCCTGCTCTGGGTCCTGCGTACCTCCAGCAAAGTCCTTGGACTGCCCTCAATAAATGAACACTGATTGATAAGATAAATGCTGGTTGGCTCTGTCTAGGTGATGCAGTTCAGCCATGTCAGGTTCACACTTGACCTGGCAGCACCCCCTCGAAGCCAAAGCCAAAGCCAAAGCCAAAGGCAACGGATACCATTAGCATTCAGAGGTGTGCTGGTGCCAGCTTGTAGAGTCCATTGTGCACATCTCTTCTAAACTCTGCATTCAGTGACATCACATTAAGAACTTGAAAGCAGCTGTGGCAGGAGTATTTTCAATATGGAAATTGACAAACTACAAATTAGGGCTTTCTCCCCTTCCCAGGAGCCTGTTGTGAAGCATTAAGCAGCACATCACTGTTAGGTTGCTAAGTCCAATGGTCACTTCTCAGTGCTCATTATATCGAATTTCTGGCACATGATGGCATCATTGATTACTCTCTCTTTTTGGGAGCGCTGTCTTCACTCAACTTCTAGTATGGGAGTATAGGAGACCATATACTCCTATAGTATAGGAGACCATACTTCTCAAACTTCTCTGTTCATTCCTTATCTTTTTTCTGATCTCTTAACATGGAATGAGTAGGATTTCAATCTCAAACCCCTTCTCTTCCCATCCTGCACTCATTCTTTGGTGGTCTCATTTGTCTCATGCCTCTAAATCCCATCTGCCTACTGAGGACTTTAAAAGGCATCTTACCAGCATGAACTTCTCTGATTCTAGCGCTGCATACCCACAGTTGCCTATGCTGTGTCTCCTCTTGGAAATCTAATAGACGTCTCAGCTTAAAACCCTGATATTCCCTCTGACACCTGCTCCACCCAGGTTTTTTTTCCATCTCAGTTCATGGCGATGTCATCCTTGCAACTGCTCAGGCCAGAAACCTTGAAGTCATGTTTGACTTCACTGTTTCCTCCCCTCACCTCTAATGCAGCAGCAAATCTTATTGGCTCTGCTTTTGGAATATATCTGGATTCTGACCACTTCTCATAACTGACCATAACACTGCTCCAAATCTAGATACTTGCAACATTCTTCGGATTGACTTCCTATTTCAACCAAGGCTGCTGACAGTCTCTCACTCAGGGTGAAAGCTCCTGTCGCTACAATAGGCTGTAAGTCCCCATTGAGCTGAGCTTTCTTACCTCTCTGACATTATGTCCTACCAACCCCACTCCAGGCACATGAGTTCCATCCTCGTTTCTACATGTCAGGTGTATTACTGCCCTAGGCCTGTGTACTGTCTATTCCTTCTGCTTTTTCCCCAGAAGTTTCATGAATGTTTTCAAATGTCATCTGATTCTTAGGTCTGCCTTCATCATTCTATTTTGCAAAAAATCCCAGAAAAACAACAGTGACAACAACAAGAAAAGAAGTCCACGCTGGACACTCCCTATTTCCCACCCCCTGCTTTTGTTTTTCCCATAGTGGTTATTACCTTCTAACATACTGCATCATTTATTTATTTATTTCCTTTATGTCTTCTTCTCTCCCTAGAATGCAAACTTAATAAGCACATGGATTTTTGTCTTTTTTTGTTCACTATTGTAACAGTCCTCATACATAGTACAGTTGATTCTCATGATTCATGGTGGTGATGGTCTGTAAAGTCTCTGCAAACACTGAATTAGCAGATACTAAACGACTTCTTAGGAGAAATACAAAGTTAGGTTCCTGAGAGCTTCTGGGCTGGGCTCAACACTTTTGTCAAATGATCGATACATAACCTTGTTTTTATGTGTGCAGAAGACACATATTGAAATACACCTTATTTAGCATAAATCATTGATTCAGTAGTATTGAACTCACAGCCAATAGCATTATAACTCATGCCTGAATCTGTCTGACACATATATTTTCTCTGTAGAGGACATCATAGTCTTATTGTATTTAGGGCCACTAAATGGTGCTTTAGTACTACACCAGAAAAATGTGGAAAATGGGACAGTGAATCAACCATGAAAGGATACTTGTTTATAGTATAGGAGAGTGCAAAAACTGAAGGAAGCAAAGCATTGTTTGGTGTGACCCCAGCTGTTAATGAGCACATGGGACAACTCAAATTTTTTGTTGCTCTGTGCATGTCTGTGGATGATTTTGAAAGCATTGTGAATATTGATTTTGGGGTCACAAAATTTTAGAGAATAGGCACATTTGCAAATGTAGACTCCACGAACAATGAGAATCAGCTATTTGTTAAGAATATAAACCTGACCCTTTGGTATCAGCAGACATGTGGCCTCTGGAAATCTTGGGTAGATCCATATAGCCTCTACCTGGTGTAAAGGCCTAGATCTCAGAGCATTTACCTTAGAGCTGTGAGTCTTTTCCCTTATTTCCTCTAGCCTAGTTTGAAAAGCCCACCAGGGAATTTATTCCCTTGGGATGTGAAATATTTATGTTATGTTGAATATGTGTTATAAATAATTAGGACTGGGAGCATAGGAAAGTAAGGTGAGCTAAGGAAGGGAGAAGAGCAGATAAAACTTCCTCAATTGTAGTTTAACATGTGATGGGTACCAGATGGTATTTTCCAAAGATGGCCAACTTCTCCCATTGCACATGCTCTTCCACATTATGACCTTGCCCTTCTCTCCTCAAGAGAGAGTCTGCTTTTCTTTCTCTTGAATTTGAGTGAGCTTGTGATTCTTTAAAGCAGAGTAGGGTGAAAGTGACACTATACTATTTGACCTAGGAAGCTGGACCATAAAAAGTGATTCAACTTCCTCCTCTTTGTTTGCTGGAATATTAGCTCTTGGAGCCATGAATCTGACTGCTATGAGGCCACCATACTGTGAGCAAAGTCAAATCATGTGGAAAGGCCATGGGAAGGTACTTAGTCACCAGTCCTGGCCTTTGAGTCCTTTTAGCTTAGGAACCAGACATGTGAGGGAGGGAGTCACCTGATGGTTTAAATTCTCAGCTATCAGCCCTCAGTCTTTGAATCTTTCCAGTTGAAGTTCTAGTATTACATAGCAGAGACAAGGCATCATGTCCTGATTAAATATACCTGACCCAAAGGATGTCTGAACATAATAATATGGTTGTTGTCTTAAGGCACTATGTTTCAGTGGTCATTTGTTTCATAGTAAGTGACCAGGACAAATGTTACTAAATTCACTGGTATTGCGAAGTTGGACCTTGAGAGAAAGGAAAACAGGATGTGCATATTTTGATTGAGGAGATAGTTTGGCTTACATCTTTCTTCAAAAGTCAATCAACTACTGGAACCATTTAAGTGGATGGAAGTTTGCTCTTTTCTCTGACTTTCAGCATTCATCACATTTGTTTAATAAATTTTCATTGAGTAACTACTGCAGGATACTTTTAAGGAATAGGCCTTACAATAATGAACAATAGTCTAGTGGAAAAAGAAGATGATAAGCAAATGAGATAAGAAAAAAAAAACAGATCTTATCATGTTTAAGGCCATAGAATCTGACAGAAGGGAATTTGGGCGTGAGACGAGGCAAAAGATGAGCAAAAGCAAGATCACGGAGTCTTTAGGCCATGAGAAGAAGACTGGGCTCTCCTGAATTCAGTGGAAATCCACTGAAAGAGAGTGACACGATCATCCATCTTTTGATAAACTAACTCTGGATGAATTAGAGGGCGCAAGAGTGGATAAGGAGACTGGTTATTAGTATAGGCAAAAGATGATTGTCACTTGGATTAGGAAAGTGTCAGAGAGGACAGAACAAAATAGATAGATTTGGGACCTATTTTGGAAGTAGAATCAGTGGAACTTGGGTTGAATGTGAGCCCATTTCTGGATCAAGAAATGGGTGAGTGGGTATGCCATTTATTGAGTTGGGGAAGATAGGGAAAGGACAAAGATATTTTAGAAGGAAGCAAGCAAACGATTTGTACATTTCATGTTTACAATGCCCATGAGATATCCAAGTGCAGATAGGAAGCGGGCACTGGGACAAATGATTCTGGAGCTCAGACCTGAAGCCTGAGATTTGAGATGCTATTTAAACCCATCAGAATGATCTAGGGAGGAAGGGTAGAAAGAGAAAAGAAGAGAAGCCAAACTCAAGAACTCTAACATTTAGGAGGAGTCTGCCAAGGGCCCTATAAAGGACAGCCTTGCCAAAGCCAGCAGAGTGGACAGAGGCAGGGTGGAGGGAAATGGCCCCCATCCTTGGGTCAGAATTATGACTTTACTGTGTCACTAGTTCAAACCTGCCGGTCCGTGTGAGGATGTCATTCATGCCTCTGGGTCTGACAGCCACTGCCCACCTGTTCTTTCCCAGTTTATCTGGGTCTTCTGATATCAACCCACCTATTTGTTCAGAATTTGTTTGCCTGTCTGTTACCTCCAGTTTGCTTGAGTTAGGAAGGCATTTTTTTTCCAGCCAGGTCAGACATTTGTTCCCAGAGCAGTAGTTTTTTTAACCACATCTTTTTGTCTGTACTATGTCTGAGAACTGCTAAACCTTTTGACTCATTCAAATCCTGAGCTCCTAGGTGGGCCAAAGAAAAGGAAAACGAAAAATCGAGGGCAATCATTTGCTCATCTGAAGCCTTTCTTGGAAGTGGGAGTAGGTATACAATCTATAACAAAGTAGACAATGTTCTGTCATATTTAATAAGGACCCAGTAAACTATGAAAATATGGCTACTCTTATTCAGTCTGCTTACCCAGTTTTTAACAATTCAGAATTCAGGTAGTTTGTTTCCAATTGCTCTGCATACTACCGTTAGAAAACCACAGATCAGGAGCAAGAAGGGGAGATGAAACTCAAATTCACCCAACAACTACTTGTTGTTCAATTTGTCTACTTTACACCTTAAAACCAATTTTTTCTGTTGCTGTTGTTCTTGAACAAGAAGGCTCAATTCAGGGACTTTTGGATGACTGGACCTTTCATTCATCAGCTCCATTATTAAGAAGGATGACAAATTGTCTGTGTTCCACTTTATTTCCTGAATTTCAGTCTGCATGGTTACAGTGTTGTGTGGTTAGCCTTTAAGAGAAACAGCCTGACTGCAGCTTGTGACAGTACCCTTCATCGATCAACTTTCTCCCATAAACAGTCTCACTGCACTAAGAGACGGCTATGGAAAGACAAAGACTTTCTGGGAAACTCCCAGGATAGTGAGTCTAGCTGAGAAAAACTCCAGGCCAAAGTCACCTGGCACTGGTTTTAGGTCAATGTTGGGGATTTGTGTCAGGGACAGGAGGCTACACAGATCAGAGAGGACTTGCTGGTCATGCAGGACCTCTGAAAGGCCAAGACCAGCCGTGGCTTACCCAGGGCAGCCCAGATCCTTTCTGGCATCTCAGAGGGAACCACTATTTGCTGGCTAAGCTTAGATCTATATAACAATCCACTGGATCAACTCTGGATCTGACAGGCTCAAAGGGTAGTCTTTGGGAGCAGGAAGTAATCAGAACCTGGCCAGGCCCATATCTCTGCAGTTGAGTCCACTTTAGGAGAGCTGAGTGGGGAAATTGTACTTTTTTGGTCATTTGCCTTGATGTGACACCTTATTATGTCAAAGGCCTTCGGAGATCTCTATCTTAGATATATTTCCTATATGCCAGCTCATTGTTTTAGTTGTTTTCTTTTAAAATTCTCTTTTCTATAACTTTTAATGATGGCTTGGGTACAAAGCAAGATAGCCCACTCTGCAGTACCAAAGATGGGCAAGAGAAGTGGTTGGAACCCAGCATGAGACTGAAAATCACTGTGGTGCCTGGGGTTGGCTCTGAAGGAAAGGGCTATTCTGTTTGTGCAGCAGACGGGAGGCCATGGGGTTCCCATTAGCTGACATTAAGAAAGGGTTTCAGAGGGAGCATGGGCTGCTGCTGGGCTGGGCTGGGGACAAGGGAGGACAGAATCCTATAAGGCAAGACAGAGGGTTTCCAGTCATCAGACTGAAGATTAGGGCAGTGCTACCATTCTCAAAGGGTTGGGCCTAGTTAGGGTTAATAAGGCAGAACACAAGAATAGACAGTATCACAGAGGCTAGCATGAGTTTGAGGAATGGAAGAGAATAGCATGATCGGTAGTTAATTTAACATGGATTTAACACAAAATCAAGATATCTCTTTACCATTCAGAGTAGATTATCCAAGACACAGGGAACAGATGAAGTAGCAATGTTTCTTTGGGTGCCTCACATGTCTACTTTCAGAGACCCTATTTAGTTCTCCATTCACCTTTCATCTCACCCCCTTCTTCCTCCTCTCTCCCAGCTCCCTCCTTTCTTCTACCTTCCCCCTTCTCTCCCTCCCTAAATTCCTTCCTTTTTTCCTCCTACCTTTCTTCCTTCCACAAGTATTTATTGAGTACCCACTCTGTGCCATGGCTATAGCAGGAAGTGTCTTCTCTATGGATCTTATATTCTATTCAGATGAGCCATATCACAAACAAACATGACCATAAAACACATCGAGTGGTAAAAAAAAAAAAAAAAAGTGCTATAAAGGAAAATAAGGTAGAATAAGGGTATGATCAGGATGGCCAGGAAAGACATGTCTGCCAGAAGGACATTTGAGCAGAGCCCTGGATGAAGTGAGGGAACAAGTCATACAGATATGTGGGAACAAGACCAGGACGGGCAGAGGCTAGGAGTGAGGAGCATGTTTAGCTATTTGAGAACAGCAAGGAGGCCTGAGTGGCTGCAGCCCAGTCTAGCATGGGGGGGAGTGGGAAGAGATGAAGTCAGAGGTAACTAAAGGACAGATCATGTGGTAATAGCTATCTGTGTCTAACTTAGTTTCCCAGGGTAAATTTTCTTTGTGGCTTCTTACATTCTGAGGAAGATTGAAACCAAAATGAATGAATCTGAAATGTTCTTCCAATTCTGGAGGAGAAATACTTGATAAATAAATAAAATCTTAAAAAAAAAAAGAAAGAAATACTTGAACAAGGGGCCCATCTCTTCAAACCCCACTATGGATATCTGCCTTTTGCAGCTTTGTTCCTCTTCTCCTCTCTCAAAGTTGTTTCCAGGCTGAGAATGTGTGGGTGGCAGGGGAAGGGGGACTTCCTGAAGCAGGAACAGAAAACATCAGACTATGTTCTCTGGCAATGGACCTCCTCCCACCCAGTGGTATCTCTGGGGAGAGCTGCAAGGCAGGCGGGAGGCTGGAGGTGGGTAACATGTCAACTATGGCCTGGGCCCAGCTGTCCCTGCCCTCGTCATGATGGGCCATGTCTTCTGGTGCCCTGAAACTTCTGAGGTAATTATTCTTCCTGAAACAAGGGCAAGCCTTGGAATTTTTCAAGCCTTAAAAAGAATGTGTTCACAGAGTTTTGGTAAACTCATGGCTCCCGCTTGCTTTCTGGAACCCTTTTACCTTACATCTGTGGGGTTGAATCACCAAAAGCTTTTCAGCTAAATGTGAATGTTGAAATGAGTTATTGACCATTTCGTTTTTCTGCTGAGAACTCAGGAAACAAGGGGCCAAATGGCATTTTTAAAAAACATATGCATTTAACATGTGGAGAGAAAGTTTCTACTTACAAACAGACAAGTTGTTTCACAGTATTTAGTCAAAAAAGGGATAGAGTTCATGCTTTCTTTTCCTTCTTTTAAGAATCAAGTACTTGACTGAAAGTTCTATTTTAGTGAGAAATGAAAAAAGTCTTTATGAAAGGATCAATTTCTCCCAGTACTTTGCTCTTTTACTAATAAGTCAAATAAGTGCTTCTGTCTTTTTCCTGGTATGTTTCTGAGACGACAAAAGTAATGCAAGAATTAGGGGAAGAAAACATCACATGAAGAGCAAGCACAGTTAAAAATGCCTCAAATCTATCTAGTTTAATAGTCAACAAAACCAGCTTACCCAAGAATATTCCATCTTGTGTTCCAGACCAAGATCTGGAACCTTACAGGTCATTGGCCTTACTTGCCCTGTGATACCTTTCTGCCCCTGCTACCCACCCTATCTACTCTATCTAATTTCTGGATCATCTTTTTTTTCTTTTTAAGATTTTATTTATTTGACAGAGAGAAATAGATCACAATTAGGCAGAGAGGCAGGCAGAGGGAGAGGGGGAAGCAGGCTCCCGGCTGAGCAGAGAGCCTGATGCAGGGCTTGATCCCAGGACCCTGAGATCACGACCTGAGCTGAAAGCAGAGGCTTTAACCCACTGAGCCACACAGGTGCCCCTAATTTCTGGATCATCTATTGCATCTTTTCTCACCTTTAGTTTTTTTTTTTTAATCCCCAGACCATGTATTAGATTTATACCTTCAGAAATATCCCTGTTTCTATAGAAGTTTTTGATACTAATTCACTTCTGGTTATCATTGTTTCATACTTGGTCTTTTTTTTTTTTTTTTTCAGTATTCCAAGATTCATTGCTCATGCACCACACCCAGTGCTCCATGCAATACATGCCCTCCTCAATACTCACTACCAGGCTCACCCAACCCCCACTCCTCTCCCCTCCAAAACCCTCAGTTTGTTGCTCAGAGTCCACAGTCTCTCATATTTCGTCTTCCCTTCTGATTTCCCCCAATTTACCCTTCCTTTCCTTCTCCCAATGTCCTCCATGTTTTTCCTTATGCTCCACACGTAAGTGAAACCATGATAATTGACTCTCTCTGCTTGACTTATTTTACTCAGCATAATCTCTTCCAGTCCCGTCCATGTTGATACAAAAGTTGAGTATTCATCCTTTCTGATGGAGGCATAATATTCCATTGTATGTATGGACCATATCTTCTTTATCCATTTGTTTGTTGAAGGGCATCTTGGCTCTTTCCACAGTTTGGCAATTGTGGCCATTGCTACTATGAACATTGGGGCACATATGGCTTTTCTTTTCACTGCATCTGTATCTTTGAGGTAAATACCCAGTAGTGTAATGGGAGGGTTGTAGGGTAGTTCTATTTTTAATTTCTTGAGGAATCTCCACAGTTTTCCAAAGTGGCTGCACCAACTTGTATTCCCACCAACAGTGTAAGAGGGTTCCCCTTTCTACACATGCTCTCCAACATTTGTTGTTTACTGTCTTGTTGATTTTGGCTATTCTGACTGGTGTAAGGTGGTATCTCAATATGGTTTTGATTTGAACTCCCTGATGGCAGTGATGAACATTTTTTCATGTGTCTGTTAGCCATTCATATGTCTTCTTTGGAGAAGTGTCTGTTCAGGTCCCCTGCCCATTTTTTGACATGATCATCCATTTTTTGAGTGTTGAGTTTGAGGAGTTCTTTACAGATCTTAGATATCAGACCTTTGTCTGTAGTGTCATTTGCAAATATCTTCTCCCATTCCGTGAGTTGCCTATTTGTGTTGTTGACTGTTTCCTTTGCTGTGCAGAAGCTTTTTATCTTGATGAAGTCCCAAAAGTTCATTTTCACTTTTGTTTCCTTTGCCTTTGGAGACATGTCTTGAAAGAAGTTGCTGTGGCCGACGTCAAAGAGGTTACTGCCTATGTTCTCCTATAGTCATCTTCACTTCCCCAGGATTATCCTCTTCAGTATCATCCCAAACCATATCCTACCCTTAGAAACATTGACCCTCTAACACAAGGACAACTATAGCCCAGCCTAGTCAGAGGCTTGACAATGTGGCAGGGAATCCCTTGAGAAGGTATGTTCTCATGTTAGAAGTAAAGCATTAAAAGGTGGGTGAAGACCTCGAGTTTGTGATCCCCTTGGTGACATAGTCATTTGGATGGCTCCTTGTGGCTTACAGGTAAGAAAGACAAAGTGAGCCACCAGTCACAACAGGAGACATGTTTCTAAGGTTTCTATGGTTTCTAAGGTTATCATTTTGGGACCAAAACATCAATTTTAATATTCCAGTTTCATCTTTAAGGAAGAAACAAAGAATTCTTCTGAGAAGCCTAATTACAAGTGACCAACTTATTTTGTTTCCATGGTACTTGATTTTCCTACTGCTTAACCAGTCCCTTCAATATCTTCTTTTGCTTAGATCATTTTTTAAAAAGCTAGAGACAAATCTAAGCATGATTATAAAAAAGAACAATGGAAGAGCATTTTATTCATTTATTCACTTTATTCACAAATAGTCACAAAAATATTTATTGAACTATACTATATTTGATGCTCAACATACAAGAGTGAATAAAGACACACAACTTTTAACTTCATGGAATTCATACTTGGTCATATTCAAACAGAATTGTTGTTTCAAAAAAATGCTAATCAAAGTAATTCAGCTGAAAAAAATGCCTCTCTCCCAACCCCCCTGAAATCGAGGCAAATTATAGCAAGATACTCTAATAAAAATTAACTACCTTTAAAGAAGAATTATTAAACAAACACATTTTTGGGGGCGCCTGGGTGGCTCAGTCATTAAGGTCATCGTCCCAGGGTCCTGGGATCAAGCCCCGCATCAGGCTCCCTGCTAGGCCAGAAGCCTGCTTCTCCCTCTCCCACTCCCTCTGCTTGTGTTCCCTCTCTGGCTATGTCTCTCTCTGTCAAATAAATAAATAAAATCTTTAAAAACAACAACAACAACAAAACACATTTTGAATAAAAAACATAAAACCTAACAACACAAATGTACCAAAAAAGCAAAGCAGAAGAAATGAAATCACAGTTGTTGAAGTCAAGAAAGGTATAAAAGAAAAAGAAAAACAAGTCTTACCAGAAATGAAAAGTAAACTACAAAGCTCAAAGAAGAGCACATTTAAAGAGAAATTTAATAAAAGGCATTACTAAAAAAGCAGGAAAACAACCAAGAGAGTAAAAGTGAGATAAAGAAATAAGTAAAAGGGTCAGAGGAAAACAAATGAAATGGAAGACAGGCAAAGTGGGTCCAATTAGTGTTCCTGAACAAGAATTTCAAAACAATGGAACCGAACTAATGTTTAAAATTATAGTCTAAGAAAACTTTCCAGAAATAAATCATATGCTAAATCTACTCAGTGATCCACTTGATAAAATTGACCTGAAGTGATCCTCCCAGAAATATATTCTAGCAAAACTGCCTGGGTTTAAGGAGAAAAAAAATAATAATCCATAGAGCTTCTTGATGGAGACATAAAATCTCTGAGAGGTAGAGGATTAGACTGACATCAGATTTCTCAAAAATAACATGCCAGGCAGACAAAAATGGAGCAGCATTTTCAAGAAACTTGATAACAGCCAAGCTGTTCTTTAAGTATCAAGGAGAAGAAAAAAATGAGTTGAATATGCAAGATCTCTGGAATACCGTGCACATGTGCCCTTCCTGAGGAATCCACAAGAGAATGAACTTCATTTAGTCAAGTGATTACAGTGGACGTTTCAGCAAAAAGACTGACGGTGAGTAGAAAGGATGTATTTTTTATTTTTATTTTTAAAAAGATTTTATTTATTTATTTATTGGGGAAGGGGCAGAATTAAGGGAGAGGGAAAGGGAAGAGAAACTCAAGCAGATTCTGTGCTGAGAGCTGAGCTTGATGTGGGGCTCAATTTCATGACCCTGAGGTCAATCTCATGACCCTGAGGTCACCACCAAAAGTTCACGCTTAAAAGACTGAGCCACCCAGGTACCCCAGGATGTGTTGTTTTAAATATTTTTCTTTTTAAGTAATCTCTACACCCAACATGGGGTTCGAGACTCACAACCCCGAGATCAAGAGTCACATGCTCTTCTGACTAAGCCAGCCAGGCACTCCAAAGATATAACTTTAAACATGAGAGAAGGGGGTAAAAAAAAGAGAAAGTAGGATAGTATTACTGACTTTACATCTAAAAGTAATAGGTGGGAGTCAGAAGATGCCATTTAAAACTGACAGACCACATAGTAAAAGATTTTTAAATCTTTAAAAATTGCTTTTATTTTTTAATAAAATAAAAATTTTATTTCTGAAAAATAAAATCAATAATTTTAAAATAAAAGCAATTAAGAACACTACAAAGGTACTCATTAGAAAAAAAATTTTTTTCTTAATACCGAAGAAATTCTCCAAAAAGCAAAGAAAATGTACCAAATAAAATAATGAACTCAGTAAATATGATACAATGCTCATAGCAATGACAACATAATATGACAAAGTTGGGTCCAAAAATACCAATCACAACAGTAAATATGAAAAACCTTAATTTACCTACTAAAGCAAAACAGATATTCACTTCTAGCCTGTAGTTATTAGAATATAGGATGAATATATGAAATAAAGGAAACAAAGTTCAAACATTGGGCAGCAGGCACAATTTGCAGTGATTAAGAGGAGAACCGATCAAGGGAGCTCTGAAGGCCCCACTTCCTGTCTGGAGGCAGTTTGCAGTTTGCAGCAAAGAGAGGGACAGCCCAAACCAAGCTCTGCCATCTTGGTGTGATGACGAGTCAGAGATTGAAGTTTGGTAAAACCAAGGAGTAATGCCTCATTTTTTTAAAGGGCATTTTTTAATGATAAAGGAGTCGATTAATCAAGAAGATATAACAACTCTATAGATATATGCTTCTGATAACAGAGCTGGAAAATACATGAAGCAGATCCATGAGAACTTACAGAAGAAATAGACACCAGGCCAGATGCTAGTACCCAGGAAGAAGGGAAATCCAGAAGGAGGGCAAAAGAATCATGAGAGTGCAGGCACCAGGGCTCAGGTAACGACCTGCCTAATAGAGCCTTATATCTCTGATGGCTCTCCCCACTGTGTAGATGGTGACTTGGCCACTGCCTAAAGACAAGGGGCAGTAAATTTGGGGACCTAAAATGCACATCTTCACCTTCCGTAAGAGTGAACTGAGGGAGTCTAGAGGCTTATCACCCAGATGAGCATGCCCATGACATAGGGGTCCCTGTGTCCAAGGATTCCCTGTTTCTTTTTGCTGAAGGCACCACAGATAGGTCTTGTGGGAAAAGACCAGACTTTCCTCACAACCCTCAAAGCCCTACCCAGAAAGAGAGGAATTAAAGAGCAATTATAGACAACAGAAGTACTGTGGGCTGAATGTCTGTTTCCCCCTGAAATTCATATGTGGAAACCCTATCCTCCCCCATGCGATGGTATTAGGAAGTGGGGCTCTTGGGAGGTTGGGATTAGATGAGGTCATGAGGGTTGCGCCCTCATGAATGGGAGGAGTGCCCTTATGATTCACAAGAGAGTTTGCTTCTTCTCCCTGCTCTCTGCCATGAGAGGACAGGAGAAGGCAGCAGTCTGCAACCCTCAACCCAAAAACACCCTCACTAGAACCTGACTGTGCTGGTGTCCGGACCCCAGACTTCCAGCCTCCAGAACTGTGAGAAATAAGTATCTGTTGTTGATAAGCCACTCACTTGATAGAATCTGTCGCAGCAGCTCAAGCTAAGGCGAGGAGTTTTGCTGTAAAGAGAAGTAGAGATGGGGGGCAAAACCTGAACACAGTCTCCCATAATGTGTGTTTAGTGTGCAGGAAAAGGACAGATAAGCTGGCATCTGTAGCTGTAGTATTTGTAGGAAGGAAGGAAGGAAGGAAGGAAGGAAGGAAGGAAGGAAGGAAAGAAGGGAGGGAGGGAGGAAGGAAAGAAGGGAGGGAGGAAGGAAGGGAGGAAGGAAGGAGGGAGGGAGGGAGAGAGGGAAGGAAGGAAGGGAAAAAGGAAGGAATGAAAGGTAGGGGAAGGAAAGAGAAGGGAAGGAATAGGAAGGGAAAGAAAGGAAAGAGGAAAGGAGGGGAGGGGAGAGCTCTCTGACATTCCTGACAGGAACAACATTCTGGAAAATTCTGCATCATGATGAGAGAGAGCAAAGCCTATCCTGGGCCTCTGACAGCCCCACTGCCATGGCATTGTACTGTGGTTAATCAGACCCAATTAAATTAGGACGGGGGCAATATGGAAGGGGCTCTTCTCCACAACTTGGAGAGTAGAAAGAGGAAAGACCATCGGACCTCCAGTGGGAAGACTGCACAGCCTGAGCTCTGGAATCTACCTCTCTTTGGCCTCCCAGTGTTTCTTGGGGGTCAGATCTGTGACAGCTCTAAGGGCATATTCTGAACCCCCACCACTACCCCATCCAGTAGTCTCTGATCTCTTCTGGCTTCTTGATGCTATGACACAAGAGAATATGAACATCTGCTTGTATAAATGCTCTACTTTTAAGAAAGTTCACCTATAAACTTGTGCTGCCTCAAAAACCAAGGGAATGGGACAGGAGAGTGCATGCAAAGGCAAGTCTTCGGAAGAGGCTTGGCATTTGCACCACTTGAAGGACCTCAAGGAAGTCTCGTGTTGGTGGGTCCTGGAACAGGCACCTGAACTCAGTGCTATAGTGAACGGCATTGCCTTTAGGCCCACTGCCCGAGACCTTAAGACCCTTGGCCTCTGGGCCCCTGTTAAATTTTGTAGGCAGGTTGGCATTCCTGGCCCCTCTTTGCTGACATCACCCTACTTCTTTGCGAGACCCCAGGACCTCAGCTGGAAACAACTCATAACACAGACTCACTTTTCTCAAACTCACGGCTCTGCATCCTGAATTCTGAAGCATCTGTTCAGTTTTGTCTTGTTCTTCCCACGCCCAAGCCACTGAGCTCTCCCTGGCCTCTGCCCAGCCCCATTGGAGGCCCCAACATGTGTACCACAAACCAGGCGGGCCCCCAGAGTTTGGCAAAATGTACCGCACGCACCAACTTTTGCGTCAGTGGTGCTCACCCACGCCGCCCACGCCCAGCATCTGCAATGTCTCGGAGCCCATTAACGAACTATTGCATCTTACATATTCATGATGCTGGTGAATTCCAGGGCTGGAAGGAGCTCGCTTTTTTGTATTTTTCAATTTGTGTTTCCACTGAGTGGTTTACCAGTACCCTGCTGGGGGCTTTCATATCTACCACAGTCAGGAAGGCAGCCAGAGGAAGTATGGGTCAGTACCTTCCTGTCCTTGGGTTCTGCACAAACAGTAAATAATGAGCCTTAAGAAGATGAACTTCCAGGGTAATTTCCAACCTCTTTCATCTCTCCCCTAATACTATAGAGGTTCGTTCTTTTTACTGCCTCTCTGGGCATCGTTCATATAGTACCTGCCCAGGATTCTGTTCCTTTGGCCTATTTGGAAAAAAACACACAATGACAGAAGCCTCTGTCTAAGCTCCTTATAACCCCAGCCTTAGTTTTAGGGGCTCTCCTGTGGCAACAATTTAAAAGATTCAATGAAAACTTGCTGAAAATGTTCTAAAACATGGAAGCTCCCAGAATATTCTTTGAAAGGATCCATGTGAGGTATGGCCCACATACTTGCTGTTCTGTGGCTTTTCTGGACTGAGTGGGAATGTGAGCCCCAGGAGAGAGGTCCCAAACAGGGGGTGTTCCCCCAGGCCACGTAGGAACAAGAACGACAGCATGGGCCCTTGGTGGGGCCCGGTAGACAGATGATGGGCTTCCTGCATACAAGTGCCCAGGAGAACACGGGTCACTGCAGGGCAGAGACAGGGCCGGGCAGTTTGAAGGAGGAACACAAAAGGGTACAGCGGCCTGCTTATGGTAACGTCAAGATCATACTCTGAAAACTGCTGTCTGATCCAGTCTGAGCAGGAGGGAAAAGGCTCATATTGTTTTTCTGTAAGAAAGGACAATAATACACATCTGGGGACACAAGAGACATGACATTTGAAAGGTGTTGACTGAGTGCCACTTAGCACTCTTCCCTCTGTACTAGACCCAAGCTAAGCATCCACAATGCATGCCCACCCTGGAGCTGGGGGCCCCAGCCTGGCAGGGGATCTGTGGCTCCTGTGCTTCTAGACAGAGAACTTAGGATGGCTGTGGTCGTCACAGTCTGAAGGGTGAGGCTCTGGAGGACACGAGGTACCCACCCTCTGCCTTCCACTCCAATAACCCTTTCTGCCCAAGGCCAACACGTGGTTGGTGCCCAAGACCTTCCTGGGGACCCATAGGGACACACATCCTGTAGGAGCCACGTGATATCAGATGTGGGAAGTTTGCCTTCCCTTATTTTCTGTACTGATTTTCAAGCACAGAACGCTCTGGTTCATAAAGGATTTGTCTCTTGTGGGGCTGGCAAACGGCAGCCTCTGGGTCGCAGACCAAGTCTGACCATGCCCATTCAGATAAATATTTTGTCTAATGACTGCTTGCGAAGGGCAGAGTCAAGTCACAGAGCCCGAAAGCCCCACAAAGACAAAAATATTTAGTATCTGGCCCTTTACAGGGACTGTTTATTGGCCCCTGGTTTAGAGTAAGGACAGTTTTTTTCTGAGGTGCAGGGATCACCTTTGCTTTCAGCCAATGCCTCTGGTAGCTGGAGGAAGGGAGGCCATTTCTCCCTGTGAATTCTGATGAGCAAAACCAGGGCAGTCGATGGAGATATAAGCCTGTAGTGCTCTGGGCATCAGCATCTTCATCTTGCACATTCTGTGGAGTTAGAATGGAAGATTCTCACAGAAGGAAATCTTGACTGTTTGAAGGCCACTCTAAAATAAAAATAAAAAGGATACGTGATTCATGTTTGTGTTTCAAGTACAATGAATCTGGTTACTAATACTGGCAAGCCTATTACCAGTCATTTTGACGTGGATGCAGCTGTGACTACATTCGGGCCCGTGTGATTCAGAACTTCCATGGAACAGGCCTGCACCTTCAATCAGAGGTGGCCCAAATGACAAAACTGCAAACTCTTTCCACCTACAGTGGCTCAGAAGATACCAGATAACCTTAAACCCTCCTAAGCTCCTGCATATTTGCCACACCTGAACTTTGAGGTTCTAAATCCAAATTGTGGCAGGTTACTGCCATTATCCTATCATATTTTCCCCAAAGAACCATATATTAGAAGAGGGTGATTGATTTTTCCAAAATCGTCAGTGCCAATTCCTGCGTTAGCAACAGAATCTGAGTCAATGCTTAAAACTGGTGTGGGAAGAGGTTTTCAAACCCAACTGTGCCTTGTGGTGATTATGTAACAGCCTCTGTATGTGATTCTCTAACAAATGTTTGCTCTTCTCTCATGCTGGTGAAGCATTTTATACTCTGGAGGAATATTCTGGAGGAAGGTGGTTGGTTAAAAACAGGCAAAGTGGAGAGCAGAGACATCTTAACAAAATTTCCATATGTAGTTGGTCTCAACATGTAGCCCTCAGATTTTTTTCCAAAGAGCATTTCAGTAGTGAATATTCTTTGATGTGCTAAAAAGTGGCACATTGAAGAAATTATTTGTAAGTTATAAATAATACTAATATAACAACATCATTTTGAAGTTAGTGGGATATCAAAAGATCTATCACAAGCAGATAGTTCCTTCTTTCATAGATAAGGAAATAGAGCATCATGAAAGCTATATGACTGGTTGTTTCCACCCATATCCTCTCCTTCCATTTACATCGAATCCTTAGTCTAGTTGCAAGAAAAATATGGAGAAGATTTCTGAGAAGAAAACTTACTAAGACTATATTGACTCTATGAAGAGAATTCTGGAAGCAACTCTTAAATTCATCTTTTCCTGCTCATTGCCACCACCACACTCCACCAGTCATGTAACAAGAATAATGCGCAGAAGAAAGAAGAAACAGAAATGGACCAAAGTAGCCTTTCTACATTCTTCCTAACCCACCCCCACTGGTGGCCGGCAGGGTGGTGAGACAGCTGTCAGAGGTACCCAGGGCCAGAGCTGCTAAAATTACTCATTTTTCTCCATTTATAGCCCAGTTTTGGTTTTTTTTCTCCCCTCTCTCCCTAACTTCCAGGAAGATCCAGTGGTAGATCAAAGCTTCCCCGGGTCAAGGGGACCACGGTGCACCCCAAAAAGGTCCTGGATCTGGTATAAATCCTATCATGGGTGGAAATAAAATCCAGTCAGAGACAACGTCAATGGCAGGCTTGAAGGGGAACAGAAATCACAGAGCAATACGGGTATGGGAACTGGGCTAGTTACACCAATCATTTTCTCCCTGCCACACTCCCTTCTTCTGGAAGCTTACCTAGCCCGCTATTTCTGAGGGGCAACCACATGACTGATGCTCCTGGTCATCAATTATTAAACCAGGCGTGGACACCTGACCTGCCTTGAGCCAATCAGATGTCTTGATCTAGAACTTGGAGTTGGGATACCAAGAACCTTGACGCTGTTAGTTGTTTAGGGGTGTTGAATCCATAAGACCTGTGGCTCCAGGCATGAGGGAGGTAGCCATCTTAAGTCATGTGTAAATGAAGGAAGCTGGAATAGAGGGAAGAATGGAGCAAATGTTCATGGACAAAGAAAAATGAGAGAAAAAAAGAAGGAAGAATAGCTGCTTGGGGATGTTAGCTCTTCAGTGGCACAGGAATAATTCTCAAAATTGGGTTTCATAATATTCCCTTATAAATGTACAAGCAATTCCCATTTACTTAAGTTAGTCTGAGTGAGTTTCTGGTCACAGCAACTGACTGTTCCCCTACCCTAAGATGAAATGGGGTAGGGGCTGAGGGCAGGGAGGGAGTAAAGGAGCCAGGAGGAAAAATAACTCTGGGCACTTTTTTGGGGAGACTAAATCTTAGAATCCAAGCACATGCACAATATACACACATGCAAATGTGTGGATAGCTCTTTTTCCAATGTGTCAGTCTGCTGAAATTTCTTTTACAGAAATATGATATATCTGCTTAAATATATAATCTTGGTATTGAGAAGGTCTTCCTAAGTTAAGACACAAACCTGGAAACCATAAAGAAAAGATGGTCTTGATTACACTTTGCACCCTTAAATTTTCAATGCTTTTTGACAGAAGACATTATGAACAAAATTAAAATGAAGGATCTATAGGACAGGTAGGGGCCCCCTGCACAGTTCCAGACAGACACTCCCTCAAGGCTTCGAGACAGGGTCCAACCTGAGCTTCGTGGCTGCCATGACTACTGAGAGTGTCGCAACTGTTGGCAGCAAGACTGTGACCTCTCACTGTCTCAAAATGAGGAAATGAAAGGGAAGAAAGAGGAAATGGGATGGAATGCAAAATGGATGAGAACAACAGAGAGGGAGCAAGAAACATTGAGAAAGATGGAAGAAATGAGCTGTTTTTCTCTTCTCTGCTTCTGTGACCTCTTCTTTGTGCCACCCCAGTCACGCATTAACTCACCAAGCTGTTGTTGCCTCAGTCCCAGGCTTACTGTGGGAAGGGGGTGGTAAGAACTAGCATTAACATAATGGTGCTTAGGAATTCAGCCCACTCCACCTGACCCCACGCCCCTGCTTGGATAAATTAAATGGATGGACTATCCAGTAGGCTTCTAAGCAAAACCCTTAGGGGTGACATTTCCTTCCTGTGCTTATCATTTCCTCTTGCCCTAAATTCCCTTTATTCCTACCACTCACCAGAATGGAGAATTGAAATTAGGTTCTTTTACTTAATAGCTTGCCAAACTATAAACAACTCTCTCAAACTAATCCGTATCTCATCTAGGGAGAGGGCAATAAAAATAATGATTTATGTGGTCAAGAGTCCGGTGAGACATTTTTATAGCATTTCACATGGTTTTCCAAATTGCAGAGCAGCTTTATTTCTTTCTGTGTATCTCAGCTTCTGAGTCTCTAATTTGAACATAATACTAGCTGTCTGTTGCCTATTTCTCAGGTGATTTGGTTAGATCCTGAGGGTCTATACATACAAATACTCTGAATCTTAGAGAGAAGATGGAGAAATCATATGGGAACCTCATATAATGAGAGGGCTAGGCATATTGTGATGTTTGGGGGGAAATGATTTGGCCCAGAGAACACCTGATTCCACATGGTATCAAGCTGTTTAAGAGAACTCAAGTCTAAACAGTACAGTCATTTCAGATACGTCTTTGATAGCACACTGCTTGGTATGATGAATGGTGGCTCTGATTTTTATAAGCATGCTGTGAAAACATGGTGATGATGATGGACAGGGTAATAATAATCGGATTGGCCACTGTAGACAACAGTATGGTAGTTCCTCAAAAAGTTAAAAATAAAGTTACCGTGTGATCCAGCAATTTCCCCTTCTTGATATGTACTCCAAAGAATGGAAAGTAGGGTCTTGAAGAGATATTTGTACACCCACATTCATAGCGGCATTGGAAGCAACCCAAGTGTCCATTGATGGACGAATGAATAAGCTAAATATGGTATATATATATATAATGGAATATTATTCAGCCTTTAAAAGGAAAGAAATTCTGATGCATTCTATAACATGGATGAGACTTTAGGACATTGAGTGATGTAAGCCAATCAAAGGACACAAATAGTATATGATTCCACTTATATGAGGTACTTAAAATAGTCAAAATCGTGGAGACAGAAAGTAGAATGGTGGTTGCCACAGGCTGGGCGTGGGCGGGGAGAGGTCATAGGGAATTATTGTTTCCTGGGTGTCAGGTTTCAGTTTTGCAAGATGAGGAGCTCTGGAGGTGGATGGTGGTGATGGCTACACGACAGCATGAATGTAATTACTACCACTGAACTGTACGCTTAAATGGTTAAGATGGTAACTTTTGGGTTATGTGTATTTTACTACAATGAAAATTTTTTGAAAAAAATTGGATTAGTGGTTCTTCCATGGGTGTCATTCAAGTTTTACTTTGCTTTTTTTTTTTTTTAAGATTTCATTTATTTATTTGAGAGAGAGAGAGAGAGAGAACACAAGCAGGGAGAGTAGCAGGGAAGGAGGAAGAATAGGCTTCCCTCTGTACAGGAACCCAGAGGTTCTAGGATACCTGCCCCCCAACCAGGGCTTGGCTAATGGCAAAATCGGGGCCTCCCCAGACACTCTTTCACTACTCAGTGCCAGCCACCTGTGATGACAAATATGAAAGCATGCTTACAAGGATAAATCATGAATCTGACAACATGTCATTATTTAGTTATTAATTAATACACTATGTATAGAGTGAGCGCTGATCCAATTTTTTTCATTCCTTAAAAGGGCTATAGGTTGGGCGCCTGGGTGGCTCAGTTGGTTGAGCAACTGCCTTCGGCTCAGGTCATGATCCTTGAGTTCAGGGATCGAGTCCCACATCGGGCTCCCAGCTCCACAGGGAGTCTGCTTCTTCCTATAACCTTCTCTCCTCTCATGCTCTTTCTCACTTTCTCTGTCTCTCAAATAAATAAATAAAATCTTAAAAAAAAAAAAAAAAAAAGAAGTCCCTGAGACTTTTAAAAAAATAAAAGGGCTATAGGTTGTCAGGAATTTCTAAAGATGGCAAAAATATTGTGTCTAGAGATAAATACTTCCCTTTCCAATAAACACAAGGAAAGTGGGAAGTTTAACCAGAGATGAAACTCAGCCTCCTCTAGGAGCCATTGCTTGTTGCTTTTTTAAAAATCGTTCTTTTTTTTTTTAAAGATTTCTATTTATTTATTTGACAGAGATCACAAGTAGGCAGAGAGGCAGGCAGAGAGAGAGAGGAGGAAGCAGGCTCCCTGCTGAGCAGAGAGCTTGATCCCAGGACCCTGAGATCATGACCTGAGCCAAAGGCAGAGACTTAACCCATTGAGCCACTCAGGCGCCCCCACAATCGTTATTCTTGAGATTCAATTCACATACCATAAAATTCACCCATTTAAGGTGTATGCTTCAGTGATTTCTAATATATTCACAAAGATGTGTAACCATCATCACGATCTAGTTCCAGAACATTTCCGTTGTTTTGCTGCTTTTCAAATGTCAGTCGGGTCGGGTTGAGTGTAGCTTCACTGAAGCTTGGCGCTTGGTTCCGGCATGTTACGTCCGGCCCTGGTGTAGCGATCTTCTTGGCTGAGATCAGATATCCCAAGTTCCCTCTCTACTTGGAGAGCTCCATGTCAGCCAGAGGCCTGACTCCCTCAGAGACAGGCCAGGAATGAAGTAAATACTGAATCTCAAAATAAGCCTTAGCGATTAGAATCAGAAGGTGAAAAGCAAAAGAGGGCCATCAAGGCTGACCTGCAAGACTAAAGTAGGAGAAGGCTCCCCAGGCCAAGAGTGAGTAGAACTGGAAGTGGCAAGTGTGTTTGATTTACAGATTCAGGGCTCAGTGGTGGAGGGCTCTCCCAAGGATCCTTCTCCTGTGCCTGGGGCTTCTCCCATGCTGAATCATCCTCCCCACATCCTGCATTATCACTGCCTCTAAGCCTTCGGGCATTCCTGAGCACCCAAGGACTGCCACAGGCTCCATCCCTCCTCCCCCGTGTGTACTGGGATCACCTGTTTACTCATCTGCACTCCTGAATAGACAACAAGTTTCACAAGGGAAGAAGTCCTGCCTTCTATTGTTATAACTACCTTGCTCTCAGTGTCATACGGCACCACCCACAATAAAGATTTCTTAAAGAAATTATTAATTTGTCCACCAGCCCAAATTTCTTTTTCTCTATCTCTGTAATATTCAAACTAAAATTGAGCACGTGAAACCTACCCAGGCATCCCATAGTTCTCTCAGGTAGATACACAGAACAATAATGATATGGAGCCTATAGTTTTCACTAAGTAACCCTAATTCTGGCCCAAAGAACAAAAGGGAATTAATGTCTGCTTTGTTTTTATTATATAACCCTTCAAGTCTTTGAAATGAGCTGTCCCGTGCTCTATATCTTATTTCCCAGGTTAAATATATGTACTTCTTTGACAATTATGCTTAAAGTATGGATTCGTTACTCATTCATTCAACAAATATTATTTATTTATTTGTTTGTTTGTTTATTCACTTATAAGTAAGCTCCATGCCTAACATGGAACTTGAAATCACAACCCCAAGATCGAGGGTTGCATGCTCCATTGACTGAACCAGCCAGATACCCCTCAACAGATAGCCTTGATCATGCTCTATGTATGAGGCTCTGTGCCACGAGCCAAGGGTCCCAGACAGGACATGACACAGACCCTGCCCTAAAGAAGTCTGAAGTCCATAGTGGTTGTGCTCTTCCCAATTTCTGGGGTTTCTTGAATTGGCCAAATGTAGTTTCTAGAACTTAGCAGTATATTCCCAAGTGGTGTGACCAGTGCGGAGTTCAGAAGAACTGTTACTTCATGATATGGATCCTGTGCTTCCAAGAACTAACGATTGTTCTTATTATGTTTAGGGAGGGCTCAGGGTGTTCTAATGTGTGGGGGGTGTGTGTGGGCGCATGCCATATAAGAAGACATTTGGTTAAAAGGTTTATAAGACTGCTCTTTGTGATTAAACCAAATATGTGGTAGTATTTCTGGTAATAAAAGTTTAAGTCAAACACATAGTCATCCTGCCAAAAAAAAAAACCCCAAAACAAAACCCAACTCTTAGGAACAAGCAGACTGCTATCTTTGTATGAGACTGAACTCATAAGGATGAACAGATTTTTTTTTAAAGGGTGCTTCACACTATTGCTAATGGATCTTTACGATGTTTCCGAAAGTAATTGGAAGGGAAACATGGACATCTGGCATGTGAATAAAGCTGTTTCTAATTACAGGGGGGCTGTTTGCCTTCAAAGCAGAGCAGACACGGGGGTACCCTTGGATGTGCTCTTTTTAAAAGATGCTTATTCAGGATCTGGCAGCCTCCAGTCTTTACCTACTTGAAGATTGTGGGGTAGGCCAGTTCATTTTGGCTGCTGACCTGAATAACTTTGGACCTGAAATTCCTTTAGGCTTTTTTTCCCCCTACCTTTGGGGTTTTGCTTTGAGGCTGCAAATGTGAATTTTTCAGTTATGCTGTTTCCTGGGTACTTTCCGTCTGTTCAGGAGACAGAATCACCAGGGGCTAGGAGGTCAACAGAAGAGAAAGTGCTTCTCATGCGTGACAACTGGGATCAATGTGGGATGACTGTGCATACTTGGGTGGTCAAGGAGGCCCAGGAATCAGTCCCGAAGAAGCAGAACACATGAGAGTCATTCTGTCCGCCACCAAATATAATTGGAAGAAGGGATTATGCTGAGTATTTAGAAATTAGTGATTTCACTGCTTAATATTTTCAAGTAATTTTTCCTGGCCTAGCATCTCTTCACTTATGCAATACTTATTAAGCACCAAATGCCAGGAACTCCAGAAGTAGTTATTATCATAAGTGCTGTATTAAGGAGGATCTGTACTGTTTTGTTCCTCCCCGTGGTCCCCAAAGCATATATTGGGCTTCTCTCATCAGCTGTAGATACAGTGACCACTCTTTGAAGGCAGCAGAGGGCAAGAAATTTTAGAATCCTCCTGAGTGATGTTTCTTAAGCTAAGATTTCATCAGCTCTGAGGAGAGGTCCAAGGGGACTGTTGCACCAGCCACTGTCTTGCAATGACAGAGAGCTCTTGTCATTAGTCCCCGGCGTTATTTCCAGCATTGTTTTGTGGAACTCTCTGGTACCTGGCAGCTAGGCATAAAAATCAGTGTTCCAGTGAAAAGAAAATTATTTACTAAAAAGCATTGTAAACCTAACAGACTTTTTTTTTTTTTCTTACTAATTCTAATGTTCTCACGGTAGAAACTCTTTGTTACAGATTCTCATCAAAGAAATTTGGAAAACAGAGATAAGCACAAAGTAGGAAATTAATCATCCATTGCTCCACTCTGCAAAGATAAGCACTGATAAAATGGTGGTGTATACATGTCTTCATTTTTCTAGACTTGATTTTCTTATACAACAATTTTATTTTATTTTTTTAAGAGTTATTATGAGAGAGAGAGAGAGAGAGACAGAGACAGAGACAGAGAGTATAGTAGGGGAGGGGCCGAGGGAGAGGGAGAGAGAATCTCCAGCAGACCCCGTGGAACCTAACACGGGGTTTGATCCCATGACTCTGAGGTCACGACCTGAGCCAAAATCAAGAGTTGCACACTCAACCCACTAAGCCACCCAAGCATCCCAACTTTTACAACAGTTTCATAGCCTGCTTTTTAAGTAATAATATGTTGTGAAGGTTTCTCCAGGTCATTGTAACTGCTTTTTCTTCTATAACTTAATTGTAATAGCAATGATAGTCTCTTGTTATGTATGTACCGCCATTGATTCATCTACCTGCATATCATTGGGCTCTCAGGTTGTTTCCACTTTTTCATAAATATATATATATATTTAGATATATATATTCATATATATGAATATTTATATAATATTTGTATATATGTCTATATATATCTATATCTATATCTATATATATATATATATACTTGGATAAACATTCTTGTCTCTCTTTATTCCCATTCATTATAAGTATAATAATGAATTATAATAATTTCCTTACAAAAATCCCCAGAAGTAAACTTTCTGGGTAAAAGGATAAACCAGAAATTTACACCTTCTGGAATGTACATAGAGAGGCCCTGGTTTCTGAGTAGAGATGTTTCTGTACTGAGCTCTAACCCAACCATGTGACCTCGAGTTTAATTACTCCGTCTGTAGAATGGGGAACATGGTCACACACCCATTGTATTTCAAAAGATGATTCTGCAAAGAAGAATGCAGTAAGATTTTTGAAATATAGCATGTGGTAGGCCCGATGGTGGTCTGCTCAGCTGCCATTCTTCATCATTCCAACAAGCCTTGGCTTTTGTCAGGTGTTCCCCCTTCCCCCTTGTAGTGCTTGTCCCTTTAGGGTCGGACTAAATTGAGCACGATCTCCTCAGCCTTGCCAGTGATAGGTGCAGGAATGGGCATGTGAACCAGTTTGGTTTCATGAGATTTGCTGGGGCTTCTGGCAAATTCCCCACTCTTAAGAGAGGAGCCAGGAAGGGAGAGTCTCTCTCCCTGGACACTGAAATGTACAAACATGAGGGCTGGCCGTATTGCTGCAATTGCCATATTATCCCAGCCTGAGAATGGAGCTGAACACGGAGCTGTGCATCGTGGGGAGGTGGGACGGGAGCCATTGCATTAGTCACCCTGTAAGCTTGCCCCGCCTCTGTTGTCCAGTGAAATCCAAGTCTGCTGGTGTATTCTCTTGGAATCATTCAACTTGAATATACTCCAATCCTGATCATCATCCTTTTCATTTTCTTTCTTAATTATGGGACATGATTTTCAACCTCTTATAGGTTTCCTCCCAGCCTCTTAGAGTCTCCCTTGCCCAAATTTCCAAAAAATTTTGCCTCAAGGGACCATCTGAGTGAAGAGGATAGTACTTATGCAAACAACTCAGAAATGACTCACTCAGATCTGCTGAAAGAACCCAACCCTGGCCTTCCAATTTGGTCGAAGGAGCAGAAGATTTTCCGCACTGGAAGGGAAGTTGGTGTTCAACAAGTCCTGATCCTCTCCTGTAGACAAGGAAGCCGAGGTTCAGAAAGAGTTTTGATAATTTGCTGCAAAGTGCGCGCCAGCGGGGTGCTGCCCCAGGCAGCAGCCCTGGGAGACTCACCTGGAGTGTCAGCGGGACTCCTGCCCTGGTCAGTGGGGAGCTCAAGCCAAAATGCGTCAGAATTGGCTCTTCCCCTACCATTCCGCTCCCAGTGAATCAAGGGGCCCCGTTTGTTGCAAGAACCCAAGAAGCAACATTCCTACCCACTATGCTGGAAGTCCAGTCTTCCAGTTCTTTCTAGGGACTTTTTGTAGAAGCTCCTGGGGAGCCTCTTGGGAACTTCTCCCAAGAAAGCCAGACTTCCTTCTGCAACTCTCCAGAGCTCCTCTGGGGGCTTCTCTGGCTCTACACCTCTTCGCTGCCCTTCTGCTGCTAGTATTTGTCCTGTATTCCGGCTGTATTCACATTCCATGCTGCCGCCAAATTCCCCCACATGTCGTCTCTGTTCAGCACATGGGTCATCATTCATTCTCCTCACTATCCCTGGATTGCCACTTACTCAGGTCTCTGTTCCTCTCCAGTCCATAAGACAGTGCTTGTTTTCCACGCTGCTGACGCTGAATGGGTTCCTCCATTCTGTCTCCGCCCTCCCAGCCCCTCCTCTACCGAGAACACGTGCGCTTCTGGGTGGGTCTTACCAGGTTAGGCTCCGACACCACACCACGTTGTGTGTGGGACCGCATCTCCTTCCAGCCTGCACCTCTGCCAGGCCGCTTCTTCCTGCATGGGGTAGCTCCGAAACCCCACTTCCAAATCACAGGGTGTGATGAACTTTGGGGTGGAGGTTGGGCATCTACGAACACTTGAAAATTGTTTTTC
Source organism: Nasua narica (assembly GCA_028533885.1). Taxonomy (NCBI): domain Eukaryota; kingdom Metazoa; phylum Chordata; class Mammalia; order Carnivora; family Procyonidae; genus Nasua; species Nasua narica. Next base: position 26,833,462 of record CM052811.1, on the reverse strand, counting down.
AGAGGTTTGTGTAAAATAGCCTTTCATGGGACAAAAGCCTCCCATTTTGTATCAGAGTGTCAAAGGGGCCGGGTCACTAAAATGACTGAGAACCACGGGTCTCTAGATGGTCTCTAAGCCAGCTGGTCTCTAAAGCTGACGAAGGTCTAATGTTCTGGGACCCGGGGATTCCATAATACAATACAGGCTTGTCGCAAGTTTACCAAATGCAAAATCATTTGGCCATTCTCCCAAACTACTTCATCTCATTTCTAAGTGGGCACAAGAGTTTGTGCAAGAATTTTTAGCTTTATTTGCACTGGAGATGTTGTATTGTCTTAAGAGAATAATAAAAGATTAGGAGTTGAAGCTTTTATTAGCAAGATATTAGTACTCTATCCAAAAAGGTTATTTATTCTAACTTCAAGAACTGTAAATACTGGGAGATCTTTCTTTTCATAGCAGCAAGATCTTGGAAACTATACTAACTGGGAGGATGGTGGGGAAAGGGCGGTGCTTAGGTCTGGTTCCCTTTCCAGGTGCTTCTTCCCTTCGAGGAGTGGGGAGGACTGGGGGAGGCCTTACTTCTCCTCTGCCTGGCCGCCTGTAGTTCCACAATGACCCTTAGGTGATATCTTCTGTCAGTAAGGGACATTGTACCGACTTACACGGGAGCCCACTGTGGTGACCGATTGCCGAAACTGTCAGTTGGTCAAATGATAAATGAAATATACGTGATTTTTAACCAAAATTGGAAGACCGTATTGGGGAGATGACACAGAAATTTTCCCATTTTACTTATAGTAAAATTTGGAAATATTTAGCATAAGCCCAATCATTGAAAAATGATTTAAGGGTGCCATCAAGTTCTGAGGGTGCCGTCAAGTTTTTCTTTTAATGGCGGTCAAATACACATCACATAACATTGACCATCTTAACCATTTCTAAATGCACTAAGTACGTTCACATTGTTGCATAACCAATCTCCAGAACTCTTCATCTTACAAAACCAGAACTCGATGCCATTAAACAGCTCCCCATTCTCTCCCTGCCAGCACCCCTCCACCTTCCACTTTGTGTCTCTAGGTCCCTTGTATAAGTGGAATCTTTTAGTATTAATCTTCTGTGACTGGTTTCTTTCATTTAGTGTAATGTCCTCAAGAGGAATCTGTCCATTTTTACATCAGTGTTATCTTTTAATTTGTAAAAAAAAAAAAAAAAAAAATTGGCAATTAAGAAAAAACAGATGACTGGACTGTGGATTCATGCAGACAGCTTCACGGGCAAAGGCTCTTATTCAAAACACTGGAGTCAAACCTCGCCCGCTGTGTCCGCCAGGAGGTCTTCTAAGGCTCTGCCGAGCGTGAAGACTCACGAGACTGCCTTGCCCCACGGGCACAGGCCAGCATGCAGAGGGTGTCAGCAGGGCACAGATGGCATTGATCTTCTTCAGGACCTTGCAGCAGACCACAGAGCCGTCCATACTGAGGTCAGAAGCTATTCTCTTTGGCCTCCCGGTGGCGACTCCGGTGTGAAGATTGAGACTCATGCTGGAAGGATGTAGGTCACCCTGTATTGGAAGCCCCATATTCCACAGGCATAGCTTCTGTTGTCCCTATGGTGTCATGCCAGTTACAAGAGTCACTGCCCTATGGGACACCCAAAGGTATGGCTTCCAATCCGTATTTACAGTTGTCCCATACAGTTTACAGTCAGGGCCAGGCTTACTTTCTTTTATCAGGCTTCCAGGGAAGCAGAGCAACAAAGTTAACCAGAAGTCAAATATTTGTGCCAAAGGGGAAAGGGCTTTGTTAATCCCTTATTCTTAGCACTTCAAATGATTAAATTAGAATTTCTGACAAAGCATCTGGTTTAATAGAAAGGAGTCAGAATAACAAACAAAGTGATATGGAGAATTAAATTGCACAGTGAAATTTGTCGTCTCTTACTGGTTACGAGTCTGTTCCCCAGCACACCCGGATCGATAGTGATGAAGTTATAATTAGAATGCTGATGTCTGACAATGTGCCATCAAATATCACATTCTTTCCTGAGAGAAGGAAGAGAAAGCACGTGGAAAGGGAAGACAGGGGTGCTGATCTATGAAGAAGGAAGCAGAGTGAGAAAGAGGAAGGCATTTCTTCCTGGCAGTGGCTGCCCCACTGACAGCAGACCAGCAGGAATTGGAGATGCTGGACAGGAGTCCACGTGGGTAAAAAAGGGAGTTTGGGCAGCAATTTGTGAACTCTCTAAAGAGGGGTCTCTTTCCGTCTTCAAAAGAAGAAAGGAATTCACACTACCAGTCATTCTGCTGGGGCTCTGAATTGTAAATAGAACAACTGTGGACCGCCTGAGAGGTAGTAGGTCTGGGCTCGGATCTTCCCTTGCCTGCCCCTACTCCCCAGGCTTCCGTAAGGTCAGCATTTGTAGTCAAAAGGGACTAGATACATCAGCCCTATAGCTTTATATTTTCGGGGAGGACAGGAGTCCCTTTCCATATGTTACATATTTAATATACATAAAGACATTTCTGGATCTTCATTTATGATAAAGAGGGTATGATGAGGAGAAAGGTAAAAGATGGTTGCAAAGCCACTATCGCACCGAGGACAAGTAGAAGATGAGTGTCTCAAGAAGCAGCCAGTCCATGAGTAAGGGAAGAGCCAGTTTGAGAGATGGAAGGGAAAGTTTGGCCTGACCCAAAGAAGGTCCCGTGTGAACAGTGAGGTCAGGGGAGGTTTCCGGTTGGACTGCACTCATGAATATGGTCTAGAAAAAGCCAATAAAAGGACCTCCCTTCTCTGACTGAAGCAAGAACTCTAGTCCCTACTGTAATAAGAGCTAGAAAAAAGATGTCTGTGCTAGGAGGGGCTTGAGCCCCATAGCCACCTACCAGAGCTGAGCAAGGTCAAACATCCAGTTGTAACTTGAACAGGCCAAAATGGAATTTCTGTTCAGGGTGACCCCACAAACACCCCCCCCCACACACACACATAAGTGAAGCCCTAGGAAGACAAAAGTTTTCTTCTTGTAACCCCAGCCCCTGGAAGTACTTAGCATTGAGTAAGCTATTCAATATGGCTGAACAAACATGGCCGGTTGGGAATGCTGCTTGATGTCTCACTACCGAGGAACCAATTCTCCCCAACTTTTCCAGGACATTCTTAATTTCTGACCCATGGTCAACCAGTGAGCCCTGACAAGAAAATGTACTTGCTCTAGGGATGTGAAGAGCTGTGGAGAGTCATCATTGATGAGATAGACCTACAGGATTTCAGGAGGTGACACATGAGAAGAGCAGGAATCTCTTGTGCACATGCACACACATACACACACACACACACACACACACACACACACACACACACACACACCCTCCAGGTTCCTCTCTTAGGACACGGTTACATTTGGGTTTTTTGTCTTGTTTTGTTTTGTAGTTTGATGACATCTGGCAGTATTCAGTCTCTCCTCCAAGCTAATGCGTAAAAAACTAAGGTGACCTGATGTCACTAAATCATCACCAGCTGTGTCTGGCTTTAAAAATCTCTTATTAATATCAGAGCTGAATGTTACTTATTAACCAAACGTTGCTTATTAATCATTTATAGGTATGTGGTGGTGGTAGTTAAGCCCCGAAGACAATGCCCTGGCAACTAAGGATTTATGGGCTTTCCTAATGGGAACAACAATAGACTGGGAGAAGGGCCAATAGAACGGGAAAGGAAGAGGGCACAGGAGAATATGAACCTTTGCCTAATACTCTGTTCTGTTTAAATTGCCTTAGAGAAAAGGGGTGGCACTACCCTGTGAGGACGGGAAGCAGTTACTGTCGGAGGAAATCCAGAACCTCTGAAAGCGGGGATGGGAACATAAGGCTGGAGAATCAGGCAGTTCATCCACTTCCTCCTTCAGCTGAGTGCCAGTGGCCTGCAGGTCCTCCTTCTGGCAGAATCTCTCTCCTGCCCCTGGAGCTCAGCAATTTTCGGGTTCAGTTCTATGGAGGTGTCCTCTCTAACCGTAGAGAATGTGGCACCACGCGTGAGCCCTTCTGCCAAAGGGCATACGAGCAAAGCTGCAGGCCAGCAAACCGTGGTCCTTTCCTCTTCCTCCCTCTCCCTCCCAGAGTGCGATGGCGGAGACCAAGGCCAGGGTCCCTGGTGGCCCTATTACCGCTAAACTGGCAATGGCCACCTGCCAGGAACTCTTGGTAGAAGGCTGGGGGTTCCGTTCCTGGAGGTCCTCTCTCCAGAAGCATGGTGTGAGCTGACACAGGGTTTGAGGCTTCACCGGAGACACAGCGGATTCTGGCTGAGATGGAAGGCGTGGCCCAGAGCCTCGGGGCACACGTGGGCATGAGTGTGCACGCACACACCCCATGTATTAATACCATGTATGCACGTGCCTGTGCATTTGTGAAGTGTTCACAACCACGCAACCAGCTCCTCTGACCAAACCATACTTGGGCCTCTTTCCCAGATGGCTATAAAAATGTATGATCACTGTAAGGGAAAAAATCAGAAGATTTTCCTACCGCAAAGTAGGAAGAAGAAAATAAGCCCATCACCAAGAGAAACACTTGAACATTTTGTATCTGGCACTCCCATCTTTTCACTTGGCATGTTGAGAGTTCTTTATTTTGCTTTTCAAAATTGGGATCCTGCCCAATGTACTGTTTGGTCTATGTTAACGATGTCCTATTAAACCATTTTCAGTGAAGGATGTATTGTGAATGCTCCCCCACATGCTCATGGTTTTCAGTGCGGGTCTAGGAGTCCATGTCTGGATGCACCCAGCCAGATACTTTAACTACAATCAGGGTAAGCACATTTACTCATAACCTTGACTCAAGGCACAAGTAAAGACGATGAGCTCGCTGCTTGGCCCCTATGACCCCCCAAATCCCGTGACACAGCATTTCATTGACAGCTGAGGGCACCGAGCAGGGCTGTGTTCTCTTTCTTGTGTGTGTTTCTGGGAACAGAGACCTTTCTCTTCCTTCCCGGGACCCCAGTGGTTTTTCTCTCTCTTTGCTTAGTTGTGCTCTATTGTTTTCCAGGAGCCTCGTGTCTTTTGTTTGAGCCTTTCTGAGAAGTTCAGAGCCTGAAGAGGTGGGGCGGGGTTGAGGGTGGGTAGCTTTGGGGGAAATACAAACCTCTAATTCTTGAATGCCTGTCAGTCAGCTTGCAGGCATTCCTTGGGTCTGAAAAGCAGCCCTAGTAGCTAGTGGCCCAGGGAGAGCTGGATGGGAGGCCTGTGGTGTGGGTGGGGAGCCTTGACCGTTCCTCCTCCCCTCTGCTACCATTTAAAACCATCTGGAAGCAGGGAGGTAATTTGTTCAGCCCTTCAACTTGTGTGACCACACACATTCTTTAAAGGGATGTTTACGAGCTTCACAGGACAACAAAATTCTCTGTAGAAAACGTCGGGGAAATAGTCTCCATTTTCTCTGCTTTCCCCTTGTATGATTCTCCATAAGAAAGGTATTTGTGGCTTCTCTTCAGATTTTCACTTCGGCTTTGGTTTTTCCCTCACAACTTCCTCTAGCTACTGTGAAACGTGGTTGCCTCCAGTGGCTTTTCCTTTCTTTCCTATCTTTCCGAGGTAATCCATGGGCCCATGTCTCAGCGGGGAAGAAGGTCAGAAGACCTTCCCAGGGTCATTCCCCAAGCCTACTCAGACCCTACCCTGGCCAGGGAGAGGGGGTCCACCCGCTGGACAAGGGGGAAGGCCCAAGCTCCTGACAGGACCCTCCGAGGATTGTATAGACGCTGGGCAGAAAAGCACAGGACGTTTTCTTCTTTAGAATTCTACCCTGCTTTTTCTTCTTATTTTTTCCCTGTGTCCGTGACCCAAGAATAAAGCTAAGGAGAAAGGGAAAATGTGATCCTTCAGGCCCAGTGAAGGCGACTGAGAGGCAGGATAGAACAGCAGATAATGATGAATAACAAAACACCACCGTTGATAGTTGTCACAGTTTACAAGAGCAACTTGCTATTTATTGTCTCCTTAGCTCGTCACAGTAGCCCGAAGAGGAACACACAACCGACATTACAGTTAGCCCTGTAACTACAGCCTGGGAACTGCAGGTCTCCCGTGGACACTATAGTGTGCTCCCCAGGTGTCCCCTCAGCACTCAGGTCAGAGAAACTCTGCTCCCTCAGCTGTGGGGAGTGTCGGCTGCTGAGTCCCCCACTGGAAACTGCTCTCCCTTGAAGGGCTCTGCCTCAGCCAAGGTTTCACTTCCTCCCTGGGCCCTTGCTTTGATTCTAGACACCACGAAAGGGTCATCCCAGCTTCTGTCCACCCTGTGGGATCAGCCGAGAGCTCTGTAGCAACTGCATCAGAGTTCAACACATCAGGTTTTACTCTATGTGCTTCGTTGAAAGCTGCAGTTATCTATTCTCAGTCATAACTCATCTTGGCTCTGTATCCATATCAGCAAGTGTAGACATATAGTCTTCAACAGCTGCAAAATATCGGATGGATATCTCATAATTTATATATCCAATCCCTTATTGTTGAATATTTAGGTACTTTCCAATTGTTTTCTATCAATTATACTTTGTTGAACATCTTTGTATATACATCTTTGCAAACTTGTCTATCTTTAGGATGAATTTCTAGAAGGGGATTGCTGGGTCAAAAGATATGGCTCTCCAGAAGAATGACCATTTTTATTCCCACCATGGCTGTTGGGAAAAATCCCCAAATCTGTCTGTCACGTTCAAATTCATGACGATAGAACTCAAATGGACACTCAGCGCTGTAATCCTACTACACATTCCTACACAGTTTGCTTTCCTACTTTTCAAGATAATTCTTTAAATTGGTTTCATTTCTTCTTAACCCTACAGCATCCCTCTCGCACCCCCCATGTCTAGCTGATGTCCTGTTTTCCTATCTAAAAAATAAAATGAAATAAAAAAAATAGAAGCCATAGAGAGCAACACTCTCATCTATCCACCCCCAAATCAGTGTGTCCCCCCAGTTCCCACTACATACACTGTGTACTGGAAACCCATTTCCTCTGTCTTTCTCTTTCACTGTGGCAGAGCCCCCGTCCCTGCCGTGGTTAACACCTTACTTGAACCACATTTGCCCAACTGCTCCAGGACTTCTCTCCTGCAACATCTCCTTTCCTTCCTACATGATCGTCATCCTCTCTATCTTCTCTCTCCTGGATCATTGCCAACAGCATACAAGAAACTCTGTCATCTCCCATCTTAAAATACAAGCAAATCAAAAATAACAAAAAAGACAAAACTCCACTCTGGAGCCTATGGCCCCTCTAGCCTTCATTTCACTTCTCTTAGGTTCCCTTCCCAGTAAAACCTCTGGAACAAGTGGTGCACACTCTTCACCACAAATTGTTCACTGTCATCCCTCTCTATGCTCTCCTGGTGGGTCCCTACCACTTACTCCAACTGTTCTTGTCTAGATCACGGATTCCATTCATGTTGCCACATTTAAGGGACACACCTTGGTCCTTGTCTTACTTGAGTTCCAGTAGTAGAGGCAGCATCTACGACCAACCACTGTCCTGGAAACACCCAACCATCCCAACTTCTCTGATAATATACTCCATTGGTTTCTGTCCTAACTTACAGGCTTCTCCTGCTCAGGTTTTTTTGTGGCACCTCCCCCTCCACGTGGGCTCAGTCCTTGGCCCTTGAAACCCATCTGCTTCCTCCCCCACCCCTTGCTCCTTCTCAGTAATGGGCACCTAAAATCAATACCAAAAATTGACCAAGACAGTCCAAAAAGAAATAAGTTGCAGATTAATGTCATAATATTTATCCACTCATTTAATGCATACTTATTGCATGCCTACTATGTGCCAAGCACTGAGGGAAGAGAATGGTGAATGAGTATGACAAAGTCTCTGTTCCAGAATCATGTGCCATACAGTGCAAAAATCTCACGCTCAGAGCAGAGGTGAGTTCATTGTTAAGATCTCTGAATGGAGTAATTGCATGTGAAGACCCTTTTTTTTTCCTTTTTCAATATGTTCAGCTTGGGGCACCTGGGTGATTCAGTCAGTTAAGCGTCTAGCTCTTGATTTCAGCTCAGGTCATGATCTCAGGGTTGTGAGATCGAGCCCCACATCAGGCTCTGTGCTGAGTGTGGAGTCTGCGTAAGATTCTCTCTCTCCCTCTCCCCCTCCACCCTGCCCTGCACGTGCTCTCTCTCTCTCTTTCTCTCTAAAATAAATCTTCAAATATGTGTGTGTGTGTGTGTGTGTGTGTATACACACATATGTGTGTGTATGTATGTATATATATGTGTGTGTATATATACATATGTATATATACATATATATACACACACATATGGTTTTACTAAAGGTTTGGATTTTTTTTTTTAAGGGAAAGGGAAAACCGGGTTTATGCCTCTGAAGAAAATTTTGGCATAGTTTCTAAACAAACACACTGAAGATTCTCTAATCTTCTTAGAGTCATAAATGAACTATTTCCTTATTTGAGTATAATTAGGAATAGCTTATTTTCTCAATTTTAAGTGAGTTTCTGAAACATATCACATGACACCAAGGATGAGTGGAAATTAGAAGCTGTTACTCCTCTTTCTAGGTCACAAATCATAGCATCCTGTTTTTCTTCTATAGTTCGCTGCCACTAATGTCTGAAATCTAACACCCCCATCCTGAATTAACTTATAATTCAGAGTTAAAAGGACATTACCCAACTCAGCACTGTGGGGATTTTTTACATCATGCATTCGGTGGTGATAAATGAGGAAATCCTTGGGGCGCCTGGGTGGCTCATTCGGTTAAGCATCTGCCTTTGACTCAGGGCATGATCTGGGCTTCCTGCTCACCAGGGAGCCTGCTTCTCCCTCTCCCTCTGCTTCTCCCCCTGTGTGTGCTCTCTTGCTTTTTCTCTATCAAATAAATGAATAAAATATTTAAAAAGAAGAAGAAGAAAAGAAAAAAATTTAGGAAATCCTTGTGTATTTAAGATCTTCCTCTTGGATCATTTGGTTATCTCTGTAACACTGCTTTTAAGGTAAAAATAAGATGGGGTGGGGCTTGGTCTGGAGTTGTTTTCAGATATCTTAACAAACATTTAGACTAAATATGTAGAAAAAAATACATTCGTATTTGTATAAATTATTTTTTTCTCCGAATAACCACAGTGGTGAATGTTTCCGCATGTACACACACTTAGTCTCCTGGCTTTCTGGCTTTATCTGTTCCTCCTCTTTAGACTTTAGGGGGCCCACTGTGTGGACATCTTGACTCATGAATTTTCTAGGCTAATTATCCCAGTAGATTTAAGCCCACTGGGCACCGAGGCAGTGGTTGGTGTTATTACTCTTGGGGCAGGTCACTTGGGCATGAAGATTATTTTGAGCTGAAAGCAGTCAAGACCTTGTGAGCTCCAGAAAACCTTTTTGCCTCTCCCTTAACTACACAGAAGAATCTCAGTTGGAAATCTTTCCCAGAAGAATGGTTATTACCAGAGGTAAATTCTATCTGAGTGGCCTATCTGTAGAGCAGGGCAAACATCTAATTACCAAACTTCTGCTCTTTTTCTTATTGCCCCATGAATTGTACTTTTTCCTTTTGAAGTCCCAGACCCCTACCCCCTTCTCCTTAGTTCAGGAGGACATATATACCTCATTTTGCCTGTCTGTCTTTGGAATTTCCATGTCTGTGGGGATTCCCCGTTAGTACACTACGAAATTTGATTTTCTCCTGTTAATCTGTCTCACGTCAACTTGATTCTTAGTCCAGCTAGAAGGACCTTGGAGGGGACAGGAATTCTTGCTCCCTGACAGTTGGTATAGTCAGCAGGGTACTTTAACAATTTAGAAACAAGTCAAAGCCCACCTATCCTTACCAATCTCCAAAACTCCCCTATTTTTCTCAAAATGTTTGTGGATGTCATGACACCATTGCCCCCCACAGTGCTGCTGAGAGATCCCGGGACAGCTGACACACAACTGGCAGAAAGCAAGATTTCTTACCATGTCAGCCTCCTGGAATCTCTATGTGCAGAGTCTGATGAAGTGAGAATGATGAGATGAGAGTCCTTTTTCTCTCTTCCTAAATTTAGATTAGCCGGAGAAAGTGTTTGCGAAACTAGTTCCTTGGGCTGAGTGACTCTTTGGTTAAATTTGATAGAGCACTCTTTGGCTGCTGATCCGTTTCCTCCCAGAGACTGTCTTTGTTTTCCTTCGCCTGTGTCTTTTACATCATTTGTCCTGCGAACTCTGCTGTGGGCCGATGGGCATGTGAGGTAAAGGCTGTTGCTAAGGGACATCTTAGCCCAAGCCACAAGATGGTGGGCATGCGTTGAGCACTTACACACCATTAGAACCCTTGCCACCCCAAGAAGACTCCTGTGTTAGGCTCAGTTGATCACGGAACAGATTAGACTGACACAAGGTCACCCGTCAACAAAACGAGCGCGCAGTGAGGTGCCCTGGAAAACATCACAAAGCCCCCCGCCCTGTGGCACATCCCTGCTAGGTGGCAGTTGGGCTCCAGGAGACCCAAGGCTTAGGTAAAGCTGTTAATGTGCATATACTGGAGAAGACTTTTCCTTTCGTCCTGTTGTATGGTCCAAGAGCTTGGCTCTGTGACCAGTGAGAACATTCTCTTTGATCTCCACTGTCCACAGAACGAACCCACAGGGCTACACGTTGGTGGCCGGTCAGAGAGACTGGGGACCTAGGTCTCTCTCTCCGTCCAGCCATGCAGTTTGTCATGGCAGGTGCCAGCCTACAGGGACCTTCGTCATCTCAACCTTCGTTGCTTGTTGGTGCTGGAAAGTCCCATTCCCGCAGCACCTGCTCAGTGTCGCGGAAGAGCAGGTCTGTGGCTGGAGGCGGCTCACGATTTGGAGGGGACACTGGAGACACTGTTTTTACTCCACTGTTCTTCCTGCCTCTGCAGTGAAAGCTTTTGCTTTTGGAGACTACTTTCAGGAGTAAAATTTGGGTCATGGGGGCTGCATTGTCTCTGCCCTCTCTGGACACCTCTTGCATCCTCAGTTAAGCCATTAGAAGGCTTATTGGTTAGTGTTGCTATTAACAGGTCCTACTCACCAATGACCAGACAACGGATCCTTTAAATTGGTTATGTTTAGATCATATATATATATATATATATATAATTTTATTTATAAAATTATTATAAAACATATGTAAATTAAGTCTGTAATATCTAAAATAAATATATTAAATTAAATATATTATATATAAATTTATATATATTCATAAAATGAAGAGGTCCAATCGTCTTATTAGTATAATGACTAGTCTTAGGGATTCCTTTGATAAAATAAAAAAAAAAGAAACAGAAATTAGGCTTAAGGGCGCCTGGGTGGCTCAGTTGGTTAAGCAACTGTCTTCAGCTCAGGTCATGATCCCGGAGTCCCAGGATCGAGTCCCATATCGGACTCCCGGCTCTGCGGGAAGTCTGCTTCTCCCTCTGACCTTCTCCCCTCTTATTCTCAGTCTCTCGCTCTCTAATAAATAAATAAAAATCTTAAAAAAAAAAAGAAATTAGGCTTAAGACTTAAAAATAAATGTCCATATCCAACATAAACTCCACTTCTTAAAAATCCAGGCTCGGGGCACCTGGGTGGCTCAGTGGGTTAATCCTCTGCCCTAGGTCTTGATCTTGGGGTCCTGGGATGGAGCCCCGCATGGGGCTCTCTGCTCAGCAGGGAGCCTGCTTCCCCCTTTCCCTCTCTCTGCCTCTCTGCCTACTTGTGATCTCTCTCCTCTCTGTCAAATAAATAAATAAAATCTTAAAAAAAAAAAAAATGCAGGCTCATCTGCCTGTTTTAACTTCCCTTTCCCTATAAGATTTACAGAGAGCACTCTGGCCTAATCTCTAGGTTCTAAATCTACAGGTTGCTCCTGTAAATGCTGAGAGTCAAAAAAGGAATTTAACAAAAGGCCCTGAGACTGGTAATAAGGCTCCCTTTGTTCCTATCTTCCAGGGCTCCGCAATCAGGCTCTGCCTGTTTCAGGCATTCCTACACAATGTCCTTTGCTGGTGTGTCCTAGACTGCTTATCACAAAAGGATTCATATCTCCTGGACAGCAGCAGATTTTTTAAAACTGTGAAACCCTTCTACCTGTAGTATCTAAAAGATACTACCAAATTTAGAGAGAAATTACAAAGAATATTTGACCGTATTTACACAAAATTCCTTTCACAAGAGGAAACAGGACCAGAATTTCTCATAGGCCCTCTACAGATGATCTGCAAAAGGCCAATAATCAGGGCTAATAGAAGTCAAGGTTAATGGCATACCCAGGAAAAAGGCTTTTGTTAAAATGCTTTATATAGACTATATAGGCATAAAGTCTTTTTGTTCCCATTTTAGTTAAAAATCTCCCTGATAAAGAGAAGCAAATTTAGCCTAAAAGGTAGGCCAGTCCTTTGCTATTCAGGCCGTAATTTGATCTTTGGGGAATTAGGGACAACTGTTTTTATTTTACAAATCTCTCCAAAACCAGAAATGCAATTTAGAAACAAGTCAAAGCCCACCTATCTTTACCAATCTCCAAAACTCACCTGTCCTCAAAATATTTATGGATGTTATAAAAGAGCAGGATATCGAAACAAAATTATCCTGTACTTTAAAAAAAAGCAAATATTAAATAGCAATTTCCTGAATCTCTAGGGAAAAAAAATTTTTTTTCATTCTTTCTCTGTCCCTAGAAATTATAAATCTTATCATGTCTTTGAAATATAAACACAGCCCACAATCTCCTGAGATTGATGGAAAGAAGAGGGTGGGGGAGGGGAGGGGGAAGAGGCCGTTTTAAAATCCAAACTGCTAAAAAAACTCTAATGTCCAAACTCTAGCACATCTGAAAATAGGCAGATATGCTGCAATTATCCATTTTGTAAAAAAACAAAACAAAACAAAAACTTGGGTACTTTCTCTGTGTCTTTGTGATGTAAACTACCTCCCCCCACCCTTCCTTCTCTAGAACCTAAGAGCCATTCTTTGAAATACAAACTTCAGGGAGAAGTCTTTCCTGGGATGGGGGTGGAGAGGGAAATATTTGGAAACTGGGCCTATAATGTTCTCTCCACAAATATTAGTGAAAAAAGCAATAGCTGTAAAAGATTTAGTTTCCGTCTTGTCTTTATATTTTTGTGTGTTGTATGTTGTGAATGTGAAATATTTTCTGTGTCCGGATGGTACGGCTAAAATTAATTTGTTAAAGAGGTCTATTTTAGTTAGTTTGAAGACAAACACTTATAAGGATTGGGCATTCTAACACTCCGAAAGCTGGAATTTAACCTGTGTTTTTCAAGTTCCTGTGATTTGGGAAAATGTCTGAAACGAAAGCTAATTTAAGGTTGCTGGTTTAATTAAAATAGATCTATCTTTAGAGTTAATCAGCATTCAAAATAAAACTTTTATTCTGCTTGTGTTTATTGGAAGTCAGATAAGTTCATGTTAACTCTCTTGCCAAATTTGTTAGGGAAAATAATCCTTAGGATAATGGCCGAATTTGTTGAATGCCTCTTGAAGTTTTGTGGGTCTTCTAAGCATAATTGTTAGGAGCCTGTGAATTAAGTAGATGTCTGTAAGATAAAAAAGTTTGTAGGCAAACTCTTAAATAGCTTCTGAAATCTTTGATACCCTAAACTTTAAAGTGTTGCTAAGTTAAATGGTGAGTAAAGTTCAATTCCTTGATTATCCAGATCATTTCCAAATGAGATTAAATAATGATTAAATACTGAGAATAACTTATCTACTTTTGTCTTATTACAGAGAAACTCAAGATAAATTTGGGTCTATTTGTAAACATGTTTTATGGTTTATCGACAGATTATACGATGAAAAAACACATGTTCTTAGAAATTATGAAATATATTCATAAATTTGCCAATCTGAAAAATTCTGGTAGAGCAGATAATTCACAATTTCTTACTATTTAGTTTTCACTAAAAATTAAGGTTTCTAAGCAGGAAGAATTCTAATAAATGTAATTAAGACTACTGGAGTTAAGGGAGATAATTCTGTATGCAAGGAAGGTAAGATATGTGGTTTTGGTAGGAAAAAAAAGCACATCTTTGTTGAAGGGAAAGAAAATAATTTTGTCTTAAAGCGAGACTGGTTATTTAAAGAGGGAAAACTTAGGGCAAAATCTGAATGTAAAAAAGAAAGTTGCAGAAGGTTTATGGAAAAAGACTCTTTGGAATAAAATTTTGTGCATGGTTAGTACTGGCTAAGATTAAAATAAATTGAAGTAAATTAATTTTAAAATCAAAAATACACAGGGGCAAAATTAAGATTTTGTTTTTTCTTTGTGAAAAAGACAGAATTCCCTTAAACTATGGGTCTGTGCTTAAAGAGAAACTGGAAGCAAAAGTTTTATCTTTTAAGTTATCTGCTTAAAAAACAATGATCTATATTACCCAAATAGTCTCCTAAATTTATGAGGTCTTAGATTACTTAAGGAAACCAAGTCTTAGTATTTATTAAAAGAGCTAAATTTTGCTCACAGCTATGTAACCTGTTTGAAATCTCTTATTGTCATTTTGTTTACATGGATGATTTGATATTGTTTCACAGGGATTTGTGATCCTACTTAATCAATTTGAATTGATGTTTTTTGACATATTTTCCAAAAAAGAAATTCTAAAATGAAGTTTTTGACCACTATCTAACCGAACTTTTGCAGGGGGCCCCTGGAACACTTCAAAAACAAGTTTTTGATGAATTTAAATACTTAGGTTTATTTGGTGTATTAAATTACATGGGAAACATTGTCTAATAAGTGATAGTAAAGCCGCTTAGATGACGTTTATGTAGATATAGTATTAAAATCAGTGTGTGTGTGTGTGTGTGTGTGTTTTAAATCAGTGTTCTACAAAGTATATGAAATGCCTAGAAATCTGATGTCCTGGTATGTTATTATCTTGATCTGTTGTGCGTCACAAAACTAACCAAATTTCCTTGTCAATTGCATTGCGATAAACTCTAATCAGATCTTTAACTGTGGTCATTTTTGAATCTTTTATTATTTCCTTACAGTTATACTTTTACTCTCATGCTTTTATAAAAGCTTCCTGCAAATGTCCTTTATCTTCAGGGAGGTTCATGGAAACATCTCTGAGTACAGGTTTCTGATAACCTCAAGACCATAAAACTGAATTAGGGAAAGAAAGAAAGAAAGAAAGAGAGAAAGAGAGAAAGAGAGAAAGAAAGAAAGGGAAAGGAAAGGAAAGAAAGAAAGGAAAGAAAGGAAAGAAAGGAAAGAAAGAAAGAAAGAAAGAAAGAAAGAAAGAAAAAGAAAGAAAGAAAGAATCCAGAACTTGTGAAAAAATTGGATTTAAGCAGAACAAGAATTAAAAATCTACATGAGACCTGAATAAACTAAGGAGGATAATTATAGTTTTTATGACTTTTTGTTTGAAACATTGCTGACTTTTTAAGAATGCTGTTTTTTCTGGATTGAAAAAAACTTTTTCTTAGGCTAACTGACAGCAATCTGATAAAATATACCTTGGTGAATAAATTGAAACGTTTATCTTTTCTCCCTATCTGAACCTGCCAGAATTCAGAAACTCTCAGTGAATGGTCTTATATTTTTATGTCGATATATTTATTTGCCTAAGTTCAATGCGAATCTGTTCTCTTTATGGCAGGACACAATTGGAGATCTTGGTTATGTCACCAAGGCTTTGGCTGGAATGTTGTATTTCAGAGAGACACGCACAGTCTCAGATATAAACAGACAGCTTTAAGGAACTAAGATTGACTTTATGGAGCCCACAAGGCCCCTTGGAAATATCGGCATGGTGACTTGCTTACAGAGTTCCCAGCAGGCTTACCAGGTGAGTAAAGAATGTCACTTCCTGATAGGTGCCAGGAACTCAGGATATGTTGGAACCTCGAGAAGAGAGGAATTCACCCAAATCTATAAGTATTGCAGATGAAATCAGATGGGAAGTATTTGGCTTGGCTTCTGGCCTCAAGAGGTTATTAAAAGTTCATTCTAGGGATTCTTATGAAAAGCTCCAGCAAAGCAGAGTTTAAAAAGCCAATATGGTCAACCACTATTGCTGCACTTACGTAAATAATCAGGCCAAGTTCGGGAGTTTTTTTGTTTCTGTTTTTTGGAAATGAGACTTATTTTGCAAATAAATTAGTATTAATTTGGCTATCTTTGGTAAAAATGAAGGTGATTATAGAGAGGCTATGTTTCCATAACACACCTTTGTAAATATTAGATTTTAATACTATTCATCATACACTGGACTAGATCCTGATTTCTTCTAGTGTCCCCCAGTACCTGGCTGCAACTCTCCAAACTAACATTTTTGAACCTTCTCCCATCTTTCTGAGTTGGAATCATTTGAGAACTACAACTTCCCTTTCTCCTAAGGCCTGCAAACTTAATATGAACGATGTGACGTAAACTTCAGAGAAATGGCCACAGTAGCTCAGGTATAGACAATCTCTGTGCCTGTTGCACTATGGGCCACTCAAAGGATCACCAGAGACATCTGGAAGTCTTCTCGACTGGCTACCCTCACAACTCAGAGGCTGGTTTATAATTTGATCTAATTGTTAGCCACCGCTTTTCTTTTGGTTTCTGTAGAAATGCCTCTTATTTCATACCCGATTCCTCGAACCATAGGCCTAACTTGGAGAACACGCGTGCATCGCTGCCTCCTGAAGTGAGTTTAACTAAACTGACCTGTTGTCAAGGCCAAGGAGAGTGCTTCAATGAGACAAAACAGTCTACCAGCTCAAGTTTTAATGTGTGGAACTTCAGCAAGTTTCAGAGGATGGAACCGTAGGGGCCAAAGACAGGTAGCCCCAGGATGGGCCACTTTGGCCTGAAGATTTTCTTGAGCAGAAAGCAATTAAGACCCTGTGGGTGGAGAGAAACTCTGCCCCTTCCTTAACTACACAGAAGAATCTCAATTGGAAATCTTTCTCAGAAGAATGGTTATTACCAGAGATAAATTTTATCTGAGTGACCCATCAATAAAGCAGGGCAAACATCTAATTACTAAACATCTGCTCTTTTTCTTATTGCCCTATAAATTGCATTGCTTCCCTTCAAAGTCCCAGATGCCTACCCCTTCTCCTTAGTTCAGGAGGACATATATACCTCATTTTGCCTGCCTGTCTTTGGAATTTCCATGTCTGTGTGGATTCCCCATTAGTACCCTATGAAATTTGGTTTTCTGTTTTCTCATGTCAACTTGATTCTTAGTCCAGCTAGAAGGACCTTGGAGGGGACAGAAATACTTGCTTCCTGACATTATCCTAAGGTAGACACTCTCTCCAATTTCACTGTTCTCAAAATCTCCAAGAAAAGGTTTGAAACCCAAAGAATTGCCTCCAGGGCCCTGGGGCCTCAGAGTCGGGCCTGGTTCTCCTTGGGTCACATATACCCTCCCGTGACTGCAAGTTGTCTTGCAGAATTCCGCAAATAAGGCCGATTTCACATAGTGTTGATAAGACAGAACTTTAGCTAATGGCACTTTTAGAGCAGAGGTGAAGGAACGCAAGCTTGCGGTGTCACCATCTTTGCAGTTGCTAGAGATCAGGTCCCGATACCACACGCCTTCCTGGCACTGCTGGTGGCTTTCCTTTCCCTCCCACATGGCTCAGCGTGAAGTCCTCTCCTCAGATTTGGAAAGGAGAACCCCCTCCCCACCCTGCTGCCTTCCCCCCAAAGTCCTTCCTGCTGCCCTTCCACTTCTCTGCTCGGTCTCTGGGCCTCATGCCTGGCAGTCTTTCCACCCAAGCGGCCAGATGCTGTCCTTGGTTCCGAAGCCCTCTCTCCTCCCCCGGGCCTCCTCCCTGCCGTCCGTCCGCCGCAGGTCACGCTATACTTCTCACCCCCTCCTCATCTTTGAGAGCCGGCTGTGCCATGCTCAGTGTCACTCCTGAGACATCTGCTTAAAAAATAAAACCCGCAACCCTTCCTTTTCTTCTGAGCCAGCATTCTAGGCCCGCAGGGAGGGGAAAGCTCAGCGCTGCCTCGCCTCTCCCCTCTGGGACCTGATGTCTCCTTCGTTTCCCCTCCATTTCTGGAATGTTGCTTTCCCATCTGCACTTGTGGTAGCAAACAGGTTTTATCTGCTCTGCTTCCCAAGCATTCACGTAAACGGTTCCTGCCTCTCTCACTCTCTGGGAATGTTTTGTAAAGTTGCATCTGCCTTGTTTATCCCAATTATTAAAGCAAAAAGACACTAACCTACCATCCACTGAATTCCCAATACAGTGCTCTCCTGGTCACCAGAAATGACCTCTGTTCCTCCTCTGGCTTTTCTTAAGCCTGGGTAAAATGAAGTCCCCAACTTTCTTTGCCGTTAGTGGCCTACCTGCAACCACCATACAGATTCGTTTTCAGATGTCTTTGGTGAGATAGTTCACATATTTTAATAAAAAGGTGCCTCCTAGGACACAGTTATCTAAGCTCTTAATTCTGTTCAGCTTTTCAGTTAAATGGATCCTTTTCTGGAAAAATTGTTCAAAGTTTGCAGCACCCATGATTCCTTCTCCTTCGAGAGGGCAACAATCAAGGGTGGATTTCAGAACTTTTTTGGGGGGTGGCGGCCACTCTTCATTACACAATTCTTTTTTTTTTTTTTTTTCATTACACAATTCTTCTGTTTGTTCATTCTCATTGTAAAAAAGCTTTGCTGAGCATAAGATCACCTTTCCAGTAGCACAGCCCTTCCTTCTCTCTCTACCACGGTGTTTGAAAGCACTTCGTCTAAACTTCTCTTAATTAGGCTAATTTCAAATCCTCATTCATTTAGAAAAAAAAAATTTTTTTTAAATTCTTGCTCATTTTAAAATGAGAAGTACACACAGAGCCTGATGCTTCCAAACGTGACTTTACACCAAAGGCAAGGAACGTATCGATGCATGTTACGATCCACCTTGGAGAAAGAGGGGGGCAAATGGAACCATTCCTAAGAGAGTTACCATATGCTGGAAGAAAGAAGAGCCTGGGGCAAATAAAAGTGAATAGCAATTATTCTTTAAATTTCAGAAAAGCTCCCATGTAATCCAAGTTGGGTGCTATTTACAAAACATTCGGACAGGAGGGTCGACCAGCTGGTTCTAAACCTGGCTAAGTAAGGAGAAGGGAATATGCAGCCCTCTTATCTAGTGAGGCCAAACTTTGCCCACCACTAAAAAGCCAGCTTTTCTCCTGCGCCCCACAACACATGCTCCTGGGATCCCAACCAGCCCCCCAAGCCCATAACCTCCATAGTTCACCAGCCTAATCAGTGATCCTTGGGGGGTGGGGGTCAGTGCTGCTCAGCCCAGGCTTGTGAACTTCTAACCCGAAGAGCATTCTTATCCCATTGTGATAAAATCCGCAGGGCTCAACAGTTTAATTCTTCAAGGAACACTGGATATATACCAGGTGCTGGGAGAGGGAGGGAGGAAGGGGGAGCAGTGGGGCTGAGCTGTACAGACGACCCAGTCCCCGCTCCCCAGGTCCTGAGGGTCTAGTTAAGCAGAGATAGATTGGATATGAAACCAAAAATAACATGATAGAATGAAGTCAATGGAATAATAGTGCAAGTGCCCAAGGGATTCAGAAGAGAAAATAATTCCTTCCATAATGGGGAGGGGAGCAAAAGGGAAATGAGGCTTTTCACAGCAGAGAAAGGGAGGGGGCATTTTTAGCTGAGGGAACAGCCTTGAGATGTCGGCTGCATTTAGAGATCATTTTTAGCCGTCTGGCGAGGTTACAGGGGAAATTCAATAATTTGACAGGAATGAGACAGACTAGAACTTTCACATCAGATCTTGGGGTTTGGTAGGGGCAGGGGTTGGTATCCTTGTTTCATGGAAGTAAGTCATATCAAAGTATTTTTTTGAAAACTTTAAAGGAAGATTTGCCTGGCTAGTGAATTCTTTGGAATTATAGAAGGGACTTGCAGATAGTAATAATAATAACAATAGTAATAATAGCTACTATTTTTCTTAGCTTGTCAAACTGGAAGCAATTTAGGGCATACATAATCTTTTAGAGCTGAAAGAACTTTAAAGACCACCTCATCCAACTCCCTTATTCTACCGATGAGGAAACTGATGCCCAGAGAAAATTTCCTGTGTCTCAGATCTCTGGCTAGTTAGGGACAAAGCCAGGTTGGGGCACTCTTCCCTCCGAACCCAGGAAACCAGATGCCTCGCCACTAGAAAGTGTCAGTCTGCACAGCTCCTGTCTCAGGGGAGAAGAAACAGTGGCAGGAGTTGAAGAGCTTTGCCTGGAGTCCCACAGCCACTGGTGGCTCACGTGGAACTCTCACCCGGGACCCAGGGTACAGGGAGCCCGCGCGCTCCTGGAACTGTTCTAAAATTAAACCCCTTCACGAGGGACGAAGCACGAGAAGGAATTGTGAGTGTGGTGGCGAGAGCCCAAGAACGCCTGTTCCTCCAGTCCCGACCGGGGCTGTAGGGAGTCGGGCTCCCCGTGGCTTCCATGCAGCCTTACCACACACACACACACACGCACGCACGCACGCACACACGCACATGGCAAGCCGCAGGGAGCTCTCTTCACCGGGGCTTAGCTGCAATATGGTTTAAATTAGGCATTTCTTGCCTGAGTAGAACAAATCACTTAGGTTATAGGCTGACAAAAAAGGAACAGTCTGCATGCTTGGACAGCTTAGGGGAATTAAATTATGTGCTGTCACTTCTGGGGCTCCGCGGTCCTCTCCACTGCCACCTCTCAATTGCCTGCAGGAGCCTTGCGTGCAAGCTGAGCCATAACCCAAGGCTTAACATAAACTTCGGACTCGCAGGTCATTGGGAAATAACAGGTATATCCGGTTGGGCCTTTTGTGCTTGTCTGCACGCAAATTAAAAGTTCGTGCAAAGCTGAACTCCTCGGAGCCTCTGGTGATCACGGGAGAGGGGAGGATGCCTTGGAAGAGAATTCTCACACAATCTCCCTGTTTATTTTTTCAGGGAACGACAGATAGAGCTTGTTTAGGAGAAGTTCGCACCTCTGGGAGCCTGAGCTCAGAAGGGGCGGGCTGGTGGGGAGCAGGGCTGTGAGGGACCCCAAAGCAGGGCTTTGAAGGGGTGTAGTTCTTATAGACCTTCAGGGAGGAAGGTTCTGGGCAGGGGGGTTTGCAGCGTGCCAATTCCCCACCCCGCTGGGGGCAAACAATGGCAAGGTGACTGGTGGGGCAGAGTTGGGTGGGGAGGGCCATTGGGCTCCCCCCCCCCCCCGAAAGCCAGGGGCCATACACCCAGAGCTGTCACTTTGGCTCCTCCCTGTCCGCAGCCTTTGATGACCCCATATTCAGCTCTGATGTCCCCAAGAGGGTGGTTGGAGTTGGAAAGGGTGTCCACTCTGTCCCCATGCTTCATCTAGTGAGAGGCAGTAACATTCAGGCTTCCTGCCCTCAAACTGGGATTTTTCTCCATCAGGAGTTGGCCAGCTTGGTGTGTCTGGGAGCTGGGAGGGAGTTTTGGGTCTGGTAGACCTGAATTCCAATTTTGGCTCAGCTGCCATAGGGAGCTGTGTGACCTTGGTTGATAACTCTAACTGCTCCTGCCTTGCTTTGTTTGCCCCTACAGGAGGGATTACGGTTAATAGTTACCTCGAAGGGTTGGTTGTGAGAGATTAATGAAAGGATTTCTGTCAAGTGCTTGGCCTACTGCCTGGGTCCAAGTGCTCAATAAATAGTAGTTCCACATTATTGGCAGTATATTCTTATTGTCATTGTTACAAATGGCAGAGCTGCCATCCTCCAAAGAGCTGCTGTGGCTCCCACCCAGGCAGGATCCCCCCCCATCTCATCCGCCCCCGCCTCACTCCATCCCCCAATCCCCCCACCCTGCGCTCTCCCAGCCACCCGATTCAGACAGCGCCTGGACTCTGGCAGCAGAGCTCGGGCTCCAACCTGCCTCCTCTTCCTGGCCCTACTTGGGGCTTAGGGTGCCTCGTCCCAGCCAGACGCCTGCGGATGGTACTTCCGGGATAGCCCAGCCGGGCTGCCGCATGGTTCCAATGTGTCCACACGTGTCTCCAAGCTTTTCCTCCTCAAACCAATAGCTGGGGCATCACTGCCCCTGAATTGACCCCCACTCCCACCAACTTCCTATATCAAGAAGGCCCTTAGATGTTGCTTGGACGGAGAGACACTCCAAAGGAAAAAAATCACACTTTAAAGCTTAGACATTGGTTCCCAAAGTGTAATCCAGGGACTCCTGAGGAGGATGGGTGGTCCCCAAGACTCTGTCAGGAGATCCCCAAGTTTCAAACTATGGTCATGAGTTAGTCTTCACCTTTCTCTCTCTCCTTCTCTCACCTTTACCAGGGGCCTTTCAGGGGCCCCATGACATTGGCAATCACAACAGACTGAATGCAGAATCAGATACGAGTATTCATCTGTCTTCTGTTAAGTCAGAAATTAAAGAGATTTGTAAAAATGTAAAATGATGCCATTCTTGCTGATATTTTTGGTTTGGGAAAACATAGTTATTTTTCCCTAAAAGCATGTTATTTATGTTAACATGAATGTATTAGGTTTATTCTTCTCCAGTGAGTAAATATTTTAAATCTTGTTGCATTTTCCTCTCAAAAATTGTAAATATTGGTAGATATAACTTTGATTGAACAATAGCTCTTTGGTTTCAACAATAATCTTCTGGAGTATAAAGAGGTCCTGAAAGCAAAACATTTGAGAAGCACTGAGCTAATATTTTGGCATGGGGGTCTATGATATCATCCCTTTGCTCACTTACTTCTAAATAAAACCATAATTTCTAGAGATTTGGAATTGTGTGAATTTTATAGTAATTTCAATGTAATGGATTTGAGTAGGGGCAGATCTAGTCATGAAGCCCATGTGGAATTCTCTATGCAGCTCTCGGCATGTTCCAGCCACTGTTTTAAAGGAAAAATGTCTAAGTTCTCCCAAGACCAGACTGTAAATTACAGAGATTAAATTGTGCAGGGCAGATACCAGGGAGAGGCTCTGCTGGGAGGCGAAGGACAGGGTTTGAATCACATCCCTCACTGAACCAAGATAGTGTTGCCTGCTGGGGTCCTGGCCCACTGGAGAGAGTCGGCTCTCCCTCTGGGGGTGGGTGGGTGGAAAGGTTTGGGGTCGCCCAGGTCCTGAGCAGCCTTACTGGTGCCAGAGAAGTCTAAACTCAGCATAGAGTTGGGAGGGAGGGGCTGCTGTAGGATTCAGGATCCGAGGCGAAAGTTAACGTATCTTTCCTGCCCGGGTATGCATCAGCTTTGCAGTCCGCAGACCTGAGTTCAAATCTTGGCCCCTCTCTTGCAATCTGTCTGACTCTGGGCAAATAGTTCACCGGCTCAGAACCTTAATCACCTTATGTGTAAAGTAGGCTAAAATTAGCTATACTTTTAGGATGATTAGGGGAGGTCAATGAAATAATAGATGTGAAAACACAGAAAACAGTTCCTGGTCCTGGGGAGGAATATTAGCTTCTTGTCTTTCTCTGTCCCATCTTGCTTTGTGGTGTTAGGCACCCTAAGAGCATAGAGGGCCATAAAGCACAGGCCCTGACCTTATGACTGCCACATCAGAGAGGAGGGTCGTCCTCCCACGCTGGGCACAGTGCTCTGCAAATGGCCCTCACAGTTGCTGTGTTTACTCCTTATTGAATCCAGTGATATGTGTAATTGGGCTTTTACCTCTCTGTCTGCCGCAGGTATGACGCTGAGAGCCCAGAAGTAAAAGAGAACAGAAATGAGGATTCCTAGGAGTCCAGATCCCTCCTGTGTCCTTGCTGGGGAGGTAGGTTTCTATTTGACCTGAAAGCCCCAGGTCCACCTCTGGGGTGTGGTGCTGGAACCTGGGAGCTCAGGGCCCAGTCGCATTCTTTTTAAAGATTTTTATTTATTTATTTGACAGAGAGAGAGAGAGATCACAAGTAGGCAGAGAGGCAGGCAGAGAGAGGGGGGAAGCAGGCTCCCTGCTGAGCAGAGAGCCTGATGCGGGGCTCGATCCCAGGACCCGGAGATCATGACCTGAGCCGAAGGCAGAGCCTGGCCCAGTCACATTCTTATGGCATCAAGAAGTCCCTGAAAGAGTGAACAGAGAACAAGAGGCCTGGTGGTGAGGGGTCCCACCCACACCTGAACAAACCAGGGTCCCACCCACACCTGCCATGCCTCAAGGCCCAGAAACTGCTAGACCCCCTCTTCCTTCTGCATCCAAACCCTTAAAATGAACGCGCGGCCAGGGACTGACTCAGCACAATGGGGAAAGGAGAAACAGATTAGTCACCACCCAAGTCCAGACTATTGAATTCAACTTTCCATTTTGGATGGACAAGGTTTTCCTTGGCATTTAAGAAGGGGGAGCTGAGAGCTACCGCACCCCGCCTTCCGGTTCTGGCTCCCGGGCAGAGCCTCAGCCTCTTCAGTGCGGTTGCTAGATGGGCTTTGAGTCCCACCTGTAACTTTGGGAAAGAAGGCTGGAGCTTCTGGGAAGCTGGCTAGCACTGTGTCATTTGTACAAATCACTAGGAGGTCCCTTGAGTTCTCTCCCATTTGCACCACGTGGAGTGGTGCTTTCTCAACTGTCCTTGGCAGCGAATTGCATGAGTCTTGTCCTGGAGCCTCATTCCTGAGGGCTGCAAAGCATTCACCAAAGCCACGGTGGGACTGGCCTCAGGCCAAGCTGAGAGGAGTGAACCCAGCCCTGCCTGATCCAGAATCTTTCGGGAACGTGGCACCCTCCCCCCTGAAGAGCTGCCTCCATACTATCCATACTAGGGTCCTGAGGGGGAGCACGTCCAAGATGAGGCGACACGAGGGGAGGAACGGGGCGGCACGGCTGCCATCTGCCAAGTGGAGGAAAATGCAAGTCGGCTGTTGGTGCTGATTCTTTCCTCCAGGAGCGGAGGGCTCTGTGGTTAGCCTCCTCCTACAGGCAGCCGCCAATGGCTTCCTGGGAATAGTGACCAAAGTTGATACCAGTGGAGCCCCGCCGGGTGAGCCTCACACATGGCAGCTCAGTGAGTCCCCACCAGGACTCTGTGCACTAGGTCCTAGGATCTGCTCCGTGTTCCCGGAGCGGAGCCCGGACCCTGGGAACTGGTTTGATGTGTAGCCGCTGGAGTCACACCACCGCCATGCCCCGCGTCCCCCTGCCCCCCAAGAGCCAGAGTCAGACCCAGGCTGGCTCCGCGGGGGTGGGTGCCGTTGGTCACTCAGGAATGCAAGGAGCGGGGGACTGGTGTCACCCCAGGCTTCCAGAAGCTTGCAGGTGGGTAAGGGCACGTGGCCCGGGGAGCCATCTCACCCGTGTCTTTATCCCTGTGAGCTCCAAGTCCTTGCAGGACTCTGACTTCATGGAAAGGAGTGAGAATGTATATCTGACCAAAACAGAAAATATACTTTACACACACACACACACACACACACACAATAAATATGTATATATATGTAGGCTTAGTAGTAATAGTAACAGTAGTAAACAACAACAACAGTAATAGTAAGGAGTAACTTACTGACAGCTGGCTCTTTCCATCAACAGGCTACTGGTTCCTTCACAATATCTCATTTAGGCTCCATGAGTGCCCTCTGAGGTTGGGATAGTATTACCTCTCTTGCACAAGGGAGGAAATGCGGGCTCAGCAGAGTCCAATAACCTGGCTGAGGTCACTGCTGATAAATAAACAAGCTGGGCCTCACACCCAGGAGGGCCTGGTCCCTGCAGCCAAACTCCTGACGAGGGGAGTCTGCTGGCTTCACTGTTCTTGATCTCCTCCGGAGGATTACACAAGCCTGGAAGGCATTTGGGCCTGTGCCCAGGAGCCCATAAAGAATTGTCGTCCTCTCGGAGGGGATATCAAGGCACACCGAGGTCACTCTCCCACCCTGGCATCTGTGATGTCTTCCACAGGGATGTGGAGATCGGAATGTTCCCCCTCTGAGGTTTCACAGGCTTTCATCTGGGGATTTCCCTCATCTGTCAAGAAGAGGAGACATCCAAACACAAGCACACATATTCTTTAAAATAAGGAAGAGGACTGAAAGACAAGTTTTTGTTTTGTTTGTTCTCTTTCTACATTTGCGAAGCTCAGTGAAAGCAATGGTTCTTTATGGAAGGAAGAGGATTTTGGCACAGACTCCTCGGTATAAAACCCCAGGTTCCTGAGGATGCAAACCTGGTGCCCATTATTGGAAGACAAATGGTGGGTACCAAGACCCTTTAGAATGCATATGCCCCTGGTTTAAACATTTCTACTGGAGTATGTATAGAATGGCACAGAAACGCAAATTATCTCTGGTGAAGTCTGTAACAAGTGAAACACGGTACAAATGACCATCTACAAGCTGGTTAAATAAATTATGCTGTAGTCGTACTATACAATAGTTCAAAAGCATGAAGCAGGTCTATACCTTCTATTGTGGTCACCAAGACAATTTACTAAGTGGGGAAAAAAGGTCACTGAACAGTAATGTACAATCTCATTTGTATTAAAAATACATATATATGTATAAACATGCAGGCACATAAAAGAAGGTACATGATTCCAGAGGTTACATCTGAGAAGGGATAGGAGTATGGGCTTTCCTATTTCCTTGCATATTCTTATATTCTGATTAAATCATTTGCAGCCAGAATCTACTTATATGCTACTTGTGTGTATTTTAAAAATTTACATCTGACCAAAACAGGACTTTATATATACACACACATACACATATATAAAATAAATATATATTATAAGTATAAAATAAATATATATTTATATAAAATAAATAAATATTTATCCCCAAGTTGTTTTCCCGTGCCTGGTCTCTGGCCCTGAGGGTCAGCAAGAGTTTAACATGGCCTCCATGGACCAGAACACTGTCTTAAAGCCCCAAGATGTATTTAACAGGAATTAGTGCAAATCTCATTCTTAGTTTTTTTAAAAATTGATTGCTTAAGGGCAAATTAAAGGCTCAGAATGGTATCAAGTCTTATAATGAAAGCTAAAGACTTTGGCTGATCACAGCTCAGTATGGGCACAACAGTGAAATGCAGATTTTTAAAACAGTACAAAAACCTTAGTTTGCATTAAAAGAAGCACTGTGAGTCTTCTGGGAAGTAACTGCGTCCCTCTGGGCTGGACAGATGTCACCTTTGGGAGTATGCTGTTCAGTTTCAGGTGCACACTCAGGCATATTGAGAAACGATATTGTCTAGAAGGCACAGATCAGCTGGATAAAGCTCTAGAAACCAAGTTATTCAAAGAATGACTTGAGGAACTGGGGCTTTCTTGGTTGCTGGAAGGATGGCTTTGTGCCATCTTCCAACATGTGAAGGGCTGTATGGGAAAGGGACATTAGTCTTGGTTTACGTCTCTCCAAAGGGCAGCTCTAAGCTCAGCAGAATACAAGAACGTTCATTCCCGAATCTTTCATAATGTTGGAAAGAACCTCCTAACATCTAGAGCTTTCTCGCCTGGGCAGTCCAACAACAGGAAAGGCCGTGGCTGAGAAACGAACACTTCCATCATAGAACAGAAAAATCCCGCTGGAGGTTGATGGCCAAAAAGTCAATGTGTAATTATCCAGCCCTCGCGTTCCCTTTTGGGAATGGGCAGAGGAGGAATGACCACTTACATTGTTTAACTACCCAATATTTTCTTAAGCCCTGGGTACGACTATAGTTTTCGACCCGAAGTTTTGTCCCTTTGTGGAAAGAGAAGAAAACTTGTTAAGAAAAACAGATCTAATCCTAAAAGCTAAGAAGTTCATGGAGTAAAAGAAGACTGGAATCTGGATCCTCAAACAAGAATCTGTCCCAGGTCTGGAAGGTGCACCAGTCAGCAGCCCGTGGCCAGACGCTGTAACTTCGCTGAACCCAAATGTACATTTTTGTTCATTGGTTGTACTTTATTGTTGCTTTATGCATGTTCCTAGTAACCTGGTAAATAGTCATTTTTAGGAAACACAAATGAAAAACAATATCCTTCATCTGCCTAAAGATTTTTCTCTGCCTGATCAAAGTTAGGACATTTAAGTTGTTCTCTGTTGACCAAGGTGGTGGATAGCGGGCTTGGTCCCACTGTGAGAACAATGGGCGTCAGGAAGTCCATGGCTGGTAGTCAAAACTCGGGGAGCAAAGGTACTGAAGCAACCCCAGACCTTGGCGTCCCTTACCTTCCTTTGGATCATCACTGTCCTGAGTTAGTGATTGCTTCCCCCCACAAACATGGAGCAGGGGGGTCCCGTCGGGTGGGAGCCCACCCTATCTGGTCACTGGGTTCTCTGCTCGCCCCAGCGTTGGATAATTTGCCCCCTTTCCTTTTCTTAGTTGTTCTAGCCCCCTGATCCCTTTTCTTACTTTCTTCACTCTTTTCTCTTTCTCCTCTACCCCTAACTCTGTACTGTCCAGGGCAAGAGAAAAAGTGAGCAAGAGGCTGGAGAGAGAAAGGAGACAAAGGAGGGCAGAGATGGGTGGTGGTCGCTCCAGGAAGAACAGAGGTCCTGCAGGTGACCTGAGGCAAGGATGGACCGAAGGAAAAGGGGAAGGGAGAGAACAGGAGGCGGGAAAGAAGGAAAAATGCAGAGCAAGGCGGAGAAGGAAGGCTGAGGAGGAAGGAAACGGACAGAAACAGGAAGAAGCACTCTGAGAACCAAGCCCTTGGCTGCTTTTGTGCCAAATGGTAAGTGGATTATCTCCTGGAAAGAAGATGCAGTGGGACCAGGGACAGAGGTTGTTTATGGATTATATTCCTTTTATTCTCAAAAAGAATTGAAGGAGATCAAGGACCCAGATACACTTAAGAGCATTCAAAGAGCCAAGATAACAAAGAAAGGAAAGGGGCAAATCAGATAGGAAATGGGAAAACCATCCCAGCTGAGCACAGAACGTACATTTTCCTAGCCTGGAACTCCAAGAGCGGGGTCCGATGAAGGAGCCTGAAGAACACGCCAATCCCAGGTTCCTCACTGTCCTTCCTCATGAGAGACTCTCAATAAAACTGAGGAGACAGCATAAGATCATAATGTCAGGAAGATATTTCTTTCTTATGCTCCTAGTTTCTATTCTTAGTAACTTTTAATTTTTTTTAAAGATTTTATTTACTTATTTGACAGAGAGAGAGGTCACAAGTAGGCAGAGAGGCAGGCAGAGAGAGAGTGGGAAGCTGAGCAGAGAGCCCGATGCGGGGCTCGATCCCAGGACCCTGAGATCATGACCTGAGCTGAAGGCAGAGGCTTTAAGCCACTGAGTCACCCAGGTGCCCCACTTTTAATTTTTTTTTAGTAACTTTTATTTATTTATTTTTTTAAGATTATATTTATTTATTGGAGAGACAGAGAACGTGAGAGAGAGCATGAGAGGAGAGAAGGTTAGAGGAAGAAGCAGACTCCCCGCGGAGCCGGGAGCCTGATGTGGGACTCGATCCCGCAACTCAAGGATCATGACCTGAGCCGAAGGCAGTTGCTCAACCAACTGAGCCACCCAGGCGCCCAGTAACTTTTAATTTTGATACAATTTCAAACTTACAGACATGTCTTAAGAACATCAGAAGGAACTCTTATTTACCCAAAGTCTCCAATTATGGACATTTTTACCATGTTTACTTTATCATTTTCATCGTTCTTTCCCTGTCTCTTTCTCTCCTTTCTGCCCTCCCTCCCTGTCTTTTTTCTTGAACTATTTGAGAGTATGTTGCAAACGCTGATGCCCATTGACTTCTAAATACACATGGAAGTATTCTGGTGTGAAACTAGAATAATTCAGTGTAGCTTTGTGGCTTTCAGTAATACCAGACTATATGGAAAGAGCTTAGTGGGGCACTGAGGTTGGAAGGGGAGGAAGGCTAAGAAAATGGTCTTAAGCTGCACTGATTTAGTAAGTGACCCTTTTCTTGGGTTTATTTATATCAATAAAATTAGCAAGATCTTCCAAAGCAGCTTCTCCCCATGCTTTACGTGGAATTGAAGAAACATTAATTGCTCACATCAAATTAAAAAAAAAAAAAGGGGGGAGGGGAGATGGTTAGGTAGAAAACACTCCTGGCTCCAGCTGCCTCCTCTAAGAGCTCTCAGGACCCCACAACTGAATACAAAGGCAGCAAAGATCACCGCCAGCACGCACAGTGCTTTGTCGATCCTAAAACACGCTGAAGATGTTTTTAACGTCTGTGAAATTAGACTATGTCTTATTAATCAGTGGCATAATTAGAAGTGGCAGCCCCCTGTGTTTATTTATATTAATGCATAAAACAACAGTGCATCCCACAAAAGATAACCTCTTAGATGAGATGAAATAAGAAAGATTTTATAGCTCTGTGCTTCTTAGCCTGTGTGTTACCAGGAGGAAGGAAGCAGAAGCAAGTCAGGTGGGGCACAGGGTTTTGGTATCGGTTCCTAAGACTCCTTCCAAGTCCCAGCCCGTGATCTGTAGCTTCCTACTGCTCCTCCCTCTGCCATCCTCTCGGTCGCCTGGGACACTTGCTGTATCTCCCGATGGCTGTTTCTCTGCCTTCTAGCATGGGTCTGATGACTATGTCTTGTGAGTCCCATATGTCAAAGACTTGCCAGGGGCTGTTGCTTCTACTCCTCTCTCCTCTCAGTGCATGTGCATATGTGTGATTGGAGGGGGTTGGAAGACCACGGCGTTCAGCCACAAAATTGACGTCATGCTGGAGAATCATGCTGGGGGGAAAGCCCAGCGAGAAAACTGACTTCTGGCCTGATGACGTAAGGGCTGACTTTCCTGGCTAGGGCCTCCAGGTATAACGCATCTATTTGACTTGCTGATTTAAAATGATGATGAAAGGGGAGCCTGGGTGGCTCAGCCCGTTAAGCACCTGACTCTTGATTTTGGCTCAGGTCATGATCTCGGGGTCATGAGATCGAGCCCCATGTTGGGCTCCACGCTAAGTGCAGAGTCTGTTTGTCCCTTCCCCTCTCCCTCTGCTCTCCCCCAAATAAATAAGTAAAATCTAAAAAAAACCCCACAATTATGAGGATGATGATAGGTTTGGGGTGTTCTTCAACTCACAAGGGAGTGATGGACAGAAATGAGATACATTAGAACCGAGGGGGCTTTTTTCTTTGGCTTCCTAGCATGTTCTCTCCTCCCACATCCTTTTCCTGATATCAGACCTGGACCATTGGCCACAGAGTGGCCTGATGCTGGCCTGGCATGTCAGAGTCCTTCCGGGGCCTCGTGGAATGACCTTGGAAGAAAGATATTCTCTTTTTCTTGGGGTGGTCCATTTGGGGCTGCCCTGGCCACCTTTCCCAGCACGTAAGGAGTGTCTCCAGAACAAAGCCCAGGTAGAGGACAGCACGACAGAGATCGAGAGCAGCTCCAGATCCTTCCATCCTGTGAGGTACCACAGTTATCCTTCTCCGTGCACCAGCCAGGGCTTTCCCGTTCTGCTTAAACAAGCTTAAGCTAGGGTTCTGTTCTTTGGAATCAGTATGATACAAGATTTTTTAAACTTCCACTTTAAACTCTCTCTCCAGTTTAGCTGTTCTTTTGAAAGTTATTTGCCCCACATAATTCAAGTTTGGGATTTAGGAGGGTGAAATTCCCATCTCCTGGGCTGTCGAGTGAAAGGAGATCCCAGGGCCTTCAATACCACTGGCTTTGGGTGAGAAGTTGTGTTGATAACGGAAGAGCCTGGTGTGGATTCTCACTAGAGGGAGGGCCCCGCCTCCAGCTGGGTCGGGGGTCCCCACGGGCCACCTAGGATTTACCCTACGTCTCCCATCAATACCACATGGGTCCTCCAACGGAGGTCCACACCACAAAGTCTGAGGGACTCTGAGACCTGCGAACTCTGAAGAAGCCGTTACCATAGCCAGTCACTTGGGTTTATCATAATCAATAAGGGCCTGTCTTTTTGACAGCGCGGTCCCAGCTGGGTACTCTGCTTTTTAAAGCATGTCCTAGAACAAGAGCTGAGCCCAGGGCACCATAGCTTGGAGGATATGCTTAAACTATTCCCTATGGCAAGAGAGCATGCATCTAGTTTACCTAAAAACTACACGTATAGCGTTATTCGGGGATTGTTAACAAGAGGTCTTAAGAACAGCCTTGAGTTATGCTTTTGAAAAGAGTAATTTACTTGGTTTAAAAGCAATCCCTAGGGGCGCCTGGGTGGCTCAGTTGGATGAGCAACTGCCTTCGGCTCAGGTCATGATCCCGGAGTCCCCGGATCGAGTCCCGCATCAGACTCCCGGCTCCATGGGGAGTCTGCTTCTCCCTCTGACCTTCTCCCCTATCATGTTCTTTCTCACTCTATCTCTTTCAAATAAATAAATAAAATCTTTAAAAAAAAAAAAAGCAATCCCTATTTGCTTGGTTTCTGGTAGAGCTACTGGGATAGAGGCATTTAGGAATGTTGATAGCTGAGAATTGGCATAAGCCCATAGACAATTCCCGTCTGTTAAATTAAAGCCTACTGAGAGACTGATGCGTGCAGCCGTCTTGAACTGAATTAGGCAAGGGGCTTGCTGAAGCTGGACAATGTAAGGTTATGAAACACAAAGGATGTGTAGGCCAACCCAGCTCTGGGAAAGCAATGCTTTTTACCCAGTTGCTCAAAAACAACTTCTTCGTGGATCGGAGGGCCCTGTTAACAGTGTATGAAATCATTTTCAGAGGGAACCTCTCAAAAACTACTGAATGGAGACTTTTTTACAAAAAGCATTTTCTTATCAGGTCAGATATTTTATTGCTAGTTTCAGTCTCTCACAAAGTCTGATTTTCAGACACCTCTTTAGGCCTCTTTCAAATTTAACCACTTAGTTCGAGGTCAACTATGAGGCATAGCCCACAGGCCTCCCTCATTGTTTTACTGCAAAAGGAGACCACAGTATTTCCTCTTTGTGATCCGCAGAGTCCTCCCTTCCATAAACAAAAACAACTATCTTAAAAAATTCTTCCAGCCAATGTTTTTTTTTGTTTTTTTGTTTTTTTTTAAACCAGGCAGGAAAGACAGCATTCATGTTTTTTTCATCTGAGGATTTCCTTCCACATAAACTTGTCTGATGAAGTTTATGAAGGAAGGAGAGTGGGGGGAGGTCAAATTCTGGCTTCACCTCTTAAGAGCTGGCAAGAGGTGGGGAGGGGAGAAAAACATCGAGCATTTCAATCACTTCTTTGAAAAGAGGAATCATTTAAGATTATAGTGTATTTTTAAAATTTTTTAAATTAAAATTTTATTTTATAAATAAAAAATTAAATTTGTAGTGTATTTATATTTTAAATAAGAAATTTAATTTATAGTGTATTTCATATTTATAGTGTATTTTTATATTTTAAGTAAAATATTAATTTTTTAAAATAAAAAATTAGGGCCCCTGGGTGGCGCAGTTGGTTGAGCGACTGCCTTTGGCTCAGGTCATGGTCACGGAGTCCCGGGATCGAGTCCCACATCGGGCTCCCAGCTCCATGGGGAGTCCGCTTCTCACTCTGACCTTCTCCCTTCTCATGCTCTCTCTCACTCTCTCTTTCCTAATAAATAAATAAATAAAACCTTAAAAAAAAATAAATAAAAATAAAAAATTAAATGTATAGCGTATTTTAAATTTTTACTTTTTGGGGAGGGAGAATGAGAAGGGTGGAGGGGTAGAGAGAGAGAGAGAGAGAATTTTAGGCAGGCTCCACGCCCAGCGTGGAGGCGACATGGGGCTCAATCTCACAACCCTCCCATCATGACCTCAGACGAAATCAAGAGTCTGAGGCTTAACAGCCTGAGCCATCCAGGCGCCCCAAGATTATACTGTATGACTGTAATTGTATTATTGCAGTGCGTGTGATCTTGGTTAAGTCACATAACCTCTCCGAACACCAGACATCAACTACCAGACATCCCACCCTTCCCTGGGCTCCTGCTTCCCAACCTGCTGAGAAGACCTTTTCTCTCCAGGGGCTTGAAAATGCTTTGTACCTGCCTATAAGGAAGGGCCCAGCCGGCCGGGGAAGCTACTGGGGCCCGAGCCCCTCTGGCTTCCCCTTCGAAGGAAGCGTCCCCATCTCGAGTTCACAGCGCCCAGATCCGCCTCCCGATAGGGTGGTCAGGGCGTCCTCCCCGCTGGCCCGCCGGGCTGCAGCCGTGCGTGCGCCGCAGAGGGTGGTGGCGGCCGGTACCCCGCCCTGGGCCGCCGCCCCCGCCGCCTCGGCGTGTCAGGTGCCGTGAGAAGCGCCCAAGGATATGACCGGAGCTCAAGACTTTCCAGAAGCCGCGCACGCAAAGCCCTGCTCTGCACGCAAGGGGGAGGGACAGCAGAGGAAACTTCAACCCGATAAAATTGGTAGGCGCAGGGAGAACGGCCCCCTGCTCCTCCTCCCCCTCGTCCCTCCCTCCGGGATCATCAGAGCGCCCTCCCTCCGCTCCTCGCCCCGCGTTCGCCCCAGCTTGGCTCCCGGCTCCGTGCCGAGGGTCTCGGACGCGGCCAGCGCGACCCCGAGCTGGGCAGTGGGCGGCGCCACCTGGGGGGCTCCGAAGCGGGAAGCCTCGCGACCAGCTGCGTGCGGCCAGCGCTGGCCTTTGTGTGCCGGGCACCGCCGGGGCCCGGAGTCGGGGAGCGGCGACTTTCGGGGATTCTTGATCTCGTTGCAAGAGGTGGAAGGAGAACTTTGCGCGCCAAAGGGCCTCAACCGAGGGGCCTATTTGTTTGCAAGAAAGTTACAATAAAATAAAACAACTGGGGATATGCTGTAAAGGCAAGCTGCCACTACAACCGGGGCATTCCACGTTCCCAAACCTACAGGTTCCTTCTCCCGACCCGGGCTCCCAAGGACCCCGAGCGGGTTTGTCTCGGGGAACGGAGCTCAGTCCCCGGGAGGAAGGGAAGGGAAGGGGGGTCGTGCACTCCAGGTCGGGGCGCGCTCCCAAGGAGAGCGCCGCGGGACTGACAGGTTCTGTTCCCAGCGCGCTTCCGGGAAACTGCGGCTTCGATGGGGTGGGACTAAGAGTGGTTTTCCGGCAAACGGGAAGTTCACACCGCAGCTTCTGGCAAAGCCGCCAGCCGCTGCACCTAAGCCGTCCGGAGAATCGCGGCCGCCTCGCGTGACCGCGGGAGCGCAGCGACGCGGGTCAGTGTCTGAGCCACTGGAACAGTCCCGGCGTCCCGCCCCCCCGCAAGCCCCGCCCCGTCCCGCCAGGTTCCGCCGTCTCCTCCTCTCCCCCACACCCCCTTCCCCCAACAGTAGTCATTAAAAGCCGGGCGGGATGGCGCGTTTCGACTCTGGCGGGACTGTGCGCAAACGGGCCACGCCTCTGCGATTCCAGCTGTCAGAGACGCGCGGGGGTCCTGAGGGCTGGGAATTGACTGCATTCGTTGACCCTCCAGTGTCAGTCTGCACTCTGTGAGAAAACCCCCGCTTTGCCAAGGCCCCAGGTATAGCGGCGATCCGCAAAGGAGACACCCTTCTCGGTCCGCATCCCAATCCCAGGGCCCCGGCCTCGGACGACGCCTAGAGGCTCCAGAGTGGAGGCTCAAGCTCCTAGAGCAGCAGGTGTCCCGGCGAGGCCTCCGATTTCCTGGAGACGTCTTGCCCGCCACAAAGGCCCCAGCCCTATTTCGGAGGAGTCCATCCCGCCGCAGGAAACCGTGCCACCTCGCAGGTCAGTCTCTCCGCGGAGCCGTTTCCCACGACCTTGCCGGGCCCGGGTGGCAGGCACTGAAAGAGAACTAAGCGCCTCCGTCGTGATGCCCTCCGGGTTGTCCCTGAATTGCTAGAACCATTAGGCTGTTGGGGGTTGAGGTGGGGACGGAGAGCTCGGGTCGCAGAGAGGTGGAGACACGCTTTTTCCCTTCTCCTTAGGGGAAGGGGTTTGGGCTGGGAAGAAGCGTCCTTTGCTGCTTCCCCAGTGAGCACGTCCTGACCTGACCTACGCGCCACCTCCTCCCTTCTCAACAGCGCAGCGTAGCGGGACGCCCGGGGCAGGGCCGTGGGGCTCCCGCTCCTTTCTCCGCACACCTGAGCGTCACGCCTCCGTCCATCTCTCTCCAGCATGGCCACCAGCCTCGGCCCCGACGCTCCCCTGCAGCCGAGCGCGCTGCCGTCCCAGCAGACCACGCTCCTGCTGCTCCTTTCCGTGCTGGCCGCGGTGCACGTGGGCCAGTGGCTGCTGAGGCAGCGGCGGCGGCAGCCGGGGTCCGCGCCTCCCGGCCCGTTCGCGTGGCCGCTGATCGGAAACGCGGCGGCGATGGGCCCCGCGCCGCACCTCTCATTCGCGCGCCTGGCGCGGCGCTACGGCGACGTCTTCCAGATCCGCCTGGGCAACTGCCCGGTGGTGGTGCTGAACGGCGAGCGCGCCATCCGCCAGGCGCTGGTGCAGCAGGGCGCCGCCTTCGCTGACCGGCCGCGCTTCGCCTCCTTTCGCGCCGTGTCCGGCGGCCACAGCCTGGCTTTCGGCCAGTACACCCCGCGCTGGAAGGTGCAGCGGCGCGTGGCGCACAGCACCTTGCGGGCCTTCTCCACGCGCCAGCCGCGCAGCCGACGCATCCTCGAGGGCCACGTGCTGAGCGAGGCGCGGGAGCTGGTGGCGCTGCTGGTGCGCGGCAGCGCTGGTGGAGCCTTCCTCGACCCGCGGCCGCTGACGGTGGTGGCGGTGGCCAACGTCATGAGCGCGGTGTGCTTCGGCTGCCGCTACAGCCACGACGACGCCGAGTTCCGCGAGCTGCTCAGCCACAATGAGGAGTTCGGGCGCACGGTGGGCGCGGGCAGCTTGGTGGACGTGCTGCCCTGGCTGCAGCGCTTTCCCAACCCCATGCGCACCGCCTTCCGTGAGTTCCAGCAGCTCAACCGCAACTTCAGCAACTTCGTCCTGGACAAGTTCCTGAGGCACCGCGAAAGCCTGCAGCCCGGGGCCGGCCCGCGCGACTTGATGGACGCCTTCATCCTCTCGGCGGCGGAGGGCTCGGACGACGGAGGAGCGCGGCTGGCCCTGGAGTACGTGCCGGCCACCGTCACCGACATCTTCGGCGCCAGCCAGGACACGCTCTCCACCGCGCTGCAGTGGCTGCTCATCCTTTTCACCAGGTAAAGCCTCCAGGAGGCGTGGGCTGGGCCTTCCTTTCCTCTCCTGTAAAAGGAGGAGTGGGACTGGAATATGCTGAGGGCGCGACGAACGCCCAGGCGTTGGGGTTCTGCGCCGGGTCCGCACCTCTCGAAGCTGAGATCGGGAAGGCAGGCAGAGTGCGGGCGGAGACCGCGCGCGCTCCCTAACCGGCCAGGCCCGGACCGCCCGCGGCTTTGATCTTGTCGCTCGCTACCTCTCCAAGTGGGGACAAATTTATGAGAGCCCCGTGAAAGGCAGGATCTTTTAAGTGTCTGCAGATCAGCCCCGATCTCTGCCTTCTTGGCACAACAGAAGCAAAATTGGCATGGTTCCGAAAGAAAGGGTAACGGGAAATATGTTCAATAAACACAGCAGTTCCTCGGCCTGGCCAGTCCCCGGCGCAGATCAGAGGCCGCCCAGCCCCGGCGCTGCCAGCCAGCCGCGCGTCCGGGCTTTGTTCCCGGGCACAGGGAGCGTTCCGAGGCTGGCCCCGCCAGCGCTTACCCGGCACGGAAGCTTTAGGAAGGCGGCCAGAAACCCAGCAGGCTGTGCTGAGTTTACGAAACAGCCGCGCTAGTTATGTTTGTTGGAAGTGTCCGGGTGAAAAACCGCAGAAGCAGTCACTTTGACTCAGCACAGAGCGGCGTCCGGGAGGGCAAAGGGGGCATCCAGGAGGCGCCTGCGGACACACTTTTCTGGTCCCTGGGCCCGGCTCGGTGGGCAGGCTAGTCGGCAGTGACCACCTGGATTACGGTCGCAGACCTCTGGGAAGCTCTACACGCAGAAAGCAAACGGGTTGCTGGTATAGGGTGTTGCCATACTTAGAAAGTAAAAAATAAAATGCACACAGGACATGCTCCTGCTAAAAGGTTAACTATTGTTTATCTGAAATTTAGATTTAACAGAGCAGCCTATTTTTGTCTAGGAACCCTGCTCCAGGGGCAGATGGCTGCTCAAGGCACATCTTGAGAGAGCTGAAGTCCTGGCTGTGCCATTTCTTGGCGCAGAAGGGGGCGGCAGGGGTGCTGAATTTGCTGGCAGTTCAGACGTTGTTGGAAGGCAAAGACTGCTTCTTTTCTTATTGGAATCCTGCAACCTCTATGTCCTCAGATCCGGTGCAACTACTTTTATAAATTGAATTTTTTTTTTTGTATATCTGACATTGCTTTTCAATATCAAGAGCCCAGAAACACATATGGGCAATGAGCAGAAATCAAATATAAAGAAGTCAATAATAGATTGGGGAGAAGACATCCCAAAAAGGAGATCAATAAGTCCTTTGGATCCCTCCATAAGCGTATCATCTTTTGAAACTGCTTTTTTTTTTTTTTTTATCAGAAACTGAATTGGGCAGCAAAAGTAAAGCAATTTTGGAGTCACTTTCTATTCAATATAGCTGATGAATACGTTTTTCTTCTTTTTAGTGAAAAGACAGTATAACGGAGGTTGGCAAATTACACTGCCCATTTTTATATGTAAGTTTCTTAGCAAAATACAACATGCCCCTTCATTTATGTGTTCTCTATGGCTGCTTTCAAAGCACAAGGCAGAGCTGAATAGTTGTGACAGGGGGTCTGGGGTCTAGCAAAGCCTAAAATATTTACTATCTGGGCTTTCATGAAAAGGTTTGCAGACCCCCTGAAGTATGATGTTCATGAAGCAGTTTTTTAAATCACCCTTAATTTCATACCACAGACGCTTACCTTTTTTTCAGAGATGCAATAATTATTTACTTTTTAAAAAAATTTCTGACATTTTCATTTATTGTAATGGACATTTCTCTGTTTTTTAAACTTTATTTTAGTGACTTTTTGTTTGTTTGTTTTTTTAAAGATTTTATTTATTTATTAGAGAGAGAGACTGAGAATGAGAGGGGAGAAGGTCAGAGGGAGAAGCAGACCTCCCGCAGAGCCGGGAGTCCGATATGGGACTCGATCCCGGGACTCTGGGATCATGACCTGAGCCGAAGGCAGTCGCTCAACCAACTGAGCCACCCAGGCACCCTATTTTAGTGACTTTTGATGGCTCTCTAGTATTTTTGTCATAATAGCCTCATTATATACTATCACTTCTTTTAACATTGTTGGTTGCATTTTTAAGACTTCTGCTACTGTTGTATATTTTTGTACCAATTATTTCCTGCACATTTCCTGCACATACATTTCTAGCATGGATTACTGGATTTAAAAAGGATAAAAAAATTATCCTTCTGCATCTTGCTTTGTATTCAGATTTTGTTTTCCAAAAGGACAGTACTATTTGTCCTGCCAACAGTGAAGAAGTATGACAGTTTGTACCATCGAACATTCAGGATTTCCTTTTAAGTTTAGAAGATGCGTAGCTTTATCAGGATACCCGTTTGTGAGAAGCGAGAGCAGTATATGTCCTAGAATTATCCTGGGAAATGAGAGAAAAAAGGATCCGCTTTTGGGCCTGCTTTTCTCACTCTGTGGGCCGTGGGTCCTCTTGCCTCTGTAGACGGCTTATCCCATAAGAGATTTTTTAATGACATTTTATTGCTACATTGGAATAAAGATAATTAGGTTAAAATTACATAATAAAACATTTTCCTTGACCTAACAGCTCTTTCTTTTCCCCTGATTTTGAATGAAATTAAAACATTTTCCTGGGCCCCTGGAGTTTTGTGGGTCCTGGGCACTGTCTCCTGGGCCTCCTAGAGTAGTCGTCTTTGTCCATTAGGAGCTTTTTCAGACTAGAAAATTTAAAGACTGTTTTCGGCTTACGATTGGAAAAAGAGCATCAGCCAAGTGAGGCTTATTACAGGAAATGTAACTATTAGTTTGTCCATCCTGTAATTTAGTGAGAAAGCAGGAAATGATTGGGGATTCTTTTCTTGTTTGGGGGGCTGGCCGTGTTAATTCAGCCACTGATTCAGATAAAGAAAGTGGAATTAAACGGTCATGTGCTTTCTAGATGAAAGGAGAATTCATTTGCCTCCGTTTCTCCTTCTGCGTTGACAACATGACAGGTACCCTGAAGTGCAGGCTCGGGTCCAGGCCGAACTGGATCAGGTCGTGGGGAGAGACCGGCTGCCCTGCCTGGATGACCAGCCCAGGCTGCCTTACGTCATGGCCTTTCTCTATGAAGCCATGCGCTTCTCCAGCTTTGTGCCTGTCACCATCCCTCATGCCACCACCACCAGCGCCTCCGTCTTGGGCTACCACATTCCCAAGGACACGGTGGTGTTTGTTAACCAGTGGTCTGTGAATCACGACCCGGCCAAGTGGCCTAACCCAGAGGACTTTGATCCAGGCCGCTTCTTGGACAAGGACGGCCTCATCGACAAGGACCTGGCCAGCAGCGTGATGATTTTTTCAGTGGGCAAACGGCGGTGCATTGGGGAAGAGCTTTCCAAGTTGCAGCTGTTTCTCTTCATTTCCATCCTGGCTCACGAGTGCAATTTCAAGGCCAATCCAGACGAACCTGCGACGGTGGATTTTAATTACGGTCTGGCCATTAAACCCAAGTCATTTAGAATCAATGTCACTCTCCGAGAGTCCATGGCGCTCCTCGATAGGGCCGTCCAAAAGTTTCAAGCCGAGGAAGACTGCCAGTGAGAAGCCAGGAGAAAGCTCAAATTTTAGAAGTACTCCAGTGTGGGGTGGGGGGGATGGGGAGTAGACTTTTCTAGCTCCTCTGTGCCACTTTCTCAATTGGCTTCTAAAGTGAGCATCAGCCAACCGACCCGCAGATGACGGGCTTCACACACCTGGGCTCAGAGCAGTGCGGGGGCCGTGAAGGAGCTCCTGGAAGATTTTTGGAGCCAAAGAATTAAAAGGTCCAAAGAATTTTTACATACTATTGAGTGCTGGTAATAATATCTTGAGGGAGCATCCTTTGGAGTTGAAACCCACATGTGCACACACACAAATGACCTAATGAAGAAGAGGTTCCAAGACTGACGTTCCGTGTGCTGAAATCTGCTCCATAGGGAACCGTAGTGAGCAAAGTTTTGGAATATATTGTTGAATACGCAAAGGCAGATAATTTCAGTGTAAGACACGGGATTGAGGGTGATAAGAGAAGAGGGTGAAGACCAGAAACTCCTTTCTCACCTCTTCAGCAAAAAATAGTTGAGGGAGGCCGAAATATCTCTGGATGGATTTGTCTTTTTGCATACTGATATGCTTTCTCTTTGTTGCATAAATCATGAAGTGATTTGCTTATAAAGAAATTAATAGTGGTTGATTCAAGTAGGCTTTGATGATTTATCAAATTTTAAAGTGTAAGTTGTTAAACTGTAAAAAAATTCTAAGCCGAAATCATACCGCTGTTGTTGCCAAAGTACAGAATTTCAATGATGAGAAAGGAAAAAAAAAAGATTTACCAGCCCAGCTAAACTTTATAGTATATGATCATAATGCACTGATTTCAGTAAGTCTCATAGGTTAAGAAAGTCACCAAATATTATTCAATATATTTACATATACAATTATTCCTAAGCAATATGCATTAGTTATTAGATTATTAAATAGTATTAGTTATTTTGGTTAAGAAAAGTTTGAATAATGTACATCTTTCC
Source organism: Nasua narica (assembly GCA_028533885.1). Classification (NCBI taxonomy): domain Eukaryota; kingdom Metazoa; phylum Chordata; class Mammalia; order Carnivora; family Procyonidae; genus Nasua; species Nasua narica. The sequence goes on along the minus strand of CM052811.1, from coordinate 26,791,924 downwards.
AAAAGAAAGACTAATCAAAAAGTAAAATCCAACCAATTTGGGCTCAAATACATGAAATGAGCCTATTTTGACATCATGGAAACCAAGGTAAAGCAAAGTTCATTCTCTCATCCACAACTTGAATGAGAACCAGAAAGTCTCAAAATTGGATCTCTAAGACGTGTTCCTTATCACTTTACAACATATTTTCTAAAATTATATTCATCATCTAGAATCTCGTGAAATCGATGTAGTTAATATGTTATAATTCCAAACTCTCGGCATGCTTAAATTTTAATTAAATTTTAAAGCCCTTCTGATTGTTGAGTTTCAGTTGAAGTTCCTGGAAATCTGACCATTAGCCTGTGGAAGGCGGAGAAGTTTAACCTGTGTCTGCCTGATGAATAGGGAAAACTCCAATGGATTATCTAGATGTTCACTTTATTAGGAAACCGGAGGGGGGGGGGGAATTCCCATCATACTAGGCCTAGTTTCTGAAATGATTTTTTAAAAAATAGCATCCATGTCTGTGTTTTGGAAAGTCAGAATCAGAAGGGAGTGTTGGGAGTATTGGGAGGTTTTTCTGAAGACTGTATCACTCCACTGGGGCTGATCCGATCGCGCCTGCTGTCCAGGATGGCCAGCCGGCCTGGTGAGCAGCCCACTTTGTTAACTGTGAAAACATGAAGCCTGAAGGAAATAAGTATGTTCCGTTTATGTAAAGAGCCTAGAAAACCTTTAAAAAAAAAAAAAAGCAAAACGAAAAAACGCATGATGGAAGATGGCAAAAGTTCAAAGTGAAGGTTGGAGCTTTAAACTTCCGTTGCATGTGAACTTTCAGAGGAAGACATACCAAGTCCTGAAAGCTTACTGCTTCTTACATTCTTTTAATCAAAATTACAAAGGGAGGCGTGCCTGATGGCTGTGCACAGGGGCAGTGAGAAAAAAGTTCGGAAAAGGAAAAGGAAGAAATATGGTTAAGCTTTTCCCCACTCATTCCAAATTACTTCCTCCGAAGCACAAAATTTGAAATCGAACATTTCGAAAAATGTATCGCCAGCCAATGTTCAATCCCAAGTAGACTTAAAAAAAAAAAAATCTACAACACAGAAGATCTATTTTGTAATTTGGGATTCTTTTAGTAATAAACATTTCGTTTGCTTTTAATCAGTAAAATCTCACAGCTCTACCTCTTGAGGATGGAGAACTGTGCCAGTACTTTTAAAGGCACTAAAGCCAACTGTAGAAATGGGGCTTACTCACTACATTTAAATTTTTTTGTCACCCTCTACTCTAAAACGTGATTACCCCCCACCCCTAAGCAGGGCCAAGACAGTGATTTTCGGCTGCCCTAACCCACTTACTCTGAGACATGTGTGGTACCAAGAGCAATCATGTACCAATCTGGATGCCTCATTAAGTCAACCAAGTCCAGATGTGCTGGCAGCCGTGTGTACAGATGCAGGCTCATTTGGCTGGGACTTCTGGCAATGGACAAGGCAGAGCGAGGTGGGCTCTTGGAGGCTACCTGGCTTACTTAAATGCAACCAGGTTATTCTCTATTTTATAATCCCGTTAAAGGAAGGAAAGCAAAACCCAAAAGAAACAAATACAAATAACCAAACTTGGAGGCTACAATTTCCGGCTACTGGTTGAATCAGAAAACCTTATTATATTTCTTCCAGACACAGAATGTGTTTGCTGGTCACTATCGTAGTCAGAATATCTACTCCTCAGTCTACGGTAATTGTTTCTTAAATACTTCCTTTATATAGGAAAGCTTTGACTTTGCAAGAAGATGACCTTTTTCCAAACAAAAAGCTGTCTCAGGTTTGTTTTGTGGGTTATCTGAAAGCTTTTTTTTTTCTTCTGAAAGCTTTCATGTCTCAGAACTTAGCCTTCACCTGTGAAATGCTGTTAAAGCCTTAGTATTTCCTTATTAGATCTATATTAGATCAAATAGTTGCATAGCATTTATATTAATTTCTATGTTCTTAGCTATGACACACTGCGTGGTACTTTAGTAGATGTTTATAGCTCAACGATAACTTTTTATTTAACCTTTTCCTATTTTTGTATTTTATCACCGATGCTTTTAACAGTTAGAGAGCAACTATCATACATGGTTGTAACTGAATACATTTTGGCCACACAAGGTTAACGTGTATCTTTCACTGTGTGATATACCGGTTAAAAACATTCTGTATCTGTAATTACCTGTAACCCGATACCATTACCAAAATAATAAAAATCACTTTCATAGTCTTGTTCTGAAGTTTTACTTTATGTTGTAGCAAATATGGTACATTTTTTCAACACGCACACACATTCACTAATGCATCCGTTCATTTCAACTCCTACTGGTAAGTGCTTGAATTAAAATGTTGCATTGTAAACATTTTATTTGGCCATTTGACATTTTAGGCTGCTTGCTTTTTGGGTTTTTTTTAAATAAGCTTTCAGCATTCAGTTTCCTACCAAATTCCTGATCTCTATATTTTTGAGTTTATGAGAACCAACACAGAAGCTAAATTTCAGTGGCAGACACCTAGCAAAGTGGGAGTTAAGTTTTAATTTTGAAAGATAGACTAGAGTGAGATTTTTTTTTAAGACTCTGGCCTTTTATTTCTTTTTTTTTTTTTAAGATTTTATTTATTTATTTATGAGGAAAGAGAGAGAGTGAGAGAGAGAAGGTCAGAGTGAGAAGCGGACTCCCCATGGAGCTGGGAGCCCGATGTGGGACTCGATCCCGGGACTCCGGGATCATGACCAGAGCCGAAGGCAGTCGCTCAACCAACTGCGCCACCCAGGGGCCCTGGCCTTTTATTTCTGCTTCATCTAAAAAGTGCAGGATACACTTCCACCCTCAGCAACAAGCCAATCATTTCCTTTAGTATTTCATTCATTCATTTTGTTTCCTTTTTTCATGAAAGCTCTGTGTGTGTGTGTGTGTGTGTGTGTGTGTGTGTGTGTGTGTGTGTTTTGAAAGCTTTTGCTTTCAATTTGGTTGATACACATTCGTTCACTCATTTTTTAGGTACATGTGCCTTAATTAATAAATGCAGTTCATGTCCAATAAAAATAGAATAGAGGAGAGCATTCTGTTCCATACTCTGTGGAAATTATTTTCTGCTGACCTTTTTACTGGGTGAGAGATGTGACTTCCCAGAGCCTCTGCTGGGACTCTCCAGGCTCTCACCGCCCCACCCGCACAGATGGCAGGCTGTGCGGTGCCAGGGGCTCTCATTTCTTCCAGACCAAAGCTCCCATTACCGTGAAAACAAGAAAAGAAATCGGAAAGTAAAATTGCACACAGTGTTATTGACGCCTTGGCTTGACCACATCATCTCGGAAACTAAAGGGAATGGCGATAAATTGGTTTAAGAGAAGACCCGCTTGTTCTCCAAAGGTGCTAACCTAGGATCTTCAGAATGGTCATAAAGTTTTAGGACCAGTGAAATATATTTTTCCATAGGAGAAATTTTAACAAAATTCTAAGTGGGGTCAGGTGTTTGCAAAAATGTCCACCAGAGTTGAATTCTACCCAATCAATCCACTAAAACATAAGGCTGGAGTGCGGGGAGGGGGGGGTTGGGGTGGGGAAGAACGTAGCTTTAGACAAAAGACAGGCACGATTGCTGCAGACGCATAGAGGTCATTTCTCTGACCTTGAAGCCAGTCCATTTTTCTGCAGAAGTTTGGCTGTTGACACTCCCTCCCTTCGCCTCAGTGACTCCCATGCTCTCTGCTTTCCAGTTCTGACCTACTGGCCATAATTCTCAGAGAAGGGAAGAGAAAGAAGAGAATACACTCAGAAGCAATTATTTTTGATGGGAAAGAGTGGAGAAAATCTGGTTTAAATAGGCTTGGGTGAGCTACAGGCAAACAAGAGCTGACGTCTGGAGCTGATGCCCTCACACACAGGCTGCGTAGTCCGCAGCGACACTCCTAACACGCGGCGGGGACAAGCGGAGCACACGCCACCAGACCGTGTGGCGCACGTATTGTGTTTGAATCGCCACACCACACATAACCGCACAAGAATTCCGTGCGGGAGGCAGTCACGAGGCGTGTTAAGCACTGAGAAGTTGGCAGTGTCTGGACGCTCCCCAGACACGAACTGACTCCAGAGCCCATTGTCCTGATGCTGTAGTGTGTCACCTTCCGACCCGGTCGTGTTTGGGGGGACAGTCTAGCCTGTCTAATGTTTCAATCCCTCCGATCGAGTTTCACAGCTGTGCGCCAAATCTGTCTAGGGAACGTTCCACACGGCAATTGGTATAACTGACATTGGGAAGTGCCAGGAAGACTCACAACTCACAACGCTCCTCTCTCCTGAGAAAGGCATCCTCGAACTTCCTTACTAAAAAGAAAGGAAGGGAGGGAGGAAGGGGGCAGGGAGGGAGGGAGAGGGAGAGAGAGAAGAAAGGAAGAAAGAAAGAAAGAAGAAAAGAAAAAAGAAAGAAAAGAGAAAGGAAGAGAAAGAAAAAAGAAAAATAAAGAAAAAGAGAAAGAAATAAAAGAGAAAGAAGGAAAGGTCATGGTTTGTTTTATAATCCTAAATCTTCTATCCTGTAATCTGTTTGGGTTAAGGATCCTTGCCGGAGACAAAGGCCATCCATAGGGAGGACCAGTTGCCTATGTAGGGGCCTGATTGAAGAATTCTCCCTGATAGGGGGACACCACACTGGATATTGGCTCAGGTGACCAATCAGAACCTTTCCTGCTTTCAGCGAACTTGAGTAGGGTGAACACAGAACATTCTCCAGAGACAGAGAGTGCAAAACCAAGGCATGAATGAGACAGGCACGTTGACAGGAAGCCTGCCCTTGAGAACAGCTTCCTGAAGCTGCTGGAACGGGTACTGGACTACTCGAGATCCTTTTAGGTGATAGAGAGGCTAAATAAACTAACTAGCTAAGTAAGGCTTATACTAAATAAACAACACGCTATTGCGCAAATCGCACAATATAAAAACACAAACCCGATAGCCACTGAGAGCCCTTCAGGTCAGAGCTAAGAATCACTCCACCAGCCTGGAAAACCTTCTAGGCTTTCCTAAAAATTTTTCATTCTGTTTTTTTATTTCTACCTGCCTATTTTTGTTTCTCTCCCTCCCTTGATGCTTACTGGGTACTTTCTGTTTGTGTGCGTTCCGGCAAAATTTGTATTCGTGTTTTGTATCCAGGTGGTTTTAATTTATCTAAGTGCTCTCTGTATCTCATCCTATTGCTTAGTTTTCTCTTTGTACCATACTTTCACTATTGCCGAATCTCATGGCTACTGCTCGCTGTCTCGTGCTTCTAGGCATTCATGCACCACATTTTCCCTATCCAAGCCTTGGGAACGGGCACCCAAATGGCGTCTGATTTCACGTGTCCCCAGATAATGCTGCCAGGAACATTTTTGTACAGGTTTTCTTGTGGGCCTGCGAGAAGTTTGTAACATACGCCATACCCACGATCAGAACTGTCAGGTGAGCAAGTCTGTGTCTGCGTGATTTAGGGACTGTAAGCACGTTCTCCGAGATGCCAATCAGCCACACTCCCATCAGCTGCGGGGTGGTCCCTCTACACCTTTGTCCCTGCCAGCACGTGGAAATGACCTCATTATTTTTTTACATGAACTATCCCGTTTAGGGAGGTATCATGCATGAAATAGATTTTTTTAAAGAGACATCTATCCTCATTTTCCAGTATATGTCCTCCAGATATAGCTGTAGTTCTATCACATCTGTCTTCGATGGTACATTCATTAAAAGCAGGCACTGGGTGCCAACAATTTGTTATTGAATGATAGTTTGCATGTACAATGAACAAATGAGTGAGTTCTAGTAAATCTGTTCCTAAGGACTAATGACACCATCTTTCCCCTCATTCTCAATCTATGCCCTTGAAGTCTGACCTCAGTTTCTTCTCCGTGCTGTAGAGTTGAGCTTAAAGTTTCGAGGTTCTCTCTAACTCACTCTGGCAAGCAGAAGATGGGCAAGCAGAAATGCCACTCCTGGGTCTTCGTCCTGTGGTATGAACAGTGGCTTTCAAACACTTTTTACCATAATCTGCAGTATAAAATACATTTTGCATCATGACTTAGTACGTACCTACATTTGTGACTGTGCACTTACATACTTATATAAGAATAGCATTCACTGGGGCGCCTGGGTGGCTCAGCTGGTTAAGCATCCGCCTTTGGCTCGGGTCATGATCCTACAGTCTTGGGATCGAGCCTGAAGTCAGGATCCCTGCTCAGCGAGGAGTCCGCTTCTCCCTCTCCATTTGCTGCTCCCCCTACTTGTGTGCTCTCTTTCTCTCCATGTCAAATAAATAAGTAAGATCTTTTAAAAAATAGTATTTAGGGCCCCTGGGTGGCGCAGTTGGTTGAGCCACTGCCTTTAGCTCAGGTCATGATCCCGTAGTCCCGGGATCGAGTCCCACATCGGGCTCCCAGCTCCATGGGGAGTCCGCTTCTCACTCTGACCTGCTCTCTCTCACTCTCTCTCTTTCCTAATAAATAAAATCTTTAAAAAAAAAAATAAAAAATAGTATTTACCATTATTTTCTGTGATGCCATCTGTTTTCAAATCCACTTTATTATTTTTCATTAAAAATACACTGTAATGATATACCACCACAAATTTTTTTTTTTAAAAGATTTTATTTATTTGAGAGAGAGAGCATGAGCGAGAGCACAGAATTGGGGGAAGCAGCAGAGGGAGAGGGAGAAGCAGACTCCCCACTGAGCAGGGAGCCCGATGCGGGGCTCGATCCCAGGACCCTGGGATCATGACCTGAGCTGAAGGCAAACGGCCAACCGACTAAGCCACCCAGGCGCCCCCCCCACCACAAACTTTTAATAGAAGCTAAATTAAAAAACAAAGACATAATCATAAAAGTGCTAGAGATAATGTGAAGCTATTAGATTATCCGAACATTGCTGGTGGGGAGTGCAAAATGGCACGGCGTGATCCAGCAATCCCACTCCTAGATATTTACCCCAGAGAGATAAAAATTCACTCACAGAAAAGCTTGACATTAATATTTATAGCAGCTTTATTCATAATCACCCCAAACTGGAAACAAGCTAAGTGTGCTTCGCAGGCGGTCGGCTACCCAAACCTTGGCAGGCCCATCCGGAGGAGTGACACTCAGCAATGAAAAAGCAACGGACTCCTCAGATCGAGGCACCAGCCTGGAGGAATCTCGAGGGAACACCATTGAGTCAGAGAGGCCATCCTCAAACGGTTGTATACTGGACGAATCCAGTTTTGCGACCGTCTCCAAAAGACAAAAGTAAAGTGATGGAGAGCGGACCTCAGGTTGCCGAGGGTTAGGGGCGGGGGTGGGGGGCGGCGGTGCTGTGACCACAGAACACGGTGGAGCTTTGGGAGGTTTCTGACTGTGGCAACATAGCTACGGTGTTAAAGCTTATAAAACTCTACACTAAAATAGGCTGAAAAATATTTTTGAAGGAGAGTTGGTGCAAATGAGCTTCAGCGAAGCTGAATGGAGGTTGGCAGAAAGGACAGCAGCTGCTGGAAGACAGAGAAGCACAGAACAAAGAAGCTCAAGTCCAGGTGTGTGAACCCGGGTCGCCGGCTGAGTGCAGCCCTTGTAGGCGGGGGCAGCAGGCCCTCAGGGCAGAACCGGAAAGCAGGACGCCAGCGTCTGTGAGGAGCCACCGCAGCTGAAAGTCACGAGTGGGAACCTGCCACTCGGTGCGATTTAAATGCAATACGGGAAGTGTTAACTGAGCACCTACAGTGTGGCAGGCACTGCTCTGGGCGCTGGTGGTAGGACAGCGAGCAAGACACTTGACTCTGAGCTCTTGGAGCTGATATTCTAGTGGAGTGGTCCCGGAGAAAGAAAAGAAAGAAGACTTCAGTTAGTAGTAAGTGTCCTGGGGCTGTAAAGACAATGAAGCAGAGTGGAACGTGTGTGCATGCACATGTATGTGGACACGTGTGGGTGTGTGTGGGCACATGTACATCTGTGTGTGAATGTGTGCACTTGTGTGTGCACGTGTGTTTACACGTGTGGGTGTGCACGTGTACATCTGTGTGTGAATGTGTGCACCTGTGTGTGCATATGTGCATGCGTGTGTGTGTGCGTGTGCATGTTGGGGGACTCTAGAAGTAGTCAGGGAGGCCTTTCTGAAGGAGGTGGCAAGGAGTAGAATTAAGGACAAGCATCCTCTTCCTTCCAGCCTATGTGAAGGAAATAATCGACACTGAGTTTTCAGACAATAAATCAGTTATCTAAAAAAAAAAAAAAAAAGCTGGTTGCGACTCATTAAATTGATTCTGTGGTCACTAATGAGTCACAGGCCACAGTTGGAAATAAAATCACTTCAACACGCCCAGTGGCAGATGTCGCAGGCAAGCCCATAACCAACTTTGGCTTTTGATTTTGCCACGCGGCATCTGTATGGTCCAGACTGTTTTCTGCCTGACTCCCAGACTCATGCTCCATCGTCTTCCCCCGGGGAGCACTCAAACAACTCCCAGAGAATTCCCAGCGAGTAGGCCCTCTGTGTGCCTAAGGATGTTGGCGCTAACGTACTTGACATGGGTGCTCTGAAAAATGCAAGTGCAAATGGCCTGTGGAGTCTTCAACTTTCGAAGCAGCAAAGGATTTCAAACAGATTCTTCGGAGTGCTTAATGGATCTTCTTCTGGAATATTTCACAGACTCTATCTCTGGCCCCTGAAAGAAACTTTTATTGTGTCTGACTGAAAAAGATCTCCACCCTGATTTCCGTGGGCTTGCGGAGAAGAGCAAGCAGGCTGGGGCTCCAGTGTCCGGGTCTCAAATCCCCGGTCTCGCACTGCGTGGCTGGCGAGGCTTCCTCTGGGGGCCTTGCTTCGCGGTTGTGTCTCTCAGCTCTGGCTGTTGTCCAGGCGCTGGGGCACCGGAGCACGGGCCCCCCCCCCCCAGCTCTGAGAGTTACACAGTTCCCCCGCGGCTGGCAGGCTCCATGCTGGCCTCGGGGGCTCCCACCCCGCCTCCCCAACATTTCACTGCTGCCCCCCTTCAGGGTGCCACGGGGCACCTCGGCTCTCCTACTGCCCTTCTCAGCTATCTTCATTTTAACTTCAGACTCTGCTTCTGCAGTTTCCACAGCCTCCGAGCAAATCCAGTTGGCACGCTGATTTCCTAGCACTTGGCATTGACACGGAGGGAAAAAGTGGGGAAACACAGGCTGGACAAAGAGGTGGAAGAATAAGGTTGGTTTTTTATTGTTGTGTTTTCCAGCGTGGCTTCCAGAAACTCATTGCGGTGAAAAGCAGAGCAAGGCTGCTCGCCACTTAGTTTTCATTTTTAACTTCATGAGATGGTTCTGGAAATATCTATCAAGGCTTTGTTAACAAAAGCCACCAAAAACTGTCCTCCCTCCTCAGGGCCCCACCAGGCTCATTTTCTCTGTGACCATGTGGCCGGGGGGGGGGGGGGTTCAGTCCATGATCCAGAGCCGTCATTGGGCTCTGTGGGGTTCAGGTCCTTTGTCATTCCGCCCCTCCCTCTAGTCCCAGCTCAGACCTCACTTTTGTTCTTTTTTAAAAATTTTATTTATTTATTTGTCAGAGAGAGAGAGAGAGAAAGAGACAGTGTGTGTGTGTGTGTGTGTGTGTGTGTGTGTGTGTGTGAGCACACAAGCAGGGAGAGCAGCAGGCAGAGGGAGAAGCAGACTCCCTGCTGAGCAAGGAGCCCTATGTGGGACTCGATCCCAGGACCCTGGGACCATGACCTGAGCCAGAGGCAGATACTAACTGACTGAGCCACCCAGGCACCCCAGACCTCACCTTCTTGATGAAGCCTACTTTGACCACCCACAAGACACTCTCAGCTCATCTTATCTTACTCTACATTTTCCGTTTCTTTTTTTCCTTGTTCATAGCACATGTTTCCTGCTCATATAACATAAACCTAACCTTTCCCCCTTGTTTATGGTTTATTGTCTGTCTCTAATGGACCTCACTGCACAGAATGTAAGGATGGGCATCTTTATGTTGCTTGGAAAGTAGAATATCCTGCTGGGATCTGTGGGATCTGATCACTGCCCGAAATCTACTCACACACACACAGTTAATTATTGTTGTGTAGACTTGTGCTGTCCAATAAGATAGCCATTAGTTACATGTGCCTACTTAAATCTAAAATAATTAAGATAAAAAAAATTGAAGTTCATCTCCTCAGTCATGCTAGCAGTATTTCAGGTGGTCCGTAGCCACGTGTGGCTAGTGGCTACTGCTGTGGACGGCACAGGTATAAAACACTTCCCATCACGGCAGAAGGTTCTATTGGACAGCGCTGCTATAGATGAAGGAGTCTGTCAATGTGTTGGATTTTTTTCTTTTATCCAAGTGGTAGCTATCTATTTAGTGTCTGCTTGGAGTAAGGCACCATGATAAGAAATGCATGTTGTATAGGGAGGATTCAGAGATCTTGCCTCTTTCAGCAAGCGGGTCTGAAGATAAATACGATAGGAAAAGATATGCATCCAAAGCCTTGAGGTAGATACAGATAAAGTACTGTAGGAATTCAAAGGAAGGAGAGATTTATATTTTCCAGTTCAGGGTAGGAAATCAAGGAAGACTTCTTGGAGGAGGTGGATCTGAAAGAGGAAACTGCCAATTACTTCATTCTGAAAGCACAGAACACTCAACACCTTGAGATAACTAGAGGAGAGGACTTGTGTAAGGTCATAACCTGATGGGAAACTTAGCTCCACACAAGGAGATTAGTGGTAATAGTTCCCATAGCTTTGGAGTTCTGCTTTTACTTCTCCCTCGCCTCTCCCTAGGACAATGAGACCCCTAGAAACAAAGACTTCTGGTCCCGATGTCCTCTGCTTGCTCAGAGCTGGGAGAAGCAAGTGGAAACTAACAACACCTGAATGGTTATTTCTCTGATTCTTCCTCTCTGTCGGGGAGTCACATGCAGTGTAGGGAGAATCTTCTCCTAAAACCACTTCCCCTTGCAGGACAAAGCTTGAAGCCTTGACCTGAAGAGCCCTATTGCAGGATGAGGAGTGATTGAATGTGATTTTTTGGATATAGGAGATTCTCCACGTGGGTTCGTTTGCCTTCTCCCCTGAGCCCGTAGATACTGACTGGGATTAGCCAGGACTTCACTCACAGGTGGAGAACCTCATACTCCCAGTGGGAAAATCCACTCAGGGCAAAGGAACAAGGCACCTGAGGAGCACAATTATCTCCACAGAAAGCAATTGAATTTCGAAGAGCTGGTGTAGCTCTCTAATGCTGCTAATACGATTTGAATACTTCTGGACTGCTTCTTCTGACACCGCTAGGACAGCCTCAGCGGGCTCCGCTGGTCACCTGCCATCTAGACAGATACCATCTTCACCAAACCACAACCCACGGACCGAATCCGGCCTAGGGCTTATTTTTCTTCCAGCTTGTGAGCTATGACTGGTTTCTACATTTTCTAATGGTTGGCAAATATCAAAAGAAGAATAGTGTTTAGTGACACATGAAGATTTCACGAAACTCAAAATTCCGTATCCGTAAATCAAGTTAGGCTTGATTTACACAACGACATCCACTTATTTGCTTTTTGTCCGTGCCTGCTTTCCTTCCCCAGAGGCAGAGTTGAGAAGTTGTGACGCGGACCACGAGGCCCACAGAGCCGACAGTATTTACCCTCCGGCCCTAACACGAGGCCCACAGAGCCGACAGTATTTACCCTTTTCCTAACAGGAAAAGGGTGCCAGTCCTGGTCTGTACCATCGACACCTCGAGGCACCAGTGAATATTGATAATAACTTCCTCACGATCCACCTAATAACTTCCTCACGATCCACATGATGGTTGACAGAACCCTTCCTGGGCGCCATTTTCCCCTCGGTCTCTAACCGTCCTGGGCTCCAGCAGGCTGAGGCTGCTTCACAGACGGACATGAACCCACAAAGCCATCAGCCCAGGTGGGGTCATCCAGGAGCAGAAATGGGTGCCAGGCATTTTTTACTGAGACAATATTCCAGACTGTTTGAAAATGTAGGCATTTGATGACAGACTAGAGAACGCAGTGGTTATGTCCAGGCAACATTCAGACCCACGCACGCCATGTGGTAACATCACTGAGACGAAATCAAAAAAATAGATCATGGCGTCAGGACTTGAAGTTCTTACTCAATTATTTTTCTCTTCCCGAACGATTTGGTTTCTATAAGTTTATGTCACCAGAAAGGATGCCCTTTGCAATTATTATGCATAGCCTGAGCTAAAGCAACCAATCCCATAAACAAAATTCCTTGTCTTATATGGTCACAGGGGACTCTCTGAAGTGTGTTTTTGAGCAACTCTCATAGGATCTTCCATTCAGAGTAGAGTAAATCAAATATCATTTTATGGACATTCAGATCATTTATTCACATCCAATTCATGCCTCCAAGCGTTGTTAAGCACCGTGAGATTTTGTTGTAAGAGAAAACGACGATGAAAACAAACACATTTCCTGTTCCAGTGGTGTTTATTCTCTGTTTGAGGAGACACACGCCAGCCGTGGGACGGACTCAGCGATAGTTTTGTATGAAGTGCAGGGGGAATACAGATCAGAAAATACCAGATTCACCTAAGGAATGTGGGGAGATGAGGCCTGGGGATGCCTCTGCAGAGGAGTTCCATGTGAGCGGGGCCTTGAGAGATGCTCAGGGTTGACCAGAGAGACGGGATACTGGGAGAGGGGGCCGAAGAGATCCTGGATGGGCGCGGAGGTGAGGAAGGGCCTGGTGGTCTGTCTGGTTCCCTGCTGGGTTCCCAGTGCTTGTGAGGACGCCAGAGCCTCGTTCTCGCTCAGTAAATGGCTGCTGGATGAATGAATCTGACATGCTTGGGGGTCGTGATGATCCAGACGGAGTGGGGACTTGTTTGTATGCTTAGTACTGTGCTATTTGGGAACCATTTCAGCGATGAGATGAGACTGATCTTCAATTTGATTTTTCATGTGCCCGTGGATAAATAAATAGCTGGTCCCGGAGCCCCTGGAAACAGCTTCTATTTTCTCTCCGGCAACATTGCCGAAGCTTTCTCCTGCTCTGGCCTGTGGGGTCAACACTGTGTACACACTCAGAATTCCTGTGGAACCTCCCACACTGCCCAGGACGTTTCAGCTAAGAGTGTGGAGATACCCAACTGCTAACAATACTCCAGCAGCAGCCACCTGCGGGCCGTTTGGTCTTAGGTGAGAGGGGCTGTGCGTCTCTTGCAATTATATTTGGAGAGGGTATTCTTTCTCTCACTCGAAAAAACCTATCCTGAGTCAAGTGAGAGAGATGTATTATGGTAAGAATAATTTAAAATCAACCGCTTTATTGATTTGTTTATTTAGAGCATGCCAGGGAGGGACGGAGGGAGAGAGAGAGAATCCCAAGCAGGATCCACGCTCAGCTCGGAGCCCAACGTGGGACTCGATCCCATGGCCTTGAGATCATGACTGGAGCCAAAATCAAGAGTCTGTCCCTTAACCACGTGAGCCACCCAAGTACCCCTCACTCATTTATTTTTAAAGGACATTATTATTTGTACTTGTTGGCACATTATTTTTATGAACAAACGACTTTCAGTCTCACAGCAATTAAGATATAATAACTGGGATTGAGAACCAGTGCTTCGTATTCCAAAGAGCCTTGACATTTACAGATTTGGCAGTCATGGAGTTAGTGACCAAGGATTCGTTTCATAGGGTGATTTTTCTGAGGCACAGATTTGAATCCCACGGCCGGCGAGGCCGGAGGATGGCGGTGAATCCATTCGCAAGTGAACCCAACCCACTGCCCACCTGCTCATGTCAAAATAGTGTTAATATTTTCTACTTGACTTCAAGGTCCTCTAATTCTTGGGACCTGATTAAGAAAAAAAAAAGTTTGTAGAACATGTCCTCAGGACAAACAACGACCATTGGTGATGACAATAAGAAGACAGAGAAGTCATCAGACAAAGAAGGATCCTTAGGCGGGCTCATCAGTGCTTATGGAGAATCACGAAGGTCATTCAGAATTTCCATTTCCACTTGACTGCATTGTGCAGAGGGCATGTGAAACTCTGCCGCCATTCACAAACACCTCCAGACGCACCCACCTGACCGCCAGGGGTCAACCATATCTGCCACACTCCCCTGGCAATTTGGTTGTGCTATGACTCTGCATGACCTTGAAGAAAGGGGTGGCAAATCGAAGATCGACATCAAGCCTGACTTGGTCTAATTGCATAAATTCCAGACTGATGGAGCCCGAGTTAATGAGGTTTCGTGCTCTGAAGGACATCTTAATCCTTGTCCCCGGGCTTGGGGATGTCTTTCCTGAAGAGGCTTGCTCCCTGGGGCACAGCCAGCCCCACGAGGCCCGTGTTCTAACTTGCTCTCCTTCTCTACACCTCCGATTCTGGCCCTTAAAAACAACATGCTCTTCATGATACTCTCCGGGTAATTCTTCCAGGTGGAAGATTCACAAAAGCCCGGGATTACCCATGAGCCTTCTTCAGACGCTGCTCCCCTCTCTCATTTCCTTCTGATTCTTAGGCATCAGCCAGGGTGGGGAGGTTGTCCAACTTGAGTTTTGAAGTTGGACAGATCTCTCTCACAGCCAGGAAGCTAGACTCAGATTAAGTGTTCCTGTTTGACTTCAAATTATGATGCCTCTATTAAGCATGTCGGGGGAGACCATAAATAACAATCCTAGGCATACTCTTCTAAAATTAAATACGAACTGATTTCAATTTCTTAAACTCATGTCTTACAAGGAGCAGCTTGCTCTCAGTGTGGTCCCGACTTTTTAAGGTCTTTTTATATCGACGGCCAGGTTTTTTGTTGACACAGATCCTACAGATGACAACACAAATCACAATAATTCAACAGAACAACATGTTATTATTCCAGTACAGTGGATGTGGAGGTTATGGTCATCACTCAAAGCCATGTAGTGAATGATCCTTTGATCCGACTTTTAAGAAATACATGTGGCCTTCGTGCGGGATCATGTTTCTCTCGGTTCCAAGTTCATCATGGGGTGACCAGGAGCTCTATGAGAAATCAAACCATGGTGGGATATGTTCTGCCCAATTAAAGACTAGATTGCCTCCCACTCAGCTAGGGCAGAGGCCCTGTGGACTTTTTTTTTTTTAAGATATTTTTATTTATTCATTTGACAGAAAGAGAGAAATATCACAGGTAGGCAGAGAGGCAGGCAGAGAGAGAGAGGGGGAAGCAGGCTTCCCGCCGAGCAGAGAGCCCGACGCAGGGCTTGATCCCAGGACCCCGAGATCATGACCTGAGCTGAGGGCAGAGCCCTCAACCCACTGAGTCACCCAGGCGCCCCGCCCCGTGGACTTTTAAAGGCTCCACAAGAACATCTGAGCGCTGAAAACAATGCAATGGACTGGTGGTGTCGCTTGCCTTTTCATGAACACAAGGGAGGAGTCAGAGAAACTGGGGTTCTAAGTGGGGACGTGAGGAAGGAGATGTACAGTCGAAGGACATATTTTGTCAAAGTAGGGCACGCTTAGGCAGGTGTGCATGCTGGCCCCCGTGGTCCCATGGGGAGAGGGGGGTGTGAGGCAGGACAGAAAGAAACTGGTTGTAGGAGTGAAGACCCTGAGAAGGCAGCAGAATGTGGGGCACACAGCTCGTGGGGACATTGGGCCAGGGACACGGAGTTCCTGTAATGTGGGGCCGAGCGCTTTCATCAAACCGTGGGTTCAAATCTAATTTCTGTCAGTTTGTAGAAATATGTGCATTTGTGCAAGTTAAGCTCTTTAAGTAGCCATTTCCTCATGTGTAAAATGGAGGGAATAAGATCTCAAATTTAAATTGCTACCCTTGAGTCACACACACACATACACACACACGCATGCACGGGCACGCACGCACACACTCTCGCATACGAATGACACATCTGTGAAGAAAGATTACATCCTCAGGGTTTCCACAACTTACTTTCTGGCATTTCTCTGTCCTCCCAACCCACACTGGCCTTCCTCCAAATTGAACCTGCTGACCGCTGCTGGTCCGCCGGGCGCCAGAGGACAAGGGTCTTTGCCTGCCTGGGACACGACTGAGCCGGAAGCGCAGGGGGCCCCGCTGGGAGGGTGGCCTGGCAGGGCAGCCTGAGGAGATGGGGGGTGACCGGGAAGTGGGAGGGGGCGAGGAGGACTTGCCGTGGGTTCGTCAGGCACGGTGCTGGGCATGTTCCCTTTCCTTGTCTCACCGAATCCTCAGAGCAAGGCCCGGTCCTCGGCAAACGGGGGCCGGGCTGAACCAGGAGACATCAGGGTCTTCGGAGGCCAGGGCCAGCCGGCGTCCTTCCCCGCTGTCCTTCCTGACCCCTCAGGGAACCCACGGCTCAGCCTCAGACAATGGAGGATTTTGTGGCAAGGAAGGGACAGGGGTCTTCCCTCGATTGTGAGTGGAGGCAGGACCTTCTGGTTAACAACGGGAGGGAAAGGGACGGGGAATGTTCCATCAACACAAAAGTGACATATCGGAGGAGCAGGGGGTGACATAGAAGGGGCTGTGCCCCTCATGTAAGCGAAGTCACGGCTTCTGAGGAAGAAGCGAAAAAACAGAGGAGTGCCTGGCGGTGCTCAGGAAGACCTTTACAGAGTGCCGGTCAGCTGCCATCGACGCCACGCCCGACCTATGGATTTAGGAGCCAGACGGTTCTGAGTTCGAATCATGTTTTGTGACTCGCTAGTTTTATAACTTTAGACAAGTTAGTTAGCCTCTCTGGACAACAGGTTTTGCACTTGTAAAATGAGACCAATCCCAAAAGACTAAAACCCTAAGGGACAATCCTAAAATGGAGATTGACTTTTCCAGGACAATCATTTGCATTAAAATTACATATATAGATACATATATATATGCAAATTATGTGTATATATATGGAATGTTGAATCAACAGTTGCTTAAGAAAATTACTGTATTTTTATCAACATTTAAAAATTTGGGTGCAAAAAAAACCCTACACTCCCTGCTTGACTTCTAGGGGACATACCGGCCCCGGAAACATGGACCTGACTTCCCCCCCGCCCCAGTTCTGAGGGGCAGAACCTCTCAGACCAGGGCTGGCCTGGGCGAGGCTAAGACCTGATGCGCGTCCTCAGATACGGATGGACTCCAGAATCGGGTCTGGTGAGACCGAAGTGTCTGCCTCTCCCTGCCCCGAGGTCTACCCTGTGGGGTTCCGACAAGCCCCCGCCACCCCGTGTCATCAACCCACATTCCCTTTTGATTTCAAAAGACTCGCCCTGGGCGCCTGCTGTGGGGCAGGGTTCGTTCTAGATGCCGTGGGGACAGAGACAGAGACTGAAGGTGCGTGCTTGGACCACCGCTCAGGAAGACAGAAGGAAGTCGCAGACCATGCCCCTGAACACGGGGGCCCCCTAGCGTGGGCTGCAGACAGCCGGCCGTAGCCCTGGGCCATGCAGACAGTGCTGAATTTCCCAGAAAACAGCTTACACAATGCGGAGTATCAGTTTCCTCCTTGGCTCCTTCCCCCTTGTACCAAGATAACTGGACCAGTTACACAGAACACTCGGCTTATTTGATTGTTGGGAAAAACCAAAACCTCCCCAAGGGAAGGAAGGCCCAAGTGCCTGGTGCAGAGACTGGCAGCTAGCGGCGGCTTTGCCCACGGCTCCCTTCCTTCCCCGGGGGACCAGACCGCCCCCGCGCAGGGCTCCCCGCAAGGCCAGGCTGAGGGCCTCCAGTGGAAAGTCCCTGAAGGGCTCCCTCGGGGCTCGGGAGATTTCCGCTGGCTAACTGGAGCCAGTAAGTGCCTTCCGTGGTCTAACTGCGGGGAGAAATGGAAAAAAAGAAGGGAACGAGGGAGAATAGAGAGGAGACAAGGGACGGAAGGCAGTCAGCATCCTGGATGCCAGACTTGCAAGCAAAGTCAAAACTCCCAGGCTCCAGGGCTCTACAGGCTTACAAAACATCCAAAGTATTGCCTTTACTCTTTTCTTGAAATTCTCATTCCCTCACCTCTCTTTCTAGCTGCGCTGGATGTGACTCCCAGCTCAGGGGGCACTGAGGTCTGTCGCACTGTGGGAGTTACTGAGCCTCGGGGAACTTGTGTTTTACCACCTGTAAAATGGGCAGGATGACCTTGAGCGGGGAGGAGGACAAGAGTCAGAGGGTGTAAAGCATTTCACGCAGTGTCTTCCGGGAGCAGTGTGTGAGTTTCCTGCCTTGAGTTTCTTTCAAGCTCTCCGCCGCCAGTGGGAACCCGAATACGCGATCAAACACAGTATGTGAGTTCAGGAAAGACTCACTAGGATTCTGAACTCATTTTGAGACCTCGCTAAGTCAAGAACACAGAGGCGGATTCCCCAGCCAGTGTGTGTGCGGCAGTCCTGGCAGCAATGGGCTGACTTCCCCCAGGACTTGCACAGAGTCTGTGGATGCTGCCGGGCCCTTGCTCTGCACTTTGGGGCCGTGAGCTCATGGCCGGTCCTGTCTCTGAAGATATTCGCTCAACAACCAAAATCTAGAGGCAGAGGCGATAAGCACTCCAGCGAGAGGACAGGGTTAGGGGGATAAAAAGCAATGTGGAAACATCTCGGGAATGACTAGCCAACAGAGGCTCTGTCCTTGCAGGAGGGAAGCTGAGAAAGCCTCTCCACGTCCCTATGCCAATTATTTTCCTTGCGTTTATTTAATCTTTCTCGTGAAATCTTGCATCATCGGAATTTTTAGCACCATTTTACTAATGGGGAAATGAAGGCTTGTGGAGTTTAAGTCACCAGTGCAGCTTTGTGCACGGAGCAAGAGCAGGTCTGTATCTGAATCCGATTCTGAACGTAGTACTTGTTTCTCTTTTGTATCGAGCCTTTCCCTGGGAGCCCCAATCGATGGAAAATCAATGATCAGGGCACCTGGGTGGCTCAGTGGGTTAAAGCCTCTGGTTTCGGCTCAGGTCATGGTCTCAGGGTCTTGGGATCGAGTCCTGCATCAGGCTCTCTGCTTAGCAGGGAGCCTACTTCCCCCCCTCTCTCTCTCTGCCTCTTTGCCTACTTGTGATCTCTCTTTCCGTCAAATAAATAAATAAAAATCTTTTTTAAAAAAAAAAAGGAAAAGAAAATCAATGATCTCCAGGGATAAGGCAGCACATTTTCCCAAGCTCTTTGTTCTGCACCCCACTTTCCACTCTCTCTCTGGAAATAGATCATGAAGCCACCAGGACCCCCGAGGCGGCTGTGGCCACCCGCCCAGTGGATTTTTGGCCCAGTTGCTTCCCATCAGATTTCTGCAAATCTGCCAGCCTGATCCAGCACATCTCTGGCTCCTATTTCACCCCACAGGAACCCGAGAGTCTGTTTCTGGACGTGTTATCAGACTGGCTAAAGAGTTACACATGTCGGCTCGGAGGAAGAGTGCTTTGATGTTGGCCCTGCCTCCAGGAAAGCCTCCTGCTCCCCTGCTCGGGCAGGAGCTCTGTGTCTTTCACCAAGTTCCTCGAGACGCCTCGCTGCTTGCCAAGAGGAAGGCAAATGAAGCAGGACGCTCCCAGGGGGGATGCACCTCCCTGGGCCCTGCGTTTGGACAAGGTGCTGATTATTCCGTGGCTCCCAACCATAACTTCCTTTGGGGGAGGGGATCTGGATTCTTGCTGGGTCTACAAAGCCTGCGGCTCCTTAGGAAATGAGAGGGGACAACGACGAAGGGTGTCTTGCTATAAGCCGGGCTCAACGCAACGCCAACACTTGCCTCTGACCAGAGCTTGCAAAGTGTACTCACGTTTGTCATTTCATGCTCTTCTCGGGGGAAGCCCGTGAGCTGGGCACAGCAGGAAGAAGGATCCCTGACGTTTACCTGGCTTGCCGAGCACATGGAGCCCTGCCTCTGGGCTCCTGGTAAGACCATCCTGCAGGTGACGGATGTCCCCAGGTGACACCTCCAACTCTTTGTGATGAGATCTCCATGATTCGCCACCACAGGCACCTCTTTCTTTATCCTCAGGTTGGGTCCATCAACCAGGGTCCCCTGGGTGTGTGCCCAGAGAGGTTCTTTTTCCACATGTCCTCATTGCCTCTGAACCTTAAATTCCTTCCCGGCTGGCACACTTCTCCCTGCTGGGGTATTCAGGGCTAACGAGTGTCTGGACCTCACCAAGTGGTTACTGTGTGTAGCTCCGGACGTGGTGATGCGCACTGGGAATGGGGGAGGGGAGGTCCCTGTGACACGGGCGATGCCCAGAGTGAGCCGCTGTGCCATGGGAGGACAGGTCTCTCGTCCATCTCTCCCACCCTCTTTTTCTTCCAAGGGCTCCTTTACCGCACATTCCCTTTTACGTGCCCCCTTGATTCTACGCTGAGTTGGCACGTGTATCTGGGTGTACTTACAGCCAGCCTCTCTCTGCGGCTTCACTGATGGGTTCATCCATTCATTCACAAACCCGCTTTCGTTCTTAGAGCTTCATGCTACATTTTTTCCTATCTGGTAGGTAAGCTTGCCCTTCCTTCCTTGACTTTTTCAGAGTCTCCTCAACTATTCCTGCTGTTGTTTTTCTACTTGGATCTTAGGACACAGAAAGAATCTTGTTGGCATTTTAATGGAAATTACACTAAATTTGTAGATTAAGTGGGGAAGCTTTGGTAACTTCAGGATGCTGTCTTCTTAGTTAGAATATAGTAGGTCTTTCTACTTGTTCAAACACTTGAGGCCCTTGGATTCCTGCTGTGTATCGGGCACGGTTCTTACATTTACTCCTGGGGATTTGGTTCTGTCTGGTGGTGACGAGAGATAAGGGCTTACCTTCCGTTACATCTTCGACCCAGCTGTTTGTATTTGGGATGGCTGTTGCTCTTTACACACCGCACTTAGTAAACACTCTTACGTTCGAAAATAGTTTTTCAGCCTCTTCTCTCAGGTTTTTCATGTCCACAGGTTGATTTACCTACATAAATAATGATATTTATTATACTCTGTTAATATATTACTTCCAAATGGACTCTGTGATGTATTCGTCTTTTTGAATCAGAGCTAGTACCAGGGCTCCTGGGTGGCTCCGTCGGGGAAGCGTCTGACACTTGATTTCTGCTCAGGTTCCGATCTTGGGGTGGTGAGCTCAATTCCCACGTGGGGCTCTGCACTCAGCCTGGAGTCTGCTTGAGACTCTCTCTCCTTCCCCCTCTGCCTCTCCCCTGCTCAGGTTCTCTAAATAAATTAATTAAAAATATATTTTTAAAAGATTTTATTTATTTATTTGAGAGAGAGCAAGTGAGAGAGAGAGAGAGAGAGAGAGAGAGAGAGCATGTGCAGGGGGAGGGAGGGGCAGAAGGAGAAGCAGGCTCCTCGCTGAGCGGGGAGCCCAACCCTGGGATCATAACTTGAGCCGATGGCAGACGCTTAACCAACTGAGCCACTCCAGAGCCCCAATAAATAAAATCTTTAAAAAAATTAGTGCTAGTGTGTCCAAAGCAGTATTAAATAATAGTAATGATACTATCATCCTTGTCTTGTCCTGACTTCAGTACAAAGGTTTCTCAATTCTGTGTTAGTAGCATGATAGACTCAGATAAATATCTTTTATCATTTTGAGAAAGTCTTTTTCTTTTTTTTTTTTTTTAAAGAACTTCTTTTTTAATCAAGAAAGGAGGCAATCCTATACTGTGGAAGGTTCTATATGTGTGTATGTTTTATCCTGAATATTTTAATAGAGTTTTAATATTTGTAATTTATAAATAAATGAATGTAAATATGTTGGGGATGCCAACTTTGAAAAACTGATTGCTTCGAGCACGTAATCAAGAAAGCTTGGAGGGGCCCTTGGGTGGCTCAGTGGGTTAAAGCCTCTGCCTTCAGCTCAGGTCATGATCCCAGGGTCCTGGGATCGAGCTCCGCATTGGGCTCTCTGCTCAGTGGGGAGCCTGCTTCCCCCTCTCTCCCTCTGCCTGCCTCTCTGCCTGCTTGTGATCTCTCTCTCTCTCTCTCTGTCAAACAAACAAACAAACAAACAAACAAATAAAAGCTTGGAGACCAATGGGCTTAGAAGAGTGTAATAAAATTACTTGTATTAAAATATTAACATTCACCACATATAATTTAGCTTTTTTTTTTTTCAAATGCAGAAGGCACTTGAGAACCTTGAATGCTTTAGGTTCATCCTAATGGATATTGGTTATCTTATCAGTGATGGAAGATTGGCTAACTAAGCATCGATCCCTGGAAGGTCTTAGTTCACCTCTGAAAAAGTCTGATTTCTATGAATGTCTTCCTCTATATCACTTGGTTCCAGGGAAGCGCCAACATGTTGGGTTTGCCCGGTCACACCCCCACTCGTGGGGCACCGTAATATGACAGAGGAGGGATGGGGGGCCTGGGTAACCTGGGTCCTGCCTCCTGAAGCATGCCTGGGACGAACAGAGTGTCCTGGTTGAAAGATGCTCTTTCTGGCAGAGGCAAGGTGGTGACACATGTGTGGGCAGACCACTCAAAGGATGGGAGGGAGCCAGACCTCATAATGACTCATGGCTTCAGCACAGTGGGACTTCCTGTCAGGGCCACCGCCAGAAGTCTCCTTGAGTAGATGATTCCGACAAGTAAAGAAACACAAGTATTCTTTGTAGTCATAAAAAAGGAGAAGATGCTAGAGGGATAAACATCTCAAACAACAAATTCTTTTTATGGGATGTCTGGCTTTCTGCAAATTTTTACTGAACCAAGACGTGTGTTCTTTTTAAATCAATACATGCAGTGCCAAAACTCAAAACAATACACTGATTTATTCCACAAAGATAATTCCCAGGCTAACTGTGGTTTGTTTTACATTGTCAACAAGAGTAGGGAGTTGGGGGAGGAATCTTGTAAAGTCCTGGAGATGAAAAGTTTGGGTCCACATGAAATGACTACCCTATAATCTAGAGTAAGTTCAATCTCAGCCTCCTTTCTTCCCTCCATGTCCCTCCCTCCCTCCCTCTCTCCCTTCTTTTCTCTCTTTCTTTTCCTTTTCCTCTCTCTCTCTAAATATACACATATACATGTATGTTTATTATATACAATAAACATGTATGTTGAAAATTGGAAATTTAATTCAACTTTTTAAAAGTAATCATCGAGCACCATGGGAACACAGAAGCAAGATAAAATGGAGTGCCTTTTAATCTGTTTGAGGAGTGATACATGTGCATATGGAGCCGATAATAATAATTCAAAGAAATACAGAATTGTGGGACACCTGGGTGGCTCAGTTGGTTAAACGTCTACATTTAGCTCATGACCTGAGCTGGGTCCTGGGATTGAGCTCTCCACTCAGCAGTGAGTCTGCTTCTCCTTCTCCCTCTGTGATCTCTCTTGCTTTCCCTCTCTCTCAAGTAAATAAATAAAATCTTAAAAAATATATACAGTTGAATAACAAAATAACTTGGCCTGTGTTGCAAGAGGTCAGAAAACTCATGACTGGTTGTCAGGATTGTGTCAGTGGGGGATCCTGTAAGTATAGCAGAGCAAAGGGGGGAAGAGGGACCTATGATTTCTCTTCCTTCTCCCAGCATTGTTCCAATGTCACAGGCTCAATCTACCGGCTCATCTTTCTATCCGTGGGGTTTCTGAAGGTCTGCTCTGATGACCTCATCCTGGGGCAGGAGGCAAATCAGAGCTCCTGTCAGCCTCCTCATGTGCTGCCAGTGATAAGACAAGAAGTAAAAAGTGACAACCTACCAGCAAGTGAGAAGGATGTTTTTGGCTGTAGGATATTGAGTTTAGTGCCATCTGCTAGTCAGAGCAATTGAGTCAAGGACAAAGATAGCCAATGAGCCCATGACAAGACTGATGACTATCAGTCAGTGAAGTGCAAATTAAAACCACAATGCAATGCCACCAGACGTTACCCATTTAGAATGGGTAAAACTAAAGACAGGCTGACCGTGCCAAGTGTTGGTGAGGATGTGGAACAACTGGAACTTCCATTCATTTCTGAGGAGAGTGCAAAATGGCGCTACCATTGGAAAAGCAGTAATGGTGCTTTCTTGTAAAGCCAACATATGCTTACTGTGCGACAATTCCATGCCTAGGTTTTTGCCTCTTCTTTCCAAATAAAAACATGTCCTTGAAAGACTAGTAAATGAATGTTCACATCAGCTTTATTCACAATAACGCCAAATTGCAAACAACCCCAAACAGGTGAATTGATAAACGATTTATGACATTCAAATCATACAATATTACACAGCAACAAAATGGAATGAACTACTGATATACCCGATAATGTGGAGGAATCTGAAAAATGTGCTTAGAGAAGGAATGATTCCATTTATATGATGGTCTCAAAAACAACCTATACTGCCAGAAAGCAGATTTATGATTGCCTGAGGCTGGAGTGGGAAGGGACACAAGGGAACTTTCTGGAGTGATGCGCACATTTTATATCTCACAGGGCTTAAACTGGTGTATAAATTCGTCCCTACTCATCACACTGTACACTTAAAATGAGTGCATTTGGTTGTGTGTAATGTATACAAGAAGTAAGAAGAGAAGAAAGAGGCCCTTCTTGTGATGAATGGGCTTTCAGGACAGGTGAGCCAGTGAGAGAGAGCACTCGCTTCTGAGAAAGGCCTGGGGGGTGATGGACCGGGAACAGCTCAGCCCCACATCTGCCAAAGTGCTGTACAAAGATGGCAGCTGAGCCATAGCTGGGCAGCCTCGGTGTGGTCTGCTTGGTTGGATGTTTCCTCTGAGACCCAACTCAGTTCACTGGCTCCTTTCTTGAGCAAGAAACTAAGTCGGGGTCTAGCTACCTGTGGTTCAGAAGAGCGTTCCTCATGGGCCCTGTGCATCCCGAAGAGGGTCCCTACTCAGAGAGCATTTCCAGTCTGAGACCAGGTGGGAGGTCAGAAGGAGATGGGCAGCTTTTGCTTCCGCGCCCCCAGCGAGTTATCCTCTTTGTAAAGAAACCGGGTATTCATAGCACATTGCTGAGTTTGGGAAAATCCAAACAAACTTCCCCTCACCCCCAAGCTTCTCAGCCAACTCCGTGAGCCACGTTGGAACAGTCTCGATTTGGGGAGGGGAGATTTGCGACTGTGAGATGTATCATAATCTCCACTAAGCATGTTCTGAAATGTAAATTATAGTTACGGAACAGTGATGATTCACATAATTACATCGAAATTAAAACGGAAACAAAGTATGACCGTGAGCAGCATCTTGTAGAGAAATTACCACAACCAGATGTATGTAAATTGTTCCCTGAGTATCAGAGGAAGGCACCTTTCCAGGACCTTCCCATGAATTTATATTCTATGGACACTGAACTCCCTATCCAAAGCCTATCTTAATTACTGTTTTCTTTTCCAATGGACCATTTCCCCCACTGCGGGAGATACTTGTGTGTCGTTGGCTAAGTTGACAATTACATGACTTTCAAGAAGTCTATTTTTGTTTTTAGAAGCAACAGATAGACTGCCATAGGCACTTTTCAAGTAAATAAAAACAAAGGAAAAAGAAAGAGTTCCTAAGTACATTAAATCTCAAATGGTTTAAAGCTGATTGTAAAGATCAGAATAGGATTTCCTCCCTCACTGCACACACCAGGGCTGGGAGTCAGGGCCCCAGCGGGGTCCAATCTCCATTCTCTCATTAGCCAGGGATGTGACTTCCAGAAAATCTAACCTCGTTCCGGTTTCCTCACGGTCGAGTTAAGATGGCGCCAAGTCCTGGCCAATCTCAGCAAGTAAAAAGCTTGCCCTGAAACGTTACATCTGGTGCTCAGACTTTGAAAAAGTGAAGTTTGATGTGAATATAAAACAGCGTGTTGGTTTTTTTGTTTTTGTTTTTTTGTTTTACGAAGTTTTAAACATAGTATGTGTGGTTTTGCTAGAGGTACATGCTTTAGGAGGGGTCCCGAAAGCAATAAAAGTCATCTCATTTAAAAATTTACAGTCTGTTAGCGGCAAGCACAAGGGCTAAGTGGCCTCTGAGAGCAGTGCTCACTCTTACCAGGGGGCTGTGAGGAACGGTCCTCTGTCACCGCTCTAGATCATCTGAGGTTCCACGCTGGGGTACCGCAGGAGTTACTTTATTACTAAACCAAGAGACTGCAAACTGAAGCCTGGAAACGGAATATGAATTAAAATTTCAAAAAGAAAAAAAAAGGAATTGGGTTCTAGAAGTGCCACCATAGTTAAGTCTAGTATAGAGTCCAAATTCCATTCAATGCGGGCTGTACTGTAGTTAAAAAAAACATGGACTGTGCCTGTGGCTGTGTTGTTTTAGGGGAGTAAGAGGGTACTAGGAATTTGAAGTCAAGGGCTGGTCTTGGCATTGCCTTGAGCTTACTGCCTGGACCCTCGACCCTGAGCTGCAGGGCAGCTCCATTTCCCGCCCTGCTCTCCCTTCCTTCCATCTGCTGGCTCCCTGTCACATCATCTCTGAGGGTAGAAGTAACCCTTAATTTCCTCTTTTAGGAACCCTAGGAGCTCTGAAGTGCTTTTGTGCTTCTTGAGTTGTTTGAGTTAGTTGAACATGTGTTAATTGAGTGCAGACTACCAGAGAGGCAATACAAAAGTGGCTAATACATGGTCCTTGTCCCGGCCTTGCTGAAGATCTGATGGCTGGTCAGGCTGTCAAAGGACACAAAAAGTGCCTTCTGTTTGGAAGAAGGAGAGAGCACATCCAGTAATGTGGATCAGCAAGGTTTCATGGTGGAGCTTCTGTCACTTGAGCCAGGCCTGGGGTGGGGAGAGAGATGTCCGCAACGCGGGGCTCGATCCCAGGACCCTGAGGCCACGACCTGAGCTGAAATCAAGAGTTGGACGCTTAACCGACTGAGCTGCCCAGGCGTCCCTGACCGGGACCTTTCAAAAATTAGAACAGCCAACGTTGGGTCCAGATGATTCCATACACACTGTGGTGAGACTAGTCTACCTGACAGGAAGTGGCCGTGAACAGCACAGCTGAGTGACATTAATAATTCCTAATGCTGGTTCTCCTTGTGATCTTCAGCAGGTTCTTTTCCCAGTCAAGTTTCCCAAACTTAAATTAGTTGGGTTGTGTAACTCCAAAGTATTGAAGGAGGAAGAAAGGTATAATTTAATTCTTCATATGCAAACTTTATTTGCCAAAGGGTAAGAATGCTGTTTAAAAACAAATTGTGTGAGTTATAACCAAAGTCTAAATAAATAAATTTCATAGTACAATTGCCCAACTTGTTTTATATTATAGAACGGATACATTTGAATATCAAAGAAACTTGTTTTAAAAAGCAATTTAATATGTTTGAGCTTGCTGTGTACAAAATAGTGGTTTGGAGGACTGGAAAGTGTTCCAGAATGACAACTCCCTGAAGTCACAATTTCTGTTGTTTAAAATCCAAAACATGGACAAAATGTATGAATCAATGGTTTTCAAGACACTAGACGGCAGGAAGGAAAGGACAGTCATCCCTGAGAGATTGTAACAAACAAGATTAGCCCTACAATTGCCCAGGGTTATTGCTTTGAGAGAGTTTCCAGGCGACCATGCACAAAGGGGGAGCCTAAAAGGAGTCCCACAATCTCCTTGAGTTGAGGAGACAAAGTATTCAACAAAATGCCAAAATCCTACCTAGATTTTTTTTTAGAAATTAAACAACTGATTCTAAAGTTTAGATGGAAATGCAAAGAAGCTAGACTAGCCAAAACAAGTTTGAGAAGAAACAGAGCTGAAGGAATAACAATATCGATTTCAAGAGAACATAAATCTACAGTAACCAACAGTGTGATGTTGGCATTAATACTGATGAATAGATCAATGGAACAAAATAGAAAGTACATACATGTATGGAAGACTGATTTTTGACAAAGGTGCAAAGGCAACTCAGTGGGGGAACAATAGTCTTTTCAACAGATGGTACTAGAACAGCTGTGTATCCACATACACAACGAATGAATTTCAATCCACACCTCACGTTGTATACAAAAATTAACCCAGAATCGGTCACAGATTTAAATGTAAAACCCCAAATATAAAGTTTTTAGAAGAAAATATAGGAGAAAATTTTTATGATCTCGTATTAAGCAAGGATATTTAGACATACCACTAAAGACAGCATACATGAAAGTGTAAATTGATTCATCAAAATGAAAAACTTGTGTCCTGTCAAAGACACTGTTAAGGAAATTAAAAGACAAGCCACACACAGACGGAAAACATTGGCAAATTACTTATCTAATAAGGGACTTCTCTCATACAGAATATATAAAGAACTCTCAAAATTCAATAAAAAAGAAAATATCTCAATTAAAATAATAGATAAAAAACTTTGATACTTCACCAATGACATACGAATGGCAAATAAGCACATGAAAAAATGCTCAATGTAATTTGCCATTCGGGAAATGCAAACTAAAACCTCAATTAGGTATCGCTACACACAGAGCAGTAGCTAAAATTATGGAGAATGATGATACCAAGTGTTGTTAAAAAGGTGGAGGAAGGGGGGGCACCTGGGTGGCTCAGTGGGTTAAGGCCTCTGTCTTTGGCTCAGGTCATGATCTCAGCGTCCTGGGATCGAGCCCCGCATCGAGCCCCGCATGGAGTCCTGCATCAAGCCCCACATCAGGCTCTCTGCTCAGCAGGGAGCCTGCTTCCCCTTTTCTCTCTGCCTGCCTCTCTACCTACTTGTGATCTCTCTCCTCTCTGTCAAATAAATAAATAAAATCTTAAAAAAATAAAAAATAAAAAAATGCTAAACATAGATCACATGATCCAGCCATTCTAATCCTATGTATTTATCCAAGAGAAATGAAAGCATATGTCCTCTTAAAGAATTTATATGAATATTCATAGATTCATTTGTAATAATCAAATACTCAAATCAAATAATCAAATCAAATACAAATAAATAATCAAATAATCAAAACTCTCCAAATGTTCAACAGGTGAATGGAGAGAAACAGCTGTGGTATATCCATGCAATAAAATACCGCCAGCAATAAAAAGCAATGAACTCTTAGTACACACGACGAGATGAATGAATCTCAAAATAATTTTGTTGGAAGAAATCAGAAAAAAAAAAGAGAAAACATAATGTACAATCCCAATTATATAAAAGTCTAGAAAACACAATCTATGGTGACAGAAGGCAGGTCGGTGGTTGTTTGGGGATGGGAGGTGCAGGGAGAGTCAGGAGGAGGGGTTGCAAGAGGGTGTGAAGAAATTTTGGGGTGATGGAAATGTCTGTTACCTTGTGGTGATGATTTCAGGGATATACATACACACACACACACACACACACACATGCACCAAGTCATCCACCTTAAATATGTGCATTTTGTATGCCAATTACACCTCAATAAAGCTATTTTTAAAAACATAGGATGTGACTTCCGGCACCTAGAGCAAAATCCTGTTTTGGGAGCTGCAGAAGTCACGGAACATCAAGATATTAACAATACCTGGTTCTAAAATGTGACTTGTCTTTAACTGTGAAATAAAATATTCTGGTTAACTGCCCAACGATAGGTCATAGAGTCTCTATTAAGGCTTTCCCACCACACAGACCGAGGGGAGTGCGTCATTGAAAGCAGGTTTCACCACCCCCTTTTTTCCTCCTTCCTTATCCTGGGAAAGGAGAAGGGGGGTAAATACGCAAACAGACTTAATATAAGGCAAGATACACAATAGGTTGTTGGAAATATATGTGAAACCAGAAAATGGGTATCAATATCCAAAAAATACAAAGGAAGATTTTTTCTTCGCCTTTGCTCTCTTCTTTTCCTTCTTTCCTTACCAACTCTCTCTACCATGCCTTTCTTAGTAAACCCTTCCTTCCATTCCTGTCCTTTTCCCCCTTTCTCTCCTTCTACCTTCTGTCTTACCCTCACAACCCCTTTGCTGGCAGGATTGCACAGCGGTTCCGACTATAGCGTAGACTGGAGCAGACTGCCCAAGTTCAAATCTCATCCTGGGCTCCGTATGGTATTTAATGCCCCCTGCGTTAGCTGCCCTGTCTGTAAATAGGGTAATACCAAAAGTTCCTTCTCATCGGGTCACTGTGGTAGGCAAAGCACTCGAAACAGGCAGAACCACAGGTTAATACCCTGCAGTCTTACCATTCCCAGAGCAATCAGTTAAACGTAAAAAGCCCTGGGCTCAGAGAAGAGGGCGGAAAGCACGAGATTCCGAGAGCTGGAACCCAGTCCTGGCTCGGCCAGTCCCCAGCTCCCTGACCCTCGCCATGTGATTTATGCACCAGAGCTTAGACTGTTTCCCAGGGAAAACAAGAAGGCTGGTCTAGAAGACTCTCACCACGGCCCCATCCAGCCGTTAATACTGCTTTTTAGAATTCAAAATTATACAAATATTATCAAATGAGAAGCTTTTTGACAACCGTTAGGCATAGTACAGTTTTTCATGTTCCAGCGAGGTCATTCATTATTCAGTAAGAAAGATAACCTTGCAAATTGCATGGATAGGACGCTTGCTAAAATTTTGATGGAACACTGACTTCTTTAATGTTTTATGAGATCTGCTTTTTCTAAAGATTTTATTTATTTATTTGATAGAGAGAGACACAGTGAGAGAGGGAACACAAGCAAGGGGAGTGGGAGAGGGGGAAGCAGGCTTCCCACTGAGCGGGGAGCCCAATGCAGGGCCCGATCCCAGGACCCTGGGATCATGACCTGAGCCGAAGGCAGATACCTAACGACCGAGCCAACCAGGCGCCCCGTTTTATGAGAACTTTTAACATGCAGTTTATTATCTTCTGAAATTGAGTATATTTGAAGTTCTGGATTAGAACCTCCCTTTTTCAAAGCCATGCACGAAGTTTCCTTAAAGTTTAGGAGTCTGTGTATTTTGCTCGTGGTGGCTGACGCGCCACTAGCTTGGCCTTGGGGACCCCCCAGGAGAAATCTCTGCGGAAGTGCTCTGGAGTGATTCCGTCTTCTTCCAGGTCAGTAGCACGAGAGCTGAGTGAAGTAACCATAGAAAGAAAGCTACAACCAGTTCACAGGACTCACTTCGTGGGACATTCACTGCAGTGGGTAAAATAGCGCTGCCATCTGAGAAAAAGACTCAGCTTTTCACAGGGGGCACACTGAACGTGGAGACGGTCCCGTCGCGACCCAGCCTGCAGGGCTTCGATGCTCGTTTGAAGGGGATCCGGTATAACCATGATGAGGAGGGAGAGTTCCTCTGCTAACGTCCTCCTGAAGAGATTGTCACGTGTGTCAGCAATTCCTAGTGCTTTAAAGGTTCAAGGAACTTTTAGGAGCGTTACATTCCCATTGGGGTCAAGTCCTTATCCAGAAACTGGATCACTCAACCAAGAGACATCAATCCGTCCCCTGAAGACGTATCGACTCCAAGGACCAAATGGGAATTTTGTTAAAATGCATGAAGATCGGTGAGATGTCCCTCATGATTCCTAGCATGAGTCTTTGCACGGCTCTCTGCCGCGATAAGCTACTCCCACAACGTGGCTGCCTCTGTCATTGGCTGCCTGTGACAATCACCAGTCCCAACCGGCACATTCTCGGGGCTGTTTAGAGAGAGCCAGAGGCATTGTAACCTGTGGCCACTGCAGCTCGGTGCAGGGACCTGCGAGACTCCTGTCCCTTCCAGCCGGCAGTGCCAACATTAGACCAGGTGCCAGAGTTTGGGCCAGAATCAGTCGAAACCGATTCGGTATCTGGACGGGCCACTGTAAAAGAGAGAGGAACTGGCTCAGTTTGATTAAATGCCACGTCGAGGTCAGGGTGGGAAGTTTTGAGTGTACGAATGTATCCGTGCCTTCGGGATAGCAAGCAGGAAATTCAAGTTCTGACCTGATTTCCGGAATGGGGCTGGTTCAAGTGTAGTGAGGAATCTTTATAGATTGCTAAGTTCAATGAAAAAAAAAATCCTTTTAGTTTATTGAAAATTGGGAAATACAGGAAATAAAACACGACTCCACAGAAACAGGAACTGCTACCAGATTCGTGTCTTTCCAATTGAGGTTCTTCTGCACACACTTTCATACAGCTGAGATGATATGTATATGCTATTCTACCTTGTGAGTTTCCCTTAAGACACTTGGTGCATTTCGCAGTTTTTGTAATTTTTTTCAAAGTCAAAATAAAATCCTGTGGTAGTTATATTCTCATATGGTTAGATTCTAATATGGCTAACCACTTTTCTATTGTTGGACATAGTATTCTGCTGTAATAAAGAATGCTGTTATAAACATTTGTGCATAAATAATTGTACCTTTTCTCTTTAGGATATTCCCCTGAAATGACATTTCAAGATTCAAGAGTTAATACATTTTTAAGGCTCAAGATACATTTTACCCAATGTTTGTGTCAAAATACCCTCCTGCCAGTTGTGGTTGAGAATGTTCCAACTCCCAGCATCATTACTAGCACTGAACATTTCTTGAAAGAAAAAACATCCTTGCTAATTTGATGCGAAAACAGTATCTTACTGTATTTTTATTCACATTTTTGATTATTAGTTACCATGTGTTTACTCTCCTGATTTTCCTCTTCCATCAA
>CM052811.1:26685386-26758976 GCA_028533885.1 Nasua narica | reverse complement strand
CTTTGTTGAAGATTAATTGACCATGTAATTTTGGGTTTACTTCTGGGCTTTCTATGCTGTTCTATTGATCTGTGTGTCTATTTTTGTGCAAGTAACATGCTGTTTTGATTACTATAGCTTTGTAATATAACTTGAAACCTGGAATTGTGATACCACAATTTTGTTTTTCTTTTTCAAGATTGCTTTGGCTATTTGGGTGGTTCCATACAAATTTTAGGATTGTTCTAGTTCTGTTGATACTTGGCTAGGGATTGCATTAAATCTGTAGATTACTTTGGGTAGTATACACTACCAAAGAACGATATTTATTCTTTCAATCCATAAGCATGGAATGTCTTCCCATTTCTTTAGGTCATCTTTAATTTATTTCAACAATTTTCTATATAGTTTTGAGAGTACAGGTCTTTTACCTCTTTGGTTAAATCTATTCCTAGGTATTTTATTATTTTTGTAATTGTAAATGGGACTGTTTTCTTAATTTCTCTTTTTGCTTTTTAGAAATGCAATGGATTTCTCTACATGGGGATTTTTCTATCCTGTGATCTTACTGAATTCATTTATCAGTTCTAGTAGTTTTTTGGTGGTGTCCTTAAGGTTTTCTATATATAGTATCATTTCATCTGTGAATAGTGAAAATTTTACTTCTTCCTTACCAATTTGGAAGGCTTTTATTTCTTCCTCTTATCTGCTTGCTATGGCTAGGACTGCTAGTACTATGTTGAATAAAAGTAGGGAGAATGGACATCCTTGTCTTGTTTCTGATCTTAGGGGAAAAGCTCTCAGTTTTTCACCATTGAGTATAACGTTAGTTGTGGATTTTTCATATAAGGTCATTATTATGTTGAGGTATGTTCCCTCCAAACCAACTTTGTTGAGGGTTTTGTCATGAATGGATATTATACTCTGTCAAGTGCTTTTTCTGCATCTATTGAAATGATCATATGGTTTTTATCCTTTCTCCTAATAATGTGATGTATCATACTGATTGATTTGCAAATAGTGATGCACCCTTGCATTCCAGGAATAAATCCCATTGATCCTGGTGAATGATTTTTTTGAATGTATTGATGGATTTGTCTTGCTAATATTTTGTTGAGGATTTTTTCTATGTGCACCAGAGATATTAGCCTGTAGTTCTTTTTGTTGTTGTGTCTTTATCTGGTTTTGGAATCAGGATAATGCTGACCTATTAGAATGAATTCAGAAGTTTCCTTCCTATTTTATTTTTTGGAAAAGTTTAAGAAGAATAGGTATTAGCTCTTCTTTAAATATATGATAGAATTCACCCGTGAAGACATCTGGGAGTTTTTTGATTACTGATTCAATTTCATTGCTGGTAATTGGTCTGTTCAAATTTTTTATTTCTTCCTCTTTCAGTTTTGGTAGATTATATGTGTCTAGGAATTTATCCATCTCTTCTAGGTTGTCCAGTTTGTTGGCATATACTTTTTCATAATATTCTCTTATAATCCTTTGTATTTCTGTGGTGTTAGTTATTATTTCTTCTCTTTAGTTTCTGATTTTGTTTGTGTCCTTTTTTTTGGATGAGTCTGGCTAGAGATTTATCAGTTTTGTTTATCGGTTCAAAGAGTCAATCCTGGTTTCATTGATTCTTTCTTTCTTTCTTTCTTTTTTCTTTCTTTCTTTCTAGTTTCAATATCATTTATTTCTGCTCTAATCATTATTTCCTTCCTTCTGTTGGATTTGGGTTTTGTTCTTTTTTTAGCTCTTTTAGGTGTAAGGTTAGGTTGTTTGAAACTTTTCTTGCTTCTTGTAGGCCTGTGTTGCTGTCCACTTCCCTCTTAGAATCACTTTTGTTGCATCTCAAAGATTTTGGATCATTGTGTTTTCATTTTCATTTTTCTCCATATATATTTTTTATTTCTTCTTTGATTTCTGAGTTGATCTATTCATTGTTTAGAAGCGTGTTATTTAACCGCCGCGTAAATGTGGTCTTTCCAGATTTTTTCTTTTAAGCCTAAACAAATAATGTACATTCAAGCCCCAGACTTATGTGAGGTTGGGTCAATGGTTTTTAAAGTTGTGGAGTCTTCTACCTTAATGAAGACTCAGATTCTTAATATTTAAAACTGGCATAATAAAAACTGCTTACAGGGCCATGTCAAGGATTAAAGGAGATAAGAAATACAAAGTATAAACTGCACATTTGATACATAGCAGGTGTTCAATAAAAGAGCTTCCTTCTCCATTCCTACTCCTCAAACCACAATTAAAAAACTTCCTCTTTTGCTTATGCTAATTTTCTCATTCAGAAATAGCATTTCTCTTCAGCATGATTTTTCATGCATCTCTTAAGATAGATTTTCACATTCTGTTAATTTTCTATAAACTAATGTCATCTAAGACACTGGATCTTAGACTCTCCAGCTGCCTTGATTTATTTCTGTATGCTTCATGTGCCTTTCTAAATTCAGTTCTTTGAAGATAAGAACAGTGGGAACATAATTTACATTCAACACACTCTGATAAATGACACAGTCCTCTCACAAAACAAAGAGTAGTACACCAACACAGAGCACATGCCTATAGGAGGCTGATCAACAACTGAGAGCACAAAGGGGACATGTGATTGCTGCCAGGGAAACAGAGAGGTAGTCAGGGGAAAAATACAGGTATGCATGCATATATAAAATCATATACTGTATGTAACACAGTATACAAACAATCATAAATTCATAGACTATGCACTGATTTTATCATTTTCCCTATAGAAGGTACCAGGTAAAACACTTAAAGAAGCAATAAGTCACTGGAACTATATCCCATAATCATAGTATATTTCAACAAGACTTATAGATAAAAACATTCAACTCACAGTATAACAGTATCTTCCTTTGAGGTAATATAAAAAGGGTTCTTCAGGTAAAAATTGGATTGCTTTATCTAGATGTTCCTGAAAGAAAATTAAAAACAAATACCATCTCTCAGATTTCAGGCAGTGTTGAATGGAAGTGTGCCTAGTATTCAAAGGGGCTTTACAGTGTTGTTTGGTCCTCCTCCTCAATCCCCAGCATTAATACAAGTAAGTCTTACCAACAATTCAATTACCAGGAATGATTGCCCACAACTAGCACCCGGCTGTGACTATGATTTAATTAAGCTACGGATAATTTAAAGCCCAATGTCACTACGGATAACTTAAAACAGAAAATGTCTGAGTGACATTTTTGTCTGCCCATGCCTTGCCTAGCTAGTACTTACTGTTTGGAAGCGTGCTTGCAAATATCAAATGATGGGGATATAACAGGGGAAAGAATAGCAGAACTAGGGGACGCCTGGGTGGCTCAGTCGTTAAGCGTCTGCCTTTGGCTCAGGTCATGATCCCAGTGTAGTGGGATCGAGCCCCACATTGGGCTCCCTGCTTAGTGGGAAGCCTGCTTCTCCCTCTTCTACTCCCCCTGCTTGTGTTCCCTCTCTCGATGTCTCTCTCTGTGTCAAATAAATAAATAAAATCTTAAAAAAAAAAAAAAAAGAATAGCAGAACTAGGTGGTGGAGGGATCTACTCTTCTGACATTATTATAATGGTTATAGGGAGCTGGAAGACAAACTCTGACCATTTATATTGAACTATCAATGCTAGAGGCACATTATAAACGATGGACAAGTACACTGTTTATTTTATTCACTCATTAAGCCCTTCGATTGGATTCTATTCTTCCTGCCAAATCAATATGCAAGAAATGTTAACTAATTAGTCCCTGACATGTTGATGTGAGTCCCTGACATGTTGATGTGAGTTCATGACCAAAAGACTAACCCTCAGTCCTTGAAAAAGTAATACTCATCTACTATGTGACTTCTTTCAAAATCCAGAATAATAATAATCTTCAAACTCCCAAATAGTTTCATTCTTTTTTGTGCAGTACGATGTAAAGACTGTCACTTCATTTA
The DNA here is from genome assembly GCA_028533885.1 of Nasua narica. Classification (NCBI taxonomy): domain Eukaryota; kingdom Metazoa; phylum Chordata; class Mammalia; order Carnivora; family Procyonidae; genus Nasua; species Nasua narica. Next base: position 26,755,063 of record CM052811.1, on the reverse strand, counting down.
AACAAAAGAGATCAATTCCTTGAGATTAATTTGATTTATATCTTTTAAGGAAATATATAGCTCCATTAAAATATTTTTAGTATCAAGAAATACCTTGAAGCGATGTCCATAGTTGATTTTGTTTTGTAAGCCCTCAAACTCAGATACATAGCCACACAGAACCGCATACCTGAAAAGAATAGAAATGGTGGATCGCATGTGAACTTTTAATCAAATACCATCAAATATAACATTTTTAAAATATTTCTAAAGCATTCTTTAATATTTGACAGAAGTATTCATATAGATGCAAGGGCCCTAAAAATAAAAAAATACCTCACATGAACATGAGGCCAGTTTCCTCACCTAGAACTGGTGAGACGAACACCATCTCATACATCCCATATGTATGCCGTGAGGACAGAACATCTCAAACACATAATTGCTTAGAATACTACCCGGCACATAGTGAGTTCTGAGAAATATGAGCTGCTGCTATCACCATCACCAACATCAAAGTCACACAGAGGCTCTCTGAAAAAGTCTAGTCACACAAGTAATAAATTGAAAAATATATTATATCATCATATCTCTGTTCCTCCTTAATAAAAATAAATATTTCACAGCCTCCCTTAATGTCGTTTGAAAACAAAAATAAGGAGAGCCTGAGTGGCTCAGTGGGTTAAAGCCTCTGCCTTCAGCTCAGGTCATGATCTCAGGGTCCTGGGATCGAGCCCCATATCGGGCTCTCTGCTCAGCAGGGAACCTGCCTCCCCCCCTCTCTCTGCCTGCCTCTGCCTACTTGTGATCTCTCTCTCTCTGCCAAATAAACAAATAAAATATATAAAATATAAATAAATAAATATAACGACTAAAACAAAGTCAAAGGTAATTTCAGAATACACTTTTCCAAAAAATTCCCCATGACCTTCGATCCTTCCTTGGAAACACTGCAAACTAGAATAGCGTATCCCATGAATTGTTTATTTTTTTCCCCACTGGAAATCTAAAAGTTACATCAATAATTATTTGACATAAATTGAGTGTGATATTTATTCGGCAATTTGCTCACTCCAAAATCTGGGGATATATTACTTTTTATATCAGAATGTTTCTGTCTGTGCAAAATCTCCAGAGTATTTCAGAGTGTTTTTATCTGAGGCAAAATATTCATTTACCTAAATAGTTCAAGAGTAAGTATTTTTACTTGCACTGTCGTAACTGAAATGAAAGATGTAATTTCAAGTGTTTATCTCCATCATCCCTGTAGATTAGCATAACTTTCAAGTACAAAAATGAAGTGAACAATTTTCTTAAATTTGGAACAGGAAGACCATTCCTAGACACAAACGATGACATAATTCACAGAACTTATGACAACCAACAAAATAGTCACTTTTCAATTACGACTTGTTTGACCTCTGAATTTTTAGTTTCTAGATAATGGACCAAATCTTCTACAGGAGAAACAAGAACGATGACTAAATCAACCTATCAAAAGTAATCGGATAGGCTAACTAGATTCCGAGATACTACTACTCACAAATTCTATCATCAGACTACATTACACATACATCTCTGCACCCACTAGAGACTGAGCATGGAGGAAAAGATTACCGGAAAAAAAGAGAAAAAAAAAAAAGGAAAAAAAAAAAAAAAGAAAAAAAAAAAAGATTACCGGAAAAAGACTCATGGGTTTCCTTATAAAAACTGCTACTGTCACCTCCAGCCTCACCATGTTCTTTTGAAATGCTCTCTGTCATTTTTTTTTTAAGATTTTGTTTATTTATTTGACAGAGAGAGAGAGAGAGTGAGAGAGGGAACACAAGCAGGGGGAGTGGGAGAGGGAGAAGCAGGGGGAATGGGAGAGGGAGAAGCAGGCTTCCCTCCCAGTAGGAAGTCCGATGCAGGGCTCGATCCCAGGACCCTGGGATCATGACCTGAGTCAAAGGCAGACACCCAACGAGCGAGTCACCCAGGTGCCCCCTCTGTCATTTTGTTCTATCATTCCTCCGAGGGAGTTCCAGAAAGTGGAGCAGAATTCCATACAACTATTTCCCCAGATTCTCCCATTTTTTAATGGGCATTATAATTTTCTGACTTATTAGGACTTAAAACCTTAGGCCGCTTTAAAAAAAATAAGTTTTTATTTTAAAATAGCCTGAGAGGGCACCTGGGTGGCTCAGTTGGTTAAGTGACTGCCTTTGGTTCAGGTCATGATCCCGGAGTCCCAAGATCGAGTCCCGCATCCGGCTCACAGCTCCATGGGGAGTCTGCTTCTCTCTCTGACCTTCTCCCCTCTCATGCACTCTCTCTCTCTCTCTCTCTCAAATAAATAAATAAATAAAATATTTTTTAAAAAAAGATAAAATAGCCTGAGACTTAGAGGAAAGTTGCAAAGATGGCAGAGAGTTCCCATTTACCCATATTCTGTTTTCTCTACTGTTTACATCTTACATTCCTAGAGTACATTTATCACAAGTGTACCAATACTGTCAAGCTATATTGATACGTAGTTTTTACAATGTACTAGTAGTAATACATTATTATTAACTAAACTCCATGCTTTATTCAAATTCTCAGTCTGTTTTTCCCCAAGTTAAATTTTGACACTTTTCTCTCCATCCCTCCTTCCACATTTATCCCTATTAATTCACACATGTAAAAATCTTTCGAATTGTTATTGTCATTCATCACATAACCTCTTCCTTCTAGTTTCGCATTGCTTGCAACTTTTATAAACATACCCATTCTATCTTTACTCACTGACAAAATTACAGAACACACCAGTGTCTAAGATACAGACCTGGAAACCTAGAGTCACCTCCATGACTCTAGGTGACTAGACACCTATGACAATGATGTTGCCAACAGGCATTCTGTTGAGTAGCTGAGGCTTGGACCCTTCTCTCCACATACCCCAGTCTCTGTGGGTAACCCAGAGACTTGCCCACATTTCTGCATCTTGTCCATAAGAATGTTATAAGTTAACTTACGTGCCTTGCTTAAATCCATATATACTAGCTCAATTTCCCTACTCTATATGCTGGCAAAGAAATAAAAAACAAATCATGTCACATTTTTAGAAAACTCCAGTGTATCTATTTGGACTTTCTCATCCAGAGATTTATAGAACAACCCAAATATCTGTGCTGGAATCAAAAGAAAAGAATCTAGGTTCGCTGATCTAGAGTGGTGGGATCAACCATTTATTATGCTAAACGTCGGCATCAGAATGGCTCTGTGCACAGCGCTAGGCATCTACACTGCTGTCTAAGCATCCTCTCTCCAAGCTATTCTGAGTGAGGAAAGAAGGGGAAAAAACCCCTCTATGACTTATGAATATCATTATGTGAAATATGCATATTTCCTTATAAATAATCAGTCTTAATGCTTTTCATAATCTTTTTTGAAGTCTCTTTCCTTTCTTCCTTTTCTTTCTTTCTTCCTTTTCTTTCTTTCTTTCTTTCTTTCTTTCTTTCTTTCTTTCTTTCTTTCTTTCTTTCTTTCTTTCTTTCTTTCTTTCTTTCTTCTGAGCTGAGATCTAGAAGAGGATGCTTAACTGACTGAGCCACCCAGGCACCCCTTGATGTCTGTTTCTTTAAAGTCTAAAATATTGGGGCACCTGGGTGGCTCAGTGGGTTAAAGCCTCTGCTTTCAGCTCAGGTGTGATCTCTCAGAGTCCTGGGATTGAGCCCCACATCGGGCTCTCTGCTCAGTGGGGAGCCTGCTCCCTCCTCTCTCTCTGCCTGCCTCTCTGCCTACTTGTGATCTCTCTTTGTCAAATAAATAAAAAAACTAAAAATAAATAAATAAATAAAGTCTAAAATATTGCTTATCTATCTTCCTACATAATCTAAGTTCAAACTTCGCCTGACCACTTTTTCTGAAAGGATCATCACTTCTTTTTTGGCAATCGGATCCACTTATGTCTCTGTGTGTCTTTGTTTTTTTATGCTGTTCATCTTTAAACATGTAATTTAAAATTTTATTTTGTGCACCATCGCAAGTTGATGGGAACTCTGAAGAACGTTAATTCACAATATGGTCTATTACCTCCATCTAGAGGTCATTCTCACCGTACACGCTTTGACAAAAATTCCGATTTTCTTTGCATTGACATTGAATATATCTTTAATAAATGACCAACATTCCTGTTTTAGCAACTACTAAAATAACCCCATTAGTTTCCCTGCATACTTCTGATTCAGCACAAAAGCTATTTATACTGTAGGAAAGCAGCGGAAAAATAATGTAATAGAAAAAATACTGAGTACAAATAAGACATCTAGTTTTTGTTTTTCTATTTATTGTGTGACTCTTGCTTACTAATCAGCATATCCCCCCCCACACACGCCCCCTAGACGGGCTACCTGCTCCTCCTTATCTATAAAATGGAATCAGGTTGTTCTGTGACTCGTGCGCTGTAAGCATGTGGATATAATTTGTGAACAGTAGGCCATGACAAATATGTAAGACATTAGTTGTAATTAAGGTCAGGCCTACTGGGCTAACAAACTGTAAACCCACAATGATTTTACTCTCTTGGTTCTAGAAGTATTTTAGGCTGGGTACAACAAAAACAACAGAATTTGTAGCAAACATTTTAAGCTTTGGGGTCAGAGAGTCAAGGTTGCAACTATTTAACTTCATTGCTGTGCACTAATGCGCAGGTGTGGCTGTGCGCCAATAAAACGATTTGCAAAAACAGGCAGTTGGCCCCGGGCTGTACTTTGTCGTTTACACTGAATGAATGAGAAAATGTTTTAACGCCCTGAAAAAGACTATTTTAATGATATTTTATTACAATTAATTATGGAATCAGTCAAGCTAAATTTTAACCACTGCTTCTCAAGTTAAAGTTTTAATTTCTCTTTTATCATTACCCTAAGCCTCTACTATTTAATTGAATGAAAACTCTTGTATTCACTGCATACATTATAATATATTCTAAGAACTAAGATAAAATTGACATTGAATTTATTAAATTTTATCAACTGATTAAATTTTAACTTTTTTAAAATTTAAAACTGATACTGAACAAGACATCATGTGCAATACAATTGGTTCATTACTCCGTGTGTGTGTGTGTGTGTGTGTGTGTGTGTGTGTGTATAAGATTAAACTTGGAGTCCAATATCATAGTTATAAACAAGGCAATCTGTTCACAACAAAAAGTGAAATAAGATGAACAAAAGAAAAGTAGCCAGACTAGTGTATGACAGACCAGTTACATATAATTTCTTCTTACAGGACAGATTCCAAGGTACTTATGTCGCCCCCAAGGAAGACTCAATGTTGTTCCTCTATGGAAATTTGAAGTTTACACAGATAAATGCCCTCAAATTGAGAACTGAAATCCACTGTACATTTTAAATGTGATTCCTCATGGATGCAGATCAATACGTGGGAGAAAGAAAAGGACAACGGAGGGAGAGCAATGCAGCTGGAGGGAGGGGAGGAGGAGGAGTGGCTCAGTTAAGAGTAGGGCTGGGGGTTCTTTCCTCATCTAAAGGTGGAGCACTCCCAAACACATCCAGGATCAAAAGAGATGAAGAGCGTGTGGCTTCATCAATACAAATTCTTTACAGTTATGACTAAAAGTGGAAAAACAGAAGTACCTTAATGCATACCTATGTTAATTTATTAACACTAATGTGCAAATTAGATGAGAAGGTATATTTGGCTATAGAAATATTAGCCAAGACCCTTATATACTGGGAAAATGATCTTAAAGGTATGTATCAGGAAGTTAACTGCAAAACTGCCTTTCTGCTGGAGTTGTGGCAGAGGGACCAGGGGCACAGAACAATACTTTATTCTGTTATGCTCTACTGCCCGTGCATGACACGCTAAGGAAATGATTGACAGGTTCTGCCAGGCTCAGCCCTTCACCCTTCTCCAGGCTATAGAAGAGAAGGTAAAGGATTCTTGAGGATAGGCGGACTGTGGGTTCTGCCTCCCACCTTCTCACTGGAGGGGGCAGGAGGGAGGCTTGCACCTCATCTTAAGCCAAGTGAGAGCAGATCAAAACACCTGTTTTTATTTTGGCCTGTGTCCCTTGGGGGACACAAAAAAATGTCCATGACTCCCTAACCCGAGAAGCTAAAGATGAGCGTGTGGGTGGAGCTCCCCCTGCTGGTGGCGGAGTAAAGAAACAGGTCTGCTTTGGGAAAATGGTTTGCATTTCAGAATTAGCCAGAGGAATGAAAATGAATTTCCTGTGGGGCATATGCGGACCTGCAAAAAGGGAGCCATTGTGTGAGAGATTTTGCCTAAAAGTGCGCTAGAAGAATAAAAATAATCCCGAAGAGAGGTAGATTTCTGGAAACCTAGGTCTGAGAGAAGGGCCATAAATTAACTTATTATTGTTATCTTCCTAGCACCTGAAGTATCTGTATTGTTGTCAGGAACTGAAAGATGTGAAAATGCAACCACAGGGGTGCCTGGGTGGCTGGTGGGTTAAGCCTCTGCCTTCCACTCAGGTCGTGATCCTGGACTCCTGGGATCCAGCCCTGCATTGGGCTCCCTGCTCACCAGGGAGTCTCCTCTGCCCCTCACCCTGCTTATGCTCTCTCTCTATCTTAAATAAATAAAAAAAATAAAATCTAAAAAAAAATGCAAAATATTGTTAATTTAAAACAATATATTTCTTATTTGTGTTTTATAATTCTAAACATACAAAGGATCCAAACCAAAGCACATTCAAGAATAAATGTGTTTCCGCAAGGATGTTCACCTGCCCAATGAACTAAGTTCCCTTTGTTTGAGCTTTCTTATATTTCTTATATTAAAAATGGCTTCTCTTTGACTTCCACAATTTGTGCACATGGACTCATTAAGGTATAAGAAATGAGTGACAGTCTTTTATTCTTTGAAGCATTTTTCCTACATTTCATTTAGAAACACAGTATCACTTCAGTATTTGTTTTTGAACAAAATGTTAAATTCTATTTAATCAGAATTCATCACATTCAAAGGCACTGCACTTGGTAGAGTCGCTTATGAAATCTTAAGTGAAAGTCTACTTTGAATATATTTAAAATATACACACTATAAAACACATGAGAATAAGAATAGTTCCTGTACTATCCACTAAATATATTTTTCAGTGAATGTGACAGACAGGTGAAATGGGTCAATAATATCTTAAAAATCAATTGTAACTTATGTAGAGGCATATGAAGGTTTAGAAAGACTACAGAAGTTCTACGTACTTACCACAGATGACAGTGTCCATTCGTTGGTGCTCTAGTGATAGCTCTTTCCCCTAATGTCTTTCCTGAAAGACAAATGTACTTACACTTAGTACCTTCATGTGAGTTGGTAGAGGAGCGGATTATTGAATTAAGTCAGTGGTTCCCAAAATATGGTCCCAAGACCGGAAGTTATCCCCTGGGAACGTGTTAGAAAAGCGAATCTGGGGCTACTCGGGAGACTCACTCCCTAACAAAGTCTGGCCTCAGCAATCTGTCTTAACTAGCCTCTAGAGATTCTGCTGTATGCTTAAGTTTTCAGCTCACTGGACTGAGTGATGGAACCAAGAGCAAGAAAAGTCATTCGATCATTATTTGAAAGCAAAGAAAATGCACGCAAAAACTAAAAGCCAAATGAAGAAAGAGAGGGCGAGGCAGAGAACAGTGACTAACTCCATCTAAAGGGAAGGCTTCCCAGGGAACCGGCTCTGTACCTAAATAATCATTCCAAATCACTTCCCTTAGTTTTAGGATAACTTTTCATAATGTCATAATTACTTTGGATAGAGGTTTGTCTATTTGCCTGAAAAGTCAAAACGCTTGTAACAAAACTGAACATCCTGAAAATCCTTCTCAAAAAGGGGCTGCTTTGTCTTATGCCATCTCTTTTTTCCCTGCTCCGTGTTTTTGTTGTTGCCTTGAAGAGACTATCCCGTGATCTGCAAAATGTTCTTCCAAATAAGAGGTTGAGATCATCTTTATAAATAAGGATCTTTTATTCTAAAACCATTCTATTTGTTAATTTGTTAAGGTGGTACACTCTGGACTTAATAGCTCTATCCGTGAAGTAAACCATCCTGTGTAGAAATCTCCCTAAACCAGAAAAAATTACAAAGCAAACTGTTTTAATACTGACATTGCATCAGAAATATATATTAAAAGTAGTTTTTTTAAAAAATGTTATTTATTTGATAGAGAGAGAGAATGAGATCACAAGTAGGCAGAGAGGCAGGCAGAGAGAGAGAGAGGGAGAAGCAGGCTTCCCGCTGAGCAGAGAGCCCGATGCGGGGCTCGATCCCAGGACCCTGAGATCCTGACCTGAGCCAAAGGCAGAGGCTTATCCCAGGACCCTGAGATCCTGACCTGAGCCAAAGGCAGAGGCTTGATCCCAGGACCCTGAGATCCTGACCTGAGCCACCCAGGCACCCCTAAAAGTAGTTTTTAAGTAAACGATTGAAAAACATAGTTTTAAACGTACATTTAAATATTAGAAACAAAATCAATATTTTAGCTACTTGGCCAAATGAGCAAAAATAGCTTTGAGTGCACTACCGGAAGCCCGAAGTAGAGGCCACTACCCTGAGACTATGAAAGGAAGCCGGGCGGTAGGGAGACCGGTTCTGCAGCCTCACTGACCCAGGGGAAGTCCCAACGAAAAGCTGTTTCCCTTAGGACATCGTATTTTGTGATCTATTTGAGGCACTTGTATTGGTCATTTAATTCTGGAAATTATAATAATGTTCCTTTAGATATAAGATTCATATTTTGTTCGGAATACAAATTATGATCAGAGTACTTCAAAATAGGCGCCGTGGAAGGCTCCACCCCAGCGAGAGGATGCAGGAAGAATGCTGCACTCCTCAGCCATCACATCTTCCCTTGGCACAACAACTTTTTTAAAATTTTTATTATTTTTTTAAAGTTTTTATTTATTTGACAGGGAGAAAACACAAGTAAGCAGGGTGGCAGGCAGAGGGAGAGGGAGAAGCAGGCTTCCCACGGAGCAAGGAGCCCCATGCGGGACTCCATCTGAGGACCCTGGGATCATGAACTGAGCCAAAAGCAGATGCTTAACCGACTAAGCTACTCAGGCGCCACCTCCCCCACCATTTTAAAAAATAATTTTAAATACGCTATTATAGGGAATAACATTTAGTACTTCCTTCTCCCTCAGCCAAGTTCCAGCGTCCTCCAACGCTGGTCTCAGCTCAAGCCTATTTTTGTCATCACCTTTCCCAGGCACTTACTACCTGAACCCGGAAGTATGACAGGCTATCTTGATGTTGATCTTTCTAGCAAGTTCCTTAATGTAGCATCATCTTAATCACATTTATCTCCCTCCTCTCTTCCTTCTCTCCTTCCCTCCACCCCTCATTTTAACGTTGTTCCTGGACATGGTAATTTCAAATAAATATTTCTTAAATGGAGAGGAAAATGAATTATTTTTAATATATTTCAATATCTGAATGAATGCATCTGAGGCTTTTGCTCCTTTTCCATGACATCATAAACATTTCTCTTTTTAATATAGATCCTATTCCAATCTATGTTCCATTTTTGTCCCCCAATTTCCTCCAGCCCATTTCTTTTTCCATTTTTACCACCTCATACATTAACTCAGTTAAACTTCTACTACACTTAAAAATAGAGATCCCGAGTAATTTCACCTATGTGAGACTCTTACTTCCCCAGGAAAGCCTTTTCTGCCTCAACCCCCAATCAGATCCTTGCTGTTATTACTCTTTAGGTCCTGCATTCTCCTTTCCTCACAATGGCTTTCCGTCTGTTTCTTTTTATGTATGATTATTTCAATGATACTGCTTCCCCAGCAAAACCATTGGCTGGTCTAGAGTCTGAGAACATGTGATTTTGCTTTTTCTACCTCCTACCACACACAGGAAGAACCTTGATGCCCAGAGTAGGGCCAGTGCTTATAGGAAATAAAAAGTATCTAATATTGATGAATGTTGAAACAGTTTACATAGATATCCTGTGATTTTTCTCAGTAGATACAAACATAAATCAGTTTTTTCTCTTCTGCAAAAGTCACTGGGCTGGGCGAGGAAATCTACAAATGGAAGGAATGTAATTACAAGGAGTTTGAAGATACTACCTTCTTGGAAATTAAAATGACAGTGAACGAGACTGGAATGAGGTCTGTGATATCATTATGTTTTGCTGTTTCTTCCTTATGCTATCTTAGAAAAAGAAAGCTTGGAAAAGAGGAGGTTTGGAATAAAAGAAGAATTAAAGAAATTTTGATGTCAGATTACTATGCAGAAGCTCAGAGAAATGGCAGCTATGGGGCTTTTTGCAAGAAAGGGTTTTGATATTCGGTGAGAGTCAAGGTGAGATATATATAAAATATTTGACATCTGGCTGTTTTTCTTTTGTTGTTGCTATGGAAAATTTCAAAAATATGCAAAAAGTAGAGAGGACAGTATAATAAACCACCAGCTACCGCATGCCTTAGCGTAAACGATGATCAACTCAAGGCTAATCTTGTTTTATCAAGATGCATTTTGAAAAAAAGCATTGATAAAAAACCTGAAGTTCTATCTTACAGTAATCAGGGAGGGTTATTTTTATTGTACTGAAAACAACTATCCTCTGCCTCTTTTGCTCCTCAAATATTACCTCTGAATGTTTTGGCTTTCTGTGGTTTTATAAACTTTAATATCTGAAATTTGAGTTTTTCAGTTGTCTATTTTAATATGCTCAAACATTTTTTAAAAATATATACGTTAGCCCTAAAAAATACTTTCTGTTCTTAGACTATGTATATTTTTCAGTACTAGGATATATTAAAATAGATTAAACATATTGGTTTTAGCTAAGGTAATTTAAATTTGATTAAAATTCATTAATGGGTTATTATAGCTAATGACTGTCACTTGAGGATAATCAATCTTTACAAAATACTTACCGATGTTAGCATAATGTTTCTTTTCTTGTGTGTTAGTAGATAGCTCATACATGTCTCCGTAAGCACGAGCTAGCCGCCAAATAAACTCTATTTCATCTCTAAACTGAAAAGAAAAGATAGAACTGTGTATTAGATTAACTCAGTAACTTGACCAGACTATAGATGTTTTCCACTGCAACTTTTAAAAAATTAGGCAGGTGAACTGATATTTATGGATGACTGCATCCATTCATGTGCATACAACATTTTCAACTCAAATATTCATGACTACAAAATATGATTTAATATAGCGTCACATTTGGATCTTAAAACTAAGGAGTGTTATGCAGATACTAGCTCTACACCAACAAGGAAGAGAGAACTGATAGGGGCCAGACTCTGAGTTTTCCCTGGATTATAGTATCCTCTTTTTGTCTTCCTTTCTAAGTTACCTACCTTCAATTTAATGCCTCAGAGAGCATTACAGATCACATATACTCAAAAGAGCAGTCACATTTTTAACCTAAATTACCTACAAATATAATCATAATCCTTGTGTTTGGAGTTGCTAAATCCTCAAAGGATTTAAGACTTAAACTGCTCATAGGAAAGAAAGATTTATTGCTCATTGGGATACTGAGAACTTTCTTCCTCCCTCCCTCCCTCCCTCTCTCCCTCCCTCCCTCCTTCTTTCCTTCCTTCCTTCCTTCCTTCCTTCCTTCCTTCCTTCCTTCCCTGTCTACCCTTCCTTTCTTTCTTCCTTTCTTCCTTCCTTTCCTTCTTTCTTTCTTTCTTTCTCTTTGGTGGTAGTAGTGGGAGGGACGGGCTTTCTCAATTCAGCCCAACGTTAAATGTTGAAAATGTCCGTTAGTAGAAACATGCTGAAACTGATGGTTGTTACACTAATAACTTTTAAGTCAAAAAACTTAAAATTTTCACTTTCCTGCCCCAACAGAAACAGTAGGTCTTATTCTTTATGTTATAAAGTACATACCAAATATGGCAAATTAATAAGAATCAAATAAAAATAGATGTGTATAACCATATCTCGGGTTCGCATTTTCATGATGTTAGAGCCTAATAAACTCTTATAATTTACTTTGTAAAAGTTTCAGTTAGAGTATAGAAAAATTTAGCATCGACCATTTAGCTTGTGTTAACTAACACAATTGGTACAGTCATAACAGGAATGGGACAGCAAATAGAATTAATAATCAAAACTATACAAACGTTATTGTCTTGTATCTCTTACCTTTTCTTTGTGATCACAAAGCAGTTCAAAACTCTCCAACTTGCTACATTCATTCATACGTAAATTATCAGCCTTCTGAAGAAGGACATCTAAATTTAATTCCTCTATGTGTGTGTTAAATGCCTTAGGGACTGGAAAACTCTGTTCTTCTGTGTCAGTATTAGCTGTAATATACCTAAAATTCAGAAATAATAAATACTGATCAAATCTCTGGAAAGTTATATTGTAATGGCCAGAGTGATTCTTTTTTTTTTTTTTTTAAAGATTTTATTTATTCATTTAACAGAGAGAGAACACAAGCAGGCAGAGAGGCAGGCAGAGGCAGAGAGAGGAGCAGGCTCCCCGCGGAGCAAGGAGCCCGATGCGGGACTCGATCCCAAGACACCGGGATCATGACCCGAGCCTAAGGCAGTTGCTCAACCAACTGAGCCACCCAGGCGTCCCCAGAGTGATTCTTTTAAAATACAAGCCAGTATGCTATGAACAGATGAGCAGCTGATGAAATAAAAGAGGCACGAAGAGTTCGGTACATATATGGAGCTGTGGTGCATGAGGAAGCTGGCCCGTCCGATCACTGGGAGTGTGAGGGAAGGGCCAGGAAAAAAAAAATCTCTATCATATAATATTATAAAACTAACTCTGGCTGATATAAGGAATTAAGTGTTAAAAATAATTTTCTAAACTCTAAGTAGAAACTATAGGTGAGTATCTCTCAGTCTTTGGAGCAAAAGATTTTCTTTTTTCTTTTTTTTAAACATTTTATTTATTTATTTGTCAGAGAGAGAGCGAGCGCGCGCACAAGCAGGGGGAGCAGCAGGCCGAGGGAGAAGCAGGCTCCCTGCTGAGCAAGGAGCCCAATGTGGGACTCGAACCCAGGACTCTGGGATCATGACTTGAGCCGAAGGAAGATGTGTAACTGAATGAGCCACCCAGGCATCCCAGAGCAAAAAAATATGAAAGAATTAACTAATGCTTAATGATGAATGACTAATCAGTTTAGCTATATTAAAACGAAAAATTGCTGCTAATCAAAAGACAATTTCAAAAATATAAGAACACAAGTTAAAAACCAGGAATAGATGTTTTGCAACACACCCACGTGAAGAACATTGATATCAAGAGCACATAAATGCTTTTCTAAAATTAGATAATAAAAGACACAGTGAAGTCAATAAAATATGCTTGAGAGATATAAATAGGCTTTCCCAAATGAGAAAATATATATAGTCAATAAACATAAGAAAAGATGTTCAATGTTCACCAGCAATTAGAGAAATACAAAAAAAGACCACAGAGAGATATTATGTAAAAAGTTTGATAATACCAAATGCTGAGCAAGTCAATCCACAGGATCCGATGTGACTGCAAACTGGTGAACCCGCTGGGAAAGCAGTTTGGAGTTATCTTTTAATAGTGAATTTTTCACATGCCTTAGGACCCAGGAACCCAGTCTCTTGCATATATGCAAAAAAAGATATGTATTTTGGAGACAGCAGTACTCTCAAATAGCAAACACCAGGAAACAACCTAAACACCCATCAAAGAATGAATGAATATTATACAACAGTCAAAATGAAAGAAATACAGTGATGTGCAAAATATGAAGGAATCTTAACAAACTTATTATTAAGTGGAAAAATAAGATCTTAAAACTATATACAATAATCTCCTTTCCATAAAAACAATCAAAATTAAATTTGTATCCTAAGGAATATACACACACTTACAATAAAATGATAGTATTAAAAAAGGAAGGAATGAACAATATAGATTATTCATTCAGGTTAATCATTACCTTCAGATGAGGGAAGACAGGGGAGCCAAATGGTTTGATGAAGATTATTGTCTAGGTCCTAACTTTTGCTTTAGGAGGTAGTTTCATGGATGCTTTTACATTATTCATAATAACTAAATGAATAAAAGTAACACATGCAGTCCTTAGAGTTCATAAGAGCTAAAAGTAGTTTTAATCCAATTCTATGTACCTGAGATATAATAAGAAAATGATAACCAAAAGGAAGTAACTACCTTAAAATCAGATATAATATTCTTTAGAGCAGAAAGCATTAAATTTAAAAAGCAATACCAATGCTAAATGGTTCAATTTATGATAAAGAAAGAGCAGTTTTAGACTTCTATGCATCCAAAAACTCAAGTCTCTGATACACAGAAAACATAAATTAACATCTACAAAGAGAAATTGAATCCACTATCAGAATGGGAGATTTTTAACATAACATTCTAAGTAATTGATAAAGTGTAAGAAAAAATAAGGATACAATTTAAGTGCCAAAATTAACAAGCTCAAATCCACCTAACATATATAGAACTAGACATTGAGCCCCTGTAAAACAATGTCATATGGAATATCTATGAAAACAGCCACATACACAAGGCTATGAAGCAAGCTACAAATGGTAACAAACAATCTGTTGTATAGATTATATTCTCTGTTCACAATGCAACTAAGTCAGAAATCACCACTAAAAAGTAGGTGAGAAAACCTCCAAATTTAAAAATAATCGAAACATTTCCATCTACATGCCCACTAGAATGGCTAAAATGAAAAGACAAAAAACACCAAAAGTTGGTGAGGATGTGGAGCCAATGGAGCTCTTATACATAGCTGATAGGAGCATAAATTAGACCAACCACTTTGGAAATATGTTTGGCAATATATTCTAAAGCTAGCATATACATACTCTACTGATCCAGTCATTTCACTCCTAGATATATACCCAAAAGAAATGTGTACATATGTTTATCCAATCATAATAGTCTATAACTGGAGAGCACCAAATGCCTATAAGGAATGGGAAGCTTACATATTGTGGTTTATTAACACTGCGGAAGAGTATCTAGTAATGAGGATAAATGGCCTTCAACCACACACAACAATATGGATGAGTATCAGAAGCTAGTATCAACTGAGAGAAGCTAGACACAAATGAGTATGTAGTGTATTATTTCATTCAGATAAAGTAGAAACATAATTTTAACTAATGTATGCACTTGGAAATCAAGATGGGTTATCCTATCGGTGCCAGGGAGTGACTAGATGAGAGCATGTTGGGAATATCTGAAGTACTAAAAATATTCTGTCTCTAAATTTGGGTGCTGAGTTTACCATTGTATTCAGTTTGAAAAATCCATCTGTGTACTTGTTATTTGTATGCGTTTCCACATGTAGTCTGTATTTCATAAAGGTTAAAAAGAATTTCATATTCTCATAAATAAGAGAATATAAAAAAGAAAGAAAAGCAGAACTCATTATAAACAGCATCGGGAATGAAACAAAGAACCATCGTTATTACAGATAGAGCATAGATTTAAATAACAGACTACCATGAACAATTTTATGCTAATAAATTTAAACTTGGAATGAAAGACAACCACCTAGAAAAATATAATTGGCTAAAACTGTTTTTTTCAAGAAAACAACCAATTAGTCCAGAAAATGAAATTAAAAGTGCTCAGATTAGAAAGAAAGAAGTAAAATCATCTCTAATCATAGATGACATCATCTTGTTCATATAAAATCCTAATAAATCCATAAAAAGCTATTAGAACTAATAAATTCAACAAGATTTCAAAATACAAGATCAACTTATAAAAGTCAATTGTATTTCTAAACATCTAGCAATGAACAATCCAAAAATGAAATGAGGAAAACAATTTTACTTACAATATTATTTAAAAAAAATAAAATTCTGGGGCACCTGCGTGGTTCAGTCAGTTGGGCGTCAGACTCATAATTTTGGCTCAGGTCATGATCTCATGGATGGTGAGATCAAGCCCCTAGGTCAGGTTCTGCACTCAAAAGGGAGTCTCTTGAGATACTACTATCCCTCTGCTCCTCTCCTCACTTACGTGTGTGCCCCCTTCTCTCTCTCTTAAATAAATAAGAATAAAATTCTTAGAATTGAATTTAACAAAATATGTGCAAGACTTACATACTGTAAACTATCAAACATTGCTGAAATTAAAGAATAGGATCCAAGTACATGAAAAGAAGTTTTATGCTCATGAAGCAGAAGAATAGTTATTATGATGGCAGTGTTCCCCCAATTTATCTACAGATTCAAAGTAATTTCAATTAAATCTCAGCTGACAACATTTTCCCCCAGAAATTTACAAGCTGATCCTAAATTTCATGTGGAAGTGCAAGGGACCCAATATAGCCAAAATAATGTTGTAAAAGAGGAACAAAGAGAATTCATGCTTCTAGATTTCAAAATTTACTATAAAGCCATAGTAGTCAAGATATTACTGGCATAAGGATGATAGACATATAGAATAGGGATTAAGGACCTATTAAGAATTCAGAGTCCAGAAATAAACCCTTATGTTTATGGTCAATTTGTTTTGACAAGAACTTAGTGGAGGATACAATTTTATTTTCAACAAATGTTACAGGGACGAATAGATACCCATATGCAGAAGAATTAAGTTGGACCTTCACCTCACACTATATGTAATCATTAACTCAAAATGGATCAAAACCTAAATGTAAGAGTTAAAAACATAAAACTCTTGGAAGAAAACGCAGGAGTAAATATTAGAAAGAAAAAAAAGTAGATAAAATAGATTTTATAAGATTTTAAACTTTTGTGCTTAAAGGAAATTTTCTTCATCAAGAAAATGAAAAGATAATTCAAAAATGGAAGAAAATACTTACAAATGAAATATACTGATGTATATCTAACAAGTACACAGATAGATTTATAACTCAATAATAAAAAGACAAATAATTCAATTTAAAAATGGAAAAAGGACTTGATATTTCAACAAAAGATGGTAACAAATGGCCAAAGAACACATGACGAGATGGTTCCATATCACTAGTCATTAGTGAGATGCAAATCAAAACCACAATGAATTATCACTTCATATCTTCTAGGATGGCTAAAATAAAATAGACAATAACTTTTGACAAAGATATGGAAAAACTGGAACCCTCCTACATTGCTGATGGGATTATAAAGTGGCGCATCAAGTTTAGAAAACAACTCAGTAGTTCCTCAAAATGTTTAACATAGAGTCATCATGTGACTCAGCAATTATGCCTCTAAGTACACATTCAAAAGAACTGAAAAACTATGTCCACACAGAAACTTGTATTGGAATGTACATAACAATCTTATTCATAATAGCCAAAAAATGAAAACAACTCAAATGCCCTTCATCTGCTGAATGGGTAAACAAAATGAGTGAACAATGAAATATTATATGGTAATAAAAAGGAATGAAGTACTATTGGGAGATACAACATGAATGGACCTTAAACAACACATCATGCTTAGGGAAAGGCTACATATTGTAAGATTCCACTTCATGAAATTTATAGGATAAGCAAAGCCATGGAAACAGAAAGTAAGAATAATGGTTGAGAGGGCCTGAGGATGCAGGGAGTTAGAGAATGAGTAGATGCAGAGTGCATGGCCTTTTTTTGAGTGATGAAAGTTTGAAAATTAGATAGTGATGATGGCTATACACCTAAGTCTGTGAATAAACTAAACCCCACCAAATTGTACACTTTAAAGGGTGAATTTTACAGCATATGAAGAATATCTCAATAAAGATTTTATTTTTATAAGAAAAAAGAAAAAAATGTGACTATTCCTATAGCCATTAAATAAATTAAACCAGAATCTGTATATTTATTTCAACACACACACACACACACACACACAAAGAGAGAGAGAGAGAGAGACAGAGATTGAGAGAGAAAAGAAGTTTCTCTCATGGGGAATTCTACCAAATATCCAAAGAATTAGATTTACTCAAATTCTTTTAAGAAATTCTAATAGAGAGAACACCCCTCAGCTCATTTTCTGAAGCTGGTAAAACTGACACTGAAATCAAACAAGGATAGTACAAGAAATGAACATTAGAGATCAATTTCACACATTAATATAGACGCAAAAATATCAATCAAAGACATCAAAAATATCAAAAAACCTGTAACAAACATGAAAGAATGCATCATAACCAAACTGGATTTCTCCCAGGAATTACAAGCACAGTTTAACATTAGAACGTTTCTTTAGTACAACACGTAGAATGAAAAAAACTAAATGACCACTTCGGTGATTACCAATTTTTTCTAAATAGAATCATATTCATTTTAGGATAAAGAAATAGCAAACCCGTGAACAAGGAGTAGAAGGGGACTTCTAAACACAAAGTTATATGCCAAAACTATAATATACATTTCACACTTAATGATGAAACATTAGAAGCATTCTCCTTAAAATAAAAAATAGAAAAGGATGTTCAATATTGTTGCTTTTATTCAACAATGTACTGCAGGTCCTGTTAGCACAGTATTAAAAGAAAACAAGTAAAAATTATAAGAATTGGGAAAGAAGAAATAGAACTATTTTTCTTTGAAGTTAATGCAGTAGAATGAAAATCCTATCAGAATTTACAGGTAAGTAAATAAAGCTAATCAACATTTATGATCAATTTTTGAATATGAATCATGTCCTTATATATCTAAAATAAGTTAGAGAATGTAATTTCTTTTTCCTTTTCTTTTTTTAAGGTTTTATTTGAGAGAGAGCACAAAAAGAGCAGCAGGCAGAGGGAGAAGCAGGCTCCCTGCAAAGCAGAGAGACTGATGTGGGGCTTGATCCCAGCACCCCAGAATCATGACCTGAGCCGAAGGCAGACATTCAACTGACTAAATCACCCAGGCATCCCTAGAGAATGTGATTTCATAAAATGTAAAATTCACAGGAAAAATACACAGTACCTAGGGAAAAAAAATCATGCCTTTTTTAACTTTTCTATAGAAAATTAAAAAATATTACTTGAGGACATTAAAGACTATCTAAATAAATGGACAAAGATACTATATCCATGGATAGAAAAACTTAACATTAAACCAAAACGACACTTCATGTAAATAATAACATTGGCTATACTAACCTCAAACAAAATGACTTTAAGTCAAAAACTTGCAAGAGACAAGAAGGACCTTATATATTTATAAAAGACTCAATTCATCAAGAGTATGTAACAATAATAAACATATATGCAATAAACATTAGAGGTCCTAAATATTTGAAGCAAACATTTATAGAATTGAAAGGAGAAACAGATAGTAACATAATAATAGTAGGAGACTTCAATATCTCACTTTTAATAATGGATAGAACAACCAGATAGAAGATCAATAAGCAAACACAGAGGACTTGAATATCATTATAGACCAACTTGACCTAACATATACAGAATACTCCACTCAACAATAGAGGAATGCACATTCTTTTCAAGTGAACATGACACATTCCCCAGCATACATCAGATATTATACCACAAAACAAGTCTTCATGAATTTTAAAAGATCAAAATAATACAAAGCATCTTTTCTGATTGTAGTAAAATGAAAGTGTAAATCAAAAGCAGAAGGAAAACTAGAAAATCATAAATATGTGCAAATTAAATAACACACTTCAACAACAAATGAGTCAAAGAATAAATCACAAGGGAAATTAGAAAATATCTTGAATCAAAAGAAAGCAAAACACAGCATACCAAAATGTACAGGATGCAGTGAAAGCAATGGTAAGGGGAAATTTATAGTTATAAATGCTTTCATTAAAAAGGTATCAAATCAACAACCTAAATCTATAACTTAAGAAACTAGAAAAAGAAGAGCAAACTAAACCCAAAGCTAGCAAAATAAAGGAAATAAAAAGATTAAAGCAGAAATGAACATAATACAGAATTAAAAAAAAAAGAAAATCAATGAAACCCAAGAGTTGGTTCTTCAGAAAGATCAACAAAATTGACAAAACTTTAGCTAGACAAAGAAAAAAGGACAGAAAATCAAATAACTAAGAACAGAAATGAAAGAGGAATATCACTATCAATTTTACAGAAATAAAAAGGGTTATAAGAGAATACAATGAAGAACAGTATGCCAACAAATTGGATAACCTAGATGAAATGAACAAATTCCTAGGAACATACAACCTACCAAGACTGAATTAGGAAGAAACAGAAAATCTGAACAGATCTAACAAGTAAGGAGACTGAATTAGTAATCAAAAACCTCCTATCAAAAGAAAGCCCAGGCCCACATGCCTTCACTGGTGAATTCTACCAAACGTTTAAGGAATTAACTAGTATTCTTCAAACTCCCCAAAAAAATTGAAGAGAAAGGAACATTTCTTAATTCATTCTATTAGGCCATTATTACCTTGATCCCAAAGCTGTACAAATATACTATAAGAAGAGAAAACTAGACCAATATCTTTGATGAATACTGATGCAAAAACTCTGAAAGAAATACTAGCAAACAAGATTTGAAAGCAATTACACACCATGACCAAGTGGAAATGCAAGGATGGTTCAACATATGAAAAATCAATGTGATATACCACATTACCAGAATTAAGGAGGAAAAACACATATCATCTCAATTGGTGCATAAAAAAGCATTTGACAGTACTTAATACACTTTCATGATGAAAATGTGTAACAAACTGGGGTGCCTTCATGACTCAGTAGGTTGAGCATTTAACTATTGGTCTCAGCTTGGGTCTTGATCTCAGGGTTCTGTGTTCAAGCCCCATGTTGGGCTTCATGCTGCATACAGAGCCTACTTAAAAAAAAAAAAGTGTAACAAACTAGCAATAGAAGGAAACTACCTCAATATAATATAGGCCATATATGAGAAGCCCAAAGATAACATCATACTCAATGGTGAAAGACTAAAAGCTTTTCCTTTCACATCAGGGACAAGACAAGAGTGCCTGCTTTTGCCACTACTATTCAGTACAGTACTAGGAGTCCTAGCCAGAGCAATTAGGCAAGAAAAAGAAATAAGAAATAAAAGACACCTAAATCAGAAAGGAAGAAATAAAATTATCTCTTAGCATATGACATGATCTTAAATGTAGAATATTCTAAAGATCTCATTCACATACACACACACACAAACTGTAAGAATTAATAAATTCAGCAAAGTTTCAGAATATAAATCAACTTGCAAAAACAAGAAGCAATCTAAAAAGCAAATAAAAAATGACTTTAATAGCAACAAAAAGAATAAAATAAGAGTAAGCTTAAAAAAGGAGATGAAAGATTTATATACTTAAAACTATAAAACATTGCTAAAAAAAATAAAAGAAGACAAATTCGGAAACCCCGTTTGGAGACTAATATTGTTAAAATGTCAATACTACCCAAAATAATTGATAAAGTCAGTGAAATCCCTCTCAAAATCCCAACAATGTTTTTTGTAAATATAGAGAAATTCATCCTAAGATTCATGTGGAATCTCAAAGGACCCTGAATAGCCAAAACAACCTTAAAAAAGAATAAAGGTGGAGGTCTCACATTTCCTGAGTTTAAAACTTATTACAAAGCTACAGTAATCAAAATAATGTAGACTTGACATAACTTGACATAAACTCATGTATAATATCAATGGACTAGAAATAGAAAGCCCAAAAATAAACTCTCACATATACAGTCAAACGATTTTTGACAGGGGTGCCAAGACCAAACAATGGAGAAAGAATAGTCTCTTCAACAAATGGTGTTGAGAAAACTGGATATTAATATGCAAAATAATGACACTGGACTCCATGCAAAAATTAAAAATTAACTCAAAATTGATCATTTACTATTTTGGGGTTTGACAACAAAAGCACAGGCAACAGAAGCAAAATAGATAAACTAGACACCAAAATTAATATAGATAAATTAAACATCAAAACGAAAACGAAATTTTGTCCATCAAAATCAACAGAGTGAAAGGCAGCCCACACAATGGGGGAAAAGATTTGTAAATCATATATCTGATAAAGGGTCAATATCCAGGATATATAAAGAACCCCTACAACTCAACAACAAAAAGCAAACAACTCAATTAAAAAATGGGTAAAGGACTTGAATAGACATTTTTCCAAAGAAGATATACAAAAGGCCAATCAGCACATGAAAAAATGTGCAGTGTCATTAAACATTAGGGAAATGCAAACCACAATGGGATACCATCTTGTACCGATTACGGTGGTTACTATCAAAAAACAGAGAAGAACAAATGTTGGCATTGATATGGAGAAACTGTAATCCTATGAACTCTTGGAGGAACATAAAATGGTGTAGCTGCTATGGAAAAAATAAGGCCATACCTCAAAAAAATTAAAAATAGAATTGCCATATGATCCAGTAATTCCATTTGTGGATATACAATTAAAATAATTTAAAGAGATATTTGGTCTTGAGGAGATATTTGTACACCCATGTTCATGGCATTATTCACAATAGCTAAAAGGTAGAAGCAACAAAAGCATTCATCAACAGATGACTAAATAAGTAAAATGTGGTCTGTACATACAAAGTAACATTGTTCAACCTTAAAAACGAAACTCTGACGCGTGCTATACCATAGATGAGCCTTGAGAACGTTATGCTGAGTGAAACAGCCGTTACAAAAAGACAAATATCACATAATTCCACTTCTTTAAGGTGCCTAGAGGAATCAAATTCACACAGACAGAAAGTAGAAAAGAGGCTGCCAGAGGATGGAGGGATTGGGGAGGAGGGAGTGATTTTAATGGGTCCAGAATTCAGTTTGGAAGATGAAAAAAGCTCTGGAGAAAAGTGGTGATAATGGTTGCAAAATAGTATAAATGTACTTAATGCCATTAAACTTAAAAACGGTTAAGACAGTAAATTTTATGTGATGTGTATTTTACCACAATTTTAAAAAATAAAGTAGAAAAAAATTTTTTTAAGATAAATGCTAAAACTTGGAGAAAAACACAAAAGTAAAAGTAACATCTTAGCCTAATGATACAGGTTTAGGGGCATTTTATCATGATAAATAATTGAACATAATGCTAATTTCTTTCCTCTACCAAGACTAACTATATTCTAACTTAAGAAGTATTTTTAATTGTCTATATGCATTTTTTCATTCAATAGTTATTCTGGTAAATATATCTATAGACCTTAATATAGTGGGAAAAAATTGAAAGATATTTACTCAAAAATAGAGTTTTGGGAGATACTTTTTAAAATAAAATTTTCACTTAAAAAATTTTTAAGGTAAAAATTTTGGAAAAAATCTGAAAAATATTCACTTTGAAAAATAAAGACTGATATATGCATTCATTACCTCTGATCTCAGAGTTCTCTGAAGTCTCAGACATGCACACACAAATGTGTATTAAAATTATTTAGTTAAAATACCTGGTTTCAGTATATTCAATATATTTCCATTATATTTTTTACTTATAATTTGATCCTTGTATTAGTAAAAATATCATCTGTCTCTGGGCTATCAGGCATGAAAAATGTAGCTAAAAGGCTGATTACAAATGAAAATTTGTGAATTGCTGAATATAGCTCTACAAATGACATAGATTGAAATACTGTATGTAATGACTAGAGTAGGATAAAAGATGTTAAAACTCTCAGAGAACATCACACATCTAGAAGACTTATATATCAATGCCTGATGTTATTTTCAGACCACAGAAATATTACAATAATCATCCAGAAATTTGAGACTAGTCAACCTGTTAGCAGTAAATCTGTTAAAAGCCTGACACAGATTAATAACCTTTGACTTCTAAATTCCAGCAATGTCAATAAGCTATCTTTCCGGAAAAAAAAAATACAGCAATTAAAGTTAAACTTAGGGGCACCTGGCTCAGTGGGTTAAGCCTCTGCCTTGGGCTCAGGTCGTGATTCAGGGTCCTGGAATCGAGCCCCACATCGGGCTCTCTGCTCACCGGGGAGCCTGCTTCTCCCCCTCTCTCTCTCTGCCTGCCTGTCTCCCTACTTGTGATCTCTCTCTCTGTCAAATAAATAAATACAATCTTTAAAAACAAATAAAGTTAAATTTGGACTGCAAATTTAGGTTTGCAAATTTGGACTGCAAAAAGACCTCTACAGGTCTTTTTTGCTCTGAAAAGGCAGTGAAGCTTGGTGAGATAGGACACTTCTAGGAGAGCTGAGCCGTGATTTCTACAGTGTGTGCCTGGTGGAAAAATTTCTGATTTGAGCTGCCCTTCTAAGAGAGGGGAAGTCTGTGGTGACCTTATCTTAGGAACTGCGATAGATGAAGATCTGTCTTCATCATGCGATGGAAAAGCCATGTTTTCATCTTCAAAAGAATATAAAGCCATGTCCTTATGAGATGGGATAAAGCGAGTAGCATTTTTTTTACAAAGTGAAGAAAATCCAGCATTACAGAAAACAGGGGAAGTTAACTCTTTCAGAGGGATGCTGTTGAACTACAGGTGGAGAATGATCTGTATGGTGACTTTGAGAATAGGATGAAGGGAAACTTTCCTTGATTGGCCTCTTTCTTCAATATCGGTGGCAGTTTTGTTTTGTTGACAGGTGTAGGATATGACAGATGGAAGAGAAGCTAAGGTCGCTGTGCTTTGTTGACAGGTGTTTCCACTAACAGTGTGTGGATAGGCTGAAGGAGTAGCTCCTGTTCCCAAACGCATAAAATGTGTAATGTTATATTCAGGAGAACAAAAGCTTAGATATTTTTCAGCACCAGTACTGCTTGAGTTTTTAGAAACTCTTTCAATTTCATCTGTGTTAAAGATGCCTTGATCACTTGATTGAAGATCAAAAAAACCAGCATTCTCGCAACAGGAAATTATACTGAGTTTAGGGGCGGAGAAAAAACTTTGGAATCTGAGGCCAAGATGGTCTGAGGAAGATTTTAAATTACCGAAGATTCTTTTTTCTTGAGAATCAAAGGTAGCTCTACTGTGTTGATGGTCGGGGAAAATATGGCTTTTCTGAAGTTTAGCAAGTAAAGTATGTCTTCTTCCAGAGAAAGATGAGTGAGTAGAAGATAAATTTTTACTTTCTCTACGTGAACTGACATTACATATTGCAGACAGATGAGCTCTGTTAGGATCAAGAGATAGAGTTCGGTGAGTGAAAGAAGAAACTTCACGCTGCAGGGGGTCTGAAGTAACTTGACGTGCAGGATAATTTGGTTGCAAGCTCTGGTCCTGTTTGCTGCGGCTGGAGTGAGAAAAGTGTCAAATGAGGAAAAAAAAAAAAATAGGGAGCAGAGGTGGAAACCTGCCAAGTCTCCTGAAGAGTGATATCCACTTTACTGATATGGAAACAATAGGGAAGGAGAAAATTAAGGCAGCTGAATTGAGGGTCATACAGATGCACCTCCTCCCCGCAGAATGCCCTAGCCTAAAAGATTCTCTCTACCTGCACAGTACCTGCCCAATCTATTAAGCCTTGGGAAGATCAGTGGAAAGATTCAGGGAAACAGGCAGAAAGACAGACCAGGGAAAACATTCCACAAGGCATGAGAACCCAAATATCCCCTCAAGGAAAGGAGAGGGCTTCCGCTTTAAAAAAAAAATAGTAAATCATAGTATCTGTTTGAGATTCTTGAACTACTACATTTAACGGAGTTAAGTAGAATAAATGTATGCCCTGTTGACTAACACATTTTAATATATTAACCATGGACGAAGCAGGACGTCTCTGGAGAGAATACTTCAGATAAACACCCAGATAGTCCCCATATTCAGCTATGGTGGGAAACTAAAGGAAGCGTTGACGCTGGGCTAAGCTGAACCTGTCAGTGTTCTTTAGCACATGAAACATATGGAACAATAGGGGGTTTTCTTTTCTTTTTAAAGGCTTACCTTAAGTATTTTCCCATATTGAATGTAATCCAAAGTAAATCTCGCCCTTCCTTCCTAAGCCATTATCCTTAAGCCGTAAAATGCCCTGTGTAGGTGGAACAGGTCAGAAGACTGAACACTTAACCTGCGTGTGGAATTAACATGGCAATAACACAGAATGTGATGACAGCAGACTCTAGAATCTCATGACATCAGGTTCGGATAAAACTGTTTTGTGGCTTGCCTTTCTGAAAAGCTGCAGCCCACGTGACGGGGGAATGCGTATTCTAACTTCACCATGTTCAAGGAGTCAGCCAATAAAATCAAGGGACGAGAAAACAGGATGAAGATAGTAACGTATATAATATCTGTACTATCTTTTGCTTGGGACTGTCTCTCTCATTAGCCACCCTACACACCCCTGGCTTACTAGTTCATTCTAGTTTCACACAAACACTCTTCACTCTGGGTTTTTATACCCTCCAGTGATATGGAAAAGTCACCGTTACAGACTTTGGTCCAAAGATATATGAAGGAAAAAAAAAAACCCAAAAAACCTAAATAGCCAACATCCTTGCCCCCCAGAACGAAAGCAGCTTTATCTGTGCTGGTAAAGCATGCCATCTGATAGTGTAGGCTGGACGCACAGATTCCAGAGATCTGCTGTTGTTCTTAACTCCTTGGAACGACTTACACCCATTTAAAGTCAAGGGTAACAGTGTCTTCAGAAAAGAAACACTGTCCTCTCCTTTTCCAAACCCACTTGGAGCCCCATCCACGTCCTAGGTTATGTGTGTCAAGCCAGTGATGACATAAAACACTGCCTTGAATATAAACTTTTCTACGTCTCGATATCCTGAATACCTTGCTACCACCTTCTGATTTCCTTCCCTTCCTAACACTCTTCTTTGGGGAACCTTTGAACCTTTGAGCCTAATGCTCTCTCATTTTCATCATATAATTGTCAGTTGGGTGATCTGCTTTGACCGTACATATAAGCTAAGGCATTAATCGGTTAAGGTCTCACACACGGTTCTTGGGTCAGAGGAAGAGCACTTTATTATGCACAGCAAATCCAGCGGTGTGGTCATTGGCATATTGGTGCTCCTCCCGGACCCCAGGTCCCACAGGGGCCACGCAGAGGGCCTGGAGACTCCCGCATTTGTGCTGACTCGTGTTATAAAGAAAGGAACGCTGAGCTTAGGGAATCCACTGCACTTACCCCCAGCAGTAAGCAAATCTGCTAAACGTGCTGTTGGTCCTGGAGTGGAACATCACCTCATTCCTCGGGGTTTCTCCCCACAGTCCTAGCATATGGCCTAGACAAAGAGTGGTCAGTCATGCAGGCCTTACACCCTCCACAAACAGCAACTCAAAATGGAACACAGACCTAAATACAAAAGGCAGAACTATAAAACTCTAAGAAGACAACGTGGGAGAAAAACTAGATAAATTTGGGTCTGGCAATGACTTTTTAGATAGAACACCAAAGGCATGCTCCCCTACTTCGGCCCACTCCTCAGACCTGGTTCCAAAAGGCTCTGCACTCTACCTCTTCGCTCTTCCATTGCAACACATTCTGCCTGAGCAATGCCGTCCGTTCCGACAGCATTCAGCATCGCACACGTACTGGTAGGATGCCCAGTAGAGGAACGACTTTCCCTGAAAAAATGCTTCTCTCAGACCTTCAGCTGCTGCCTTTCACAGGCTACTGGCGGGTGAATGCTAGGCCCGCGACGGCGTCCTGCCTAGGAGGGTCTAGAAGGCAAGGGGACTTGGCCCTTATTCCTCTGTTCTTGGCCTTTGAGGCTCTGGTTAAAATTATAATATAGTATCTCTCTTTTACATTCTGTTACATTGTTTAAAAAAATCTGTGTTTGACTTGAAAGACTTTGTTTCCTGATGTACCTGGAGAGACTATATGGTGCCGGGCACAGAGTGGGCATTCTCAGCGAATCAATAAAGACGATACCAACTGTTCGTGTTACCTTCCTTTATTGTTTCATTTTTAAAAGAAATTCATAGATGAGAAGACCAAAATATAAATAAACTATGATGAGATGCCTAATCTTACTAGTGTTCAGGGAAATGCATACTGAAATCATGATTAGTTACTACTTCGTCTCCATCAAGTTGCCTAAAATGAAAAAGTCTAACTATAAGAATTTGTATGGGAAAATAAGAATTCTCATATACTGGCACACTCTGAGGAATAGTTTAGTAATACAGCGTAACACTCTATTGGGTCTACAACTCAGCATCCACTTCTAAATATATACTTTGAAATTATTCCACATGTGCCTAACGAAATATGAAGGCATTCAGTAAAGCATTTTTAGAAGAACCAAAAAATGGTGACCTAAATAAACACCCATCCACAGGGAAATAAATTAAGGCATATTCATACAATGGAATATAGCATAGCAACTGAAAAGAATGAAACAAATTTACATACATCAATCTGGAAAAATCTTAAAGAAACATTTGATGCAAAAGCGAGTCATAAAATGTTATATATGATATAATGCCATTTATGTACATTTTAAGAACCAAACACCATTTAGTCATTGTTGATATAGCCATGCACATGTAGGAGAAACATTCAAACTTTCAAAAGAAGAATCTGTACCAACTTTAAGACAATGGTTACTTCTAAGAGAAAAGACTTCAAAAAGGATTTCATTTATGTGGTAATGTTTTATTTTTAAAAATCCTAATCGAAAAACAATTTCTTTGTGTGCATTTGTGCTCTTCTACAACATGAAAGACTACAGAAGCACCACATCATGAATATGTGAAATTGTCTTTCTCTCAAGGCCTTGAGAAATTGAAGCCCAACAGTAAAACTGACTTGGCAGAAGTAAATAATAGTAAGGATGAAAAGTGTAAAGAACAAAAGTCAAAGACTATATTTTGGCTCACAAAATCGAAATTTAAACATTTTTTTAAAGATTTATTTTTCTATTTACTTGAGAGAGAGAGCGTGAGTGAGTGAGCAGGGGAAGGGGCAGAAGGGGAGGGAGAGACAGAATCCCAAGCAGCCTCCTCGCTGAGCATAGAGCCCAAGGCAGGGCTCGATCTCACAACCCCTAGATCATGAGCTAAGCTGAAATCATGAGTTGGATGCTTAATTGACTTGAGCCATGGGCGCCCCTCAAATTTAAAAAGTTTTAAATAAAATCTCAAAAGCCTTTTCTGTCTGGGGTCTTGCTGGCATCACCATCCTTTATTATTTGTGGGGTAATATCTAAGCTACTACATATGTGGCTTGTGTTATGGCTTGGTGGTTTTTGGGGGGTAGATTTGTAGAGTTTTTCTTTTCAAATAGTTGTGTGTCTGTTGATACTATCTGAAGCTATCATATGAACTTAACACTAAAGGGAAAATACCTACAACAAGAAAAAAAGAAAGAAGGCCTGAGGATTACTATACAACCATGATTTACCTAACAGAAATGTTTCATTTTGAAACACATCTATTCCTTTCTTTCTTAATTTTTATTTATTTTTTTAAAGATTATTTATTTATTTATTAGAGAGAGAGACTGAGAATGAGAGGAGAGAAGGTCAGAGGGAGAAGCAGACTTCCCGCAGAGCCGGGAGTCCGATATGGGACTCGATCCCGGGACTCCGGGATCATGACCCGAGCTGAAGGCAGTCGCCCAACCAACTGAGCCACCCAGGCGCCCCCACTTTTTATTTATTTTTAAGATTTTTAAAAATTTATTAGACAGAGAGAGACAGAGCGAGAGAGGGAACACAAGCAGGGGAAGTGGGAGAGGGAGAAGCAGGCTTCCCGCTGAGCAAGGAGCCCGATGTGGGGTTCAATCCCAGGACTCTGGGGTCATGACTTGAGCCGAAGGTAGATGCTTAACGACTGAGCCACCCAGGAGCCCCTCCTTTCTTTTTTTAAAGAAGATTTATTTATTCATTTGAGAGAGCGAGCAAGCAAGCATGAGCCAGGGAGGGACAGAGGGAGAGGGAGAAGCATGGGGCTTGATCTGAAGACCCCAAGATCATGACCTGAGCTGAAGGCAGATGCTTAACCAACTGAGCCACCCAGGCTCTCTGAAACACATCTATTCTTTGCAAAGTTCAGATCAAATGAAGAACTATGAATTTATTATGCGGTATTACTTTAAACTGGAACAAGATGGAACTTTTGAAAGAGAGGTTTCTAAAGCTTTACATAACATTGTGATTTATTTTTTAATTTTTTAAAAGATTTTATTTATTTATTTGACAGAGAGGAGGGAGATCACAAGTAGGCAGAGAGGCAGCCAGAGAGAGAGGGGGAAGCAGGCTCCCTGCTGAGCAGAGAGCCCAATGCAGGGCTCGATCCCAGGACCCTGAGATCATGACCTGAGCTGAAAGCAAAGGCTTTAACCCACTGAGCCACCCAGGTGCCCCCATAACATTGTGATTTAAAGAACTTTTTAAACCCATGGTTCGATAGAGCAATACAGAGAAAGGCTGACAGAAAAAAAGAGCAGTGAGCAGCTTGAAAAAGAAAATGAGCTAAAAAGTTTTCAGAAGTAAGGATGGACTTCTGTGTAAGCTGAAAACACCACTGTGAACTTGTGACCTTGAAAATATTTAAAACTATTTTTCTTTCCCCCCCCCCCCCACCCTAAATGGGCCCAAACAAACCCTGGTGTCACCCTGCCCACGAACAGCATGCGTGTGCACACCCGGCTGCTGCCGGCTAATACTATTTGTCCCTGAAAGGAACCAACGCTGCCAAGGCAGTGGCTGACTCCAAGTCTTGGAGCAGGGACAAAAACAAAATCAGTCGAAACGTAATATTACCAAGAAGCACAGATGCTTTCCAAGATGTTCACGCTAGCGCTAAGGCGGCAAAGGAAGAAACTTGACAGGCCCTCTGATGGCCACAGTATGAGAATTTGAGCCCTGGAACTATCACTTCCACAATGGAGTAGATGAAATTAGTGAAGTCCAACAAAGGCATCAAGCCCGAGGGCCATAATGACACCATG
This sequence comes from Nasua narica, assembly GCA_028533885.1. Lineage (NCBI taxonomy): Eukaryota > Metazoa > Chordata > Mammalia > Carnivora > Procyonidae > Nasua > Nasua narica. The sequence goes on along the minus strand of CM052811.1, from coordinate 26,724,309 downwards.
TACGAAGACAGGCATGCAGAAGATACTGTGCGTAGAAAATGCGTTCTACTGATCTACCCACTCGAGTTTCTGATACCACCTAAGGATATAATTCGTTTTTTGCCCTCTTCTTGTGTAGAAAGAACTGTGCCAGCAAATTGTGACTGGTACCCTTTTTAGGAAAAGAAGTCAAAAGCTCCAGGAACCTTTGGCAAAAGATAAACTTTACATATGGAACATGCAATTATCGCTTGAGGTGTTAATTTTGCTGTCAAGGACACTGCTGTATCAAGGATACATCTCAGCTTAAATATGTTAGTGGGGCTAGGACTGTATCTTACTGTGACCAGTCATTTCTGTCCCATGGGAGATTTATTGGGATAGGCAGTCTAAAATTTATATAAATACACTTTATAGAGACCTTGTTTTTAAAAAGTATGCTATTTATTTAAAAAGTTTGTCTCTAGGTTTTTATTTGGAAAGGTATTAAATTTTTCTATATCTTATTCCTCTCTCAAAAAAAATCCACGTTAAGTATCTTTTTGCTTGTTTTGTTTATTTTATTGAAGTACAGCTAAATAGGAAAAAGTTTCCCTCTACTTTATTAAGGGCAATTCACTATAATCTAGACCAAGTCATTAGGGCTCCCTTGCCTCTATTCTAGTGTTCTATTGCTAACAAAGGCCCCCAGGATCGAGCAAGAAGAGGGAATGTCTTACCTGAGATCAATCTTAAAGTTTTTATTAGCCATCTGTAGCTGTCATTCATAAATTTCATAAATCCTTCTTGAACTCACATAAACAATTTATGCCCATACTATTACTTGAAGTTAATTAGGTCCCACAATTACCTTGTTTTCATTTGTCCAAACTTATCTTTTTTTTAAAATTTAAATTCAATTAGCCAACATTTGGTATGCCATGCAGATGTATTGTTCATTAATTCATCAGTTGCGGATAATACCCAGTGCTCATCACACCACGTGGCCTCCTTAATGCCCATCACCTGGTTACTCCATCTGTCCTCCACCCGCCTCCCCTCGGTTTGTTTCCTGTAGTTAAGAGTCTCTCGTGGTTTGTCTTCCTCTCTGACGACTTCCCCTTCAGCCTTCCCTCCCTTCCCCTATGATCCTCTGAGCTGTTTCTTATATTCCACATATAAGTGAAACCATATAATTGTCTTCTCTGATCATCCCAAACTTATCATAAACTTATGAAAGTTTGCCTCTTCTCCTAGAATTTTAGAAGTTCTGGAATAAGCCTGTGCTCAATCTAACCTGGGTCTTTTTAGATGAAGGGGTACTCAGCCTTTTGGCCTCCACTCCTTTACTAGGCCTGCCATCTCTCCTCCCGGTCTAGGGGATCCTCTCTGGCTAGTCCTTAGTTCCATGATGTCCTTTCGAAGATGTGCTTGCCCAAGTTGCACACAGGATTCCACATGAGGAAATGCCCTAGATTTACAGAAAGCTATGATAACCATTGGTGGTCTTCAATACCTCTCATCAATATCCAGTGTTGTGTTGGGACCTTTGTCCTCATTAGAGTTCAAAGCTTCTGTTCTCTATACTCTTAATAATTAACAGTGCCTTTTCAGAGTTACAGTTCTAGAATACTTGGAACTATTGTCAATTCCTTTTAAACACTCCACTGCCAATTTTAAAATCAGTCTACAATTTGTTGTTGTTCAGGAACACAGATGTTTAAAACTTTCCTGTTATGTAGATCAATCATTTGTGATTCTTCCCTATCTGAAAGATTTTTCAGAGTTACGTCTCCAGTTCATATATAAAAATGCTAAGTAATTCAGTCCTAGCATGATGTCAAAGACCTGATCAACCATTTATATTTATCTATGAAATTACGCTTTTAGGGGCGCCTGGGTGGCTCAGTGGGTTAAGCCTCGGCCTATGGCTCAGGTCATGATCTCAGGGTCCTGGGATCCAGCCCCGTATCAGGCTCTCTGCTCAGTGGGGAGCCTGCTTCCCCCTCTCCCCCTGCCTGCCTCTCTGCCTACTTGTGATCTCTTTCTCTCTGTCAAATAAATAAATAAAATCTTTTAAAAAAAAAAAAGAAATTACACTTTTATCCCTACCCATTGTTTCCTCTCTTCTCCCTTTTCCTCCCTTCTCCCAATTCCATGGTGATTTAGCAAAACACTCATTCATTCATGAAATAATTTATTTATTTCAGGAATGTACCTAGTACTCTGTGCTAGGTACAAAGACAAGGTGTTAAGAATATAACAAAATAGGGGTACCTGGGTGGCTCAGTAGGTTAAGGGTCTGCCTTTGGTTTAGGTCAGGATCCCAGGATCTTGGGATCGAGCCCTGCATCGAGCCCCCTGCTCAGCAGGGAATCTGCTTCTCCCTCTCTCTCTGCTTGCCGCTCCTCCTGCTTGTGCCCTCTCTCTCTCTCTCTCTAATAAAATCTTAAAAAAAAAAAAAGAGTCTAACAAAATAAACATAGTGTCCCTGCCCTAAAGAATCTCTAGTGATTATTTACTTGCCTATTTTACTCCTCAAAAACACTAGCTGGGCACAGTGTTTTCTTTTTACTCATAAATCATTTGTTTTTCTTCTAAAAGAGTATTTTTTACGTTCTTCATTTTAGAATTTGAAGGTTTACCACTGTGGATGGTGAGGATGAAACTGAATCACTTGTACTTTCTCAAATCTTTTTAGGTCTGCACTGCCCAATTCAGTAAGCCACTAGTCCCATGGTTATTTAAATTAATTACAATTAATTTAGATTAAGAATTCGGTTTCTCCGTTGTACTAGCTACATTTCAGGTGCTTAATGGCTAAGACGGTTAATGGCTACCATATTGGCAGCATCATAGAAAGTTCTAGCTGAGAGCACTCCTCGGACAGTTCTTATATAAGGGGTCACACCATGGCCACATATAAAAATAGGTTACACATTTTGGCAAACAATTAATGACTTTTTCACTACTCATGATGGCACTTGGTGCCAGTAAGTCACCTATATTCTTTTTGTCAGTGCAGTCTAAACTATCTTAAATACAGACCACTACTGAATATAGTTTTAAGGGGCACCTGGGTGGCTCAGTGGGTTAAATCCTCTGCCTTCGGCTCATGTCATGATCTCAGGGTCCTGGGATCGAGCCCTGCATCGGGTTCTCTGCTTGGTGGGGAGCCTGCTTCCCCCTCTCTCTCTGCCAGTCTCTCTGCCTACTTGTGATCTCTCTATCAATTAAATAAATAAAATCTTAAAATATATATATATAAAATATATATATAGTTTTAATTATGATGTAAACCAAATAATCATTTCTTTTTTCAATCTTATTACTAGCAGAATATATAACTGGAAATGTATAATGAAAGTACCTAAATATAATAGCAATAATGAAATAAATGATCAATTCGACATGGGAAACATCATCAAGAAACTCACCCTCCTTCACTTTCTGCTTCCTCTGAACTATTACTTGTTCCAGAACTTTGAACCGTGGCAAGCCTTCTTTTTCTAGCTCTGTGTTGAGGACTTATCTTATGAACAGTTATCCGCCCTCCAAGTTCACCTTGTATATATTCTTCCAGCTTTGGAATGGTTTCTTTAAGAACTCTGATTTCCTCTTTGAGTTCTTCCATATTTGTCAGTAATTCATTTAACTTCTCCAGTATCTGAAGCTGCCTTCCTTGAAAGATTGCTGTTGTTCCTTGGCCATTATACATTTCATCTTGAAAAGTCACGGAATCAAACTTATTACCCAGAGAAAGAAATTTAGGTAAATTCAGTGTTGTCCTTGATTTACGAACCTTGTGGTACCACAAAAGAAGCAAGCTGATTCCAGTAGTTCCCACCATGATGCCAAATATCAGTTCTTTGTTTGTGGAATGAGGCATGTCTTGGGTTTAGTTTCTAAAATTGAAAGCATAAATGTAAATGAATGTTGTTTCTGTCTTTGCCCAAGACAAAAATATTAAAGTTTTCTCAATCAATAAAAGTCAAGTCTACATAAAACACACACGATAAATCATAAACTAAAATACATTGTAAGTATAATATGTTTATTTCTAAAATGTCTGTGGCCCAATAGAAATATTTATTTTAAGGATATCACTGAAGTCCAGTGTAAAGTTTCAATTTTAATTCGGAATTCGTATTCTACATGACTGATCTGAAATTTATTCTTTGTCACGTATTTTTAAAGAATATGATAGTGGTAAAAGTGTTATTATACATTTCTGAAAAAAAAAAAAGCTACTTAAGAATTCAAATTATGCCTAACTGTGTTTGAACCTTTTATTTGTATAAAATTGGTATGTTGATTTCTGAGTCTTATCCAATTTTTAAAGAAGTCCAAGGAGCTTTTTCTTAGCACCCAGTTCATACATATACTTAGAGTAATAAACATTTTAAAAGCCCAAGGATTTGGAATATAAAATATATCAGAGAGCTCTGGCAAGTTTGTGACCCACCTCATCTCTGTTTTATTCAGCATGCAGAGCAAAAATGCTAACACATGAAGGCTTCATCTCCTTTCTTCTTTTGGCCCAGAATGCCTCTGCTCCTCACATTTCTATTTCTGAGGTCTTGATGTTTTTATTTTCTTTCAAATTTTCATCTTTTTTAAAGTAGCAAAAATGTCCTTTCTTTGACTCTTCTCTCCATCTGAACTTCCACTGTTTTACATTCAGGGCTCAAGCATTAGCCTGCCTAATTCCACATAAACTCAGCTACTTTGACTAAATGCACTGTAATTTTTCTTTGGTATATCCCATCTTCACTAGTTTTATTGTTTATCTCTGTTCTTAAAATCAGAAGACCATTAATGGAAAACAATAATATAATTATTATTAAATAAACATATATAATATTAAATATATGCATATATATTAAATATATAAATATAATAATATAATATATTTATAATAGTATAAAGTCTCTTTTCTCCCAAGACTTTTTTTTAAATATTTTATTTATTTGACAGAGAGAAAGATCACAGGTAGGCAGAAAGACAGGCAGAGAGAGAAGGGCAAGCAGGCTCCCCGCTGAGCAGAGAGCCCGATGCACGGCTTGATCCTAGGACCCTGAGATCAAGACCTGAGCTGAAGGCAGAGGCTTTAACCCACTGAGCCACCCAGGCACCCTGCTCCCAAGACTTTAAAATGGCAATAAGTATATTAGTACTATAATAAACTTCTGTGTTTAGATTAAAATATAGTGAGGCTTCTTTACAGACTTTGAAGTTCCCAAAATTATTTTCCCATCAATATCCACGACTTTGTACATACCTTTATTAAATTATGTTAGCAATTTGAGAGAAACGTTACAAATAAAATCCTGTTACGAGAATTTAAATTCATGAAATTTTTGGTTTGTTTCTCTTGACACTTTCGCAAGGAGCAAACTAATATAGCACTGCCACCTATGATCCCCAAGAAAAAGGAAACAAATGAAGTAAGTCTTATGATCTCCCTGGGTTTTTAATTTGAGGCACTTTTGAACTATCGCATAGGAACGGGAAAACCAAACAAAGCCTGGTAGTCTACTGAGTTGAACAGAGAACAGACTTCAGAGAAACTGAAGGACCTAGAATTTGTGTGGCACAGTACTGAAGATGAGGAAAGTATGTAGAGAAAGAGCTCTAGAAATATACATAGGAATCTCTTTAAATCTTTAACTGAATACCAGTCTGAACATGCATAGAGTCAAACCTCATCAGGCCAGGAAAATGAATAATTTCCAGAAATGGAACAATTACCAGGAAGCTATAAACCTAACTATTCCTAAAGATTACACAAATTTCCACCAGCCAGAGTGGAGAGTGTTTACCAAATATCTGAGGCTTTCAGTAGAGATCTCAGAAGTGTAATGCCTTGGAAATTAACTCTAGAGTTAAGATCTATTTAGACTTGCTCTAAAATAGATTAAAAATGAGCCTCCAAAGGATCAAACTAATTCACAAATAATTTAACTGTCTTCAAGAGAAAGTCCAAAACTCTTTAAAGGAATTGAAAAAGTTCAGAACTCAACAACATAAAATGACAATGTTGATCATCCAATCAAAAATTACTAGATATGTAAAGAAGGAGGAAAATGACAGAAATGATGTAATTAGCAGACAGGATGTTAAAACAATTACAAATATGTTCACTATTTAATATAAATATTAAAAATATGTTAAAGAAAAACATAAACATGATGAGGAGAGAAACAGAAGGTATTAAGCAGAACCAAACAGAACTTCTGGAGATGAAAAATAAAATATCTTAGGTAAAATTTTATTGAGATTAACAGAAGAAAAAACATCATGGAGAAAAAAGTCAGCAAATCTGAAGACAAAGCAACAGGCAAAAAAAAAAAAAAAAACAATGGAGTGACATCTTTTTTTTTTAAGATTTTATTAATTCATTTAACAGAGAGGGAGAGTACAGCAGGCAGAGTGAGAGGGAGAAGCAGGCTCTCTACTTAGCCAGGAGCCGGGTGTGGGACTGGATCTCAAGATGGTGGGATCATGACCTGACCCAAAGACAGCCGCTTAATGAACTGAGCCACCCAGGCGCCCCAGAGTGACATCTTTAAAGTACTGTAAGAAACTATCAACGTACATTTCTATACCCAGTGAAATATTTTCCAAAAATGAGGGTAAAACAAAGACTCTTTAAAGTGGTCAATTTTTTTAAAGATTTTATTTGTCAGAGACAGAGAGAGAGAAAGAGCACAAGCAAAGGGAGTGGCAGGCAGAGGGAGAAGTAGGATCCCTGCTGAGCAAGGAGACCAAGCAGGACTCGATCCCAGGACTCTGGGATCATCATGACCTGGACCCAAGGCAGATGCTAAACCAACTGAGCCACCCATGCCTGCCAAACAAAGACTTTTTTAGACAAAGAAAAGTTGAGAGAATTCATTGCCATCAGACACGCACTACAAGAAATGTTAACAGAGGTTCTTCAGGCAGAAAGAAAATGATAACATAGAAACCTGAATCTACACAGAAGATGAATTACATCAGTAGTGGCAAGTATGAGGGTAAATATGAAAGTCATTTTTTCCCACTTTTACATTTCTTTATAAAATATTTGCTTATTATAGCAAAAATGATATTAACCAACTCTGGAGTTTGTAACATACGTGTAAGTGAAAAAATGAGGACAATAGCCCAAAGTATGGGAGGGGACAAAGTAGAATATACTGTTGTAAGGGTCTTGAATTATAATGCAGTGTCATAATAGTAAGTTAAAGAGGTACTGTTGTAAATCCAAGGACAAACATTGAACAAACAAAAAACTCCTTAAAGGTGTAAATAATACGCCAAGAGCAGAGATAAAAATGTAATACTAAAGATATTCAGTTAGCCCAAAAGAGGTCAGAAAAGGGTGAAAAAAGAACAAACAGGCAAAGAGAAAGCAAGTAAGGAGAGAAGAAATGATGTCATGACTACATTGGAAAATGGTGCCAAAAAGATGGAGGAAATAATAGCATTTCTATCTGGGCATGGACAAGATCCAATTTTTTTAAAAAAGGAATATAAAATGATGAAGTAAAAGATCAGAGAATCAGTGCAGCAGGAAACTTGAGAAGGCAGAGGGATGGATGGTCTGCAGTGCACAGGCACAGACCTTGACCTTTGATGGAAACACAAACCGTTCATTCATAGGAAGGAAAGAAAAGGCAGATTATGTGAGCAGATTCAGGAAGGTGGGTAGATGGGACAGTGGGAGCTTATGAAAGTTCTCTGTGGTTGCTTCATTGTTCTAAGTGAACTAGGAAACAAAATAAACAGCTGAGACTGAGAACAGGGGAAGGTGCACTGGAAAGATGTGAATTCTGAATTCAGTTGTGTACCTGAAATGTGCCTTTCTAGGGTCTATAGCCCATGATTGCACATACTTGAGCAAAGCATTGTTGGTTATACTCTAAATGAGCAACTAAATGTGGTGCTTTGCTTCAAATGGTACCCCATTGGAGAGTGAATAAGATTATTTCTAATCAGCCTGCCTAAGAGAATGTCTTTTCAGATCCTTAAGTAATACATTAGATGATATGCGTTGAATGCATGAAGGCTCCTATTTGGCTGTTCCATTTCACTACAGGTCTCAGTGTAAAAGAGAAGGACTAATGATGTTAAAATAGTAACTTTTCAGAAATTACTGGTGAATATTATATGCAAGAGAATTAAGAATCCCTTCTTCTAAAGCCAAAGATTCTGGGAGAATGGCTGTGTGCTTAATCTGGCCTGCCTGACCTCAGGGAAGTTTGCCTAGAATTAATTTTTTTTAAAGCAAAAAGCTTTTTTACCTAATTGTTAGAACGGAACTGTAAGTCTAACCATTCGTCTTCTCCTATCCTGTCCAGGAGACACATCAGCAGTAGATTGGGATCAATTCAGCTGAAGTTGTGGGTAATTATTACTACCTGTACACTTATTTACACACACACACACACACACACACACACACATCACCAAACTAAATTATTTTGAAAGATTATTGCAAAAAGGCAACAGATAATATTAAAAGTCACTACGTGCCCATGACTTCCATTTGCATTACATCGAATAACCACACATCGAACTTGATCTTCTTGGCTTTTTGTCAATAAAAAGATTAACGCAGAATGTTCATATGCTGATCCAGAGGTCTATTAAAAGAAATCTTGCTATTCTGATTGCTTTCTTGGCTCATGGGCCTTCCTTGAACTTTACATGAAAAAAATATAGCCTAGTTTGAAATTATTTTCACTTAAGTAAGTAAATGGAAGTTAGGAAGGCTGTCTGATCCATGAGACTGTCCCAGGTTCAAATAGATGGCCAGGAGCATGAATTTTTATTTGACCTTTTCTTTAGGAATCATACCAATTCTAAATTATTTCTTGGAGGCAGGTCCTATTATTATCTCTATTTTGCAGAAAGCAAACTGAGGCATACCGCTGTCAAGTCATTTACCCAGGGGCCATGCGACTAGGACAGGAAAACCATTACCCTGATAACTCCTGGATGTAGGGCTGCCTGAGGAAGATCCAGAGAGCATCCATAAGGATATGAAGGAGGGTGTTGACTGGGCAGAGATGTTTGCAGCCGAAGTAGGATTTCAGAACAATAAAAATCAACTGGGGGAAAAACTCGAATCAATCAGTGGAGCAGGTATTGCTTTTAAATAACCACAATTAGAGACTAATAGTGCAAGCTATGTTTGAGTTTAGTATCAGTATAAAATAAACCTGCTTCTAAGCCATCAATTTGAAAGATGCCACTCATAAAAAAAAAAGAAAGAAAGAAAGAAAGAAATAAGGAAAGAAAGAAAGAAAGAAAGAAAGATGCCACTCATTAAAAATAGTAACTAGCAAGGGCACCTGGGTGGTGCAGTTGGTTAAGTGCCAGACTCTTGGTTTCTGCTCAGGTCATGAGTTCAGGGTCCTGAGATTGAGCCCCTCCTCGGACTCACCTTACCGCCTTAAGACTTCCTCTCCCTATTCCTGATCCCTGCACTCTCTCTCTCTAAAAATAAATAAATCTTAAAAAAAAAAGTAACAAAAGAATAAATCAGAACACTTGCTTACCTGCGGTATAATTTTGAAGGTTATATTACATTATTTGTGTAACTTTTACATGTTTAATTATCAAATTACAAGTACATTATACTCTAGCATACAAACAGTAATTAAAAAATGTATTGACTAGATAATCAAATGCTAAGTATTAGTCCCGTGACAAGTTTTGATTCGTAAGGTGTTAGTACTGATAGAAAATGGGACATTATTTTCATAAAAAATATTGTCATCTAAAACTAATGAGTAATACGTAATTATTTGCAGATGAGAACAAAGAATCCTACTGAAGTAATAAATCAAAATGTTAAGACTAAGGAAATTTCTACACTAATTTTTAGAAATGGAAATTGTGCTTTATCAAATTACAAAGTTTTCGGCAGTATCTAACATATATATTCATTTAATTCATCTGCAGAATCTTAGGGGGAATTACATAAAATACGTAACTCTGGTACTTGGAAGATGTATGAAAAATTCTGCAAGAAGGAGAAAGGAATATCATGGGTTACACTCAGGTCCGAGTTTTGTTTCCCAAAGGATTATCTCTGAGACCTTGAATTGGCAATCAGAGTCCTGACAGCGACCTTAGGATAACCCAATACTTTCTGACTGAATTCCAATACTCTTTTTTCATCGGGTCTCATTATTTCTCCTATTTAACAATTTTTTCTAAACTCAGGGCTCCCTGATGTTTGACTTATTTGCATATATTTGTGGCACTAAAAATTTGGCCGTTCTTTTGTGTAAAATAGGGAGAGAATCGGAGTCATTGCAAAACACAAAAATATTTGCCGGAGGCTGAAAGGTTAAGACCCAGGAGCGGAGGCTCTGCGGCGACCTAGCGTCTCCGGCTGAAACCCCTCCGGCTGGCAGGGACCCGCCGGGCCGCAGCAGCGCACCGCCAGCTCCCCACACCCACGACCGGCCGCCTGCGAGTTCCAGGACTGATGCTTCCAGACGCCGGCTCGACAGGGCTGCTCCGGGAGGGAAGAGCCAGCGCCCGCCGGCCGTGCCCCGGGGAGGATGCGGCGCCGCGCCAGCCGGCGGAAAGATGCCCCGCGGAGAGTCGGCGGCAGGGACCCCCGCGGGACCCGGAAGTGCCTCTGCGAACGCCGGAAGTGCCGCCTTGGCTCTCCGCACCCCGGTCGCGTCGGGCCTCCGCCCGCCGACCTGCCCACTGCCCACCTCCGCACGCACCTGAGTTCGCCGCTCGGGCCTCTCCGCCGTCGGAGAACGGGGACCCGGGACCCGCGGCCGGGCGGACGGGAGCGGAGCGGCAATCGGGCGGACAGCAGCCCGGAGCCCGCGGGTCCCCACGTCCGGCCCCGCGGCCCGCAGCGTCCTGACCCAGATAGCGGAGGCGCCGGGGGAGGAGCCCGCGGCCGCTCGCCCTACGGCTCCCGCCTCTTCCCGCGGGGGGTTCGACTTACCCACGCGGGTGCCCAGCGCACCTTTTCCAGAAGGAGAATGCGCTCCGCCGGCGCCTCGGCCCGCACCGCATATTGTTGCCGGGATGCCGCCTCTGCTCCAAGCCTGTCTCCCCCGGGTCCCCGGCCCTGGCCCCGGGCCACCCGCGCCCGGTCCAGCGCGTTCGTCCCATCACTGCCGCTCCCCAAACCCGCCTGCCCCTGGCTCCAGCGCCCAAACTCACCCCTCCCCCCCCGTATACTCTTCTTTGTTCCCCCTCCTAGGCACAACCTTGAACTTTGTATTCCAGGGCAGCGCTGACGTCTTAACACTAATTAGTTATCGTGTCCGATACCATGTTTTCTTAACTTTAACTCACGTTCCATTTTAATGACCAAAATCCCCAACCTCTTCATACCCTCCACCATTCTGAGTTGCCTTTAGATCCCTAACATAAAAGATTTTACCCAACTTCACTTTCTGTGGTTTGCACGAATGAAAACAAACTAACAAACTCTGCCAAACAAAAACAACACACTATTGCCCCTACTTTGAACTTTAAATTTAGGCTTGCAGAGAACTTAGTCTTGATTACTAAATTCCCCACCAATGTACTGAATGGAATTAAAAACGGATCACTCCTATTTATAAAAAAAAAATCCTGCTGTATGAAAAGTTAAAAGGCTCATTTTATCATCCATACAATGCTATTTACTGATAGGGATTTTATAGGCTCCTTGAGACTATAAGGTGTTTTTTGAATTTTAAGCAAGCTGCATTAAAGAATTAAGCAAGTCTAGCCATAACCAGTCATTCTATTAAAACAAAGCTAGATTTTGGAAGACAGCAGACTAACACTTCAAAGATTTGAAACTAGCTAAAATAGCACTCCATTCCAAAAACCACTTTCACTCTCATTTTATGGTTTGCAAGGATATTACAATATTCTTCTAATAAATTTTTTTATCCATAATATAATGTAAACCTGTTATGCGGGGTGATAATAGGGTTTTGTTTGTTGTTGTTTTTAAAATAAGATTTGGATACAAAATAAACTATACTGTCTCTTCTATAATATTTAAAAGAAGCTTAGGGACGCCTGGGTGACTCAATGGGTTAAGCAGTCGCTCCCGTCATGATCCCAGGATCCTGGGTCATGATCCCAGGATCCTGGAATCAAGTCCCACATCGGACTCCTTGCTCAGCAGGGAGTCTGCTTCTCTCTCTGCTTCTGCCTGCTTGTCTCTCTCTGACAAATAAATAAAAAAGGTCTTTTATAAACAAACAAACAAACAAACAAATAAATAAAAGAAGCCTAAAGCACCTTACTATTTAAGCTTTTCCAGAAGCAGTCCACTGAGTTGTTCACTGCTATGCCCTCAGTGTACAGCACAGAAGAGATCCTCAATGAAAATATGGAATGTGAGCTGAGAACAAGGCCTTACCAATTCTCTGCTCCCAGAGGAAGATGGCAGCTGGTACTGACTTCAGTACCAGCTTGTTCTTCAGATTCAGGAAGTAGGGTAAAATAGCCAGACTCCTTTGCCTACCTAACACCTGTTCCTCTGCCTGCTGCCAGTATCTTTGATTCTGTTCCTTGCTTAATAAAAATTATCTGAGAGATAGAAACCGAAATAGGTGTAGCCATTGACCTTTGGTAAAGTTAAAACTAAACAGCAGAGAGGAGCTATCTCTAAACATAGAGAGGAGCTATCCTTGCCTGTAGGGATAACCTAAAAAAGAAGAAATGACTCCCCCACCCTTCCTCGAGTGCAGTGTCAAAGGAACTACTAAAAGGGGGGTTGGGAAACAATCATTAGGAGTTTCAAAGTTTCTGTTGGCCATGGACAAATGTTGGTGTTCCCCCAAAGTTCATGTATTTAAGCCCTAATCCCCAAAGTGATGGGATTTGGAGGCAGGGCCTTTGGCAGATAATTTGGTTACAAGGTTGGAGCCCTGTGAATAGGATTACTGATCTTATAAGAAGACTGAGAGGCCAGAGCTCTCTTTTTCTCCCATGTGAGGTTACAGTGAGAAACCAGCTGTCTGCAACCTGGAAAAGGACTCTTCCCAAAACCCAACCCCACACTGGCACCAAGATCTTGGATTTCCAGCCTCTGGGGCTGTGAGAAACAAATGTCATTTAAGCCACCCAGCCTATGGTAATTTGTTGTAGTAGCTGGAACTGATTGAGACACTTTTCTCCATCACAACTAGCACAGTGCTACAATGATCTGGTCCTTCACAGTTTGTCCTCACCTGCTTCTCCAGCTTTCCCCTACCAGATCATTCTATACTTCAGCTATAGCCAAACTGCCTTATCATCTTTCCCTAAGCGGCAGATTTTCCAGTCTCTGTGTGCTCTTGGGCTGCTCTCTGTGCCTAGAATACCCTCCTGTTCACTGCTTGTCAAAAACCAATTCATCCAGTTTAATCTGCTTCCCTTGAGAAGCTCCTCTCTATATTTTTCTCCTCCCCAAAAGATGTGCCCATCCATGCCCCCATCAAAACTTTTGTGAAAAGAGAAGGATTTAAACAATCACAAAACCCCTCCCTGCTGCCTTGTAGACACCTCTCTCTCATGCACAGTAGCATTACTGCTTGGTCAGTGACTATGGGGTCCTTGAGACTGGGACCCTCTTCAAGGCAAGGATGTATCTGTCTTGGTATCCCCAGTACACATACGCAATGGCAAAGTGCACATACTCATTGTTAAATAAATATTTTGAAAAAAAATTTTTTGAAAGTAAGGTATATAGTCAAGAGAAAAGCATTAAGGAATTTGAAGTCCTTCCTGCCGTAAAGCGTGTGTTATGGGCTTATCCGGATTTTTTGTTTTGTTTTTTTATTTCTTGGGTTTTATCTAAGTGGTTTTATTTCCAGGAAGCAATTGAATGACCAAGTTGGTTTTAGCCCTAAAACAGTTATCAGTCTATAGTGAGTTATTCTTATATTTCCTTGTGCAATTATTTCCAGATCTTTTTATCACCTATCAACTTACTCAAGGAACAGACCATTAAGGGCAAAGAAACTGTTTAGTTAGAAGGCTATCAAGGGTTTTGGCTCCATTTACTTGAGAAGATATACTCTTGTTTTAGAAATTTGATTTAGATTTTACTTTAAGGCTCAGGAACCAGCGATGGTCAGATATTGCCATTTACATTCCAGTCCATTATATTTTTGCTCTTGGAATGTTCTAATTCACACCCTGAATTTCCGTGAACTGTAAGTTGAGCGGTAAATATAAGTACCCCCCAGATCACCCCCCCCCCAACCCCTACCTCAAAACAGCAACATCTACCTTCCTCTCCAGGCTGGGGTCAAGGAAGCATTTCGTTGCTATATAACTGAAGACATTATTTTAAAATTAAGCACACACTAACCATGAAGAGAGAGAGCGGCCCAAGGCTGGCTGTACAAAGCAGCAAGGAGAAGCCAGCCAGCGCGACTGAAGCTCCAAGTTTCCCAAATCAGACCTGGAGACTGGAGGAGAGCCCAAAGCAACCATAGCCACCGCAAAAACACTGACTGTGCCGTACACGCCGTTCCTGCTTCCTTCTTCAGACGACTTGTCTTAGTCCATCGTCCCAGCCATCCAGTGAGAGAAGTAACATTACGGATGAGGAAGCGGAGGCTTGCGGAGGTGAAGAAACTTGGCCCCAGTCCTGCAGTCATTTTTAGAGGCAATAATCAAACCTATCTTTTTCCGAATGCCTTTCCTCTCAACCACGCCCTGTGAGGCCGGCCATCCTGATGCCTGATAGAAGATTCGACGGAGGCGCATCAGAACATCTCTCATAAGCACATCCCAGAAGTTCGCAGGTAATATTGTCCTGTCTGCATCTCCCTAGTCAGTTAGTAATGGGGTTCCCTTCACTGTTCCTCTTACAAGAGGGCATGAATCTCCGGATCAGAGCACTTTACCCCATGGGGAGCTTCTCTCGCGGGGTTAACCATGGTCTCTAAGCCACAGGTGCATACAGAATTATGGTGGATCTCGCATGTTCAGGTTAGGCTAGGAATAGACTTGGGGAAAAGAGGAAAAATAATACTGTGTCTAATGCAAGTGGAGTGCTTTTGGGGGGCATTTTTATTTTAGGGGACACCAGAATACAAGAAAATTCCCCCCCCAAATTATGAAATTACTCTGAGATTACTATGACCAAATGGGACCTTCCAAGGGAAAAAATGCTTTCTATGAAAAAGACATAAAAGTAAGTTTATTAACTGTTGCCACAAATCTAAGTAATTAGTGTAATAAACTGTTAATCGTTTAAATACAATAAAATAGTTGATCCAATACTGTGCTGAATAAAACTTAAAATGGTATTTTAGAAAAATACGCAGGAAAGAAAAATTAGCGCCAATATTTATGTAATACTACTTAGAAATCCAATGTTGAAACATTTATTAAAAATATGACGACCTCATTGAAATATGGAATTCTTATTCAAAACTTCCTGTTTGGCTAGAAAAATTAAGTTTTTCTCCAATGAAGAAACAGTCACGTTCAGAAAGGCTTTTGCCTTTGCCTGATTGATACAGACCTGGCTCGATGATGATCAGTGGTTTTTCTGGGACACTTGAAGTTAGGAATGACGTTTCTTCAGAAATTGCAGAAGGCTTTCTCAGTCACATTCTTATAGTGATTTCCTGTACAAGGCCTGTTGAAAACATAGCCTTGGATACACTCGAAAATGGAACTCAACAGATTTAGAGGAAAGAGGAATCTTGCCCCTCCCTTCTGTATGTTTTCTTCATCTTGAGAGAAGATGTTCAGGGACATTCTGGATGATTTATTTGTCAATTTCACAAGCCAAGGTCAGTTTCCTTGTAGCAGGTTCAAAATAAAGTGAAATGTTCATCAGTTAGGCAAAATATTGTTACAATACATGTATCTACAAATTAGTTAAAATAACTGGATAGTTTCAATTGTATATAAGTAGAACAAAAGATTTCATTTTGAACTTGGATGGTAAGTCAGTTTTGTACAAGGTTCCCCTGGGGAAAATTTAGGTTCGCGGTTTCCCAGACCCACTGTCCTCAGAGTATATAAAGACAAGTTATTTTCTCCTTGGGAGCAGATCTATTTCAAAAAACTGTTCAGTAGAGACAGCCTCTTGTATGCAAATAAACCTATGGGAAGAATCCACTCTTGTGCCATAATAGAGACACATTAATTCACCCTCCATTGTTAAAACTTTTCCATTTTATAAAGATTATACTCTTATCATTATAATTAAGACACATAGAAAAGTGAATCTAGAAAAAGATGAAAATTGCAATTCACCAGTGTAATGATTTTAGAAGAAAGCTTGCCTCATAAAGCAAGTGAATAACCCATAAGTATTAGGATCCAAAATAATTGTGGTTTGTTTGGCACTTGGAACGTATCTTACGAAATTGTGGTTTGTTTTCTAAGTAACCCCATCAAATCCTTCATAATCTATACGAAAACATACTATATGGTTTCAGCTGAATTCTCACTCAGAACTGTAGATGTCAGGAAATCACTGTCTTTAGCTATGCCCTTAGCTGTTTCCACTTAGGGGGAAAAAAGTGGACTTATCCCTGCCCGGTGCAGCAGTTGATAGCTGTCCAATGAAAAGAGAGACCCCCACCCTCCAGCTATGGCATCTGCTTACCAACTAATTAAAAAAAAAAAAAAAATTCCTCCTACTTCCAACTACAGCCTCTGCTGAGTTTTCTAGCAAGGAAAGAACTATCCATTCAGCCATAGGGGTCTTTATTTCTCAACTGAGGCAAAACAACTGTTTCGTGCTCCTTAAAAATAATAAAATAAAATAAAATAAAGTAAAATAAAATAAAAAGACAATTCCAACAATAATGACATTTATTCTCTCTGTAGTGAAACCTCCCATTTCTTGAACAGAAAGAACTTTTCTTCTAGATGTAATGACTGGCTAGTCACTCATGGTATAAGAAGTATAACTCAAAGCGTTTTTAATAAATGAAAGCCCGTTAAACTAATTTTAATTATGTAGGTATTCACATAGAAAAATGCTATGTGGGACAGGAATTTCAAAAAAAATTTTTTTAATTAGGAGAATCCAACTTTTGCCATAAAGGCACTTCTAGTCTTTTCCTTTGCTAAATATTTGCGATGGTGAAGACACAACCCAAAATAAGCAGTATTATTTCCTCCCCTTTTTAAGGTGTAAAACTGTAAAGATCTTTCACCAACATGCTGTAATTGCCACTGTGGTCTAGGTTAGGGCTTCAAAAGCATCAAATATCTAAAGGAAAAATGAAAATTTTAGTTGATTCAAATATTTTAAAATACTTGACTATCATCAATTATCCTTCCTAGAAAAACTACTTCACCCTGCTTCCCCTCTGGTGTTTCTCTCTTATCTAACACCGGGAACTACCAGAAACTGTAGGAGAAAACTTCACATTCACAGACTTCGCTTCCTGCTGCCCCAACCATTTATCAGCCCAGCCAGGAAACCACTAACGCTGCTCTCACGAAGGGGACAAAGGTCTCCTGATGTCCCCAATTATTGGCTTTCGAGCTCTTTGGAACAGGGTTTTCCAACTCTGGTCCTGGTAACCTTTGGCATTAGAGAATTATCTGTTGCAGGATGTTTAGCATATTCATAGACTCCACCTGCCAGGTGCTGGTAGATCTAAAAGTTACAGGTCACGTGGTCACATCATGGAATCGCAGCCCTTACTTAACAGTGAGTGGCTCAGTCAGACGCTGGCTGGCGCATTTTGCTGAGGAATTAAACACTCCGTAGGCAGGCTCGTTAAGCAATGCCCAAACATCAAAAGAATATGATATGAGTTCTTAATTTCTAAGTTTAGATAATTTTTCTTAAAAGCATGGGCCATGTCTTACTCATTTTCTATCCTCGATTGCTGACCTTCAGTAATATATATCTTGAATGAATAAATAGAGTGACGGATAAATTAAAATGCCTTGGCATCTGAATTCTTTACTTTTCAACCTGAAGTTTTGACAAGTTTGCACATTTGTCACCAGCCTATGTGATTGCTTTAAAAAAAATTTTTTTTAATGGGTTAATGTCAGGTAAGGTAAGTTACAGAAGAGAAAGGTCCATTTGGTTGCAGAATATGGAATTGGAGGGAAGCTGAGAAAGGAGAACTCAAGTTTTCAAAATTAAATGGAATTTTTTGACCTCACCTCAGAGACCTAAATTTTGCCTAAAGCTAACTCTGTTTATCAAACTACTTTTCTCATCAGAATTATACTACCCAGTGTTTGTAATTCTTTCTAAATATATATATACTTCAACAAGGTTTACTGTCCCTGGTTTCTGCTTTGCAAAGCCCACTCAATCTGTTAGGTAGCATTTGAAATTAAAATGGTAAACTGAAAGATTGGGATATTTATGTGCATATGTATCAACTGTGTTGCTTGCTTATTTTATAGATTCTTTGACCACCAAGGCTTCAGATTCTTAGCTCTGAGATGGGGCCCAGGAATTTGCATTTCAAAATATTATTCTGACTTGATGTCGCACGGACCACCCTTTGAGAAACATTGCTTGTAGCGGTACGGATGGTGATCTGCTGCATTTCTAAAGTAAAAATGTGGTCAGACAGACTTACACTGGAGGAACCGCTGTTAAATCTGTTCTTTATTCATTTTTGGTGTTTTATGCAAAAGAAACCAAATGAAATTCAGATTTGGGAAATTGAGTACTTCATTAGAGTTTCTTCTCACAATTTCTCCTGTGAGTGAGAGAGAGGGAGAGAGGGAGCGCAAAGATAAGAGAGGATAAAAAGGTCCACATTTGTTACCATTCTCAAGATTCCAACTCACAGAAAATATGCCTCTTGGTATTTTTTGTTTGTTCTGTACTCTATGGCTTAAGGCACTTATTAGACTCCCTTTTTGACATCAATTAGATCATTAAAGGGAAAACATGGGCAACTTAAGAGTTGTGGAAGGAAGAAGAAAACAATCAAAATCTAGGTGGAGACAGGTCACAAAAAATAGCACTGAAGCTCTCCACTCTATGTTCATGTATGTTTATAATATCCAAATATCCAGGATAATAAGGAAGTCATTTTTTGGTCTGTCATGGCACTATGCCAGAGCCACCTAAAACCACGACAGAGTGCTGGAGAAACTTCCATCAGGAACAGATCCACAATGGGAGGCAAAGCACTGAGGAGGTCGGTACAGAGAGTACAGAGGAGCTGGGAGTTGGGCTTGTGGACTCCCAGAGAGAAAGAAGCATTTACCTCTGGAGAATGGGATGGAGGGAAAAGGGAAGAGGACTCTAACACTAAATCCAGAAGATCACAGCAGGAAAATTAGAACACAAACTAAAATATTTTTATTCTCTTTTCACAGCTTATGGAAATTAGTTCTCTTTCCTATGACTTTTAATGTATTGCTTGGCTACAAGTAATAGAAAACCAACTTGACATGTCTTAAACACTTAAGGTTTTTCTTATCCCACATCTCAAAAAGTCTGGAGGCTTGACTGTTTCAGCATCTCAACAGTATCATTAGAAGCCAGACACTTTCCATATTTCCAGGCTGCAAACCACAGCATACGGACTTTCATCCTAGGCCTGCATCCTCATAGTGGCATTATGGCTGCCATAGCTCCAGGAATCATGTCCTCTCACAACTGCTTCTAAAGGCAGGATGGAAGAAGGAGGCTATCCTCCTGCATGTCTTTTTTTTTTATGATGAAGGAAAATTTCTCCAGATATCCCTCAAGTCTCCATGGCCATAGCTGCTCATACCCATGCCATTGCTGAAAGGGAGCTGTTTTAGAAAAACAAGTAACTGTCATTTGCATCTCTGCTGTGGCAAGTGGACTCCATCAAACAGTCAGAAGAGGAAGGCTATTGTGCAAAGAAACTTGTGGGTGAGCAAACAAAATTGCTTCATGAACAGATCTGCTGTCTCTCTTTAGATGTTTCAATACAAGTGAGTCAGATTTCTAAACCTGGCCTCGTAGTAGAATAGCTCAGGCCCAGATATTTCCCATCTCCTGAGAGTAATGCTGGCCAGATAACTGGCTGTAGGGAACATGGCACCTGACTGTGAGCCTGCTCTCCTGCTAAAGTGCTTTCGCACTTGAAGGAGCAATGCTGTATGAAAGGGAGAATGTGTTCCAGCATATTATGTTGCCAGAAACATAATTAACGGAGGTCTAAAAATATAGAAGGTCAAGAGGCAGATTTGTTGTGTATAAATCACGTTTGTATTCATACAAAAACAGCTTTTACTGTTTCTCCTTTGGACACATATAAGCAAATTTCCAGTTGGATGTGAACTATTTGAGGTGCTCTGTGTCCTGTGTCTAACGGCCCTTTAAAAAGAGAAAAATAGAGTCTGGCTTTTACCTTCACAAACGGTGTGGGAGTTAGGGAGTCAGTGCCTTCTTATACAGATCTACTATGACATCCTTTAGTAAAACAAAATATTGCTAATAGAGCAGATGAGACTTTCAGTCCTAAGATTCGAGTACGCAGAAATGTCACTTGTGCTATTAATCTGTAATTGAACTCCATGGTGGGTGTTTTCGCCTTGGCCAGCAATGCAGTGGAAGAGATCAAAATTGCCTGTTCGAGGTAACTCAGCTGCTTCTAGATTTTAAGTCTGGGAATCTTCCACTCCGATGCACCTTCTCTCCTTCTCCCCAAGGGCAAGCTAAGCTCCTGGGAAGGCTCCAGTATCATCCTGGCAGCTCACCATTGTGGCAGAGCTCCGTTCCCATTGGCTTCTCAGGCCAGGGAGCTGGTTTCTCCACCCCCCCACCCCGCCCCCCAACCCCTACCTCCACCCAGTCCTTGAGTTCAGGCTCTGCCTTCAGCTGCTGGTGGCCCTGGCCTTTGGTTTCAAGGTCTAGCATTTTGGTTCTTTCAGGTCCCAACCATTTTTCTGCTCTCTGGCCCTCCCAGCACTCTGCTCCCCACCTCCCCCCACTCCATCCTTGGGGGTTTTAGAAACTCTTGCCCTCCCTTCTACCTGGGTGGGGTCGCAGAACTTTCTGAGACAAACCAGCCTTTTCATAAAAATAATGGTAACACAATAAAGCATGGATATCTAAAGAGAGACTCCCTGACCCCGAGATTTTCCAAATCCCTACTTCCCCTTCACACAATTGTGGGCCTCCTGCCATTATCCTAGAGGGAAAATGAGAAATCAGCCTTGCTTCCCACAGCACCCGCACTGCCTGGGGAAAGCAGGAAGAATTTGATCCTCTCTTCTTAGATAAGGGAACAAAGTCAGAGAGATAAGATAATGTTGCCTTGGGGGGAAAAAAGTTTGCTTTCAGTGGCTTTCCTCCCGGGAGCCTGACGGGTCTGTGGGGATTCAATCCTCCGCTGAGTCAGTGTGGGGTTTTGTGCCGGATGAGCTGTGCCTATAAAGCATTCAGCTTCTGAAACGAACCCGGAGTGCCCCCATGAATCAGCACCGCCAGGCCCTCAGTGGCGCGAGGCTGTGTATGGAAACTGAAGTTCTCATGTTTTCAAAAACAAAGCATGGAAAGAAAAAGCGGATGGATCTAGTTTCACAATTTCTAAATGTTCTTTCGTGCAGGTTAAAGAGAGAGTTTTGAATGATGACCGTCTGTGTAAAATACACACCATGCTGAAGGTTAAAATCTAAGTGCGAAAGAAGTTTTGCGTGGGCGTAGAGCTAGGAGGAGTTTTTCGGGGGGGGGGGGTGCGCGGGTGGTCGCGGCAGGGGTTGTTTATGGTCTTGGGCTGGCCTGATGGAGTAAAGCCTGGAGGGAGAGCCAACAGAGAGCCTCTGACATCGATTCACTTTGTGGCTTCGAGCAAGTCACCTTAAAGGATCCATGTCGTGGGCGAGTCAAGGACCTAGCCTTGAAGCTGCCTGGAGGACCAAAGCGGACAGACCCGGCCGTCCACTGCGGGGAGCTTCTTGGAGGGGTGTTACTGCAGGGAGAGCAGGCGTGACTGCTGGTGTCCTGGCGAGCCTGATATGACCCATCGGAGCTGGAAGCGGCCTCTGAGACCATCCAGCCCACGCCCCTCGTCTGCCAGGGGAGGAACCCAGAGAGGGGAAAATAACTCGGCAGCGCCACGTAGCTGGCCAGAGCTGGACCCTTAGCTCAGGTCTGGTGGTTACCATGAGGGTTCTGGTGCCCTCCATGGCTAACGGCGAATGCAGAGTTTATTTTGTGGTGAGAAGCAGGGCGAGCGTGCTCACGGTGTTCTCAATAACACGCCGGGCTCTGTGTCCTACGGAACAGAGGGATGACTTAAGGAGACCCCCCCAGTAAGCCAGGCAGAGGCTGCTTAGGGTGAGCGTTCTGGTCAATTGTGCCATCGCTATGAATAGGCCATCTCGCAGGCCTGGGGCTGCCGCCTTCAAGTAGAAGCAGCCCAAGGGGGCTCCTTGCTCCTCGCCCCAGAGACCTGACGGGGGAGAGCAGGAGGAAGAGAGCACTGAGTAAGCAGCGGGGTGGGAGGGCAGAGGGGAGGAGCAGAGGACCAGAGTCTGAGTGACTGCAGAGGGCTGTGAGGAGAGTGTTGGTGAGGAGAAGGCAGGAAGGGGAGGGAGCAAGCCAGCGGGAAAGCAGAGAGAAAGGGGGCTCCCTCTCCTGAGGGACTAGGGTTGTGGCCCACCTGACTGATGGTCTGGGAGGGTGGGTGGTCCCTGGGCTGAGGGCACAAATCCAGCAGCTGGGCCAGGGCCCTGATGGGGTTTGGAAGAAACAGGCAGGATGGAGTCACAATGGACCCTTTTCCAGGCTGTTCCAAGTAGAGCCTTTGGGCAATGCAGGCTTCCAAGGGCTCCAAAGACTCTGCTCCTAAGACACAGCCCTTTGAGCCCCAACAGGCCTGGACTTTATAATAAATAATAAGTCTATTTCTTTAGTACTCCCATATGTATAAAATGGGATAAACATTTTTTTCATGCTCTATGTCATTCAATAATCACAACAAATTTCAAGTTAAATATTTTTATCCTCATTATACAGTGGAGGAAACGGAGGTGTAGAGATGGTAAAACAATGTTCCAAGACTACCAAGCATACAAGGCAGAGATTCCCATCCAATTCCTTTTCTAAATTCATTCTTAATCATTACATTACACCACCTTCCGTCGAGCAGGTTACGGGCTCCTGGGTGAAGCAAGAACTTATTCACTCAAGAGGGGTCACTGACCAAGTGCAGCAAACTCAGGGTTCTAATGGGGTCTAATCTGGGGACAGAGATGGGGAAAAGTGAGAGGGGACTCTACACACTTGGATTCTTCCCCCTGGGGTCTGAGCCAGGCTCTTCCTTTGAGTGACACCAATTCTATGTTTTTTCTGAACGAACCTGCCCATTCCAAGCTTGATGTCAGGAATCAGAAACTCTGACTGACTGAGGGAGAGAGAGAGGAAAAGGAAGATGGCGGATGGGGGCGGAGAAGCAGCAAGCATGTTGTGAGTTCAACACAGCCTCAGAGCATTCACCTGCCTCGGAGCTGCATTTCTCTGTGACTTTTGATTCTTAACCTCTTAATAGCTCTGGCCTTGTGGAAGCCAAATGCAGGATGCAGGACAGCATTGCAGCGAAAGCCCAGGATCAGGGACCGGTCTAGGTAGACCAGATGTTTGTTGAGTTAGAAAAGGAAAGCAGGTCATTTGGGCAGGTGTGTGCAGATGGTGAGTCCAGGTGGGGAGGCAGTTTACAGAGTCGGGGCATCTCCCCCGGCAGGGAGGACCAAGCTGCAACAGGGTCTGGAGTGGGTAGGAGGGGTCTTTGGGTCCATGAGATTATCTCTGTCTGGAGGAGCCTGGATTAAGTTCCAGGCAAGTAAGCCAGACTAGAGCACTAGGACTTCAAATAGAAATACCAGACAAGCTAGTGGGTCCTAGATGCTGTGTTTTGGCATCTAGTTCCATCGTACTAGTCGTCGATCTGAGGCCAAGCCTGGACAGACCCCTGATCCCAAGGTGAGTCTGCACCCTTGCCCATCTCGCCTAGTTTACTCAGCTCAGTTTGGATGGGGAAACTGGCCACGAGAGGGCAGTAGAGAGCCACTATTGAGGCAGAGTAGGGGCGGGTGGGTGCCGGGCGCTCCCAAACCTGGGCAAAGTGACACGGATTCCTCCGCCTGGCCGCTCTGATTCGGTAGTGGGGGGAGAGATGGGGGCGGCAGGCTGCAGTTTTAACCCACGGCCCGCCTGAAGCGGAGGAGACAACTCCATAGTTGGCATTCTAAAGTATCCCGAATCATCTTTTCTTGCCTTCAGCCACCTTAATCCAGGACGATGACAATGATTGTTCGGAGAATCATGCTTGTTCAAATGTTTTATGGAGAAAATAGATCGCGTAACAATGACTACCTAAAATAGATGTTCATTTCAACGAAGAAGAATAAAGGGAAGAGCTGTGGTCTGTTGAAGCTCAGAATGTCGCCAGCCCCTTCGAAGTCCCTGTGTGCCTGTCTTGCCTCACATCCTCTCCCTCCCTCCAGAGGTAACCATGATCCTGAGGTTTGTAGGAATAGCCCCTTCTTCTTCTTTAGAGCTTAACACCTCTAGGTATCTGGTATTTTTTTAACCCCTAAATAATACATTATTTAACTTGGGCTGATTTTGAATTTTTTTTTCCTCCCCAAATTTGTTTATTTTAATTTTTCAGTGTTACAAGATTGATTGTTCATGCACCACACCCAGTGCTCCATGCAGTACGTGCCCCTCTCGATACCCACCACCAGGCTTACCCACCCTGATTTTGAATTTTTAATAAAAGGAATTCTTTTTTTCAGTTAACAATAGGCTTTTGAGAAAATCCATATGGACACATGGGTTTGTAGTTCATTACTGTGTAGGGACATGTGCACCTGGTTTCATCCCCATTTTCTCTCTCTCTTTTTTTTTTTTTCAAGTAAACTCCATCCCTAGTGTGGGGCTTGAACTCATGACCCCCAGATTTAAGCGTCACAGGCTTCAGCCACTGAGCCAGGCAGGTGCCCCCATCCCCTCTCTCCGTGGACACTTACAGAGCTTCTGGGCTTCTCCCTCTACCTCTCTGTGAATATTCCCGTACCTGGAGAATTGTGCGAGAGTTTTTCTAGGCCATAGATCCAGAGGGAGAACTTCTGGGTTTTAGTGTGTGTAATAAGCACTAACCATAAAAAAGAAAAGACTGATAAATCTTTAAAGATAGAGAAAGGCAAGCCACATCCTGGGAGAAGATGTTTGCAATCTGGAATACTGATAAAGCACTAATATCTAGAGTATACAAAAAATCATGAGTCAGTAAGAGAGAGGGAGACAGCCTGGTAGAAAAACGGACAAAAGTCAGATGTGCTTCTGAAACGAGGAGATCGAGAAGGCCGCTAAGAATACTGAAAGAGGCCCAACCTCACTACGTATCAGGGAAATGCAAAGTCAAGCCACATGGAGATAGCGGCCCATAGCTTATGATTGTTCAAAATGAATCAGCCCGTATTAAGTGTTGTTGAGGTTGTAGGACAATAGAAAAATCCACTCATTGCAGAGCAAATGGTAGAAGCACTCGGAGAAACACCAGCATTATTAGGAGAATGCAATGGAATCTGAAAAGCCAGATGTCCATGCTGAAGTGGGGCCGTGAAGAGGAACTTGTAGGGCGTTCTCTAGAAAGCTCTTGCTTCAGGGTAGCTATGGCTATGGCCTCTGTGGGTTCACAGCCCAGCATCTGATGGGAGGCCCGGGGCTGCCGCAGCTCAGCAGGGCCGTCCTTTGGAAGAGCTAGACATGTGGCACAGGAGAGACAAGCCATCTTGGACGGACCCTGTGGGGCCCCCATCACAAGGACTCTCAGAAATGGCTCCCATTTCCCACATCTTGCCCAGGTTTGTCCTTTGGCCAACTCTAACTGGGACACACAGGAAAGGGGATTCTGGGAGATGTGGTTTCCACGGTATTAGTTTCCTATTACTGCTGTAACGGATCACCAGAAACTTGGTAGCTAAAAATGCAAATTCAGTAGCTTACAATTCTTGAGGTCAGAAATCCAAAATATGTTCCACTTGGGTAAAATCAAGGTATGGGTGCTGCCCCACCCCCTCTGGAGACTCTAAGGGAGAGTCCCCTTCCTTACCTTTGCCAGCCTCCAGAAACGACCTGCATTCTTGGCTTATGGTCCCTTCCTCCATCTTCAAAATGTGTCACTCCACCCTCGTTTCTGTTGTCCTATCTCCTTTCTGACCATGATCCTCCTGCCTTCCTCCCATAAGGACCCTTGTGATTATATTGTGCCCACCTGGATAGTCTGGGATAACCTCCTTATCTCAAGATCCTTAACTTAATTACATCTACTAAATCACTCTTGCCATGTGAGGAAACACACTCACAGGTTCCAGGGACTAGAACATGGGTGTGTTTGTAGGGTTGTGATCCAGACCACCATGGCAGCCCAGCCCAGCCGCCATCTTACTGACTGGAGCCTTTTTTACTGGATGATTTTCAATTTGCTCACTGAAGTTCTCCTAGCGTGGCTCTCTTCTTTCAGGGAAGAGTTAGGCTGGTAATTTGTAGATCCTCTGGCTCATAGATCTTTCCAATCTTTCTTTCCTCTCACAAGCCTTGCTGCTGTCTCACGTTTTGGCACACCCAACTGTATCCTGAAGATATGGAATCCTGGGAATTCCTTTTCACTTCGTTTCGTTGAAGGTGTCCTCGGTGTTTTTCTTTCATCATCCTTGTAGCTATGTCTGTTTTTTTATGATCTGGGGATTAAATAAAATTCCACTGCCACTAGTTCTTATTATCTGAATGGTCTGCATTCTTGCCATGGTTTTGAACCCATGGGTAGAATACTATTCCTTTAAATGAGATTAGAAGATGTATGATGATAAAGATTCATGAAGATTTTCAAAAGACTTTTTCTGAGGATGGATTTCCTAGCCAATCTCTTCCCAAACCATCCCCTAAAATATGGCTCGGCACTAAACTTCAAAGCTGAGTAGCTACTTATACTACTAGAAAGAAAATTGAGGGTTCTGTGGCCAAGATGTCCCTCCACTATGGTCAGAAATGAAATTGCAAAGGTTTAGGGTCAAGATATTTTCTCAATTGAAGTGTCAGTTTCAAATACCAATTTTTAAAGATTTTTAACAAAGCTGTTTGATTTCTTGGTGTCTTATAAATGTTTGGCTTCACTTCATCCCAAGTGAGATTTTAGACTATAAACCACATTGGAAGAATCCCTTGGACCACCCACCTCAAAACTTCTGCTTACAACCATGAAACATACAACACTCACACACACACATACACACACACACATGTGCACACATGCCCGCACGCGCACACACACACACAACCACACACACACACACACATCCCACCACCACCACCACAACCATACCAATTGAAGTGCCTGCTTAGCATGTGACCATCTTTGTGGTTATAATCATCAAATATCTATTTCTATACCATTTTTATGGAGAGTTCAAATCTCTAGCAAAAAATACTCTTCAAACAAAACCTACTCATTGCATTTGGGCAGCCGCAGACCACCTGGAGGGCCTTCAAAGACCAGAGTTTCCGAAACTACAATTTAGAGCATAAAAAGAATCATGGTGCCTTGGGTTGAGGAGAACCGAAAAGATACCAGGTACCAGCTCACCCCAAATCTGAAAACTAGCAAAGCACACAATGTGTACTGGTTCAGATTATTTTTTAAAAATGTCTTAAAGGGATGAAATATGGAACCCAGCTGTCAGCTAGGACCACCTGCACTTTGGGGATTTAGGCTGAGCTCCTACATTTGCAAATGTTCCTCTGTTTTGTCTCCCCCTCAATCTGGAAACTCAGACCCTTGGAGGCTTCTGTAACTCGTTCTTCTACTCAAGCATCTCTAGAAGTTAATGGTGTCAGAGAGAAGTCAAAGGGGTCATTGGATTTCATAGCCCATAGCCTAACATCTCCTATATCTTCCCTTCTCCTCTTCCTCTAACCCCACTTCCTAACTCCACTCCCCTCTATGGGGAGCAGACAATCCCTTCTCCTTGCACTGCCTGCCCTTCCCCCATGGCCTCGTGGCCTCGGCACCAGTCACCCCCCCCATACCCTCCCCAGACTCATCTGCTCTGAGTGGCCCCATTGAGTATTTCCCCAACAAGGACGGGCCTCCTGTGAAGGAATTCACCTACCAGCCCCTGAAAGAACAGAAATGTCTTCACCTCCTGACACATATGGCAGGCAAAGTGGTCATTACCAGGAAAACACATGAAAAGTTAGTTCTCTTCTTCCACAGAAGAAAATCCATCCAGAATATCCAGACAGGTGAGGACAAATGTTGGAATGTCTGAAGGCTTCTCCTTCTTCCTTCCCTTAGCAGGCTTAGCAAACTTGCGTCACCTGAATTGGTTGCCTCTCTCAAAGCTTCCATCTGTGTATGCTGTTCTTTCTTCTGCATTCTTTCCAAACCCTGGGAAATCTTCCTCCCCGTGGACTAAATCTGCCTTCCTATTCTTTCTCCTTGTTTATGGGTACACACCCAACAAGTGAATTTCCTACTGCTGGCTTTCGTGTTTATTTCACCTGCCGTGAAAAAGGCAACATTGCAATGAATTGTACTTATCTGTAGAGAAATCAGTTCTGGCAACAAAAGGATGGGTTCCGGTATTTTTTAGCAGGAGTCTCACACTTCTGTGTATCATTTGACAAAACAGTAAGCGGCCACATTTCCTTGCAAACTCTGCCTCATCTAGCTGTCTCAGAAATGAAAAGGCAGGGGTGCCTGGGTGGCTCAGTGGTTTAGGGGTCTGCCTTCAGCTCAGGTCATGTTCCCAGGGCTCCATCGGGGCTCTTTACTCGGAGGGGAGCCTGCTGCTCCCCCTGCTTGTGCTCCCTCTCTCTCTCTCTGACAAATAAATAAATAAAAAATCTTAAAAAAAAAAAAAAGAAAGAGATGAACAGACATCACTGAGCTTCACGGGGCTGTTTCCCACTATGTCAAACAGAAGAGGGCCTTATCTTTGTTCAAAGGACTTTAAGAAACAGCTTACTATAATAGGAAACATTGGACTTGAAGTCTGACGGCCTGACTTCAAAAGGAGTGTGGGCAGGTTATCACAGCTCTCTGAGATTCTTCGGTTTCCTTGTTTGTAAGACGGGTAATAATCATTACTGCCCAGCGTGCGGTTGTTGTGAGACGTGGATACAGTCCTGCCCGTGAGAGTTGTGTGCAGACTCTTTGTACAACATGGAGCGATCAAGCAAGGGTTCAGCCATCAACACAAGTACCAAGGAGGACGTAAAAGAAGGAAAAGTGGATCCAGTTAATTCTCCGAGTCTTCAGGTTCCTTTCTGTGGACTTGAGCTTCAGATCTCTTTCCGCAACTTGAATTTTGATGCAAACCTTTCCTTTATCTCCAGTAGTAGCCTTGCGTTTGCGATGCACTGGCCACAGCCTGGGTCAGCTACGTCCGAGCAAGCAGCTTAAACTCAGCCCTCACAGAGGCACGTCCCATGAGCCATGAACTGTCCAGCTCAGATGTGTTCGCCTCTCCTCGGCTGCAGACTCCACGCCTATCCCTGCGGATCGTGCCTTTTCCCGCCTTCCCAGGCCTCCCCGGTGCAGCGTACGGGTGCAGAGACCGTGTCGCAGTTTGGGCAACCTCAGGCCTGAGCAAGTCTTCATCCTCCCATCCAGCCAAACCCTCCAAGGAGGGCCACCCCCATATTCCATTTCATAATGGAATGGAAACTCAAGTAGGCTGGCTTACCGGATATGGCTGGGGCCTGAGCAGGGTGAGCATGGCAGGGACTTACCGAGTCTCCAGGGCTGAGCTGGGTCTGGCAGTTCCCCACTGAGTCAGGCTTTAGCCCTCTGTGGCCAGATATGGGAGATCTGGGAGGAGTGGGAAAGGGCAGAAGGGTCTGGACAGTGAGGGTAGGGAGGTGGCAGGGGAGCCCTTCAGGGAAGTACGCCAGCAGCCGTCTACCCACCAGTAGGAAAGGGTTTCAACACATTAAGGCCTGGAATGCTCTTGCAGGGACACAGGCTGAATACCAGCCCAGGGACTGAGACATCATCTAGTCTATCCTTTCTGCTTCCTGCATGAGCAAATTCAGTAACTAGGCCAGGTCCCTTTCCCAGCAATGGCCTCTTAGCTACAATCACTCTAGCCAATCGTCCCCAGTCTTCTGGGCTTCAGGACACGGAGGACTGCCGAGGACCTGGTTTCCACGGCAACCAGAAAACAGATGCTGTGCTGGGACAACCCTTTATCTAATCAATTGAAGTCTTGTTACTGGCGCCTTCGATTTGATTTCCTCACACTTCCTCCTGTTCCTTCATCAGTAATTCACATCAACACAACTTCATGAAGCAGCTACTATGTAGATTGGGCTAGATTGGACCGGAGACTCAGAGGACCAGAGAGCCTCTGGCTGTAAGCAGGCTGCAGGGGGGAGTGGACAGAGGCCTTGTCTGAGGGTGTCCAGGAATTCCTACGGAGCTGAGCCGGGAGGAGGGGGGAGGGTTTAGCCAGGAGCACCCAGAGCAGGGAGCCCCAGCCGGAAATGGAGACAAATGGAGCCTTGGTAAATGCATACTCTTCGAAGAAAAGATGTTTCTGTAGATTTACAGGTGGAATTAGGTGAAAACAGGGAACTCAGCACTGAGAGCAGATCCAAATAGTGGCAGGTGGGCAAGGCAGTAGCTTTCCAACTTTTCTTAGGAGTAAATCTTATGCCAGAGCTGAAAATATGTGATAGATTAAGGCAGAACTGTGGGGGTGGGGAAGGATGGAGAACATGGGGGTAAAGGCAGGCTCCAGGAGCACAGTTTGGAAACCACTGGTTTAAAAGAAGGCCTTGGGGGCTGGCTGATCTTGCAGGATCGCTCCTGCAGGGGTCGCCTGATCCCAGGATCCCCACAAGGAAGGCCTCAGCTTCCTCCAGCTCTGCAGAGATGAACGCAGGTGGGAGACTAGCTTCTGGAGACTGGAGTGAACAGCAAAATGTTAGCAACTGGGTTTTCGATGGACTGGACTCCTCACCTCTTTTCCCTGTCGTTAAGCTACATGGCAAACTAAATCAGAATCAGAGAGGACTTCACTATCTCAGCATAAGGAGGCAGGGTCACCGGTCTAAAAATATTTAGTCTGTATCTTCCGCATTCTCCTTCTAAATAGATGTGCATCTGTGGCAGGACGGAACCACAAGGATCTAGTACCAGGGGGAGCTAAAGAAATCAGGTTTTTAATTGCATCAGGCTAAAATATCCTGATCTTTTTATCTTGTAATCCAGTGGACTCCAAACTTTATGGAGCGTGCATCCCAATTAGCAAAAACTGCTGGAGCCCAAACCCCCAGGATATGTATATTTATTTATGAATTATATGTCCCCTCTGCTGATATTTTGAATATTAAATATGAATACGTTTCATTAAAAATGAAAAAAATTCTAGTATTTTCCTTCTTCATAGCTGTGGAATATTTAAAAGCTCTTTCATGACAGAAATGGATTACCGCATCCACGGATTTCCTGTGTGGGAACCTCTTTTCAGTGGAAAAATGCAAAACAGTCTACCGAACGCATGAAGTGTGCTAACCCTTCTTCGGTGGGCCATACCAGGAACATCATCCACCTCGCTTATAATTATTGTCACCACAGTACATGGGAACTGCAATTCCAAGCTCCTAATTTGTGCGTGTGCGCTTCGATCTTATCTAACTTGGAAGAACGTGCTGTCTTCTTTCTCTGCATGGAAGTATTATCACTTCAAAATATTGAAGACGTCAAACAAATAAGCAAGATGGCTGTCCCGCTCGCACCTACAAAGGCTGGGACTGAGGTGGTTTCTTGCCTTGCAGAAACACTATGAGCTCCTGTCACAGGGCAGTTACTCCGGCGTCCATAGAGCTCTCCCCCATCCCCCCCTCATCAAGAAACAATTGTTCGTGTTATGGGTCAGCGTCCATATTAGCACGTAATAAGGAGAATGATTTGCACTGATGTCATTCCGTTTCTACTACATGAGTAAGCACGTTGCGTAGTTCAGCCCAATTTTTAAGGATTTTGAAGATGTCCTTGACGAATAAAGCAGGGAACTGATTCACCGTCACTGGTGCCAGCTTCTTGGTTCCAAGTGAGAATGAAGAAGCTTGACTCACCTAATTGATCGGCTTCTTTCCCTTTCCCACCCGTGTCTGGGTCTAGAGACAAAGAATTTCCTCCCACCTTTCTTATTTCCTTTGTGGACTTTTGAGGTCTATACAGGTTTTCATAGGTCAAAGAAGGAAATAGAAGAATGTGGAACAACCTTTCTCTCTCTCTGACTTAAGCCTGGTTTTTAAGCTTAGTGTGTTGCTACAAAATCCTATTTTGAATAATGAAAGCTATTATTCAAAATGTCGGATTTTTCCCCCACTTTGTGTCCCTGCTGTAACAGTTTTAATCCTAGAGACAGATGATACCTCAGGCTGCCCAGAGAAAAGGACACATACCCCCTAAGCACAGAGAGAAAAGTACATTAACATTTTTAGGCTTCTTTACCCAGGAGCCCCAGGAGTTGGCCAGACTTTTTGCTTCGTACTCTACAGACCCCATTTTCCTGGTCTTCCGTGGTGTCCCCATACCCTCATGATGCTGTGGCTGGCGGCCCTCCAAGGACTCTCTCTGGGTTCGTCATGAGTGTTTCCCCATAATGCTGCAGCTACTGTGATTCTGAGCTTTGTTCTGGAACCTCTTCCTGCCCATTGTCACCAGGGACACTCTCACCTGCCCTGAGGGGAGTCTCCGATTCATGAATGGTCTGCATGTGGAAGCCTAGCCTTTGAAACCCAGAACTCATTTTTCTGTGGAGAGAACATTTTAAGTGTTTGTGGGTCTCTAGGTCAACCCACAAAGACTCACTCTACTCCTAGTACAGGTAATGAATTTTCCCTTTGCTCCTTTTATATATCATAGAATTATAGACTGTCAGAGCTGAAATGGAATTTAGAACATTGTGTCATACACCGCTAACAGAGTTGTTTTCCACTGTATTCCATTACAAAGGCCCCGCATTCTGTCCACGTTAGACGTTAAGTAGGGTCCTGTGGTCTAGCCTGGAAACCCAGTCATCCTTCACGACATCACACAGTCATGAGGCAGGAATGGTCTCACCACAGAGGGCTTCACCTTGTCTGCTTTTCTTTTCAGCCTCGGAGGCACACCACGAGGGCCAGGTCTGTGTCGATGGTGTCGCTATCCGGATACAGCCAATACTAACGCACCTTAAATCAGTGGGATCACGGGGGCCACATCAGGAAAACCAAAGGTCTCAGGTATGGAATGGAAGGTGTGAAAGAATGCCTCTTGGCGTTTCCAGAGACAGGCATGCTTCCAGACTAGGGGAGCCTTTATTTTCCTGTCCTCTTACCTTCCCTGTCCTCTCTGAAGTGCTTTTCCCCAGATACTGCCATGGCGCCCTCTCTCACTTCCTCAGCTCTTTGCTCCAGTGTCACAGCTTGGAGAGGCCCTCAATGGCTGTTCCATCTGTGGCAGCCCTTCGCAGCATGCTGGTTTCCTGTCCCCTTTGCTTTGCTCCATAGCAGTATCCATTTGCTTATTAGTCAGAATCCCCGCTTGCCATCTTCCACCTCCTTTGCCCCAGCTCACGTGTCAGCTTCATGAAGGGAGGATTTTATCTGTTTTCGTTACTGTCTACCATCAGTGCCCCGAGCACTGTCCATCAGACACGTAGTAGGAGCGCAGGAAACGAAAGAGAGGAGAAAGAATGTAGGAGAAAGAATGAAGTGAATAAGCACTGCCCCAGATGCTCTGTGCTGTTGTCTTACTCAGTATTCAAAGCATTTCTGGGTGGTAGGGTTCTTCTCTTTTAACCCACAAGTGGCCGAACACCCTCAGGTTTAAAAGCAACTTGATGGAGCACTGGGTGTGGTGCATGAACAATCAATCTTGTAACACTGAAAAATTAAAATAAACATATTTGGGGAGAAAAAAATAAAAGCAACTTGAGCAACACAATTTTGTGATTCATATATGCATTTTATCAGTTTCTAGTTGTTGGTATGTTTGAGTCTCAGTAAAATCCTCTCACTTTCCCTACGGAAGACATTTGAATGAAAAGAAATTCTCTCTGGACTTTGTTATCAAAAAGGGCGAAGGATGGCTCTTTATTGGGGTTTGTAAGGGCAACTCAGTTCAAGCCAATAAACTAAGTGAATGATGGCTGTTTCTGGAGTCTGGTAGAACGTAAGGGCTCTGTCCTCAAAGACCTTGTGGCGGCATCATCTCTTTGTCCTGGGAGAAATAATATGTTACCATTTTTCATCCATCCATTCATTCATTTAACAAGCTTGAGTTCTGCCCTTGAGGATTTCTCTCACAGAAAGAAACTTTGTAAAAAAAAAAACTTTAATAACAGTAACAGAAAGGTCTGAGTAAAATGCTATGAGGACATGTGGACCTTATATTAGTTAAGTCACTAGAGATACAACATTGTCTTTCCGGTACTACAGGTACTACATAACTTATTTGGGGGGACAAGTGTTGCAACGCTTTGTGATTTTATTTCTTGACGGTAGATGGCGCTGATGATTGTCAAAAGAGACCAAGATGTGGCCATACACCCCACCTCCCACACCCTCCCTTAGCCTTGAAAACAAAACAAAACAAACAACAAACAAACAAAGAAAACCTGAAAGGCATATTAAAAAAAAAAGAAATCAGGATTTTCCTTCCAATGAAAGGTTGAAATTAAGAATTTGGAACTGTCATGTAACTGAGCTGAATGTGTACGTGATCCATGTGTATTTAATTTGGGACTCTAGGGGAAATCTCCACGGCTACTTGCAAAATTTCATTAACAGGATTAAAACAAAATATAGTAAAATTTAATTATCTAGACAAACAATAAACTTAGAGTTTACTTGTCAGATTTTATTTTCTGTACCATAATTTTAGGAAGACATGAATATTAAGACAACTATGAATGCAGTTAAAATATATATATATATACATATACATATATATGTATATATATATATTTAAATGACTTCCAGAGTGCTGAAGACAGTACAGAGGAATAAAGTGGTAAAGATGAAAAACAAAATAAAACAATTTAATTAGATGACCCTCAGGCAAGTTAACATCTTGGACATAAGTTCCCTCATCTTGAAAACGGAAATATTTCTTTTTTTTTAAGAATTATTTTTTTAATTTTTTAATTTATTTTTTTAAACATTTTATTTATTTATTTGACACAGAGAGATCACAAGTAGGCAGAGAGCTAGGCAGAGAGAGGGGGGGAGCAGGCTCCCTGCTGAGCAGAGAGGCTGATGGGGGGCTCGATCCCAGGACTCTGAGATCACGACCTGAGCCGAAGGCAGAGGCTTTAACCCACTGAGCCACCCAGGCACCCCCAAAACTGAAATATTTCTTACCTAATTCACAGGACAGTTGCCTGGATGGAAGCCAGTAAATGCTTTGAGAATGATCATGTCCAATATCCAAATAAGCCTTCATTGATCTTTTCCATGCACTCAACCCAACCTCCTACAGGCATAATTTTCGCACAGTGACACTGAAATTCAGAATAAAAGACTTGACTGTTCAATTTCCTCATTGGTCCACGAACAATTTAGTCACCTTTGGTGTAGATTTATGGAAGACCAGGGACCAAGGTATTTTCAATCATAAACGGAATGTTTAGGTTGATACTCAGCAATCCAGAAAATTAAATAAAAGAACTGTGAATCCGAAGGATATCCGTTCATTGGGGTAGCCTGTACTTTCCTCCCCACTTTCACTGTCTTTCCATCTGCAGGTGTGTGTGTGCCCACGTGTGGGCCAGCGGGTATGTGTGCCTGTGGGATGCATGTTTGTGGGCTAAGCAAGGATGCGGAGGAGATCACAGCCCTACAGAAGCCTATGTGGGATTTCTCCCTCCACTTTCACAACAAGCATAGACATTCCCTCTGCTCTTCTTTTTTAATAGCTTATTGAACTATCTTTGACGTATAAAAAAATAGACACTTCTCAAAAGGAGAAATTCAAGTCGTTAGCAGGTTCTCAGCATCTTTAATCATCAGAGAAATGCAAATAAAAAACGCAAGGAGATATCCCCTCACACCTGTCAGGGTAGCTATTATCACAAAGAGAAAAGATGGCATGTTGTCAAGGATGTGGAGAAAAGGGACCCCATGTGCACAGCCGGGAGGGATGTAAATTAGTGCAGTCATTACGGAAAATACTAAGGAGGTTCCTCCAAACATTAAAAATAAAATTACCGTAGTACCCTTTGTTCCCTTTTTTTTTTTTTTAAGATTTATTTATTTATTTGAGGAAGCGCACATGAGACGGATGGCGGGCGGCCGTCTCATGACGCTGAGATCACAACGTGAGCCGAAATCAAGAGTCAGATGCTGGGGCGCCTGGGTGGCTCAGTCATTAAGCATCTGCCTTTGGCTCAGGTCATGATCCCAGGATCCTGGGATCGAGTCCTACATTGGGTTCCCTGCTCAGTGTGGTGCCTGCTTCTCCCTCTCCCACTCCCCCTGCTTGTGTTCCCTCTCTCGCTGTCTCTCTCTCTGTCAGATAAATACATAAAATCTTGAAAAAAAAATGTCTGGAAAAAAAGAGTCAGATGCTTAACTGACTGAGCCACCCAGGTGCCCCCCTCTGTTCTTCTCTTAACAAAAAGGTTCACAGATATTTGTGGGTTGTAGGAATTATCATTTTTGCTTCAGGAACCCTGGGCGTCTCCTGGCCTTGGTTCCCAGGCCCCAAGCTGCTTTCCCTAGAAAGAAACTTCCTCCACAGCAGGGCCTCCCGGCAGCTAGATGCAGCCTCTCGATTCCTGCCAGGAGTAAGTGCCCCGTCTCCATCCTCCACTATTCCATCTGGGCTTTGGGGACATAAAGCATCCTGGCCAAGACCAGTGTCTGGCTGGCCTCTAGAGCACAGGAGGCAGATTCTTCTTGTTTTCCAGGTTCTATCACTTCCTTTGACGGGACTCCCCGCCTGGCCTCCATCTTACTCCTCACCCCGGGGATTATTCCCGTACAGCCTTCCTGCATTTGTGATTAGAGAGCTGTTTCTGTGATTGTTTATTTCCTCCCACTAGACTCCAAGTTCCTGGAGGATGTGACTTGAGCCCGTCTTTTGTCCTGCTGTGTCCTCATGCTTGGCCCAGAGCCCATCGCAAAGTAGGTGCTCAGTGAAGAGCTGCTCAATGTGTGAAAGACCGATCGGCTTTGACCTTCGCTGGAGAGCGCTGACAGGCTGCTAAGGGTCAAAGGAACCCGCCCACTAAGCACCCAGACTGAGAGCGTTTATGACACTTCTTGGGCTTTTCAAGAGTTCAGACTGGTGGAGGCAAGGGGAGAATTTCTGGTTGAGAGAGGCTGGGTTTGCCGACCTCCAGCCCCCCATGCTCTGGGATCTCCAGAACTTTCCCTGCTAAACTGCCCACCCCCCAGATGGCCCCTTCCTCCTCTTTCCTTCATTGCTCCCCGTGGGCATGGGGCTGGCATGGAACTTGATCCTAAGTAAGAGTCTGTTCTAACAGGAAGCAAATAATGTTCCTCCCCTGATGGAGGTGTTTCCCTCTTAGAGAAGTTACAAAGGGCTCTTTTCAAAGAGAGAGAGGGGGCGGTCACGGTGTGTGGCCACACTTCTCCTGCCCCGTGCACACTGAAGCATGCTCTGGAGTCAGGGCCTTTGAATCAAGCCTGGAAACAGAGTGGCCCAGGGTCTCTGAGCCTCGGTCCCTTTACCCACCGGTTATGAGCATCTCCTGGACCACTCTAGAGTCCTTGTGAATCTTTCTTCTCTTGGCTTCCAGGATACCATTATCTAGGTTTTCTCCCTATATTCTCACAGTCTTCTTGCTGGATCCACTCCCTCTTCGTTGTC
This sequence comes from Nasua narica, assembly GCA_028533885.1. NCBI lineage: Eukaryota > Metazoa > Chordata > Mammalia > Carnivora > Procyonidae > Nasua > Nasua narica. The sequence continues at coordinate 26,686,558 of CM052811.1, read as the reverse complement.
TCTTCCCTGCAGGTCCCCCAGACCTGTCCCGAGGACTGTCCTCTCCAGCCACACTCACCTTGGGATGAGGACCCTGAGTTTCACGGCCATTAGTTCCCTCTGTGTCCTGAGGAATCCTTCGTGCTTCATCCCGGCTCCTGCTTTGTCCCTGGCCTCCAGAGTCCTATAGCTAACCGCGAACTCTTCGTCCCACTGGGATGCCTGCTACGTGTTTCACACTAACTGGATCTAAAGCTGAACTCTCTCTCTTTTTTAGAAGACTACCTTTCATGAGCAGTGGAGCATATGTAGACCCAATAGTTGACACCCTGTGCAATAGTGAAAAGATAGGGGCCTTCACGTTAAAGGTCAGAAAGAATGGAAAGAGGGAGCCATTATGATGCTATTTTGACAGTGATGGTGGGGTTCTAGCCACTTAAATAAAATGAGGAGAGAGGGTAGAAGAAAAGAGGATGAAAATTATTATTTGCAGATGACATGATTGTCGATGCCACAAGCCAAAGGAGATCTAAAAGAAAATAATATGAAAGAGACATCAGGTAAGAGTCAGTTAGAAAATAAATCTGCAGGGGCGCCTGGGTGGCTCAGTGGGTTAAAGCCTCTGCCTTCAGCTCAGGTCACGATCTCAGGGTCCTGGGATCGAGCCCCGCATCGGGCTCTCTGCTCAGTGGGGAGCCTGCTTCCCCCTCTCTCCTGTGCCTCTCTGCCTACTTGTGATCTCTCTCCTCTCTGTCAAATAAATAAATAAAATCTTAAAAAAAGAAAAGAAAAGAAAAGAATTCTGCATATATTGATACCCTGCACTAGTTCCAAAAAATTCAAAATATAATGAAAAACCTGGTGCCACATATGGCATGATTTGTTTTAAATATAAAATACCTCAGAATCAACTTCTCAAAGAGGTGGGCCACGTACGTTTCGAAAATTAAACATAAACTACATTTAAAAGCAAATGACAAATCAGGAAAACAATTTCCAAGTAAATGACAAATCAAATTTTCCTATCTCTAATATATAAATAGCTCTTACAAATGAAGAACAAAAAAGTAGAATTCCAATTAAAAATTGCACAGGGCAAATGATTCACAAAGGAAGTAGCAAATAAGTCTTTTAAAAATGTTCGGTCTCAAAAATATCCAGTGGAAAAAAGACAGTCTCTTCAATAAATGGTG